>OX419718.1:24818425-25465245 GCA_948474765.1 Patella depressa
TGCGTAGGGGTCTTTAGCAGTGGGAGGAAAACGGAGTGCCCGGAGGAAACCCACGAGGTTGAGAAGGCGCCCCTATCACCATGCCACATACGCAAGCCAGAGGTGACCGGCCAGCTAGAGGTCGAAGCGCGGCACTCTACACCACTAGGCCATCCCCCCCCCCAACATAGTTGAAAGTATCACGTCTAGCCATAGAAGAGCCGTGGTGGTTCAATGAGTAAGCTGCTGGCTCACTAAATGCAGGTGACCCTGAAAGTTCCCCGCCCATCTATTGCAAACGGTAGCACGTGACTCCACTAATTCCCCAGAAGTTCAAAAGAACGTCTGCCACTGGCAACATTATGGTCTCGTTTTTTTTTGTACTCCGAGAGCGTAACCATGATATATCATCTAAGGAAGTGTTCCCTCCAAACATGGTACATATTATGAATTACGAAGGTTGTGTGATCAAATCAAAGAAAAGAAAGGGTATCTGACTTCTCCAGGACAATGTTTCAAGTTCACATCTTCAAAGTAGCAGTGACCGCTGCACTGGGTTCTCCAGACCTAGCTCCCTCTGACTTCTTCTTTCCACATCTCAATCTGTTGCCAGGGCCGAAGATTTTAGGATAGATGGTGAGGTTATCCCTGTTTTGGTGTAGCGAACTGCATTGGTGTCATGCAGCAATATAGTCGTGGTGACATTGTTTTTAAAGATTATAGACAAGGAATGAGGAGATAAGATATAGTTTTATGTTTCTAACATATTCACATATATGCACAGGGGCGTAAATGTGGGGGGTGTGGGGGGTGGTACACCCCCCCAGCAAAAAAAATAGTCGGTCGCAAAATCAGTGCAGTCGGTCGCAAAGTAGAGGTAATCGGTATCAAAATAAGTTTACGTCACGCTACTCACGCAAAACTTTAGTAGAAAAATAGTCGGTCGCAAAATCAGTGCAGTTGGTTGCAAAGTAAATGTAGTCGGTATAAAAATAAGTACTCACTGTATACGTCACGCTACTCACACGAAAAAAATAGTCGGTCGCAAAATCAGTGCAGTCGGTCACAAAGTAGAGGTAGATGGTATCAAAATAAGTACTCACTGTATACGTCACGCTACTCACGCAAAACTTTAGTATAAAAATAGTCGGTTGCAAAATCAGTGCAGTCGGTCGCAAAATAGGAGCAGTCTTAGTATGAAATAACCTTGTCAACTTATCATTTTTGAAAAGATGTTGTGTTTCACTCTCATTCTGTTGTGAGTATAATGTTAGTCTTACAACAAAATGTAACCTAGCGAGAAAAATAGTCGGTCTCAAAATAAGTGCAGTCACTGCAGTCGGTCTCAAACACAATGCCAGAATAGATCCCAAATACTATATATTTGTGTGAATCCGTGAGCCTAAATTGCACACGTCACTCTGTGTTTCACTCTCATTCTGTTGTGAGTATAATGTTAGTCTTACAACAAAATGTAACCCAGCGAGAAAAATAGTCGGTCTCAAAATAAGTGCAGTCACTGCAGTCGGTCTCAAACACAATGCCAGAATAGATCCCAAATACTATATATTTGTGTGAATCCATGAGCCTAAATTGCACACGTCACTCTTATTCTGTTGTAAGTATGTTAAATTGGTCTAACAACAAAATTTCACCAAGGGAGAAAAATAGTCGGTCACAAAATAAGTGCAGTTACTGCAGTCGGTCTCAAAAACAATGCAAGAATAGATCCCAAATGCTGTGTATTTGCGTGAATCCGTGTGCCTCAATTGCATACGTCACTCAAAACTATAGTATAAAATAACCATGTCTGCTTGTCACTCTTATTCTGTTGTGAGTATGTTGTTCTATGAAATGTTTTCTACCACGGCAAAAAATAGACGGTCTCAAAACAAGTAGGCTACTCACCGCAGTCGGTCTCCGACTAAATGAATTAATGAGATAAACATACAATCATAAAACAAGCGAAATTGACTGATAAGCCTCAAGATTCTGTCCCATTTCTTATCAACCCCAGTCCCAAAAATTTAAAAGCTCTGTTACATATCTGTTACATATTATAACATCATTCTTCTACTCGGTTACATATCTGAAATCATTCTTCTACTCCTCAGTTGTCTTATAGGCCTACTGTCTCAGCACTATCATATTCTCGATTATAGTGAACTGCCCAGTTTGTAGTACCACTGGTGTGTGGGGCGGGGGTATGTACATCAGTCGGTCGCATTTTGGCTAAACACCCCCCCCCCCCAAACGAAATCATTATGTACGCCCATGTATATGCAGGTGTGCACTGAAATCAACTAACATTTGATTGACATATTGTTATATAAAAAAAGGGTTATAGAAACAAAACATAGCTGTTTCTATATGTCAACAACATGATAACAGATATCTCATGCGCAATTTCTAGAGTAAATTTCCATAACCATATAAGGGTGTGTTTTGACGTCATTGGGCTCAATTAACCAATCTCTCTAATTATTTACATCATGTTTGACCAATTAGATAATTGAATGTCCAAAACCAGTTGATACAAAATTAGGATACTCGTGAGAATTCAGCAGACATCGATTAGATTCCAGAGGGTTACCATCTAAGAGTCCTAGACACCGAGGTGTCTAGGTTGAGAAGAGTTTAGTTAGTATGTAATTGTAATATGCTTGTATGTATACCTATGCTACATAAAAGGTAAAAACGAACTGTTGCATTGTTATAACTGAAGAAGACAAACGTCTTAAGAAACCAGTAAGAAGTAAACACAACGTGAAGGAGAAGCAAAGACAGCAAGAGACAAATTCTAGACGATCACAAGGCTAACAGTAATATATGTAGCAAAAACAATATGCATGAGTCGTATGTAAGATGTGCCATAGACGCTCTCCATGTCAGACAGAAAGACCCATGGTGCTACACGTATCAATAGTTACGTACGCCCTCGTATATTTTTCAGACATTTATTTTTACTTAGAAATTGCAAATACGTTTTATCCCAAAAACACTTCTGGAAGGGACGATTAGACATTTATTTTTACTTAGAAATTGCAAATATGGTGTATCCCAAACAAACGTCTGGCAGGGGCGATTAGATCCCGGACGGTGCTATGGAACTAGGCAGTAAAAATGAAAACGGCGTGAGGAGGTGTCCAAATAGGATAAGATAAGATAAGATAAGATTTTATTGTATCATTGCATCCACCAAGGATAGCATACACAGTTTAAACAAAAGTTGATCATACAAATAACATGACTTCTGGGGTGATCCTTTATGGATAAACAATGTGATATAATAAGTCTTGAAGCATGAAAAGATGTTTGGTATATTGGAAATCAGTATAGACCTTAAACGAAAATTATCTTTGGCATCTAGAAACGACACATACGAACGCATATATAATAATGCAATATGAATGTTTAAACTGATTTACATCAACACGTTTCTTTTTGGTTGTAATTTCTACTCGGGGAAATACCAATCTGATTAAAATACAGATCTATATTTCGTTTTGTTTTTTATACTTTCGATGGCCTACACTTCATGAAGATCTGACAAGTTGTACTGAAAGGTCTCGTCAAAGGTAAGACGGAAGACTTTTGACCCTATGCCGTCAGGCATAGATTAATCAATCAACGTTGACGTTTTTAGTTGTTTACCCACAGTTCCGTGCATGGCCCGTTCTTCCAGCAACAGTGATGCCTCCCCACACCATAACAGAACCAACCCCAAATCGATCATGTCTGATGACGTTAACGTCTTGGAAGCGCTCGTTTCGACGACGCCACACCCTCCTACGTCTGTCCAAAAAATCAACAGCGAACCTTGACTCATCTGAAAACATCACATTGCTCCAGCGTCGATTATCCCAGTGTTGACGATCCCTACACCAACGACGTCTTGCCTGAATGTGATGATCTCTCAAACAAGGGATCACGCGAGGACGTCGGGCGCGAAGGTGACCCCTATGCAGTCGATTCCGAATCGTCTGGCCACTCACTCTCACACCAGTGTCTGTTTGAAGACGAGCGCTGATCTGATTTGCTGTGATGACACGATTTCTCAAGGCCAAGGTACGGATAAATCGATCCTGGGCTTGAGTTGTCGCCCTTGGTCGACCTGAGCGTGGTCTGTCCTGTACAGATTGTGTATCACGGTATCTGGACCATAGCCTGCTTATGACAGACTGAGAAACATTCATCGTCCGCGCCACAACCGCCTGTGTTGTGCCGATCTGTAGCATGCCAAGGGCACGTAACCTTTCATTTTGGGTAAGCCGACGCATATCAAAATTTGTTTTCTGGTCACTAAAACAATTAAACTGATGTTTCCACCCTGGAATTCAATGCCACAATGACTGTAACATTCAAAGTTAGAGTCGTGCAAATCTTGGGTTGGACCCCCATGATGATCCCAAGCATCACCTGCATTCCATGCGGTAGCTATTGGTGCGTTTGGGCGTCACATGTAACTGGAAATGTTTCTTCTGTTAGGTTCTATAGTGACTTTTTTCGTAGTCATTTGCATATTTTAGTATTGTGCCCCCAAAATCAAATATCCCCTACTTTTTTTGAATAGTATATTTGAACGGTTTATAAGATAGCTGAACTTATTTTATGTTCCATCAAAATCGGATAAAATTGTAGTCTACAGATAGTCCGCGTGCTAAAAACGGAATTTTTCGTACAATCAGGCTCCACGAAGTTAAAATTAACTGTCAAATTAGTCTCCACTTTCAAATACGTGTCCATATCGAAAGGAGCGGTATCTTTGGGGTGATTAGAGAATCCCCTATGAGACTTTCAAATTTGGATAAAAATTGTGACCTGGTCCACAACCAAATGTGAACGGGGGTACACTGGCGGACAAGGGCGGCAGCATAATACGTCCACATGAAAATGTTGGCGTGTTAAAATGAATAGGGTCTTCTTACTTTGATTTTTAACAGATACACTTTAGATCCAATCACTTTATCTCAAAATCCCTAGATTACTGACCTGGCCAAATTAATGTAAAAAAAACCCAGAACATTATATATCCTCTAATTTACCAGTCGGTCGTATTCTTCTATGTGTGGTCACCGGATACAGAATTAATTCCAGATTATATATATTCTGGTAGAAATCTGTAAAAAGCAGTACTTATTAGGCAATATAAACCTGGTATTATGTTGTAGTTTAAACCTGATTGTGTTGTCGTTAAAGGGGAAGAACTTTGATTAAAATACGTGTTTCTTTTTCCCGAACTATAATTTCACAAGGAATTTCATAGTTGACCCTGGATTCCCGGGGGTCTTTTTTTAATTAGCCCAACTTTACAGATTCGAAACCTAGAATTGTCTGTGCTGTCAGCACTGACCACTCATGTTACTCAAATGCTGTCAACCTCCTTCTTTACCTGTTTGATGTCTAAAATGTGCGAAATTAATTTTGTTAGCTACACGACAGGCGCGGATCCAGAGGAGGGCGCACCCGGCGCACGCCCCCTTTTTTTTTGAGGTGGCGAATAATTTTTAGCTCCATATATTCTTTAGGTTTGAAATCGTAGTTTACAGTACTAGTATGAAATTAGTCCTTGTGGGCATTTTTTCCACTCAAAAATCACCGACCGGGCTTCGCACACTCAATGGGTACAGCACGCCCTCCCCCCCCCCTTCTGAAAATCCTGGATCCGCCCCTGCATGAGTTCCGAATGATTTACAGATGCATGTTGAGATGAATATGAAAGCGGATTGTAAGCCTGAAATATTATTTAAAGATAATCAATAAGTGGCGTATTTATATACGGATAGAAATGTAATTTACAAAATCTGCTTCTTAAAAAGTGATTTTCTTTTACATGTCTAGTGACCGTATCATTTACACCTGATCGCAAAAACTCATGTCTTATACGGGATGCATGAATAAAGTCCAATCAAGACGAATGGGCATAAACAAAAAACTATGACATTTCAGAGCAAACATGTATAGGGTACAATTTGATTTCAATAATTCTTTAGCAGTGTGAGGGAATCTGAAACTCGGGGAAATCCAACGAAGTTGGACACGCGGTCCTATACTCCTTGTCCTTGCCACGCACATTATCAAGCACCTGAATCAACGCACACGCACTCTTTCATGGCCATACAGTCTTGTGTGTATGCTTATTTTCAACTTTTTATTTGTTATTAGGGACTGGCTTTGCTTTCCTCGAATCGGGACAATTGTCGCGGTGCTACTCAATCCGGGACAATCGATATCACTTTCCAATGTGCTTATTAACCAGAGAATGTCGTGTGGCAGGTCCACTTATTGTGACATTCGTTCTATTCTGTTACTTCATCAATGTCTTTCATGTCGTTCCAGAGGGCTTTGTCAATTAATTTCGTAATTTTGGATTGCCTGTGTTGTTCTGGGTTGTTTTTGCTGTTGATCCGTTTCTTCTACATTGTCTTTTTATAAAGAAACCAACAACATTGCCATTTTCTATATTTATATTATGAATAGGATATATAATTTTATATTTATAATGAAATAATTTATAATGAAATAATTTACATACAAAATTGAAGAGTTATAACATTTAATACGTAAAATAACATTAATAACGTTTTCATATTTTTCA
The DNA here is from genome assembly GCA_948474765.1 of Patella depressa. NCBI lineage: Eukaryota > Metazoa > Mollusca > Gastropoda > Patellidae > Patella > Patella depressa. The sequence continues at coordinate 24,825,003 of OX419718.1, forward strand.
CAAACCGTTTAAAATAGCCTCTAAATATGTCACCTTCGTCATTTTGGCAGTGTCTATGCCTATTTTTGATTCTTTGGCACACGTGAGGGTGAGACATGTTCTCTCCCAAATTACAAATAAAATGTATAGGGTTTATGCACACAGTCTAATTATACTATTTAATTTCCAGTCGCTGCAGCGAAACAACAACATAAAGTAGCATAGCAACAGGCTAACAAACAACACGAAGCAACATCTTCCTCTTCACGGCGATGGTCATGGTGGTGATGATGGTGGTCGCTCTCTTTCACAACATATCTGCCAACAGAAGACAGTTAAATTGTTTATTTTACATCATTTTTTTCTCCGTATATTAATATAACTATTAAAAGTGACTTTGTTTTCTGACGATTATCAGGCTGTAATGCTGTCAGACGATGCCACTGTGGTTGTGTGCTTCAGCCAAAGGGATCGGTAGAGTTACTTGAAAGATGTCTTGTTCAGCGGAATTTAAAGAAACACCGCACAATTAATCATAGAAATAAAAGATGTATGTCAGTCTCAAAATTACCTACGTAATGTGACGACGGAAATTTAATCCCCATTCTATTTACAATGAGACTATAGTCAGGACGTCGGAAACATATTTTTACCGGGGAAAAATGTTAAATTTGATCACTCATGTTATTTATATCTGTAGAACTGATATCAAAGTAAAAGACCAAAGTTATTTTATTGCGTTTAGTTACTGCAATAATTATACAAAATACTTACACTGTTTGTGGTTGTTGTTGATAAGCAAACTGTCCCTGTGGTGGTGGGGGTGGTCCATAATTTCCTTGTTGATAACTCATGGTCACTACTAAGTAAATATAATTAATTAAGGACACTGATGCCAAGCACGGAATAATTACCTTATAAGAATTTCAATGCTGGTCCAACATGTTCCAGTTAATATTTGTAGATGTTTAATGAACCCCAAGGATGTAACATAGATGCAGCCCTCAAAAGTCCCCATTTTATTACAATTATCTTTAATTAGACCATTATTGTTTGACATTTAAGACATTTAATGTTTATTGATTAACCTGTTGCAGTATATAATATATTATAATATAATGGGGGCGGGTTTCTTATTATGTGACATTTAATATCCATACATAAAATGTTTCACGATCTATATTAGTCTACTTATGCTTATCTGATCTACTGTCTTCACTCAGATAATTTACAAATCTGATTTTGCTCGTGCTCCTAAAAATACTAAATATTTATCTTGCATGTAAATTATCTTTATAATGACCTCCCATCCACTGTGATCCAATTGCAAGTTATTCCAGATAATATATCCATACATTTTCTCTTGTGCTATATTACACGATGCGTGTACAATTCCCAAAAGGTAACCTTCTCTAACGATTCATTGTTTTTGTGAAACTTATATTAAATAACATATAAGATAATTATATAGATAGAGTTTGAAGTTTTTGCGATTAACGATCAGCTGGTTTCCGATATAAAAGCGGGCTGGTAGAACTGGAGACAGTATCAAAAATGTTGTATTGGTCCTACTGATAACGTTTGATACTTACCTTATGGGTAAATATAGTCGCTTGTGAGAAAACGTCTTCTGGCATCCACCCACTTCTAAGCGCACTTTATAAAGGATGCTGGTCAGATGAAATGTTGTGTCGCAATCTTAACCTTTGATTACTGCTATTAATACTATCTTAGTAATTATTATCAGAGTTGATACATCACGTGAATAAAATATAACTGATAAACTTTAGTAAACAAACAAATGATCAAAGTAATGTACCTGATTATAATTATACTAATAGTGAGAGAATATAGTTTAAAGAGAGAGAGAGAGAGAGAGAGAGAGAGAGAAATGGGGTTTAACGCCCACTCGACACAAACTAGGCCATTTTGGCACTAACATATGGTTTCATTTTATTTCAATAATTCGCTTGTGCGTAGGGGTCTTTAGCAGTGGGAGGAAAACGGAGTGCCCGGAGGAAACCCACGAGGTTGAGAAGGCGCCCCTATCTCCATGCCATACGCTCAAACCAGGGCTCGAAACCACAGCCGCAAGCCAGAGGTGACCGGCCAGCTAGAGGTCGAAGCGCGGCACTCTACACCACTAGCCCCCCTCCCCCCCCAACATAGTTGAAAGTATCACGTCCAGCCATAGAAGGGCCGTGGTGGTTCAATGAGTAAGCTGCTGGCTCACTAAATGCAGGTGACCCTGAAAGTTCCCCGCCCATCTATTGCAAACGGTAGCACGTGACTCCACTAATTCCCCAGAAGTTCAAAAGAACGTCTGCCACTGGCAACATTATGGTCTCGTTGTTTTTTTTTGTACTCCGAGAGCGTAACCATGATATATCATCTAAGGAAGTGTTCCCTCCAAACATGGTACATATTATGAATTACGAAGGTTGTGTGATCAAATCAAAGAAAAGAAAGGGTATCTGACTTCTCCAGGACAATGTTTCAAGTTCACATCTTCAAAGTAGCAGTGACCGCTGCACTGGGTTCTCCAGACCTAGCTCCCTCTGACTTCTTCTTTCCACATCTCAATCTGTTGCCAGCTCCGAAGATTTTAGGATAGATGGTGAGGCTATCCCTGTTTTGGTGTAGCGAACTGCATTGGTGTCGTGCGTGTAACCCCTCGTATCAATAGTTACGTACGCCCTCGTATATTTTTCAGACATTTATTTTTACTTAGAAACTGCAAATACGTTTTATCCCAAAAACACTTCTGGAAGGGACGATTAGACATTTATTTTTACTTAGAAATTGCAAATATGTTGTATCCCAAACAAACGTCTGGCAGGGGCGATTAGATCCCGGACGGTGCTATGGAACTATGCAGTAAAAATGAAAACGGCGTGAGGAGGTGTCCAAATAAGATAAGATAAGATAAGATAAGATAAGATTTTATTGTATCATTGCATCCACCAAGGACAGCATACACAGTTTAAACAAAAGTTGATCATACAAATAACATGACTTCTGGGGTGATCCTTTATGGATAAACAATGTGATATAATAAGTCTTGAAGCATGAAAAGATGTTTGGTATATTGGAAATCAGTATAGACCTTAAACGAAAATTATCTTTGGCATCTAGAAACGACACATACGAACGCATATATAATAATGCAATATGAATGTTTAAACTGATTTACATCAACACGTTTCTTTTTGGTTGTAATTTCTACTCGGGGAAATACCAATCTGATTAAAATACAGATCTATATTTCGTTTCGTTTTTTTATACTTTCGATGGCCTACACTTCATGAAGATCTGACAAGTTGTACTGAAAGGTCTCGTCAGAGGTAAGACGGAAGACTTTTGACCCTATGACGTCAGGCATAGATTAATCAATCAACGTTGACGTTTTTAGTTGTTTACCCACAGTTCCGTGCATGGCCCGCCAAGAAATCGCCTTAATAGAGTGTTTCATTGGTTTATGCCTCACATCAACCAAAACGCCGGTAAAATATGAACTATTTCATACCATGGTGTCGTAAATCGAAATTTTGAACTATAAAGAACGAAATAAATATGATCTGTCTTTTAATCAGATTGGGGAAATACGCGAAAAGTCCATATCGAATGGAAATCTTTGGCGTCTGGTTATTTCAGTCTACATCCGGTGGGGTGTGTTTAGCTTTGCCCATCTTGTCACTTCATTTCAAATGGAGCTCGAAAGCATTCTGGAACATGAATATTAAAATTTTCATTTTGTCATGGATATCAGAAGCCCATCTTTTTAAGGTAACAACATCAATGTGGATTTAGATTGACAAGTAAGTCTTGTTTGCAATGTCGAAGACTTGGTGTCGAGTGATAGGCCTAGGCCTATAATTGAGTTAAAGACCTGCATGCCTCCTATAGTAGGCCTAATAGGCTTACTGATGGCACCATTTGCAGGTCTACATATCTTCAAGCCTTCTTTCAGCTGGAAAAAAGTCCTTATTTCCCATTTACTTTTGGATAAGAATATTTTCTCTTCTTTTTTTTTTAAAAAAAAAAGAATCATTTATGCCCATTAAACTAATGTATAACGTATATGCGGCGATTACAGACGCGACGAAAGATCTTAATGATTAAAGGGAGGGAACTATATTTTGACTTCAAAGTACCGTCCCAATTCTCGTTTACTTCGAGATATGAAACGTCATCTGTCATGGCCGACTTTTCAGATAAAAATGTCAACACGTAGTGATTCGACTGATAATTGAATACAGTAGTATCGTTTACTTCATTTTCTTGTTATACAATTAGCAACGTTCATACATGCATCACGAGAATTAAACAGGTATGTTTTCAAAGACAATACTGTATCATGAAATGGGCATTGGATTGGTCGAAGGCCAATGTAGCGATGTTTTTATATCATCAGTAAAAATAAATAAATAAATAAAAATAATATATATTATTGTGTACGACGGATTTGTTTTGCATGCCTACATGTATATATGTATGTATGTACACTGAGCAAAGCATAATTATTCCATGGTAGACTACTAAGCCATACACAAAGATAGTCCAAAATAAAACATAAAAGGAAAGGAACTAAGTAAGTCTCTAACTCGATATCAACCAAAACCTTTGGCATTGTATTAAGAACACAAATTATTTGTCAATTTAAATCAACATTGATGTTGTGATCTTACCAGGGAAAGATGGGCTTCTAATATCCAATATAAATAAAAATATTACCATAGGTACACGAATCGTGTACCATAATGATTAATGTGTTTTAGTCCCATTTGTATCAATGGACTCGAAGAACGAGGCTAGACATATTCGAACAAGTCATGTCAATAAGTAACCTCATATTCTTATCTGGAGAGCATGTACAGTAAATACTAACGGTGTAGACTGGAATAACCAGAACTAGAGATGGCCATACGATTGGGACTTCCAGCGTATTTCTGCAACCATAACTAATTTGAAATTAGAGTCATACTCGTCTTCTAACTTAAATATTTTTAATTGAAGCCCAAATATTTACAGTGTCGAAAGACAAGGGAGCTAGAACTCAATAAAATAAAAGTGGGTTTGAACATTGATACATATTTTTCATGTATATTTTTGTTCTTCATATGGAATTTTAGCAGCAGTTTATCATATAATCATATTTAATGTTGTTCTATTCTTTAGAGACTGTGCTAATGAAGACGGGCATATACATGTACCATATGCGGGAAATTTTGTCTGCAAAGTGGCACAACTGTCAAAGTTTCTCTTTTATGTGCACACCAATTTGTTCACAGGACCTTGATTTTCCGTAAAATACAAACAATTGTACTTTGTCCCTTGCTAGTCCCTCAGTCACTGTGCTGTACAACTGACAAAAGGGAAAATCCTTGTGTGAACTTTCTCAGCCAACCTGGGATTGAACTCAAGACCTCTGGTTTAGAGAGCCAACGTCTTATTTACTGATCCACCACAACTCCTGAAGATAGTATTTGTTAAACCAAAAGGTATGAATTAAGAGAAGTATGAGTTCTTAATAAATTTATTTCTGGTTTATTTTTGTAGTGCATCAGTGTGTTAAGATGCCATATGGTTATTGATATTATTTAGATGTAGAAAGCACTTGTAAATTTAGATCCAAACAAAACACTGGTACAATGAGTTGGTGGAAGGCAAGCGGTTGGACTGACCTGGCATCTCAAGCTATAAAAAATGCCCAACAGAAAATAGATAAAGTTCTTGATATTGATGAAGGGGGACAGCCTGCTGAACCGAAAGTTGAAAGTCCAAGTAATTATTTGAAATTTATTATCTATCAATATGGAGCCATGTTTTAATTATCTGATGTAACTGTATGCAATACTGAAAGATTCAAAATGTGCAGCTAGTGTTAAAATGGATCTTTCTAATGTAGTGTTGTTATCTTATTTTGTGTTGTATTACATTGACATATTTACATTAAAGCCGATATTGTGAACACCTGGAATCATTGATCATCACATTGCTTGCATTGCTGCATTTTTTGTGATTTTATGGTTTATACTGTTGGGTTTAGGGCTAGAGTGATTGGTCACAATGTAGTGATATTTATTTATTTTCCAGGCACATCAACACCAAAATCTGAGGAACCAAGCTCTGAATTTTGGAATTCATGGTTGCCAGCAGCTAGTGATGATGCAGATAAACAGAAAGCAGGTGTAGTCTCAAGTCCAAAGTCTGGAGGTGGTCAACCAATTTCGAAGGATGAGCCATCCAAAATAAAAACCAAGAAATCAGCCAGTGAGAGAGATAAACAGCTTCCACTGAGTAGAAAATCATCAGAAGAACGTATCAAAACACAATCAAAATCATCCTCTCCCAGAACAAATATACAAAAAGCGACTACCCCTCCTAAGAAGGATTCTTCATTTGGAGGATGGGGATTTAGTTGGGGTGGCACTGAGGATGATGGAAACAGCAGCTTTAGTTCTTGGGGGTCCGTTAGTTCAAAAGGGAATGGTAAAGAGGATGTTAATACAGAAACACAAACTGTTAGTGTACTGCAAAATGAAAAAGAGTTAGCAATAAAAAGTGAAAAAGACATAGCAATGAAGAGTGAAATAGACTTGGCTCCTAATAGTGACAAAGGCTTAGCACAAAAGAGCAAAAATAAATCAGTCCAGAAAAGTGATAAAGAATTAATGACGAAAAGTGAACTAGAATCGGAGCCAAGTAGTGCTAAGGAACACGTTCAGAAAAACGATCATGAATTGTCTCCTTTAACTGACCAGGAATTGGTGCAAAAATGTGAAAAAGTTGTAGAGCAGGACGAATCAACTTTTGATTTTAATAAATTTGATGAAAACCCATCTTCTGAAAACACTTCATCAGTTTCTGATAATCAAGTTTTATCTGTTCCAGATGAAGAAATAAACAAAACTGATATTTCAGATAGCTTGTTTACTAATATTAAAGTAGAAGAGTCTGATGTTTCTAAGTCAGATGATTTGTCTGAAGACTCCAATATACAGTCAGTGACCGTAGTTGATTCAGACAAAACTATTGAAACAAGTGTGGAATCGGAAATGAACCAGTTAGAAAAATCTTACTGTAGCTCATCCAACAGTATAGAAGTTTGTTCTGCCACAGAATCAAACTCATATAATTCCTCACCCATTGACCAACTTCTCAAAGAAGAAAATCCATTAAATGAACCTTCTTCTACATCCGATATGGATTCTGTAGTGGAAGCTACAGATCCACTCTCAGCTTCCGACACCACAATATTAACTTTATCAGAAACTGATTATCAGCAGACATCACTTATTGAAGAAGATGATTCCTCACTGTTGCAGGAACATAATCACATTGATCCTTCAGATGGCATTCATCAAGAAGTGCCTGTCAGTTCAGATATAGAAAAACATTGTGATATAAATAAGAGTGACAGTGTTCATGATGACACTGAACAAAATGTAAATATGGATGTGCAAAACTATGAATCATTGTGCGATAATAGTAAGTTGGATAGTAGTGTGGAAACAGGTACCTCCGGAGATACCATAGTTGATCCACAAGATATCGGTGAAACCAGTGAGGGGGTAACTAATCAGGGCATGTTAGAACAAAGTAATGACAGTCTTGGGGGTTCGTTTGTTAAGTGCATGATTGAAGAAGCAATGGAGGACACATCTAGACCAGATGATTCTGGTAGTGACGGTCATTCCAATGGTGAAAAATCTGAAAGTTCGAAATTTGAATCTGAAAATGATAAAAGTGGTCATGAAAGCAGTGATGAAATAGAAACAACAACTTCCTCAGACATTGAAATTATATCAGCTCCGACACCTAATGGTGAATATAAACTCTTTGATTTATCTCCCCTTCGAATAGCCTTACAAAAAACAGTCCAACGCGGAAGTACATCCCATAGACGATCTGATAGTCAGTCTAGTTCTAGTACATATAGTAAAGCTGGGGAAAGCGATCAGATGAGTCCAGGTAGAGATAGCTTAGAAAGACAAGATATTGACTCAGGTGATGATTATGATACAGAACATCATAGAAGACCATCACAAGATGAACTCAGTAAGATATACACAGTAGCATGTAGTTATAATCAATACAATACTTTTACCCTTATAAACCAGAGTTTATTCTTTGATGGCAAATGTAGAGGCACATGAACATCATTACTGTAAAGCCTAATCTGATTTACTAAATATTTCAGATGGTCCAAATCATTTGCATTTGCAGCGTATCAGGCATGTCATTTGTCATTACCTAATCTACTGTAAAATGTACTCAATTAAGAATACAAAACAAAGATATCAAAACTAAGATATCAATTAGATTAAGAAAAGGCTCATCAAAAGATTTTACCTAACACTATTAGGGAGCACTGGCTTGCTTATATTATCTGCACAAAATGGCAAATGCTGCAAAATTTGCAGTTCCAAGATAGCTTTGTAAATACTTAATGGAATTATATTACTTGGGAGCAATTTTCCTGCTTTTTAGTTATTAAACTATCACCATTTTGTAGTCGACAAAGGATTCAAAATGACTCATTTATCGCACTCTAATCGATTAATATTGTCTTGCGATGAAACTGTGATTGTCTTTATGTCATTTTAAATTAAAACTTGAAGATTTCTTATTACAAGTACTCTGTACATGTATGTCCTTACTGGTGTATTTGTATATTTTAGGACACAGAGCACCAGAATTATCAGTAGTATCAGAAGAGAGTGGTAATAATCCGTATCAAACTGAAAAGTTATTAAAGGTAAGTATTTGTGGGTGGCAATACACTGCTTTGTGGTGCTTTTTTTCCTACCACTCTTTCTTTCTGCTGTAGTATGAATATCTATGTATCAAGCAAGATACATTGTACAAGTCTATAAATTAATGGCAGTCTATACCGTGAGGATGTTTTCTTTTCATTGGCTAAAACTAAGAGCTCAGATCTGGGCACGTTTTTTTGTTCTTTTTCATTGAAAGGCTAGTATCCTTAAAGTTTTTGTGAATAGAAGGCTCAAGGACTAGTTTTGTTTTCTGTAAGTCTTTTAGTCAGCGAAAGAATGGAGCTGATATCATTCCTCAGGTCAAGTACATGTACAAAGAAGACTTCTTCATTGTGGTGAAATCAATCATTTTTCTTTAGGTGTAGACGTGAATATGTTACTTATTACTTGTCCTCAACCTCACATTCATATTGTTCATCACATCATTATCACCAGTGATCTTCAGTTTGAAAACTATAGCAATACAAGAGTTACATGTTGTATATAGCTAATTATTAAAAAAAAACTTATAAGAAACAAACTAGCACATTGATTGATCAGAGAGACAAAAAATCAACCTGATTAAAACAGATAGTTTCAATGTCATTTTTACAGAAGGAAATTTTATGGATTGGAATACAATTACAGTTGTTTGTTTTTATAGGATATTAAATTTAAGTAATTCAGAGATAACTCTTCTTTGCTGTAGTACAAGTAGCTTGTTGCTAGGAAATCAAATTTAGTGCCACACCCACTTACTAAAATAATCGTATAAACCTTAACCTGTAATATTTCTGTTCTTAGAACATTTTACACCCTGTAGGGTTAGAACTTCTTTTCCTTCACTCACAGTTCACACACATTTAAATCTTTAAACATTAGCAATTGGGATTAGTTAATTCATAACCTTACCAATACCATGTTTCACAATTATGTCAAGCTGGAAATGAGACGAGTATCTGTGTATAGTATTCTCTTGAGAGAGATATGTCCCATCATTTACTTCATTGTTATACAATCCCACTGCATGGTTTTGTTTAAATTGGTGAAATCCTCTTTTTTTGTACCGTATATGTTTTGTGTGTAGTTAAATTGAATATTTATTACCTGAGTATACAATTTGATATGTGTGTAGATATTTTATTAAATTTACACCAATTTCTACCAGAACACTAAATGTTTGTCTGGTCAATTGTCAAATTGTTTATGTTAAGATACTACATGTAATGTGAATTTCATGTCTGATGAGCAAAATTTTGAAATAGAATTCCTGACATGTATTGAATTGAACCTTAGGTCTTCTTAATCAGTACATATACATATATATTTAACCTTGGTTAATAAGAGGAAATGTAGCTTAAGCCAAACTATTATATTTTGCTTTGACTTTAAAAGCTACACAAAATTACTAAGCCTGTAGTATACAAATTTTATTGGCCACATTTGAAATCAGGATCTTAATTTGCTTTTGTCAGCAAAGGAATCAATTTGAAATGCTTTTGCTATCTGCACATATGCAAATATTTTAATATACTGTCTTTATATAAATTATATCAAAATTAAAAAGTAGCAAATTTGTCTTGTAAATGAGTTGCAGTCACTACATTTTACCTAAAACTACAAAATTTCCCCCAAAAAAATGATTGATTGGATTGTTTATTAAATGATGAAAACGAATATATAAATTTGCACACATTGTAACATTGTCAACCCTGAGAGTGAAATATAGATAATAATAGTCTATTTATACATTATAATTAGTATGTATACATACTATTTACAACAAGAATATGAATATAAAAACTCTGCATAACAATAACATCAGCAATCCTGGGAGTTAAATCATGTGAAATATAGATGATTGTAGTCTTGTTGTACATTATGATTTTAAGTACCAGTATATTAGTATTTAGTATGTATACATATGTAGTTATTTTTATGTATTTAATGCATGCTGATTTTCAGACTGCTCAAAAACAAGATCAGCAGTTAATTAAGGTAATATCCGTTGATAGATTTTATCTGATTGTGTTATGTTTAAATGTTCATTGTTTGTTATTACATATTCTTACTTGCATGAACAAAATGAGGTGGTCCTTGAATTTATGAAAGGGAAATCAAATGACACTATTTATTAGTGGGTAAAGTGGTTACAAAAGTCAATATACATATGTGTACTTTTAAAAAAAAAGTCACCACAAAGTCAAGAAATAAACATCAAAATATTAAAAACCAGTACTGGCATGGAGTTTAATATCTTGATCAATTAATCAAGCTTTTATTTTTTACTAAACTAACGTTTCAAACTACATTTTAATATCTAGATATGCTATTTGGTTTTTTTTCCCCCAAGAAATAAGGTTACTTATACAGGAGTGGATACAGGATTTTTGAAGGTGTGTAGGGGGAAGGGGGAAACAAGTTTAAGACTTTTCCCAATGGTTTTTGTAACTCAGACATATAACTCTGTAGTTCCACTTAGACATTTCATACATACAAATTATATATTGATGGATATGACAAAAATATAGACCCCACTCTGTTTCATCAATAGAAGATGAATAAAGGAATGAAGAATAGGAATATTGCAAGTTTATACAGAATTGACAAATAAATTGATGAGGACACCATATTGATAATATTGTTAATCCCAACAAATATTCTTCATGTAATGAATGAATGGATATCAGAAACAAAATTTCAATAGAAAAGAGGACTGCCTCTTTACCCCCATCCTGTATCCATTTCTGTTAGCTGTGAGCTGTACTGCTTTCAATTACTTAACCTGAAAATGTTGTTTTTATTTCAAATTTTCTCTCAAAATTAATCCTTTTGACACCTATTTTTGTGTAATATAAATAATAAAATTGTTTTATTTGCATCTTATCATATATTGCCTCTGTAGATGGTATAAAGTTTAAACTGTTTGAGAATTTAGTATTTGATCACATATTGATATTTAATACATTATTTATATGACAGGGCAACATATTGTATATTATATCAATAATACAGAATGTGATATTAAATAACCTACATTGTACTTACATTAAATGATATATTATTATTATTCCCCCATTCATCTTACAAAAAGATACATGTAATACATGTTACAAACATACATGTACATACAAGATAAAACAAGACAAGGTACATAAAACATAAACTTGTTAAACATTAAACAATATTCCTAATAAATTTGATAGCATGATAGCTTTAATCACACCTGGCATGTTGATCATGGTTAAAATCAAACCTGCACGTTAACATGGATCATCATCCTGAAGACCGTCTTCATTAGCCCACTTGAAGCCAAACAGTAGGATGTTAAACCCTATTCCATTTCTTTTTCACCATGAACAAAGTAGGTATGTGCATGTCAAGAAATGGATACCCAGATAAGTATTGATGATTGATGTTTATCTGACCAATATTTGATTTTTACAACAATGCTGAATAGAGTCTAAACAAGTGTTAGTGAGCCACAGTGGCTATCAGGGTATGGCATTAGCTCACTAACTAGCAAATCCCTGGTTCTATCCTCAGGATTTTTTCGGGTCGTTTCCACTTGTCAGTAGTGCAAGGTAAAATGAAAGACTTAGGTTCTGTGTGTATACCATAGTCAGCACTTTAAAAATCTGTTGATAGTTTGAAATTGAGGTGATAGTATCCTGTATAGTCCGCTGCGTGGGCAAGACTTCTCTCATAGAACGATGTACGTCATATTTATGATGTCTTTAATAGCCTTGTTAGTGCAGATGTCTAAGATAATTCAAAATATTGGCCTTGAAATGGTTTATAATTAACAAATTAAGATATTTTTCATACATGCAGGTATTGATGAACAGAGAAATGGCTTGTTAGTGAATGAAATGAAACAGGGTATAATGTCCTACTTTCCTTAACCTACTGGGCTGATGAAAACAGGCATACACCATACAGTGTGCTATGAATTTTGCACTGTAGCAGCACTGTAGCCTACTCTTATTTCTTTTAAATGCACACTAAGGTGTACATAGTACCTTAGATTTTTCATCTCATCCGATTAACAAGACACTATTCCTTGTCATTCCCTTCGCCCAATCTGAACATCTGAGACATGCTACCTGCAGAGAAGTAAAGCCAGCTACGTCATAAATTTCGTCACGTGAGTTACGTTTGTCCCTTCGCCCTGCCCCTGCTCTAATGACAAGTGGAAACCTCACATGAGAATCCAGAGGAACTTTCTCAGCCAAAACTGCAACTCCATAGTGAATAAAAGGTGTTTTTGAGGTGTTTCATCCATTCATGTTATTGCTTTAATTTATCTCTTACAGAAATTGGCAGAAATGGCTGAAGTTCTTCAAGCAAGAGAAAATAAATTGGTCCACCTCAGTAAAGAAAATAATGATTTATTAGAAACTAACAGTATTTTAAGAAAGTAGGTTATATGGAAAATTGACAAATATTTAAAAAAATGTATACAAGAGATGACTTTGGGGTTTTCCCTTATATATAGCTTCATGTACTAAACAGATAAAGAGTTGTATTAGTTTCTTTATAGTGTTTCACAAAGAATAAAAACTAATACATATAACTGCATTACACATGATATAATTGATGTCCTGTTCTATTGTTACTAAATGTTGTATATTTTTGGTTTTTGCAGTCAGTTACAGCAATCAGAAGAGGCTCATGAAAGTAAGATGGTAGATGTAGATACATTAACAGAAGAATTTAAACGACGTTTAACAGAAGGAGAGAAAAAATTAGCAAGTTTAGTAAAGGTTAGTTATTCTCTTATATGATACAAGAGGATACTGAAAAAAATAAAACTTTTCTTCAATTCCTAAAATTCATTTAGTAGTAGTTTGTGTGATGATCAACTCAACAGGTGTTAATTACTTTCTATAAGATAATACAGCCATGGCAACCATTTGCAGGAATATTTTTGGTGCCCCATAAAAACAAAGAATAAGGCTTGAATATTGATATTGAAAAGTGAAAAAAATTCTATCTGGTTCTCTGATTGATCAACGATAAATATCCCACCATGCCATTTTAAGTTTTTATTATTTGAAATCAGTCTTCAAGTATATAAATTGGTATTGAGTGGGCCACCTTGTTCTTTTTACTTCTTAAATTGAATTTCCAAACTTCTCATAATCCAGCCCTTTAGTCCGCAGCTGACAGGTCTGAATTTTTGTAAGCAATTATTTTATATTGTAAAAATTATCACAATTTGTTAACTTACTAACATTTAACCCCGAAACAGTACCTTTCTTTTTTCTGGTGGTTGAAAAGGATATATTAGATAATGTAAATCTAGTCAATTTGTTAGAATTTACTTTTTATTTTATTTCTATTAAAGGAAAGAGATAATTTGAAAAAACAACTCAGTACAGTACAAGATGAATTAAATAAAAAGTAAGTCCTTAATTTTTATATGCACACATACAAATAACCCCTCCATTTTTGATGTGTTTTTTTTTCCCCATGTTTGACACAATCTTCCATGGTGGTATTTGTATAAGATTTGATAGTTTTTTTCCACATTTTGTAGATACACATAATAATAATTATAATAATATATCCATTTATATAGTGCCAAATCCACAAAACGTACTCATACCACATCCAAACTTATATACAGACAAACGTAAGATTCATAGATTATATATCTAAATTATTTCTGATGATAAACTGGAATTATTTTAATGTTTTCAGAATTTCTGATAGAAGTCATTTGAAGTTAATAGAAGAAAAAGATGAACAGATAAATGAGTTGTTATTAGAAGGTAGGAATCAAGTGATTTCTTTTGTTCACCATGATTCTATAATATTGACACTTACTATCCAGATATATTTATGACTGGTCAATGTAGACCTACATGTAACTGTTGTATATTTACTGGGTTAACCCTTCCTGAGCTAATCCCGACTAATGTCAGAATAACTTTTTAGTCCGTCAGAGCAGCTGCTGACTAAAGTCAGGAAGTTTATTTAACCTGGTTTACTTCCCTGTAAAAGCATGGTTTTAACCTTAGATGGTGTTTAACACATGTTTTTATTACGAGAGGGGGGTATATATTGACAGAACAACCATCAATAGTCAGAACAGCCCAGTAATGGCGTCACAAAGTAAAGAACAAAAAAAAGGAAGACTTCGTTGCAAACATAGACAAATTATGATATGGTCAAATTGGTTACTATGGCAATCCTTGTTATTTTCCCAAAACTTATTTTTATTTTATTGTTGATAAAAATCGTTACTGATGATTTTTATAGTTGTGTTATCTACAACAAACATGTCAATACTGCTCGTTTTCATTTTGTTATTTTGAGAACAAACCCATTACTATCACAATTTAGTGACTTTCCCCCCAAAAAACTATACTATTCTTACGAAACAGATATCTATCATGCTAAAAATACATGTAGCTTTATTCCTGCACATCTTAATTTTTTAATGGCAAGAAAAATATCAAATATTTCATTTATGACAATAATGTGGCAGCCATTTTGAAACCCACTGGTAACCATGGTAACCATAAAAGCTAAACTGAATATATACAAAAATCACAAGTCATATACAATGAATATACATCTGCCATTTTACAGTTGTGGTCGCATTCATATTCAAGATATGCTGGGGTTTTCACAACAGGGTCTAAAACTTGATTTTTACTCAATATTTGTATAGCTCTCCATAGGTATGAAGTGGTTGGCTCAGGAAGGGTTAAATAAAACTAAATTGAAGTGATGGCAAGGGTTAACATGGCAGCTTTCACTCTTGTTTGTAGTAGATATGTTTTGTTAATCACATCGTTTAATCTGAAACAGAACAGAATGGGCACAACTAGGCAACACTTTACTTGTCAGGCCCATACACACTACAGGACAGGTGACAAGTGGGAACTAGGCTTGAAAAATCACAAGATAGAGTCCTCCCCACCCACCCATGCCAAGATTGGAACACTTCAGTTGAGAATCCAGTACCTCTTGTGATTTTTCAAGCCTTAACCCTCAACTACAGTGCTTGACTCACATCAGTAATAATATAACATTACATATTAAATGTTTTTTCACATCATTTAATGTTGATTCAATATATTCATAGGAGAAAAACTGTCGAAACAACAACTACAGAGTAACAATATCATCAAGAAATTACGTTCTAAAGAAAAAGAAAGTGACATTTTGATCACATCTCAAAAGTATGTTTAGTTTAAAATTCTATATACAGGATAATGTTACCATCAGATAATAGCTGATATTAAGTGATTACATGTAGTTGTCATGAAAAAAAGTACCATTATCCCATGAGAGCCAGGGTACCCTCCATCAATTACAGATGGCTAAAAAAGAAACAATTAATGGCACAGGGAGAAGAGACAAACCTGGGACATTCTTGTGAAGACTCCAGTGCCCAGTCACCCTTGGGTGGAGGGGGGTGAATGGTTAACATATGGGTGTTGCATCATATGGTTATTGAGTCCAGTGACATGGTTTTTATGCTCCCCTTGTACATAATAAGGAGTAGGGTTGCCTGTCCAACCTCGTGGGTTTTCTCTTCGTCCATTGGTTTCCTCCTGATGCCAAAGACATCTTGGTGCAAGCGAGTTATTGAAATAAAAAACTGGACCATATTATGTTAGTCCCGCAAAATGACCTGGTTTGTGTAAGTAGAGGTTAAACTCTCTCTCTCTCTCTTTCTCTCTCTCTCTCTATAAATGTACTTAATTTTTCTATTCAGATCTAAAATAGAAGATATGACCAAAGAATTAGATCATCTAAGGAAAGTCTGTGATGCTAAAGATGACTTGGAGAAAAAACAAACAGGTCTGTAGGGTTTTTCTTATGTACGTTACATAAATTTAATGATTGTAAGACATTCTATTTGATTTAGCATGCATTTGTGTGTATTTGGTTTAGAATTTGGAAACATTTATTATGAACTATGTGTAACATGGATATAATTTGTATTATTTATTTAGATGCTATAAATCAGTTAAATGCTGCTGTACAGAAACAAGAAAAAGAATTACTCAAATACAGGGCAAGTATAATATTGACAATAGAAAACAACTCAACACTGGGTTAAAGGAGCTGAGCCCCACCCCCACCATTGATTTAGTTCAAGATTAAGTACTGAATAAGATTGATATTTAGTTATGGATTATGGAACAAGCTCTACCAGATTAAATTGTTGGTCTATTTTAGTCTGTCACCAGTAGAACACAAAATAAGTTATATCCCAACAATGTCTATGGACTAAGCATTTTGTATATAGGCAGATATCCATATTACAATGTAAATCAGAACTTAATAATATCAACACTTGAATTTTTACCCAATCAGAGATGTCTAGCCTATTTACAATATTCAGATCAACTATTGTTTATGTACTATGTATAATATGGTGCTAAACCAGCATTTTATATATAATGTATCTCTTTTAGGGGGAAGAGGATGATGTTCAAGATAAGATACGAAGTTTACAAACAGCTCTTGATAATTCTTATAAGTAAATATATTACTTTTTACTCAATATTCTGTATGTTTGTTGGGCTTTGTTCTTAAGTTTTTTTGTCAGTAATATAAATCTGTAATCATCTGATCATAGCATTTATTGAAAATAATTCAGTATATAAAATGGTTTTAATGTTATACAAATATTTCACCAGAACAGTCGAGTTTTAATATTGATGTTAAAAATAGTTTTTCAAGATAATTGCAACCAGTGCATATCAAGTTAAGTTGGGTTCATCAACCTAGTTCTTGCAAGTTCCTAGTCATAAAATGACCTGGGTTTATTAAGTTGATGTTTTTATTTTCTTTTGTCATAAAGAGAAATAGCAGAACTTCATAAAGCCAATGCAGCACAAGATAGTAAAGCTAGTGAAATAGCTTTAAGTTTAGAGATGCAGGTACGCGAGGAAGCTAAGCAAACTATGAATAAAGAATTTCTTAAAGCTAGACAAGAGAAAGAAGCTCTCATAATGCAGGTAAATGTACAGCTCTGTAAAGTCACAAGTCTTGAAGCAACGTATCAGATAAAATGAAAAACAAAAAAAATGATTCACAAGAAAGACGCAATAATGTGGCCGGCCTTGACTGTGGTCATTTCCCGATAGCGATAGTTTGACTGTTAACATCATGGGTTCGTACATCAAAAAATTAATAATAATAAGGGCAAAAATTTAGATAAAATATCATGAAATGAAATGGAATAGGGTTTAAGGTCCTTCTGTTCTGCTCTGAACTGAGATAATGAAGACAGGATAATAAAATATCTGCAGAGAAAAAAGATTATTGTATTATTCACTCTCTATTTATATATTATTTTTAGATTGAAGACTTAAGAATTAGTATGTCAAGATTAGAAAAAGAACATAGTAGAAAGGAAGACATGTTGAGACAAGAAATATCAGATTTACAATTTGTAAGTATAAAAATATGCCATTTGCCATTTAGAAGCTTGAAGATATGATATGGAAAAACATTACAAATAGAATCAAGGGAAATAACTCCTGCTAAATGTCCCTAACACAATATTAACTCCCCTTTGACCACATCTTTGTTGGTATTGTTGATGGCATTTTATTAATTCATCAGATATAACTCATGCTAAACACTGCTTAGAACACATTCTTGTAGGTATTGTTTGTTTTTATTTTAATGATAAAGTCTACTATTTCCATATAGTTTTAAATCTTTTATACTTTTCAATATCAGAACTGTTATTATTTATAGCAAATACAAGCCGATGAAGAAAGAAATCAGGAATTATCACAGAATGTTTCCTCTAGTAAGTCTCTATTCAAACATTTGCAATGCATATATTGTGTTTTAAGATAGAGAGTCAGAAATAAATCAAGATGATCCATATTTTAATCCTGTGTGGACAATATGTTATTAGTTTATATGGATATAAAATGCTAGGCATCTGGATTACATCAAAAAAGAAAAATACTACAATTTTACAAAAAAAGTGTATGCATAAAATCTCTTTTATGATCATGCCTTTATTTCAGCCACAAGACCTTTATTACGACAGATAGAAAACCTTCAAGCATCTTATAAATCACAAGCTGCGTCATTTGAAAAAGTAGAAAAAAATTTAACAGATAGATTAAGTAAGTGATAGTATATCTTATTTGATTGAATTACTATAGAAAATTATAGTTTAAATAAGTACTTCAGACAAACTGTTTGATTTAGGTGAATGGTCAAATTACATTTTTATTAAATGTGATGTATTTGTGTTGGAATGTTTTCTTTACAATAATTGACAGGTTAAAACAAAGCTAAAATTGGAATCGTGTACAGAAAATTTTTACTGTGTAGTGATAAAAATTAATTCAGCTAAATTGAACACTTTATTTTGACCTAAAACAAAGATAAAACCACATGTAGTCCATAATAATTATGCTCTGCAATTATGCACTGTAAGTCGTTTAAAGCTTTACATTTTAATCATAGTTACTTTTTAAAGATAGATGATATTGAAATGGTATGATTGTGGTTATAAAATACATTTGTTTTGCTTTCTTACAGCTGATACTCAGAATCAGTTAGCAATTGCTGTAGAAAAAGAAAGAACAGCTACTGAAAGACTGATGGATATATCAAGTAAAATAACATCACTAGAAACACAAAATTCACGCTTAAAACAAGAAAAATCGCACTTAACAGTTCAAAGTGGAATGGATAAAGCAAAAATAGAGTTGTTAGAGGAAGCCAAACAAAAGTATGTATATATTGACGAGACAATTATCCAGTATATTTTAGTTTTAGAAAGTATTGTGAACCTGGTGCCTTTAACCATATTTTAGTAATAGATGGTGAAACTGATATGTTTAACCATATATTAGTAAACGATGGCATAACTGATGCCTTTAACCATATTTTGATAATGAATAGATGGTGAAATTCATGCTTTTAGCCACATATGAGAGTAAGCAGAATTCCACTTTCACAATGAAATGAAATGAAATGAGGTTTAACTTCCTACTCTTATGCACCTGACCTGGCCTAATGGAAGACAAGCATTCGCCATACAGTGTGCTATGAGGGAAATTTTGCCTGGGCAGTGGTGCCACGGCCTACTCTTATATCGAATTCCAACTGCCAAGGGATCTTTTACGTGCATGCCAATCTGTACACGTGACCTCGGTTTTCTGTCTCATCGGAATGACTAGACAAGGGGAAACCACGCCGGAAATTCGAGATGAACTTTCTCGGCCAATGCAGGGATCGAACACCCGACCTCCAGGCTAGCGAGCCAGCGCCCTACCCACTTATCCACCGTGATTCCCCACTTTCACAATACATTTTAGGTTTGACAATTGCAGTTTTACAGAAAGTCCCATTTTCTAATGCCAGAATGTTCTAAAATTAATGCTATTGTTTTCATACTGAATGACATCAGGGATAGTTTAATTGCCTTTCTAAGAACTGGTTTTTAGTAGTGTGCCAATTCTCCAGTTGGACAATAACCATTAATATGTTAATAGAACTTATCAAAATATGTTTGGTCAAATGAATGGGACTGTAATTGAAGATATAATTTAATCCAACAGTGAAACAGCTCATATAGAAGCCATTAAAAGTCAGGCGGCTAAAGAAATAACTGAATTAAAGAGAGACAAGGTAAGTCTGAAAATATCACTATGAAATAATGAAAGTTAATATCATTCAGTTTATTTGTTGACAATATTTAGACTATATCTATGTATACTATGATATTTAAATAATTCTCAAAAATCATCTTTTTTGTTTTTGAGCCATGGTGGAGGTACCAGGTTTCCCCTTTTCAGTGGTGGAGAACAGGTGATCTGGAAAGAATTAGCTCCTTATCATTTGGATGGGACAAAAAAATTTATGATTTGCCATATTCAACTCTGATGTGTCAAATCTGTAATAAACTCTGTATTTATTGTGTTTGCAGGTGTTTTTAGAAAGTCAAATAGAAATGGAGAAAAATAAATTGGAAGCTGAAAAACGCAGATTAGCTTTAGCAGAAGAACAGATAAAAATTCTAGTATGTAACTTTTTCTGTCAGACTCCCATATAGATGAATTATATGGACTGGAAAAGTCTGTATTCTGCATACTCCATGCAGTGTTTCGTTTGATTAGAGGTAATCCCACTACTCACTGCTGTAATGAGTGGATATTGTTGTTTTAAATTTTGATTGGTCAGTAGTCCAACTACAACCAATGACTAGCTGCTCTACAAAAGCTTTACATTTAAAATGAGTGCCAATATTGGACCAAATATGTTTACGATTTTATTATGGCCAATTAACCCGTGTATAGCAGAATTGTGTGACAAACAAGGCTATCAAGTCGAATGAAATGTAACCAATACTGTTTGGAAACGAATACTTTCACCGTTTTTAATTCCGTAAATCACTTTTCCAAAGTTTTAGGGAAGACCCAGATTAAACGAAGGACTGTCACATGTTGCTGTACTTAAGTGATAGCTTTGATTGAATGGGAAGAATAGACATACTCCCGCAAAAGTTCAAGAATCAGAAGCTATCGCCAGAGAGGGATTTCTCGGGCCATTGCTTCAGGAATATGGTATTCTGAAGCTATTCAAAACTATAGTCAAGTGCATGCATATCATGTATTTTTGAATTCTTTATGGTGAATTTTCAGATTTCTGGAACTTAGGAATCTTTCAAATCAACAGTTTGATTAATCATGAAGAATTACTTGAATATTTGTGTGACCATTCATAAAAGATTAATATGAAAATTATGTTTTTTATGTGTTATAGGAAAGAGAGAGACCTAAATCTCGTGGAACACCATCACCTATATCTGTATCTAGACAAGAGAGTGTCGCCAGTTTTACAGATCAACCTCCATCTTTCTTATCATTACCTCAGGTATTTATTCCTCAGAAAAGTTTGTATTATACTGCCCCATTGAAATGTTCTCATCAAAATCCTCCAATTATTAAAGGAAAAGAAAATTCACCACCGGTTTCAAATTGAGCTTTAACAAGAAAACAATTATGTACTATTAAAGCACTGTATCTTACAACAAGAGGTTTATATCATGTATATTCAGTGTGAGTTATTTTGTTAATACACAGTAGACTGGAGAAAATTAAACAATGTATATTGTTCATTGTCCCCAATATGGGCTAGATCTCTAAAACTATACAATAGCCTTCACCAATAAGGACATTATAGATGTTCCCTGTCCACTGTCCATATCATGTTAAATGTTGGGGTATCTTGCTTGGCAACTGCTTGTTAATCTTGTGGATGTTAATCTTTGACTGTTAAAGCTTGGGCACCCTGTAGATTTTAAGAAAAAAAATTGAACTGTTTAGATAATTACTATTTCAGTGACATGTACGGTAAAGACTCATTCTCCACGCAAGTCTCGCTCTATCAAGCATTCGACTCTGCCGTCGGCTCGCGTACTACATAGGTTTGACCCGGAGGTCATCGATCACGTGATTTACTACATTATCAAAAATGGCGTCTGTCAGAGAAATGTACTTGGCATTATAAACACTTTACGATTTTATGAATTTTAGTAAATTTTAGGCGTTATATACACTTTATTATTTTTCGATCATAGTTTAAACATATATCGAGAATTCTTTGATTTTAATTAACTACAGACATTTCTAAATTAATTGTTGGGCCTACCGATCGCGTTGTACAGATAAACAGACCCACGTGTATTCATTCTAAAATTAGCACGGCGACATGCGCAGTTCTTATTTCCGACCGATTAACTAGTGATATTACGCGAAAGAGTTCGGTGTAATATTTCTAAATATATTGTTACTTTGCAATAGCTACCACATTTCTATTTAAATATGGTAACAGTATTAGATACATTATCATTAATGTGTTTTAAATCGCATCATTAAGGATTGTCCATCAACACCAAGAATCTTGGTGGCGTAGTCAATTGAGCCGTTAGCAGAGGTTAGTGTGGACTGCAAGGGAAGACAACTCTGTTTGGGAGATTGGTAAAGACTATTTCAGTCAATAGACATTGGTGAAGACTATTTCAGTGAATAGACATGTACTTATATATAATTAATATTGATTTGAATTACAGGAAGATTTATTAGAAAGAAGTCTAATATTATCACCACCTAACAACAGTAATAAAGTATCACTATATGAACAATTACGACATTCAGGTGCTACAGCTTTAATAGAAGGTTTACAATCACAATTAAAACTTAGAGAAGGTGAAATAGTTCAATTACAGGTAAATATACTCTTGACTCTGTATTTCATAGATAGCACAAACAGCAAAGCTGCTGATGGACGGGTACTTTTTGAGACTAGTTATTTTTATTTATTTGATTCTAATATTTGAAGACATGCACAAAATGTAATATATAAATTTTAAGGACAAAATTAAATTACTATGGTAACCAGAAGGGTCTGGGTTCTATCCTGGTGTTGTTCGAGTCCTCTGGAATTACCAGCCTTGTTTTCACTTGTCAGTGGTGCATAAGGGATGGCCTGCCAATGAATATGCATCTAGTCCACCAGTTTACTTATTGGTATATATATGTGTAAAAAAACACTTGACAGTTGGAATTCAATGCAGAAACTCTGCTGTTTGTCTTGTGCCTATCTTAATTTGTCCAGTTGGTACAGAAAAGAAAGACATTAACCCCATCGGATTCCATTAAAATAATGAAACCCAGCAATATGTATACACATATTTACTTGTAATACAGAGGAGAACCATGACAATATATAATATTCTGTTTATATTTACAGAGTGAAATAACACAGTTAGAAAGAACCAGAGAATCTATGGCTAAAGAACTTGTAAATCTGACCAATCATAATGAAGAATTACAGGACCAATTAAAAGAATATCCAGAGCTACTTAAAAACTTTAAGGTACGTTATATGTATTTATATAGCCATGACATGAAATCCAAGTCTATCTGCACGTAGGATCATATGCCATGCAGGAGGCCAGGTATGCTGCCAGCTCTAGAACACCTGATGTCACTTCCTATTCTTTGCTAACTATTTATATTATACTTATGTAGTCATTTGGGTGGGAGAGAAAATGAGGTCACATATATGTATACCGTTTGCAGCATGTTTAAGATCCCACAGCAGTTAGAAATCAAAATAAGAGTAATCTAGTGCATTTATGTCAGGGTAATACCTTGGTTTATTTACTTGTATATTGGATTTTACTAGTGATATTTAATTTTCTAGGAATTAGATGGTAGATATAACGCTATATTACAAATGTATGGTGAGAAAGTGGAAGAAACAGAAGAGTTACGACTAGATTTAGAAGATGTTAAAGAAATGTATAAACAACAGGTACAAATAGATTATATCCATAAATATATACAATACTCACAGACTAAGTGTGATTATTTATTCTAGTTTCGAGTACTTATAGCTTTTGGTGAATATCACATAAGGCATCTAGTATGTAAAATACTCTTACAGAAATAGAATGCTATAATCATAGCACTTCACTTACCACAATGTAAAAATATTATTTTATTCCATGTAATTAACTTAACCCGAGTGTCAAGACCTGTAAACTGGTAACATCTCCATCATAAAAGTGGCGGATTGTCAAATTTTAACATCATGTTTTGTAATTAAAATATAACTAAAGAATAATGAAAGTTGATTGTATAAATAAGATAACTAAGCATAGTAACGTTGTTTTTAATGAGGTGTGACTGAATGTGAACTGGGAATAGAGTTAGTAAAAAATACACACTCCAATATAATGTTTTATTTTTAGATATATATTGTATTATTTTAATTTCAGATAAATCATCTTCTTACTAAATGAGGCATCATTGAACATGCTTTTTTAAATATAACCAGCAGCTGCCAGGTAGGATGCGCCCACATTTTCGAGAGCTGGATAGAGAACAAGCTAATAAAGGCAATTTTTCGTACAATCAGGGGCCATAATTCAGGAAGTTACTATCTGATATGCGAAATATTGAAAGGAACCAAGATCTTTAGGTTTTTAACATGCATTTCAAGTTCCATCAAAATCTAATTAAAATTGTGACCTCTAAAGGGTCCACAACCTTGATATATCATATTTTAACATGATTCGCATACAAGCCTATATTTTAAGTTTCGTCAAAATCGTATAAGAATTGTGACCTGTAGAGAGTCAACAAACAATTGTGGACGGACAGACAGGGGTGACAGCATAATATGTCAACATGAAAATGTGGGCGTATAAAAATTAGTTTGCTATCATAAGAGACACTAAAAAATAGATTTACTATGTGGGCTACTAGTGTATTTTATAGGATTCCACAGGATATCATGAAATAGATCGATACAATTATCCAGTCTGAGAAATACTTTTACCATGTGGGCTGCTAGTGTATGTTACATGATTCAACCGAATATCAAGAAATAGATCTATACAATTATCCAGTATGGATAATTGTGCATTAATTATGTTTATAATGTTGTGTTGCCTATGTGATATGAATACATCATTACTGACCAGTATATATTTTAAATGAAGCTGAATACAGCTGAAATTATTGTGGATAAAAATGATAAGTGGGGAAAAATTGGTACAGAATATTCTTTGGTGTATTTTGTTGATGTTGTTTCAGATTTTTAAAAGTTGAACCATATCAGATAATTTTTTTTTTTAAAGCAAATCACAAATATTTTATAGAGCCATCAGACCATTTCTGTAAAAAATCATAAATTCATTATATACGAAGTTATTTCATAGTCTAATGGCTCTCCATTAAGTGCAGTATGTTCTTATTTGTTTCATAACTTACATTGAACCATCAAACCATTGTCGAAAGAAATCATAAATTCATTATCTGGGAAGATATTTCAAGACACACTCTGAATGGTTCTGCATCTAATTATTCTTATTAACGTTTGCATATAATGCATAGTATCATCATTAACATGTCATTCCTTATAAACTCATAATCTAGATTTAAGCTGGTTGAGATTCAATATACTTCTTTAAAAGAAGTGTTATAGGGATGATAGGTTGTGTTAAATAATTTTGTGATCAAGTTATAAGAGCTGAAAAGTGCTGTTTTAATAATTATGTAAATGATAAAAAAAAAACCTATGTAGGTCAGATATCACCAGGTATATAACATCAATATGAGCAAGTAGCAGATAATTCTAAGAAAATAGCCAAAAATATTTGTTGCTCTTCTTTAAAAGCTTTTAGATCCAAATTCTTATGTTTTGGCTATCTCAAGACATTAAAGAACTATGAATAGAAATGCTTGGAAATGTTTGTCCTGGAGTTAAATATACAATTCAAAATTGTATCAGTTTTCTTATTGACATGACACTTACTTAGACCCAATGCTAAAACTGTATTAAAGTTTTTGTATATTAAGCTGGTTATATATATATATATATATTTAAAACAGGAGCTCTAATAAGCTATGTTATTATTTTAATTAAATAAACTAATTTATGTAAATGTATAGTGGGTGCATATTTATTAATAATGATGATATAATTTATAAGTGTAAATATTGGTGTATATTTTTGTTACGATCTATAAATGATCTTTGTTGAATGTGTGTACAGAAAATTATTGTGTGTTGCCATCAGTGGAAAATGTTAAATACTAAATGGGTATTTAATTTCATAACATTTGGTGAAATCGTTGTGAGGTACATTTTTTTTAATTTACAGGACTTAATTCACATTAAATTTTTATCATGCCTAAACCAAAATGTTAAACAAGTAAATTTGTTTATGTTTAGAGTTTAAGCATATTTTAATAAATTCAGAAATCATTTGACAGTGAGAAAAGTAAATGAGTGCATTGCAAGTAATTGGATACTATAGTGTATTTCATTAAGTATTGTTTAATGGTCGAGAGCGAGACATTAAGTAATATACTGTAACAACAAGAGGGTCGTAGCCCAAGTGTTTTTTACAATATATTACTAAATGTCTTAAGCTCAAGACCATTAAACAACTTAAAATACAGACACTTCGCATATGCTTTTACAGTCCCATGAGTCCACTGTTATAAATAATGTTCAGTTGACAAGTAGCCCGTACTATTATTATTGAAATAATGGTGCGCCAACGTCAAAGGATGACGTCACATCTGTATTTTAATAACAGATAATCAAGAATTGATTTATTATTGTAACAATGACAATTGGGACTTTGCTCAAAATGAAGTACTTTTCATTATCAATTTGTTTAAACTATTGTAGCGAGAACTGTCAGCTCTTTATCTGATTCTTACATTGATGCATCATTAACTAATTAAATGCGCCTTTTGATAGACATGAAAGGCTTGAAGTTTCAAACATATTGTAGCTTTTTAATTTATGGTATTAAAGATGGTTTTGGTACAAGGTCATTCCGGTCATTATTAAAAGCTAATTTGCAAAAATATTTACTGTATCATAAAACAAGATAATTATTAATCAATTCTAAAACTTTATAAAATACATTTTTAATTTCTGTGGGGTAAATAGTTTCATATTTATTGCATAACTGGAAATTGTATATCAGTGAATAGAAATTGTATATCAATTTTAATAGTTTTGTCTTTCAAGCCTCTGTGATGCAAAATGTCCACATTGTCATTTTAAAAGAACTGTTTATTGTATATATGTGGTTATGAAAAGAATATATAAAATTTCAACTGATTAACTTGTTGTTTTCTTTTTTAACTATTGATATTGACTTGCAAGCAACCAGTGTGTGTCTGAAGAATAAAGTTCCTTTAAAAAAAAATTGGTTCAAGGGGAAATGACTACTGCTCTTCTTACTCTTCTGCCATTTCCAAAATGTTGCAAATGGCATATACACGGATATTAAGTTTTTCCTTGCTTTTTTAGGGGGAAAAGGCTGGAAAAGCTCTTGGAACTTTCTTTATGAACATTTAAGGTCAAAACCAGAACTTTGTTTTAAGTGAGACAATGCCATTCTCATCAAGCCAATATCATGGCTCCCAAATGACATCTTTAGCCAATATAAATATTCCAGGACTTCGATCTGGGTTTCAAGGGAATGTTTACCCTATGTAGTTGTTCTGATCACATGATTCGAAATAGATGTTATTCAAACTTCAACATTTCCACAGAGCTAGTATATTTTTATATAACCAAATTAAATGTCATGTATTGTCACTGGGATCCTTCCACGATTCCTTTTAAAGGGCCAATCCGGATAACTTTTTGGGGAATAAAACTGCTTAATTTTGTGTTAAAATCCCTTATAACCCATTACCTAAGGCCGACCAACTAACCCGATATTTGTGATATGCTTGTAAATAACTTAAACCTGACAGTCTTCATCTGGAAACGGAGACTGTTGTATTATACAGTATCTGGATAAAACCAGATTTTTTTCTATAAAAATGATATGTAGGTGAAATTTACCTTTTGTTATCAAGTACAGTACATGGGTAATTCACTGTATAGACCTCTCAAGAAATGGGAATCGATTATTAGGTCACCCAATCAAAAAATTGACCCGAAATCTTAAAAGGGTTACATGTCCGGATAAGCAGTGTTGACGTTAACCTCAAAACGACTCAATATTTTGAGCTGAAACTTTGAGCCAAGGTAAATACACCATGTCTCTATATTTTGGTCCATAAATTTTGTAATTTGCTTGGACTTTAATTTTTGAGACTCTGTTCTTATCGGGATTGTCCCTTTAACTTTCTTAAATAAGTCAAAAATAAACCAACCATTTTGCTGCTGGTGGACATTTTAGGGGTTCTGTCAATGTTTTTATGTCTATTTAGTCCTAGAATTCCAATAACGAAAGGACATGTCAGTAATCTCTTCTTGATAATGACTTGTTTTGAAGAAAATATTTTTTTCCATCTTTAGCCGAGACAGGTGATAGTCAATTTTAACATTAAAGCCAGGTTGAGGTAACCAAGAATGTTAGAAGTGAATTTGGCTATTCCAATAATAACCAATGAGCAAATGAAATTAATGTCAACTTATACAACCAGGTCATTCCATACTGAAAACCCAAAGAAAACCCACAAGGTTCTGTAGGTGACCCTACTTCTTGTCACATCATAGCCGTGGATAGAAATAAAGTCACTTGACTCATGACAGACCTAATGATCAACTCTGTAACCCATCTTGGCCAGTAATTAAATTAGTGTCACTCATAATTTCTTAGTTTCGATGGGCAGTTGAACTGACATTTTATATCAATGTGTCATATTTTGGTGGGTAGTTGAATTGCTTTATCTATATTAAAGCCCTTCACAGTTCAAAATATAGAAATAACCAAGTTAAATTGAATTATTTACTCTATAATAATATACTAACAATAAAATTAGTTTTGGACAGCAAGACTGATATAAAACTTCAATAAATTTTAGTTCTGTCTAAATATCAAATTTATCAGCACTGTTATTAAACTTGTTCTCAACCATCATACTGGTTTAATTAATAAACTTCATTTCAGGGTGATCAGGTTGTGCTTCAGGTGTGTGTGGAAAGAATGTTGGTCTTGAAACCGGATCTAATGCCTGATCTGGGAAATAGTAACTGTACATTTCCATTGTCATTTCTTCTGGTGGAGGTAACTTATCTAAACGGTCAACCTACAAATGAAAAGCTACAGTTGAATGGACTGAATAATTTTGGGCATATAGTCTTAAACTCTATATTAACCTATATTCTGGCATACTGGTGTTTTTAACCCATCATTCTCTTATGTTTACATACTGGCTAAGTAATGGGACAGATTTTTGACCCCCAAGAGCCATTCATCTTGTTGTTGTCAGTGGCATGGACGATTATGCATCGATTGACGGGCTGCGGTTTTTGATATGTCACAATTTCAAGATGGCTGCAGCAATAACATCATGCTCAGTTCCGGCTCTGTGTAGTACTAACGTATGTGGGTTTTTTAAAAGAAAAAAACAAAACTGTTGCCATCTTGAATATTAAATAAATTTAACTACCAAAGCTTTAGCAGCCTCTATATCTTTCTGTAGACCAGTTATATACTGCTTAGATTGTGCTTCCTGTGAAAAAAAAAAATCTTTGCTAAAATTACAATACAAACCTACTGTGTGAGTTCTGGTAAATAATAAACGGATTTCTTCGATTATGAACAAACTAGTTAACTTTGGTTATTATAAACTTACCTGTGTGTTTAAAATGAACTCCCGTTAAATAAAATCCTTTGCACCACTAAAAATCCCAACGAATAAAACCGGTTGTCTCTTGAAAAATTTGAATATTTACTTGTTATTTCGACAGAGTGGATAATAACATTGCTTTCGTCACATATTGGACGAATCCAACACACTGAAGCGAGGTTGTTTAAATTTGACGCATATTTTGGCAACCACGTGCTATGCTCAAAGCAAAGCGCCAACATTACGATCGTTTGAGTTTGGGCGACGAAAATATCAATTGAAGGCAATTACATCGGAGCTTTATATTGAAACCATTGATCGCCAGTCTATCAAATTTTATTCACAATGAAAGAATCACCGATTGCACGGATACTCGTAAAAATAAAGTCATATATAAAATATAAATTTTAATATCCTATCTTCTTTATATTATAAATAGTTTAACACGAAGCACACCTCCGAAGTGTCTGAGGACTCTGAGTGTATTATTAATTTGATCTCATTTTTTCGATCAAATAATAACCGCTTCAGTGACATTTTTAAGCGTGTTGCGGCAGCGTTCAAGGTGCCTAATGGCATTGGGTGGCGGATACAATGCCGATAAGTCCGTAACACCCAGTAAGAAGCGGAACATTAATTGTAAATTGCCTGTATATATGTTAAATAATAATATCATCATACCATATTATAAAGATGGGTAATATTTAAGGCCCGTGAAAAGAATGTAGTTATTTTTGTTCCTCATGCGTGTTAAAAAGAAAATAATCCCATCCGAGCCGCTAATCAAATAATTAAGTCGGTAACAAATTTTAAAAAATACAGGTTGTTATGTGTGCGAACGCTCAAACTCAATGCCGAGTCGAGACGTGCTTTTAAATGCCACATTTCCTATGCTGTCACCCCTGATACAAAGTGATATCTCCCGAGGTGTGACGTAACCAGCTGCCATATTGATATTTTTCTTAACCGAAAGTTTGTGGGATTTCAATTTTTCAAGAGAGAACTGTTTTTATACGTTGGGACATTTAGTGGTGCAATGGATTTTATTTAACGGGAGTTCATTTTAAACACACAGGTAAGTTTATAATAACCAAAGTTAACTAGTTTGTTCATAATCGAAGAAATCCGTTTATTATTTACCAAAACTCACACAGTAAGTGACTTATTAGTGAGGACCGTACCCAGTATGTTTTATGTGCTTCTGATAAAGATATTATATAAAAGATAGGCTGGCACTGCCAGGCAGGATACGCCCACATTTTCGAGAGATGGACAGAGAACAAGCAATACCGAAAGTGATTTTTCCTACATCTTTAAGTCCTGTATTTCATACTGTATTGGGAGCAGCCATTTAGTTGGTCAGTTCCAGTCTGATATTAATGAAATTCGAAACCGACAATGATTATGGTGTGACGGTACACAACCTAGAAATGTGACTTTTCATCAAAATCGGATAAGAATTGTGACCTGTAGAGAGTCCACAACCATGATATACCATATTTTTACACTATTCGCGTACAAACAGCGACCATTTCGTCCGGCAATTTTGGTACGATTTTCACGAAATAAGAATTCAACCATCCTCATCAAAATTGAATTAAAATTGTGACCTATACAGGATCCACAATCATGATATATCATTTTTTTAACAGTATTCGCGTACAAACGGTGGCCATTTTGTCTGTCAATTTTGGTCCGATTTTCCCGAAATTCAAACTCAACCTTCCTTACAGTGTAACGGTGATATAATCAAACGTTTTTTTAAATTGGATAATAATTGTGACCTCCAGAGGGACCACAAGCTAAAGAAAGGGGGATTTTGCGTATAACCAGGGGCCATAATTCAGGAAGTTACGATCCGATATGCGCAAATATCGAAAGGAAGCAAGATCTTTGGGTTATAACCATGAATTTCAAGTTTCATCAAAATCGAATCAAAATTGTGACCTCCACAGGGTCCACAACCTTGATATACCATTTTTTAACAGTATTCGCGTACAAACGGCGTCCATTTTGTATGGCAATTTTAGTCCGATTTTCCCGAAATTCGAACTCAACCTTCCTTAGGGTGCAACGGTGATATAATCAAACGTTTTTTTAAATCGAATAATAATTGTGACCTCCAAGCTAAAAAAAAGGCGATTTTGCCTATAATCAGGGGCCATAATTCAGGAAGTTACGATCCGATATGCGCAAATATCGAAAGGAAGCAAGATCTTTGGGTTATAACCATGAATTTCAAGTTTCATCAAAATCGAATCAAAATTGTGACCTCCACAGGGTCCACAACCTTGATATACCATTTTTTAACAGTATTCGCGTACAAACGGCGGCCATTTTGTATGGCAATTTTCGTCCGATTTTCCCGAAATTCGAACTCAACCTTCCTTAGGGTGCAACGGTGATATAATCAAACGTTTTTTTAAATCGAATAATAATTGTGACCTCCAAGCTAAAAAAAAGGCGATTTTGCCTATAATCAGGGGCCATAATTCAGGAAGTTACGATCCGATATGCGCAAATATCGAAAGGAAGCAAGATCTTTGGGTTATAACCATGAATTTCAAGTTTCATCAAAATCGAATCAAAATTGTGACCTCCACAGGGTCCACAACCTTGATATACCATTTTTTAACAGTATTCGCGTACAAACGGCGGCCATTTTGTATGGCAATTTTCGTCCGATTTTCCCGAAATTCGAACTCAACCTTCCTTAGGGTGTAACGGTGATATAATCAAACGGTTTTTTAAATCAAATAATAATTGTGACCTCCAGAGGGACCACAAGCTAAAAAGGGTGATTTTTCGGACAATCAGGGGCCATAATTCAGGAAATTACATTCCGATAGCCGCAAATATCGAAAGGAACCAAGATCTTTGGGTTACAAACATGCATGTCAAGTTTCATCAAAATCGGTTCAAAATTGTGACCTCTATAGGGTCCACAAGCTAAAAACGTGATTTTTCGTACAATCAGGGGCCATAATCCATGAAGTTTTGATCCGATACATGCCAATATCGAAAGGAACCGAGATCTTATGGGGATAAACCTATATTTCAAGTTTCGTCAAAATCGGATAAGAATTGTGACCTGTAGAGAGTCCACAAACAAATTGTGGACGGACGGACGTCCGGACGGACGGACGGACAGACGGACGGACGGACGGACGGACGTCCGGACGGACAGGGGCGACGACATAATACGTCCACATGAAAATGTGGGCGTATAAAAAGAAACATATCATAGCGGATATTGCGTATTTGATAGTGAACCTAAACCCACGGTATGATACAATAAAGCACAGTTAGATATAACACACGTGTCTTATACATCCCGCTATATCATTTGAACTGGAAATTAGACAATCTGTACAGATTTAGAATTCAAAATACTCTGAGACATAACCAAAGACAAAGTGAATCTCCACTCACGAAAGATGTACTCCCCACCCCAAATTTGTAAACTAACATCCTTTTTGTTATGATTTAAAAACTGATCAAGTTGGAAGTCAAGACACATTAAACTAAAGAATAGATTGTACATCAAAAATCTTGTAAGAAAGGATGGACATATTGACATTATTATATATAATACAGTAATACTAAAGACCCACATACTTAATCAGGGATTGGGAAATGAAAACTTACAGCTGCCTCTCGTTCAGCGTCAATAGCTTTAGTCAAATTATTTTTATCCTGTGGATACTTGATTTCTAAACTCCCGTACTGAAAACAAATAGATATCTGAATAAGCATCAAATTATAGTACAATAGAACAATATAATTCAGATTTCAAAATCAGCTTTGATAAAGGTACTGAGTAGCATCTGGTAGAATTGGTGAACTGTTTGGTTTGTGTGCATTACATTGTGAAACATGTATTGGTGCCGAAAAGAGTTTCTGACATTACAGAAATGAAGATTTAACAGGGCACTATAGATTTCAGAATCTGTACAGTAAACCAAGTTTTCCATATCTTAATTACAACCATTGATTATACTGTGTAATACAGGTGGTAGACAGATCTGAGTACATATACATGTACCTATATTTCTTGACATATGATGGTCTTCTACTAAAAGTATAATTATATACTTACAGATTTCTCGAACTGGTCTATCATAGGAAGACTACCTAATCTACTCTTGTAATAAGCAAAATCTATTTTGGGTAGACTTTCGGGATATTGATGAATCCTAAAAACAGAACAAACAATAGGACGTTTTTAATTATTATGTTGGTAACAAGGATATGATTAGCTTGTTCTTCGTCGGTGACAACATTTGATGCCATATTTAAAAAAATATGACGAGACAGGCTAACGCCAGGTCGGGTCGATACAAAATAATTAATAGTCAGTAGTTTATGGCAGTTTTATTGAAGAAAAACTAATGGTTTAGGTTTGTAATACATTACATGTCATGTATTGTGTATCAAAATATTCCGCCGTTTTGACCAAATAAATGGATAATATATAATATGGAGTTAGAGCTTTATACCCTTTAAATCTCTTGATATTTTCTTATTTTTTCAATTCAGAAATATGAATCGATAGACCTAGTGCCAAGTCAGTGAGTGATAACAATAAACAGGGGCTGTCGGAAAGACTCGGATTCGGACTCGGAGATGAACTATCTATCTATTATTCGACTATTGACTTGAGCCAGATTTATTACATGATTACATTATTTTAATAACTACGATATTAGCATGATTTTGAGCTGTGTGGACGCCAAGGACGCTGTCGGTGTAAAAAAAATTGAATAACTTTCAAATGACATTTCACATTCCATTTCTAAGCATAGTCATGTTTGACTTTGAAGCTTGATTCTCATTCAATCATTCAATGTGGTTTTGTGAATCGTGGTCATTTTTATTACTGAATAGAACATGGTTCACACAAAAACACACCTATTAACATAACTTTCAGCTTTTGCTTTGAAGGACCTGTACACTTCTCTTTGACCAGCAGGTACCCGTTCGGCAAAAGCTGCCCAATCCACAGCGGTCTTCGAAATTCTTCGAGCTGCCATTCTTGCTAGTGAAAATATGGCGAAGACAATACCCTTGACCTTGGAGTCGGTGCTTCTCGCTAAAACTCGTTCACGACGAGATACAGTTGGAAGGGACACAAGCCAGGGATGTTCAAAATCTGAAATGACTGTGAAGTATTATGAGCGAAATATTAGTGAGACCGTTCTTAATATATCTTAGATAGATAGCCATATGTCTCATTAATTAGGTGTCGATATTTTTACAGAGACAAGCTTTGACTCGAAAGACTGAAGCCACCGCATAACCGAAGCCATCGTCATATTCACCTGCTCTTCTTGAGATGTCAACTAAAAAAATGGAAATAAAACATGGGGAAACCAGCAATGGACATGAGGAAAAAAATAAATGCAGGAAAAAGGCATGGGTTAAATTGAACGTAGGTGGAACAGTATTTTTGACAACAAGGACAACCTTAGAGAGAGACCCTCAATCTTTTCTTAATAGATTAGTTCAAGATGATGCTGATAATGGGTTGAATACAGACAAGGTGAGATTAGAATTTATTATAATATTACACAAATGCTTATGACAATGTCTACTCTAGAATAATTAACCTCTATAATTAGGGTTTCACACTGCGTAGCTTGTGTGAAACACTATTGTTTTTGTTAAAATTCTTATTATTATTATTAGGGTTTCACACTGCGTAGCTATTGTTTTTGTTAAAATTATTCTTATTATTATTATTTTTTTTTTCCAATTTGCTTATATCTGCTGAGCAACTTCTTGTCGGATCGATACAATTTCTTCAGTTTTACTGGGAAAGTGGGTGTGACTTAGAGATTAAAGCTATTCCCGGCATTCTGCGACATTGCGAAATATCCGAAATCACCGAAAATGTTGTTTTTTGAAATATTGCGGTAATATTAACAATAATCATTGGATTTTAGCATATGATGCATTTTGACATAGCCAGAAACAGGGGACATAGCTATATTACTTTTGATTTTTGATTTTCGACGAATCTTGGAAGATATTAGGCGCCAAATTTTGAAAATTTAAATTTTTACAAAAATTTTTTTTATTTATTAATATTTTTATATGACATTTTAACCAAGGTTAAAGAGTCATCTGATTTGAACAAGAATGTCAACATTTTTTGTTTCCGTAATTTTCCTTGGCCGCCATTGGCTAATTCAGTTTTTCAGTCCTACATTAATTATTTATTGTTCGATTTGTATTAAACCATGTTCATATGTTCCGTGGTTCAAAATGCCATTTTTTTTGTTACCGGTAAAGTTTCCTGTAGGCACCGGAAGTGGCGTAAATTCAGCAAAAACTACAATATTGACAGTTCGGTACCACTTTTTGAAAGCAAATACTATTTTCTACTAATCTAATCTTACTCAAAAGATGCGCCCTGTTAAGGTGCACAAAATCTCGGACTCAGTTTTTTTAATTTCGATTTTATTTTCGGGCCATTTCGGTTAAAAGGTAAAAAAAAGGGGTAAAAATAAGCTATTTACAACCCATCCAATGTCTTCGTATATTAAAATATTTCTTCGATACTTTCATAAACTTGTAGCAATAATCCATACAAAGAGAATGTATGTGAAATTTAGTTTGTAATATAAGCAGTTGCCGAGAAATGGGCAATTTTGCATGAGTCACTTTTCACTTTATTTTGGCTGTAAAAGAATCAATTATTATTCGATTTTCAATTTTCTTTCACTGTCTGTTGCCCATTGCCACAGTCGACTATTCCAAACCATTTTAACACTTTCACTGTTACCGGAACTGACGTCATTTAGGCAATAACTGAATTTTTAGCCTTAAAAATACATTTTTCATTCAAATGAGTATTATTTGTAATATTTTTAGAGTTATTTTAGAGTTACCGGAAGTGACATATGTTCAAGGGTAACGTGGCACCGGAAGTGACATGTTAAAGGGTAACGTGGCAGCAGTGAAACCCGTCATTCCTGCATGCAGGTCTAGTTCTTATTATTATTATTTTTTTTTTTCCAATTTGCTTATATCTCAATCTCAGCAACTACTTGTCGGATCGATACATTGTCTTGAGTTTTACTGCGAAAGTGGGTGTGACTTAGAGATTAAAGCTATTTCCGGGATTCTGCGATAATGCGAAATGTCCGAAATCACCGAAGTTGTCGTTTTTTGAAATATTGCCTGTTCTACATGTATATAAATTATTAATTGTCCGATTTGTATAAAACAAAGTTTATATGCTCCATGGTCCAAAATGTCATTTTTTTTTGTTACCGGCAAAGTTTCCTGTCGGCTCCGAAAGTGACGTAAATTTAGCAAAAACTACAATTTTAACAGTTCGGTACCACTTTTTGAAAGCAAAAATTATTTTTTTCAAATCTAATATGACTGAAAAGATGTGCCATATAAAGGTGCACAAAACATCGGGCTCAGTGTTTTTAAAGGGTGAAAAAGGGTGTCAAAATAAGCTATTTACAACCCATCCAGCGTCTTCATATTAAAAAATATATCTTCGTAACATTCATAATCTCGTAGCTATAACTCATACGAAGAGAATGTATGTGAAAATTAATTTGTAATATGCGCAGTTGCTGAGAAAAAGTCAATTTTGCATGGACATGAGTCACTTTTCACGTTATTTTGGCAGTAAAAGAATCGATTATTATGTGATTTTCAATTTTCTTTCACCATTGGATGCCTAATGCCATAGTGGACAAGGTCAAACCATTCTACATCATACGCTGCCACCGGAAATGCTGTCATTTTCTCAAAACTTAATATTTAGCATTAAAAAACAATATTTTATTCAAATGGG
This sequence comes from Patella depressa, assembly GCA_948474765.1. Lineage (NCBI taxonomy): Eukaryota > Metazoa > Mollusca > Gastropoda > Patellidae > Patella > Patella depressa. The sequence continues at coordinate 24,862,687 of OX419718.1, forward strand.
TCGTACTTGTTATTCATCAAATAGAATGAACCCATACGATCATACAGATATCACAAAACGGTTTCTAACTCGTACGGTTGCAGAGAAATGGGCGATTTTCCACAAGTCTCTTTTCGAGGATTTTGGTCTATAAAAGTGTCGGTTATTATTCCATTTTCATAAAATTTTCACCATGTGATATCTGATGTCATTTATGATTTCATAGAACTAATTTAACATTTTCAGTATCACCGGAAGTAATTATATTTTGGCAAAAACTGTATTTTTAGCCTTCAAAACAGATTTTTTTTTTCAAATGAGTCTGATTTGTAATATATTTAAAATTATGATATTTAGTTCGCATCAACTAATAGAATGAACCCATGCGATCATACAGATACATGTACCACAAAATGGTTTCTAACTTGTACAGTTGCAGAGAAATAGCCGATTTTCTACAAATCACTTTTCAAGTTTTTTGGTCAATAAAAGTGGCAATTATTATTCGATTTACATAACATTTTCACTATATGATATCTTATGCCATTTCTGATTTCATGAAACTAACTGAACATTTTCATTATCACCGGAAGTACTGTAATTTTATCAGGATCAATTACATGTTACAAATATATAAAATGAATTGATATTGCTGGATTTTTGTAGATTCTGTTTCCCTTTTATTTGATGTGTGCAATGTTTATGTGGAAATCTGTTTATCGGTGCCATTGGCAAGGGCAACATGGGAGCTAAAGTGACATAAGTTTAAAGTTAACGTGGCACCAGTGAAACCCGTCATTCCTGCATGCAGGTCTAGTCTAGATTTAGATTAAAGTAGCCAAGTCTCTATAATCCAAAGTCTTCGACACTGAAAACACGAATTATTTGTTAATTGATGCTGTGAAAAGATGAAGATAGGCTTCTACTTCTGATACCTGTATCCAAAATTTAAGACAAAATAAACATTTTACCATTGGTACACAAATCTTGTACCATAATGCATTTGAGTGCCATTTGTAAGAATGGACTCAAAGAACATGGCTAGACATACTCCACAAATCATGTCAATCGGTAATGGCATACCGGTAATCTTATCTGGAGAGCATGTGCAATAAATAGTAAATACTATCGGTGTAGACTGGAATGACCAGACTTCAGAAATTGACATTCGATTGAAACATGGCTGATTTGAAATTAAATGAATGTTAATCTCAGTTTATATACCATACTATTCATATTACATTATTGTGCGTTGCGACCTATTTGTGTCAATTTCTAGTTCCAAAATGTTAGCGATTTAGCTCCTTTAATGTATACAGGAAATAACGGAAATATGTATGGGTTAGTATTTGCTATTATATGTCACACGGCATAGTTCCTTGCTTATTTGTAATTGGATTTGAGTAAAACCTCACTTGCCAACATGTTACCATAACGTGGGTGTAAGCTTACCAGTTTTCGTATGGTAAACTGTCTTGTATGGTATCCCTTTGGTTTTAATAATTTATTGAATATCTGAATTTTAGGATACTTTTGTCCTGTGAAAATTCGTTAATCACACAGACAATGTTTACCATCTTTGTTTTGACAATTTATTGCACTATTAAAGTGCAAGCTTTGCATAAAGAGACAATGTCATCTTATTATAGCATAGATATACAGATATCACATCATGGACAGATTACTCCTGCGTATGTGCGAAACTGTCTGATTTCCATTGACTAATCTGTGCAAGAGAGATAAGTCTGTCCAAGGTATTTAATGGATTACTGCGATGATAATGAGCCTATTTATGTAGAGTTGCTTACAATATTATATTTTAGTGGGAACTGACCAAATGTTTGCTGCATCATAGTCCACCAGGCCTTTAAAAAAAAAATGGGCCCACACAAACGCATACACGTATCAGAGGATTTATATTCACTTAACCAGAATTCATAAACACATACATGTACATTGCATTACGAGGAAATTTTAAAAATCTGTCAACTGTTTGTTATTAATATGTTTATTTCAACTAAACAAAAATAACACTGAATTGGATGACAATGTGCCCAACATATACCTATGTGAGACAAGACATGGAATGAAAACTGGGCAACATCATTTAAATGGTTATTTTGAGTTGCCTTATGCTACATAAATATAAAGAATGTGGGGACCCTTTGGGACTAAATCTTATAAAATTGTATAGCCGTCCGATGCAAAAGTTCCTTAAAGTGAATCCATTTCGATTTAAAATGGTTCAAAAACTATCCAAAGTGACATATCATTTATATCTCAATCGGGATCATTAATTGAAAGCCCAATTATTTGTATCGTAACATTTCTACCTACATATCAGCCTTCTAAATGATTTAATTGGCTTTTTTGGAGGATGCGCGGCATAGGCTATTTCCAAATAGGATAATAGATGTCATTTCCCTTGGGAGGGCTTACAAAATTGAACAATGGTTGCGTCGTTTTATAAGGCATCTAAGGACCAGAATGAATTTTCAGTCTATATGATTATGGTGATTTACATGGAATCAAATTCAAAATCCGGTGTAAATTTGTTGTTCAATTTATATGTATGGAGTATTTTGTACTCGGGTGTAATGGCTGAAGGCAGAAGAAACTCTTGCTTTCTGATCAGCAGATATACTTCGGTAATGTTCCAAACGAAAAAACTATCCGAGTTGTTTCTTTAAAGGGTCAACTTATTTTCAGGTAGTTTTGGGCTCTGTGTACAGCTCCTCGTTTGAGGTGACCAGAGTTATAAAATTCTTATCTGTTTAGCTTACTCAGCAGTGAGTTAATAAGATTAGAAATCTATGAGTGGCGAGTAATCATCCCAGATTTCTCTATACAGCTACTCGCCACTCATATATTTCTAATTTTATGCTACATAGGTTTCATTAGATAGATTTGTAGGCTACCAGACCAGGGTTCTAATTTCAATCAAATTTGACTTCTTTGGTTGACAGTGAAATTGACCAGGGAGAGACCTTCAAAACATGTAACCTTAAATAAAACACAATAAAAAGCTTTCAATTTTATTGTCTGAGACTGGTGAGAACGTACCTTTCACTTCTGTCAAATTTATGTTAAAAACGGGATAATTCTAAAAATTGTCATATTTTACATAATCTGAAATCTGAACTAAACAGAATACTTGAAGAGAAAGCCTCGGTAAATACATGTACTTTTAGACTGGACAAGTGTTTACTATCTATGCATCAAAATCTATCATTAGTGACAACTGACAATTAAACTATCTGATCCAGTGTTTGTATTACATTTATCAATATAATTTAAGGGAGAGGGAGCTTATTGTCTATATCATGGGTTTCTACAACCTATTTTTAGTAACCCCAGGTCCATTGCGGAGTATGGGAGGCCCTTTTCCAGAAAATTTTTAAAAAGTGACTGCCAGAAACATGTTTGATTAGCATTTCAGAGCAAACTTACCACACTCACAGACATTGAAACCTAAAATCAGTTGCCATTGCGATCACATGGCAACTGGGTGACCTTATCAAAAGTATTAAGTTTTTTACAGTGACTGCTGGAAATGCGTTTCAGAAGAAGAAACTTACTCATCATATTAACAGACATTGAAACTCAAAATCAGTCGTGGCAACTGGGTGGCCCTGTCGAAAGTAGCTGGGGTGGGGACCCTACAATTGACACCCACACCCACACACACACATTTACACTAACCTAGTCAGTGTTAAAACAATTGTTGACTGGAATCTATTGAACTAAATGTACATTTACAAGCCAGAACTATGAATTCATGGCCAGTAATTAATGGAGTTAAGTTTCTGAAAGAGCAACACATTGTTAGTGTTTGAAGTGTTTTTATTGATATCAGATTACAATATTGGCATTTAAATCTACACAATTCAAGCCAGGATGTAATTACATGATATTGTTGCTAAAGCATTGTACCTAGAGAGTGATAGAAATCTGGAATTTAAAAACACTAATTTTAACAAACTATATATATATAGCTAGTTACCAGAAATTGATTCAGGAAAAATCTGACAATTAGTTGAGATTTAATTAATGTCTAAAATAGAACTTTGTATTATGTACTGACTGTATTGAATAAAGAAATAAAATCGTTTAATTTAGGGGGATAAAAATAATTCGATCTAGATAAAGACTTCTATACTGTATTGACATTTTGTTTAGAAGTACAATATGCATTCCCAGGGGTTTGTCCATTTCTCTTATTTGTCCAGACAGCATTTCACCGTCTAATTTAATAAGCACTGGTCTATTTATTTGGCATGGTAGGTTTGTTGGTAAATAAGTCGTTAAAATACCAAAAATGCATCTTTGGAATGGTAAATTAAATGATTCGGTTTTCAGGCAGTGTTTAATGTAAGGTGTCACCAATGATGAAATTCGCAAAATTTATTAGAAATTTCTCAAAATTCTAGGGATAGAGTCAGATACTTAGGATTAGAATGATGATTAAATTAGCTATTAGATCAGATAGATAAGATACATTGTTATGAACCATTGATGTGATTAAAGATAGAGTTTGTCAAGGCACTGTATTATCAGAGGATAGATATATCAGTGGCACCTAATCTTCCTTCATTCAAGTAGTTCCTAGGCTAGAGATTATAGAGTTAAGTTTATGACATTATTTTCTCCTCATATCTTATTAATTATTTATACACTACACTTTATTGCTCTTTATAATGGACTGGTCATATACCATATTATCCCTATACATGCTACTGTTACCATCTTCACCATGCATTATTTATTACAGTGTATTGTAATCTGTGACATGTAGCCAATATTCTTATATATATACAATGTAGTAATATTTCTATTGTAGGATGAAAATGGAGCCTATCTTATTGATAGAGATCCTACATATTTTGGGCCAGTGCTGAATTACTTACGCCATGGCAAGCTGGTTTTAAACAAAGATTTGGCAGAAGAAGGTCTGTTACAGTTTTTATACAGACTGTATATTTATATAAGAGTAATAAAAATAGTCCAGATTTCCCTATTAACATGTTCCACAACACCTTCCAGTAACTTCCAGTAAGGTCTGTCACAGTTTTTATACAGACTGTATATTTATATAACAGTTATAAAAATAGTCCAGATTTCCCTATTAACATGTTCCACAACACCTTCCAGTAACTTCCAGTAGTTTTAAAGTTTGTAAGATGAGACCTGACACAGGTTGCTTAACCCATAACAAGAATGTCTTTAAACATAAGAGCAAGTATTCCAAATATCTATTTGATTTACATTCCTGAAATTCCTTGATATTACTATTTGAAAAAAATTGAGGTTAAACACCCTTCTTTTCTGCATCAACTGGGTCAATGAGGTTAAGACAACAGGCGAATGCCTTGAATAAATCATCAAATAAAATAAAATACAATAAAATGTGAGGATAGATCCCTCCTAAAATAAGTGAAAGATATAGTTCTTTTTTCTGTTTGATACAAATTTTAATGTTATCTGAGATGGACTGACTGGTTATATTATTTGATAAATATTTTATTGATTCTGATAGTCTGACATATAAACTATTTGATGAATATTATACAGATCTTACTGTACTGACATATTAAATTATTTGATCAAATTGTTTTAATTTAGGAGTTTTGGAAGAAGCAGAGTTCTATAATATTACAGATTTGATCAAAATGATCAAAGCAAGAATTGCTGATAGAAATGCAAAACAAAGTCAGGTAGGTTTTGAAAAAATCGAAAATTTGGTTAAGGATTGGTTTTTTTTTCAACTTACATGTAGTTTGGATTTTCAAAAGTGATTTTATGGAATAAACAGAAACAATATATGGCGGAACCATAGTTTTGGGGATGGTGAAACAATTTTGATATATTATATTTCCTAGTGCCTTTTAACTTCTTTTTTAAAGTTATTATTAAACTTGAATTTTTATTGAATATTTTAATTTACGGGGTAATCAATTTAGGCATATATGAAGAATGTGTATAGAGTTTTACAATGTTCAGAGGAAGAGCTAACTCAGATGGTTTCAACAATGTCAGATGGTTGGAAATTTGAACAGGTAAATTCGTAGGATTTGATAACTTATGATATATATAAATTAACATAAAAGTTATTATGACCCCTGATTGTACAAAAAATGCCTTTTTATTGCTTGTGGACGCTCTACAGATTAAAGTTAATATCCAATTGACTTTAAATTTATACACAGTGTTTAAGGTCATGAGACGAAGAAGTCTATTGATTTTCAGTGAGTTCCGATAATTACTGCTAGACTTATGGCCCATAATGTATTCCAAATAATAATAGCTGAAACTTCGAATAAACAAAGCCTTTGTTGTAATTCCATACTTGTATTCATTTATTGATATAATATCCAAATTTATAGTCAAATTTCAGCAACTTGCATAATGCATATTTCTACTTTTGCTTTCATCCAACGAAATGGAAAACAATTTAGTACATGTAAATACGTAAACACTTGTCAATATGTAAAAATAACAAAGTATATTTGTAAGCACATGTCAATAATATTACAAAGTAGCACAAATTATTTTCCGTGTATAGTCGGAACTCAGAAATTACCGTATGTGTGAAAGGTCACATGGCCAATTGTGATTCAGATTAGTTTATATTTAGTGTTACACGTAAAAAAAGTAGGCTTAACTTAAACCAGACAAAACATTTTCTGTGAATTTTCGTCATGATACTTAATATGCCCTGTACACCACATCATCTGTATTAGATAATTAGACTACATATTGTCTATGACAAGTTGATGACAGGATTCTCTGTAACAAAACTGTATTGTCTTTGGGAACTCACATTCCTAAATTTGAAGAAAACTGGCTGATTTTCACCCAGTCCCACGACTGTATAGTTTTAATGAATGGAATATACTAAAGATTATATCTTGAAAGGTGTTTTCTGTAAATTCTCAAGTGATAACTTACCATTTGAATTGATAAATCAAATACTTTGTATCATAGCATTATTCTTGTTTCAAATGATTTTATTTTTAGCTAATTAATATTGGATCTCAGTATAATTATGGTTCCGAAGATCATGCTGAATTTCTTTGTGTTGTCTCTAAGGAATGCCCAAGCATAGTCAATGGTCAAGAAAACGAACCATCTGACAGAGCAAAAGTAAGTAATTGAGTTGATCATTATGATGTAGAATTTCTAAAATGAGGAGTGGTATAAGGCAATTGTTACATTGTTTATTTTACGTTCCACAAATTTTTCTTATAGGCAGTGAAGACTTTATCTGCAGTCATTGCAAGGGGGGTCATTTTTTTTCTTCGAAACATGATAGAAAAAAAAAAGGGATTTTTTCCGTTTTGATTAAGGTTGAGCATTTATATCTTATATAGCTTGATATAATAGGTAACATACTTTTAAGTCACGGCAAGCAATAAGTAAACAAATATGTATGCAAAGACTGTTTTAATATCAGAGTATAAAGATTGTATGAAAGATCAATAGAAACCAATGTAAACTTTAAATTGGGTCAACATTTGAATAATTTTCAATAACATTCCAAATAATGAATTTGGGTATATTTAGCCTTGAAAAAATTGGATTTTGTTCGAAAAATTCAAATAACAAACAATATTTTTGGGGTGTATATTTTTTTTATTTATAGATCACTTATTTGTATATGATGACCTTAAATTCCATATTTAATCTTTATTTGGGAATATAGGATTTTTAAAGTGAATCTGTACAATATATAAAAAGGGTAGCGCCATGTTAAATGTTTCCACATATACCCATCAATGTTTTATTGGGGTAGCCAACTATACAGTATGTCAGGATAACCTATATTTGAGTTATAATGTGTTTAGGTAGTTAGAATGACAAACATGTAGCTGTACTTAACAGTTTGACATGATTCGCATGTGTTACAAATAAAAATAAGGTCTGTCATTGAGTCATGTGGTGTGTTTTAGATTCTCCACTTGTACGTGACAAGGAGTAGGGTCCAGCCTCATGGGTTTTCTTGAGTTTCCTCCCACTGCTAAAGACCCCAAAGTTCAAGCGAATTATTGAAATAAAATTGAACTGTCCCAAAATAACCTAGTTGGTGTCCATTTGACGTTTAATTTACTCTCAGTTAATTGTAGGATAATTTTCAGAATAATTTTGATCCATGTCAGTTTGAACACCGTAGCTTATGCTATGGAATTGCATAGTGTGGACTGGATGATAATGTTAGGATAATATGGAAGGGGATCGACGCCACATTAAAAGACATGTAAACACGAGTAGAAGTTACTATGTCAGCATATGAAAGTGTTGTTTTGATGATTTTTCCATGTTCGATTTTACAAAATAGAAAAGTATTGTCCACTAACGAAAAAACACATGTACAAATGCGCCTTGTAACGTTTGTATTTTCTACATCTGATCTTTCAACTGTTGTAATTTCTATTAGTGCATAATCAACATATGTAACTTCGACATCGGTATTTTTTTCCAATGTAATTTCTCCACATGTCACATCCATCAGGGCGTGGTTCCGATTTTAGCCGAAGCTTGCGTCATAAAAACAAAACCTACCTTCAAGTAGTCTTGGTCATCCAGACAATATGGCTCCTCCGCGATAGCTCCCTCGACTAACGGGCTTGGATGACCGAGGCTACCCTTCGAGGAAAGTTGGTAAGTGCTAGATATTATGAAGCCGGGACGATTTTGCTAAATTCTATAAAGCGAGTATAATTTAAGCCCCGCCCTTTTGTTGTTTATTTGATGAATAATGGACATCCAGATCAGATGATCATTCATGATATTTAGTTAGAGCTATTTATTTATCATTCTTATTTATTATATGGGGAGCAGCAGTGGCTCAGTGACTACGGAGCTTGCTTACTAACCAGGTCCAGGTTGTTGATTCGATTCCCGGTCGTAAAAACTTATGACGGAATCCCCTTCCTTGTCAGTCACAGTGGTGCAGACCCGAGCTGAGGGGCTGGCAAAGAATAGCACCTAGTCATTTGGATGGGACGGAAAACCGAGGTCCAGTGTGCTGCATCAGGACAGGGCGCATGCTAAAAATCCCAGACAGTTGGAAATTGTTAGAGATACTGATAGTACTAGTAGTAGTAGGCCTAGTGATTCATTTCATAGACATAGTCTAGCTAGGGCTAGGCGAGTTATTGATGGATGTCCTGACAAAATTTCCCTCATTGCACCCTGCATGGTATATGCCAGTCTTCATTAGCCAATACAAAAAATACATCAAAATAGGACGTTAATCGGAACCACGCCTTGATGGATGTGACATGTGGAGAAATTACATTGGAAGAAAATACCGATGTCGAAGTTACATTCGTTGATTATGCACTAGTAGAAATTACAACAGTTGAAAGATCAGATGTAGAAAATACAAACGTTACAAGGCGCATTTGTACATGTGTTTTTTCGTAAGTGGACAATACTTTTCTATTTTGTAAAATCGAACATGGATTAAAACAACACTTTCATATGCTGACAAAGTGACATAGTAACTTCTACTCGTGTTTACATGTCTTTTAATGTGGCGTCGATCCCCTTCCATAGGATAAATGTATACAAGTGAATCTTTAAGACCGGTCAACAGATAACCCAAAAGTTAAATTTAAACAAAGTTTCAAGTCTTTATCAAATATTTCCTCAATTTTTATATTAACCTATTTAAATTATTATCAATGTTAATAGTATGACTGTGTTATACAGGAAATAATTAAAACTCTGTTTATAAGTTGATTAATATTATAAATTTTCAAAGATTAATTGACATGGGTTTGTATAGAAATCAAATAATATGGGGGATAATGAAATTAATGAATGTTTGTATTTGATAATTTGTATACAGTATAAATATAATAGATTCCAAATAATATTTTAATATGTTCAATAAGCCCGCTATAGCTTGACACTAAGTATAATGCAGTATAATTTAGATCTTGAGTCACTAATATTTATTATTAATCATTTATTTCTTTACTGGGGTTCCTTATGATTTGGTAGTTGTGTTTCTAAAATCCTATAGAATGCTTTTTATCCAGGCATACAGATATTACTTACCAAACACATCAAAACTTAACACATGGTACAATTTTATTGATATACAATTCTGAGTTAATACAACAGTATGTGACATTTCCACAAGGATACTCTTGTTTTTATCATTCGCTTGCACCTTGTGTTGATATTACTAAATGCCTGTCAAAGAAGTTACATTAAAACTTGTCTATTGATTCCAAAGAACAAGATTTTATTAAAAAATGCTGAATAAGTTTTGAACATTTTTTTCTTTCAGGTGTTACAACAGAAAGGATCAAGAATGTGATTTTCTTAATATAGGATTTGTTCCAGCAGTTTGTCATTTATTTAATTTCATGCATCGTTTTTTGTTTTTTTTTAAGATCATAGAAACTTTGCAGCCTTTTTCTCTACTCAATGTATCTATAATATATAACTGCCCACATTCACACAATTTCATTGTTTAATGTCTCTGCATCATTATATTCCAATTCATGATGTATATTTTTTTGTACTGTTTTTTCTCATTTGTGAATTCAGTGCTCAGTATTTGAGAGTATTATGTCAACATTTAATTACATGTTGAAAGCTTGTAAATGTTAAAGTTAGTTAGCTAAACTTATTGTGTGAATGTTCAAACCCTACATTATGAAAATGAATACTCCTCGCCTGACTTATTATGTTGTAAATTATAAACTAGAAGCCTGTTAAAAGATATTCATTATTTTAATTACATGAATGTATTAAAATAGTATTATTTATGTTCAAATCATTAGAAGAAAACATAAGTTTCTCCAGTGATTGAAATCTAATGAAATATCAAAGTATGTGAAAAAAAAGAATGTGTTTAAGTCTAAAGTTATTCACTAACAATATGGTAACAGTGAATTAACATTTTTATTGAAAACAATTATACTTCTGTTTGACTATGGCTTTGTGTCTACAGTGATTTATTCGCAAAATGTTTGGACTAATGATTGTCCCTCGCTTTCGGAGAAAGAAGGGGACAGTTGAAATGGGTATGTCTCTTTGTCCGCCACACTATTTGGGACACGATAACTTTCCTTCTGATTAAGCTAAAATTTTCTAACTTCATTAGTCAAAGATGAGCATTTTCTGCTTTGGTTATGCAGATATATGCAAGTTGATTGGTTGATGCTTTGGGAATCAATAATTGTGGTTCTTATTAAGTGAGAGTGATGAAATTTTGTGTATATATCAATAATTTGACCTTGATTAAGTTCGATAATGAGCATTTTCTGCTCGGGGTAAACAAAGCAATTTTATTGGTCAATAATTTGGAGCTCAATAACTTTGATTCTAATGGAGTGAGAATGGTGAAACTTTGCGTATAGTGTCATTACATCAGTACCACCACAAATATTTTGTTCAGACACTTATTTTTAAAGAGTTTAAAATCGCTGATGTTTTTAAGACAGGATCGTGTTGTGTTCACACATACTATAGCCAAACCAGTTTAACTATTCTGACCTCTTCGGTTGGAGGTTAGAGTTAAATACGCATGTGTAGCTTCATATTCTTTGTGCGGTTCTCACATGCTTTTATTAACACTGACACAGTCTGACCCGGATATTTTCCCAGGAATGTAACTTACTGCATGCTCAAAGCGAGCTGAGCTGGGGTTTTAGCTTGAGTAAGATCTATGATGAGAGTTTTCTGCTTGCTAAGTAGCAATAAGCAATTTGATTGGTCAAGACTTTGGAACATAACAATTCTGCTTTTAATTGAGGTAGAATGTTTAAACTTTCAAAAGATAAATGTGCAATTAATTAATATCTGCCATCTATTTTTGGGGGGATTACATGACTGTTGGCTTGTTAATACTGCAATCAGCCTACCTGTATGGTTTATGTAGATAAATCAGTTGAACAAAACATGCATTGAAGATGGAAATATTCATTTTACATGCATATGATTTTGATTTTTTTTAAAAATTATTTTGGAAGTATATGATGTATTGTCATACCCCAAAAAATTAAATTTATAATTGGATGAATTCACAAATCAAATTTTATTAGTTAATGTAATAAAATAATTGTGTAATAAGGTTGTGTATTTAGTTTCATTTAGAAGCAAAATATGAAACAACAATGTATTTTTTTTTTTTTTTTCATAATTCGAAGTTTATCACAAAAAATGAATTCTTTTAAACTTTTAGTCAACTCAACATATTATTTATTTATACTTAAAATAATATTTAGCTTGAATGCAAAAAATGTTAAGAAAAGGCTATTTACTTAATAAACTGTTATAGTTTATGCTTTGTGAATGAAATAGAGCAAGTGATGTTGTATAGTCGGTAGGACAACCTTTTTTTCTCTATATTCATTATGTGTCGGTGAAAGCACATGATGTAATGTATGTATTTATGTAGGTAATTAAATTGCTTATTTATGTAGATAATTGTTTTTAATATATGTTCTTGTGAATGTTTATAATGTATTTTATTAGGAAAAAAAAACATTGTCATAGTGCTGTGAAAATAATTTATATACTTTCTCTTATGTTGAATATACTCAATATTCAGACTTGCAGGTAGAAAATCAAAATTTAGTAGAGAGTGTTTTAAAATAGTTATATTTGTCATCTATACAAGATGCATTTAGATATTTATTGTTTGACATGTGTCTACTTATCTGTCTGTATCATTACAATTTATAACATTCTTCTATATTTGTAAGTCTGTAATATTTATTTTTAGATCTGCTTTATTCTCACCTCATCAAGCCCAAATTATTGGTCCAGAAAAATAGATACCTGTGTTTATTTAGGCCCCAGGGATAACCTACTGACCCTTAGTTCATTTAGGTCTATCCAGCTAACCATAACCACACCAAAGAGAAAAAAAATTTTCTGACTGAGCAGCGTACCCTATTTTCTTGGGCCAATTTACTGTAACCACAGGTATTATTTTTCTTGGCCTTGGTAAAGCATTTTACCATAAATTAGTCCAGTTCATTGTTCGATGCAATCACAATTGTGGAGGAAGACGTTGGATTTAATTTCAGACCATCTATTAATTAAGATAATGTTCTTGTAGGAATCTGTATTTTGTTATATAAACTATTTTACTGAACCAAAGATGTCTCTTGATCATGTTATCTGTAACTTACTTTTATATCATTTGTATGTCTTAATACCATAATTTACTCAAAAACACATCTTTTATCCAACATTATCTATTTCCTTTCTCAAAATTGTGACCTGAACACAAATCTGATTATTTTAAATTTTAGCATAAATATCATGCGTGTGATTATGCAGAAGCTGAATTAATTTCTTCTTCTGATAAAATGTGGAACGAATATAGTGCAATATGTTGAAATAGGAAGAATTAATCAGTTATTAATATTGTTAAAAGAATGGTTAATAATTTCTACTTTTTAGAGTGTGAAGAAATTATGAATAAGATAACCCTTGATCTACAACTTGCATTTTTCAGACAAGGTTTAATGTGCCAATTGTTCGTCATTTATAGTTTATGAAATACGGATTTGTATTTTAAGTTGTTTAATGTCCCTGTCCAGTATCATTATATTACTTAATGTTTCACTTTCGACCATTTAACTGGACCGATTAATAACAACCCCATCAAAAGATTTGTTCAAAACATTGGCTTGTTTCTATTGTCTGCAGAGAATGTTAAACGTATTAAACCATTCTGACTGATAGTCCTTTAGAAATTCAAGGTCCACAGTATTGTAGTTTGAACAGGTTTTAAACTCCATGAATGGATGATCAGTGGCTTTAAAAAAGATATTTTCATTTATACAACAATGCATACCTCTTCAATGTCTGTACCTTAAAAGAATGCTCAAATATGTGATTGTCATTGCAAGAAGAAAGAAATGACAATCATGGAATATTTTTTCACTGAATCTAAAGTATAATTTCATATTATGAACTGTCACCAAAACCAAACATAACAACACTATTATTATTAACTTTACTAGTCCATCTGAAAATTGTTCCTCCTAGTCAAATTAATTTTGTAAAATGATATCCTGTATTTTCATCACCATTCCAATTTCAGAAACCCAGTTTTTATATTTTGTGACATGGACGCTATTCATTTTTCGAATATACAGAGGCTAAATTTCATGTTAATAGTTATTATTCTTTGTACTCTGACAAAGTCATTTTAACACAACATATAAACATTATATACAACTCTGATATGATGGAGAAATTCGCTTTAAAAGGTGTATATGTACAGTGTATGCTATCATTATACCAAACAAGCTAGGATCATAGTTCTTATTCCTCATGTTCTATGCCAAAATATGTTACGACTTCGTAAGATTCATGCATGTTTTCTATCCTACTTCCATTGTGTCTCTCTTTCACAAATTTATTCAAGGTTCTTTTTTTAAAGTGAAAATATATGAAATAAATGAATTGTTTTGGTACAACACCTTATTTATTATTATGTGTTGTCAAATTTATTATTGTGAAATTGTATGATTATTATTAATCAGTTACTTGAATTTAGTTTGTACATAAATAAAATATTAATATTGCCAAATTAGTTTTTATACCCCAACTAGACTATATATTGTTATCATTCCCATTCATTCAAAATTACTCTAAAATTTTTGTCAGAATAGGACAAAAAATTTGAAGTATTCTTTCACCAGAAGTTATGTTATTGCAATTAAATATACACAGATGGTGTTGATGTTTTCAAACTAAGCTGAGTGACTGATGATAAAAGTGTATTTTATCACAATTCATTCACAAGCAGAAAGATAATTATTGCATTGATGTTCGAAAATAGACATCAGAAATAAAGTTACACTTTTTGGAGTTGACAGATGGATGAAACTTACCAGGCTTATCACCTTTCAACAAAATAAATAGATTCAAATGGATTGATGATATCTAACAATTTATTTACATACAATAGACTCATTCTCACATATTCACATTAATGCAAACAGTATAATAAATATATGTAATTAGAAACATTAACTAATATTTCGTTAATAAAACAGGGAAACCAAGACAACTCTATACACATTATATTGAGTTAACTGGTTGGTATTACATAATTTAAACAGATCCTACAAGAAATCATGCAGGACATAACTTATTAATCACTTACATATTGAATTATTCATGTTTACTTTGGTAAGTCAGGAACTTAAGTTATCAAATAAACTAGGTCCGACTTTATTAAAATTCAATCACAATGGTTTTTTAAATCGAGTAATATACAGTCATTATATTTGATCTAGTTACAGACTGTCGCTAAATTTCAACACTTGCGTCCAAACGAATAACCCTCAGCTCAGACAGATCTTCACCTGCCCATCCACTCGAGATAAGCTAAAGAAAATGTTGACATGTTTCCATCTACGATTCAACATTTAATTTATAATTTTCTATCTGCAATGTTGTAAAACTTATCCACCCAGTTCTGTCGGTTATTTGTTTGGACCCAAGTGATGAAATATTGCGATGGTCCCTTATAAGTATATTGAATCATGTACATCTGATCATATTTTTACAATATTATAACCGGTATAGTGTCATTATCACAAGCATATGAATAGTATACAAACAAAATTCATTATAGTGATTAAATTTTTTTAATAATTATAATATGAATGATATGATCAAAGATCTATACAATAGTAGATGGGACAGTAGTACATGCTGTTTATCCCCTTTGGGTTTCCTTCTTTTTTTTTTTAACTACTGGAGATATAACCACACAAAGACTTTAACATAAATGGATCAGAATCTCATTCAAAACATTTTCCCAAATTTTAAAAATCTTGTAAATACCAGAGATGAGCCATTGATACAATATCTACCAAAACATTAAATAGATATGGATGCACCATGCCTACCCCAAATTAAAATAATTTCCCCAAGTAAAGCAGGGTAAAATTTGTTCCAAAGTAAATCTGTTGTCCAACATGTAACTACTTCAATTGATGACTGTGTGCCATTTGCATTTTTAGGAAAATATTATATTTTCCACAGATTAATACATGCTAAAGTGTACACAGATTGATTATTTAACATTTAATTAAGAAATCAAAATACTAACGCTAAATAATCTCCAGGCTTTGATTCTGCTGGATTAGGAAGAGGCCCATTTAAAGATTTTAGCCTTCATCTGCCGGATATTAACAAATTTTCAATTCATCAAATGACCATCTGAGACTTTATGTAGTCTTGCATCTATGGCTCTATGGTTTTGTATAGATCTTTGTTTTGATTATTTCTATATTAAGTTAAAAAATTATGATTTATGATCATTTTTACGATTTGATTTTCAATAAAATTTCTTATAAAGATTCTCCATCTAACATTGTCAATATTGTAAATAATATATGTAGCCACCGGTTCATCTAATAATAATCAGAAGTATATGCAAAATGATAAATTAATTACTTATTTAACAGTAAATGGATAATCCCTTGGGTTTTTTTTATGAAACTAGTGAATATTACCAAAAAAGGATTATTAATATTAAGCTGAAATTAAGAGAATTAACGGCTTGATGCATTTATCACAGCTTAATTCAAAACAAAATCATAATCTTCCGGCTTGAATTCAATCAGATTTAAACTAGCCCTTCAGGTTTCTCCGCTACCAATAAAAGATGGCAGTGTCTTATTACATGTGAACAGCAAAGATCAATGAAATTTCAATTTATCATAAGTTTGTACATACTGAACAAAATTTAAACATTTTTTGACCGATATTCTCATTAGAGATTAAACTTTTACAATATCATAGTTTGCAAGGGATTCCTATAGCGCTAAATGATGCATTAATACTTTAATATTTGGATCATATATATACATGCAGTATTTGTCAAAATATACACTGACTATTGGCATTAACATCTTATCATATCTAAGTTGCGTAGAATTATACATTCACCCACAGCAGCTAAATTGTCTGTGCAGTCAACAAAGGTTATCACATATTTATGCTTTTGTAGGTAATAGAAAGAGAGAGAGAGAGAAATGGGGTTTAACGTCCACTCGACACAACTAGGTCCCTTCGGGACTAACATATGGTTTAATTCCATTTCAATAATTCGCTTGCGCGTAGGGGTCTTTAGCAGTGGGAGGAAACCGGAGTGCCCGGAGGAAACCCACGAGGTTGAGAAGGTGCCCCTATCTCCATGCCACATACGCTCACACCAGGGCCCGAAACCACAGACGCAAGCCAGAGGTGACCGGCCAGTTAGAGGTCGAAGCGCGGCACTCTAGACCACTAGGCCATCCCAACCCCCCTGTATGTAATAGAAGCATTTACAAGACACTGAAACCCATTTCATACAGATCAAATGTTCACAGGGTTCAACAAAGTGAAACAAGGGCCGTAACTGTAGAAGAAATTAACAGAAATTGCCGAAATTAGATAAGCCTATTCAAATTACTAATCTAAATAATGCAGATTAATGTCATACGGATCGGATGATAACTCTTGTCGATTTAGTGTTTACAAGTTTTAACAAAGTGAAATTATTAATGGAAATCAATAGTCTTCTTTGTTTTAATAATTCAAATAATGCCTGTAAATTCAATACAGATCAAATGATAATTTAAGTCTTTAGAGCGTTCACAAGGTGCAACAAAGCAGAACATAGGCCATAACTTTAGAAGTTGCAAATGGAGATTGCTGAAATCCAATAGCCTTTTTTGTTTTACTACTTCAAATAATACAATATGTAAATTTAATACAGATCGAATGATAACTTTAGTCGTGATGGCATTCACAAGGTTCATCAAAGTGAAACAAGAAACTTAACTTTAGAAGTAATTAACAGATATTGTTGAAATTAAATATGATTCTTCATCTCACTAATGTAAACAATATCTATAAATTTCAAACTGATTGGATAATAAATATAGAGTGTTCACAAGAAATTGATGTAAGAGAGAAGATTCAATACCCTCTGCATGTAAAATGAAAAATTCTATAAATATTAGATAGATAACACAACAAGATGGTTTAACTCCATACAGTGTACAACAAGATTGTTATGTCTAACTATAGTAACAATATTTCTTTTCTTATCCATAATATCTCTGCCATACTTCTTGTAATTTTTTCACCCATTCTTCAGACCGGGAATTTGGATCTTCTAGGTAATATGTTCGATTTGGCTGCAAGAAGAAAGGAACAGTCATATAAAATGAACTCCCTAATTGTGTCCCTAAATAATCTCTTGTGTAAACATGTTTTACTACACAGACAGAATAAGATGAATGAAGTTTTCACCAACTTGTGACTAATTGGCTCAATTTCTGCCAATCATATGATTTATTTTCATTTCATTAACATGCTGGGGTCTTCAGAGGTTGGTGGAAACTGGATAATGCAGAGAAAATACACATGGTGAAGCAAATGACTCATCTCTTTGTCATTTACACACCCAGATTTATATCCATGACATGCAAACATCAGAGGCCTTATGATGTACAGTGCACAAAGTAGCTCAAATATAATTTAGATGTGGATAGTGTGTTTTAATCTAATTCTAAGCAAGTCATTTTGGAACTAACAGATATATTTCATTAAAACGCTTCCGCGAGAATCTTAAGAAATTGGCAAAAACCTGAGTATCACAAAAACACACAAGGTTAGGAATCAAACATAGAAAATTAATGACCACTGTGTTAGAAATCCATATATTAATTACAAAGATAGGTTGCCAGGCAACGAAACATACGCCCACAGCAGCTAAATCGCAAATTTTTACTTTTTTTTTGGTAATAAAACATTTGTAATACACTAAAATCTGAGTAACAACTCATTATGTAATTATCTGAAAATCATTAGAATTTGTTAGCTTTTTATAAAGTTTTGCCCCAAGCTAACAATTAGTATAGGAAACATTTAACATCATGGATTTAGCTGTTCAGTTATCAAAATTCATTGAAAATCAAAATACTTGTTCGTTTCAACACCTTAAACTCTGTGTATCAATCTGAAGTCAATCGGATGATTTATAAGTTTGGCATCTACAGCGCCACAAGGTTTTTCGAGGTGATCAAGGGAGATAACTCTGGAAGTAATTATTTGAAATCGATGAAAATCAGTAGGCTTTTTCGTCTCAGGACCTTAAACAATGTGTGTAAATTTAAAGTCAATCGGATATTAACTTTGGCCTCTAGAGCATCCACAGGATTTTTTGATCTGATCAAGGGCCATAACTCTGGCACTATTTATCGGAAATTGATGCAAATCAATAGGCTTCTTCGTCTTATGACCTTAAACAATGTGTATAAATTTAAAGTCAATCGGATATTAACTTTGGCTTTTAGAGCGTCCACAAGATTTTTTGAAGTGATCAAGGGAGATAACTTTGGCACTAATTATCGGAAATCGCTGAAAATCAATAGGCTTCTTCGTCTTATGACCTTAAACACTGTGTATAAATTTAAAGTCAATCGGATATTAACTTTGGCTTTTAGGGCGTTCACAAGATTTTTTGAAGTGATCAAGGGCCATAACTCTGGCACTAATTATCGGAAATTGCTAAAAATCAATAGGCTTCTTCGTCTTATGACCTTAAACACTGTGTATAAATCTAAAGTCAATCGGATATTAACTTTGGCTTTTAGAGCGTCCACAAGACTTTTTGAAGTGATCAAGGGACGTAACTCTGGCACTAATTATCGGAAATTTCTGAAAATCAATAGGCTTCTTAGTCTTATGACCTTAAACACTGTGTATAAATTTAAAGTCAATCGGATATTAACTTTGGCTTTTAGGGCGTTCACAAGATTTTTTGAAGTGATCAAGGGCCATAACTCTGGCACTAATTATCGGAAATCGCTGAAAAACAATAGGCTTCTTCGTCTCATGACCTTAAACACTGTGTATAAATTTAAAGTCAATCGGATATTAACTTTAGCCTCTAGAGCGTCCACGGACGGACGGACGGACCGACGGACGGACCGACGGACGGACGGACGGGGGCGACGACAATATACGACCACATTTCAATGTGAGCGTATAAAAAGCAATGATTACAATTAGAATGAAATTATTTCTTTTCTCCAGCTGTATAATTTATTTTAATTCTCTCCTACTTATTCTGAGAATAACTCAGGGAGCATAAATATAACAAAGTTTTCATTTCACAAAATGCATTGTGTAAGATAGTAATAATTTATTTTTTACCGTATGTACAAAAAATATTTTAAAATTTTTGGCTTCTGGTCTTAAATTTTCTGACCTGAAAAATAAAAAAACAATCAAAAGAAATTATACCAATCAATGTCAACAAGAGAGTATATAAAGAAGGGCAGCAACAGAGACAGTAATTAAATTCGACATCAAAATGTCAAGAAACAGTTGAAATATTTTACAATAATGATTCAGTTGTTCACTAATAATAGTAAATGGTACTAACACTGGTAACAATTGTTACATAACCCAAATAAAGAATTGTGCCCTGTTGTAAGAGTAGAAACAACAATATGGCAAGCTTATTTACATGGTAATCCAACAATTGAATTTCAGCCACTATAATAAGTATTTCAAGCATAATTCAAATATTCAGCTCTATGATCAAATATACTGAGTAACACTAACCATGGCACCTGCCCCTTCAGCACTTTATTGACAGGATCTACATAGTATAAATGAGGTCCCTCTGTTAATAAAAACATTCTTCTTCTGGCAAACAGTCCCTGAAATATAACACAGACCAGACATAATGTATAACGATTCTGAGCAGAATTGTGAGATTAGGGTCGGGTAGGAGAGTCTTGTACACCCAGACTGTATACCAAAACAGTTTAAGTGTTATTTAAAGGGAAAAAAGAAAAAAATATTTTGATTATTCTATTCTTGGGTATGTTTTTCCTCAAAATTAATTATATTTCAAGAATTCGCTTGCGCGTAGGGGTCTTTAGCAGTGGGAGGAAACAGGAGTACCCAGGGAAAACCCATGAGGCTGGAGAGGAGACTCAACTCCTTGCCATGTACAACCAAGGATTCGAAACCACGATATTTGTTGAGAGAATCTAGACAATATAGGTCTGGAAACTAGAGACTATGGGTAGGGCATATAATAATTATGTCATCAATTAAATGCTGGAAAAAGAATCGACTTAGGCCTCAATATGTATGGTAAATGGACAGTAAATAATGACAAATACATTCTGGACCCTCACTCAATCAAGATAGGTGACAGACAGGGCTTCTAAAAACATAATTTTTTATCTATCCCAGCGAATACAGAGTTTTGAGAGGGATTTGAAGCAAATTTTTGATAGATTAATTTGTTTGAATGTTTTTAGTCCAAATATATCACCAAATAAAACAGTTTGTGCGTGGGAAGATATTTTTAAGTAAGTAAAATTGTATTACAAACCTTTCGTTTATCAATCAATCCTTGCTTTAGAATTAGATGTCCTTCTACAAATCGATGATATTCATTTTCTTTAGATTGTTTTTCTAATCTTTTCCTTCTTTCTTCTTCTGATATACTAAGAATCATAAACAGAATGTTCATTGAAACATTTCAAATAAATCTATATTACTTTCTATCAGTCAGTACAAAAAAGGAATCACACGTCACTGTCATCATAGTATTTTTGTCAAATGGTGTTTTACGATACAGGGTCTAATGGCCACTAACATTCTGTCCTTTCTTCTTTTTTTTTTCTTCTAGTGGACAGTTCATTTGTCACCTTAATCAAGCATTCATGACCATTAATAAACCACTCATGACGAGAAAAAATCTTGCTGCAAACCATGGGAGTGTTATAAAACTGTTTTTTGCTATTACTTAATGAAAAACACAAGGGAGAAAATATTGCTCGGACACCTGAATTTCTTTGAATTCCATGAGCTATTCTAGGGAGGACAAAGTTGCTCAGATGACAGTATTTTCACCATACAAATGTTAAGGGCTGGTGTTATGAACTAGTTAGAGAAATATGGAAGCTGTAACATTATTACTTACTCTGTTAGATTAGTGGTGATAAATTCTACCATTCGTTTAGCATCAAACCCTGGCTATAAATACACAGACAGAAATAATTACTACATAGTTTGAAAAATTTATCTTTAATTTTCTGATTTCTGCATCGGTAAATTTGGCCGTCGCAGAAACATGCTTGGAACAAATTTTTTGACTCATGTCTCTGACATAACTTCTGTAAACATGTCATTTTGTACCAACATCGATACTATATATACTGTCTACCATTGCAATGCATTCAATAATATTTATCCATTTTTGTGAAGAAAATCCATGAATTTATTTTATAAAATAAGCACATGAACAAAAAACCATCGATGAATTTGTCACCATATCATATATAATATCATAGGAGGCGCTAAAATGTCTATTTAGCAACAGGCCCGTAGCCAGCTTGCTGGCTTCAGAGGGGCAGTGAAGTTTTTAGGAGGGGCACACCCGTTACAGTCTACAGTAGTTATTTTAGAGTTATGGTTGGCAAATTTTCTTGGGGGGGGGGGGCAAAACATTTTTTCAGGGGGGCATTGCCCCCTCTTGCCACCCCCTGGCTACGGCCTGTTTAGCAACAAAGTGGAACTGGAAATACTAGATACTAGATGATTGTGACAAAACTCGGCTTTGTCGGTAGGCCTACTTTTAGTTTATTAATGTTTCGTTTCGTGTGAAAACAATGATCAGGGTTTGTCGTTTAATAAGATAAAAGATTAATAAACAGATAATGCTGAGTTTATGGTTATTACCTGATCAGCGTGGGTCCAGTTAATTAACTATTAATCACGAGATTAGCGAAGAACGACAAGATGTTATCATTCAACAATGGCCATTGAAAGGAAAATGTTTTGTTAAATTTATTAATAAATAGTGACCATTGGCCACATTAGAGGAGTGACCATTGATTAAAGAGATCAAACGATAGAATTTTTCCCGGGGAATTTATCGTGACCACTTACAAGGAGATGTCGCTGAATAGGAGTGGCTGCTCATACAGATTCTACATTAATGTATGAGTATCAGTGATAAGAATCATTTCTAGCTCCATCAGATGGTAGTACAAACCGACTTACCACTTTATTACTCCATAAATCAGGGTTACCATGAGCTGCTGGTAGAAATGGTAGTAAGGTAGGAGGTTCTGTTTCTGGCAAGTTTTCCCAATCAATGGACCGAAAAAATTCATGGTTCTTTAACGGATTGTAGCCTCCCATATCTTGACAGCCCAATCTCTGTGTAGGATCAATCACCTAAAAGTAATTTTACAATTTTCAAAATATTTAGACTTCAAAATGACAAAAAAATCAACTACAGGAAACTAATCTCAAACTACTGTTCATCATTTTTTAATCCCTTGCAAACTACCATAATTGTGGTTCTTTAAGAGGAATGGTTTTATTCCGTTCCGTATTTACAAAGATATGATGAAATGAAAAGTTGGAATCCTGTGTGGCAATAAAAACAACTGTAGGTATGAGGTAAAATATTTTGATATGTTTCTTTTTAATCCAGTTTGGGAGATGATCAATGTTGATATTTTGGTTTTCTTTTATTAAATAATTAAATGACAATCATCAGCTTTAACTATTAATCATTTCACACTATTACACTATAGATGTGTGGAAGAAAATAAAACTCTACTTACTAATAACTTTGATACAAGATCCTTAGCAACTGGATTGAAACCTTCTGGAAAATCATAATCAAGTTTACTGATTTTCTGGAATATTTGGTATTCATGGCTAAAAAGATTATAAACATAAGAAAATCACAAGATACACATTTTGACAACAAGTGCACAAAAAAACTTAACTTAGCAATAAATATTCTGGCTGTCAGATAGCACCATATCACTTAAAAAGGTGGCGTGTCCCTTTTTTTTCTGCCAAAAACGTTTTATTAGGCATGCGAGATAGACTGTAGACTGTGCCAAAATTATCTTGAAACAATTTCAAGCTGACATTTGTATATATATCTTGCATGCATATATATTCGATCAACACTAAAATTAGCATACAATGACTTCTAACAATTAGATATCACAGGGGATATTGGCCATAACCCGAAGTCATCAAATGTGTTGGTCAAAGTTCATTTTGAGCAGAGTGAACATAATATTATGTTCTCAATGAAAATGTTTAACTTACCCTCCACGAAATGGTGGTAAACCTGATAAAAACTGATATATAATACAACCAAGAGCCCATAGATCAGAACTGAAAAATAAATAAATTTACCAGTAATTTACTAAATATTTGACATAAAGAGAAATTTAAAGAATGTAACAAGACAAAGCCACCTATTGTATACTATGGAATTCCTTACTTTAGAGCAGACAAAAACCCATAAATAAATAAACATGTATACACAAAGCCCTCTGCCATAATACGAAATATGTGAACGAAACCTGTATAAATAATTCTATCCTGGATTCAAAAAGAACCTGTGCATGTTCTTGTACCATTATACTAAGAAATGGAGTTTGCACAAAAGCTGTTCATTTTGAAATCAACATACATGTAAAGATTACTTCATTATTTTCTCTGTTTGCAATATGAGAAGATAATTCTGCCTAGCAAGTGTTACTTTTACCTACATTTCTTCAAATTTCAACTGTCAATTTTTGCACTGCCTATCTGCATGTGTTTTTGTTTTTTCCTGTTCTCAGCATATCTCCTCAACTCATGCTCATCTCAAAATATACAATTCTAATGCTGTCCAGTGTCCACTATTTACTTTATTAAATTTAAAATATTAAAATGAATACCTGTAGTAAGCATTTTTACTACCAAGAACTTCAGGTGAAACGTACTGTGCTGTACCAACAAAAGAATTTCTTCTTCCAGAATCAGGAGTAGCGTTATCTAAAGCTAGAAATAAAATAATATAGAAATTATACCTTAAAGCTGCTAATTGTATCTGTTGTTTATTTGAGCTTTTTAATTTATGTGTATAGATTGTGTATGTATCTGTTTGTATATTCCAGTATAGATGGTACATCTGATCATATTAGCAGTTAATAAATGTGTATAAAGAGTGTATGTATCTGTTTGTATATTCCAGCTGTTTAGAAACGTGTAGCAGTTAATAAATGTGTAAAGAATATGTATATATTGTTCGAGTATTACACTTGTATAGAAATGTGTATAGATTGTATATTTATCAATAAAAAAAATGTATATAGATTGTATATTTATCAAAACTAATAATTAATGTGTATAGAATGTATATTTATTAATAAAGCTGATAATGATTGTGTATAGGTAGTATAATTAATATTGTTTGTTAATATTAGAGCCATATTCACTCTGTACATATTATATGTAATTGTCTGCGATATCACTTCAGTGGAAGCCAACGTTAAATAAAGCCATTTCACTTGCACATTAAAACCCTTCAGAATGTGTACTAATTATCTATAAAATACCTATAAATTATATCAAAAAATATTGAAAATATACAACCTACAAATATTAATTTATAATCTAAATACAAAATATAACCAACTTTACCGTTACTATCACTGTCTTCTAATATTTTAGCAGAACCAAAGTCTGTAATTTGAATATGCATCTTCTCATTGAGCAGAATATTCTCTGGTTTTAAATCTCTACAATACAAATAAATATTTACAATCACATGTTTTACATTTCTGTTTAAACAGCACTAGTGGCATCTAAGACTTTTTGGTATATTGGGGATATACTACACAAAGACTGTTAACCCTTTAGCACTTAGACTACCAAAATGGCCTTAACTATGGTTCTTTAGACTGTCTGAAACTGCTCAGTAACTTGCACAGCTGTATTACCCGCACCAATTCGTAAATGGTCTAATGATGTGGAAAGCTATTCACATATTTCAGACAATTTTAGGTGATCTAAGGAACAGCAAGTTTGGACGGATTGGTCTGTATAGGATGTGTCGGTATTAATATATCATGTTTCTCTAATTTGCTTTAATGAACTAGATTAGTCAATATTCACATTACCAAGTAATGAACTAGATTAGTCAATATTCACATTACCAAGTGCTAAAGGATGAACTATGTCAAAGTGATTACATAATCTTCATAATACATTGCAATGTCAACCAAAACTAATAGAGTTTGATCAGTTTTTTATTCCTATTTAATTTTAAAATCCAAATATTTATTGATTTTAAAGATTCAAAACTTCTCAAACTTTTATCAATGTAGTAGTTTTAGTAAACAAAATCTAAATAGTATAACCAGCATAGTTTATATTGTACTGTGATAGTCTGCTGGGATTTTCTAAATAGTTTTTTAATAGCAAGTATATTCTAATAAAACTTCTTATGAAGAACTTACCTATGTATAATCCCTAAACCATGTAGATATTCTAAAGCTAAAACAATTTCTGCTGCATAAAAACTAGAACACCTATCATCAAAACATGCTAACTTATTCAAATAATCTAATAACTCTCCTCTACTAGCATAGTTCATAACAAAATCTATTCATTTAGTTAAAGAAGTAAATATGGTTTAACATCTATGCCCTTATTTGGTTTGTCTGATGGGACTTCTGTCCCAGTGTGGTTTTGTCTAATGGAGTTTTGTCTGATAGTTATAACCTTGTGGAGTTTAGTCTGATCGGTTTTGCCTTTGTGTTTTGTCTGATCAAGTTTTGCCCTCTTTGGTTATTTTTCTGATCGAGTTTTGCCCTTGTGTTTTTTCCCGGATTCTGTCATTTTGACCGACAGTTTCTACCCAGTTCACAAATTTCAAACTCAACCATCATTTTGGCGTAATGGTGATATATATGAATGTTTTTTTTTTAAGTCGGATTAAAATTGTGAACTCTAGAGGAACACGATATTTCCTACAATCAGGAGAGTAAAATAACAGGAACAGAGATCTTTGGGTTTATAGAATAAATTGAAAGTTTCATCAAATCTAATGAAAATTATGACCTCTAGGGTGTCCACAAACTATAAAGGATTTTGAATACAATCAGGGGCCATAATCCATAAACCTATGTTTCAAGTTTTGTCCAAAATCGGATAAGAATTATGACCGATAGAGGGCCAACAACATAATACGACCTTGTGAAAATCTGGGCATATAAAAATGAAATGGGGTTTAACATCCTACTGTTCTGCTCTGACTGGGCTAATGAAGACAGACATACACCATACATTGTGCTATGAGGGAAATTTTGCCCATACAGTGGCACAAAGGCGTACTCTTATATTAAATTCCAACTGCCAGGGGATCTTTTACGTGCACACTAATGTATACATGGGACCCCTGTTTTCCATACCATCGAATCGACTAGACAACTGTCATTGTCAGCCACCCCCCTTCCCTGGCATCACTAACATGGGGAAATCATGTTGGAAAATCGTAATTCACTTTCTCGGCTGACACTGAGAATGAATCAGGGGCCTCCAGTCTAGCGAATCAGCAGCTTAGCCACTTTGGCTCCCAGGTGCATTATATACTGTAGTATAAAAGATTACATGCCGGTAACTGTAGACACTATAACAACACCATTTTTTATAACAAGGATACATAATCTGTCTGCATCTTGAAAAGTACAATACAGTCGAATAAAAAAAGGGTGGTTTAATTTTAAAAGTACTGACTTTTCTCTCATAACATAGCCACTCTTTCTCTCTCTTATTATATGATTTTTCTCTAAAACTTTAACTGAAAAATAATAAACAGGAGAAAAACTAATAAACAGAAATTTAAGTATGTCTCATAACATTGCCACTCTTTATCTCTCGTATTATATGATTTTTTCAATTAGTATCCTCTAAATTTTAGATGTCATTGTGCTTGACAACAATAAAGAGGATACTTATTGAAACGCCCTGCTTGTGTATAATAAACCAGTGATCATTGTCCCATATAACTGTGTCAGTTATGTTATGTTTCCAATGCTAAATGCCAGTAAAGACCTATCAGCATAAAGGAAGAGTACTAAATTATTTTACATACTTGCATATTCTTTTCCAGTTTCCAATTCCTTAGCCAAGTATACCTACAATAATAAATTAAGATCTTTTAGTATAAAATATAACCTGATAAATATTGTCATTTGTGAGATTTGGCATTTAAGAAATTTCAACACAACGTCAGTTCATAAAAGTTTTGGGTGAAATTTTTTTTGCACCTCTTTTCATGGGATTCCATCCAAGAAGGGAGCATTGATATTCTTGTCCCACAAAAGTATTTATCAGGTGGTTATGTTCAATAATTGTATGACAATTTTGGTATATGGAAAGACACACCCAATTTTATTAGAAAAATACTAGATTCCTTGAAAAACAACCATGGGATGCACACAGGACAAAAATTAGAGGGTGTCACTTAATTGGCAGTCTGGCGATTAAAAGCAGTCTGATTGAGAGACGTCAAATGTCGCATGCATAGATTGTCTGACACCTTGACATTAGGGAGTGCTTCATGTATATACTGATAAAATTGATAGCGAGCAGACCTGGAAAGAGTGAGAGACTTAAACATACAAAAGATATAAAGCACGGAAAAGGATGTAGACAGGGGATAATCCAATAATTTACATAGGCTTCGAGTTTGATATTGATAATAAATAGACAGCAATTAAAGACAACATTTATATGTAGTGAATTCTATGGCTTCACACACGTTGATAGTTACCACCACACGCAAGTCACATGAACAAACTTCTGTAAACAGATTTTTTTTAGTTTAGAGTATTTCCTCCCATATACAATGTTTTTCTGAAAGATTAATTAGTTTGAATATGTTTTTAGTCCAAATATATCATCAAATGACAAGTTTGTATGCGTGAAGGTACCTTTAAGGATATAACGTGGATTATGTCGTGTAAAATCAGATAAACACAAATGATGGGTACTGGTGGTACCATAAAACTGTTATCAACTTTGAATATCACATACACAACATAGTTTTCAAAAAAAAAAATATACAAGTTAACACTTACAGTTGAAAAGGATCCTTCTCCAAGCTGACGACCAAACAGAAAGTCATTTGGAGTCTTTTTAGTGCTTGTAGTTGATGATGTACTACTAGTACTTTCAGACCGCACTGCCACTTGTGAAGCCATGACAACGGTACTATTCTTGTGTGTCCCCTTGTCCTTAAAGGACACAGTTTTACATATCAAGGCAAATTCTGAAAATGAAATAATTTCATCCTACTAATTATAATTCACAAAGTCACTCAAAGGTATCATCAAAGCATTATCAATTGATCAGATTCCATATATGTTTAAATTTACGTTTAGTAGGGTTAAGCAGATTACCGGTACTCATTTAAATTTCGCATTTGGTTTGAAATGTTGATCATCTTTTTATTTGATACAAGAAAAAGATTTTGCTGGTTCATCGCCGACAGGTGGTACATGTAGGGTTTACCTTAGACGAATAATGACTAGATTTTATATTTGCCAATGTCAAAGAAACAGAAAGAGAGAGAGAGAGAAATGTGGTTTAATGCCCACTCGACACAAACTAGGTCATTTCGGGACTAACATACGGTTTTAATTTTATTTCAATAATTCACTTGCGCATAGGGGTCTTTAGCAGTGGGAAGAAACCGGAGTGCCCGAAGGAAACCCATGCGAGTAGGAAGGCGCCCCTATCTCCATGTCACATATGCTCACACTAGGGATCGAAACCACAGCCGCAAGCCAGAGGTGACCGGCCAGCTAGAGGTCGAAGCACGGCCCTCTAGACCACTTGGCCATCCCAACCCCCATCGAAGAAACAGAAAGGCTTATAATCTGATATTCTATGCCATTCATATTGGATAATTAAGAGTGACAGGGTAGTTACTGAAGAGTCAAGTATGAAAAAAAGATACCTATTTAACCTATTGAAATATAGTAATACATGTAATTATAGATTGTATCAGTAATCATTAGTTACTCATAGTTTTTTTTTACTCGACTCATATTAATATTAGCTAAGGCTATGAGTAGTAGCAACACAGGTAATCAACATGACATTGTTTGGCTCCTCTTTGACTTGGGTCAAAAATACTCGGTATGGATGAGTCTCATACATTTATTGATTTCTTGTGACCATGACACAGCGGTTTCAGACCATGTGGCTTAACAGCACTTAGAAATGACCATTACACACAATTATTATTATCATTTTGGCAACGACAAGAGTATTTAAAATGTGTATGCACATTTTTAACAATTTAATAAAAATGACAATAGCAAAGATTAAAAAGTTAAAAGTTAAAAGTTAAAAATAAGGAGCCTTGTTAATTAAATCACACCTTTACATGTTTGTTGATTAATAAATACACGTACTCAATCAACAAACACTGAACATACAAAATAACCAACACCTGGATACATGTACCTGTCTAAAGTAATAGATTAACAATTATTTTCATTAAGATTTGAGTAAATTTCATTTTTAGGGATAAGTTTATTTTTTGAATAGTAATCCCAATATTTTTGTTGCTTTTCTACAGAGCAATATTTACTTAAAGAATACATACTTAAAATGGGCAACATTTTTTTTTTAGCTATGTGTAGTCAATGGTTACTATATCCACTTCATGGCAAGTTCACACCAATCTGTTTAAAATTAATTCTGCTATCTTCACTCAAAGTCGCAAAAAATAGATTTACCATAAAAAGGACTTTGCCAATTATTGAAAACACTCTTAATCCCCTCAGACACCAGTGATATCACAGTGACCGAATGCATATTCGGAATGTTTATTCCTTAATTACCTATTACATCGGGTGTGTATTCATTAACGCCTGACTGATTTCTTAATCCCCTAAGTAAATAAAACAATTGACTATGAAATAATTTGTTTTTTAGTTTAGATTGTTTTATAATGTCCCAGTCTCTCTTCTCACGACAGCGATTTTAATACATGTACTGTGTTTTAAGGTGACTATTTGAAAGAGTCCCTCTACCATCGTGTGCAGTGACCAAAAGATTTGTGATACATTTTCGTCAGACGCCTCTGCCATCTCGAGAATAGGCAGCTGAGCATTCAGTCGGCCCAAGGAATTCCATGCCTGAGACAGGCAGGCACTGAAATTTCCGGAGAGCGCCACTCAGCCGTGAAGCCACACATCGGCTGTCTCGAGGAACAACAGCCGCGGCCGTCTCCAACTCCGAGACAGGCACTTGTCCGTTAAAATGAAATACAAAAACATATCTCAATATACGTTAGAATTAACAGTACAAATACATTTAATGGGTAAATGGAATAACAGTAGTGCCGTTTATATCCATCATTGATCAATCTGGGTCATAAATTAATTAAGAATGTTGATAAGGTAATTATCATTTTTTTACTCCGGCCAGACCAATTAGCTATGTAACAAAGTAGCCTCGTATTATTTGTTAATTGGCGTTTAAACAACATTTAATTGTCTTGATATGAAATCTAAGTATAAATCATTCGATGGATAAACGTTTGTAATAAGATATGGTTATAATGTCTAACATTGTTTAACTTTTTTTCATAATAAAGGTATTTTACAATTACATTGACAGTTTAATCACTCAACTAACGGCATCAGGAACTTGACGTGTGATTAAAATAGCATTATGCAAGAGTAAAATCTGATTTTTACAGGTCTTTCTTTAAGCCTGAGATGTTATCTAAATAATCAATTAGACATTAATTAACATATCCAGACCATAATAAACTCTTTATGTCAAGACTAGCCTTCGATGTTGGCAGATTAAAATCGTATATGCCGCTTAATGGCGGTTGATAATTAAATCAATCAAGTGGATAATCGAGACTATGCTGTTTATAATAATGATTTGAGTAATGATGACCGAGGCTATGGATATTTCAAAAGCTTTTTTCTCGGCTAATAATGAATCAATTTGACTGAAATTTTCAGCAAATTATCTTTACACTATCTAGTTTTTAACTATTATAGTGAGAACTGCCATCTCTTTATCTTATCTCCCATAATGTAACTTTAAGTGTATTTATTATTCATGTCCATGATCCATGAATCCTGTGGATTTCAAATGGAGTTATTATAAAAGTTGTTCCTTGTGTATAGAAATGGTTATTAACTTTTTTTCATAATAAAGGTATTTTACAATTACATTGACAGTTTAATCACTCAACTAACGGCATCAGGAACTTGACGTGTGATTAAGTGTATTTATTATTCATGTCCATGATCCATGAATCCTGTGAATTTCAAATGGAGTTATTATAAAAGTTGTTCCTTGTGTATAGAAATGGTTATTATTATTATATATTTTAATAGCTAATAATGAATATACTGACAAATGACTGGCAACTTTTGTATTTCTGTACTGATAGTGAAGAGGTTGGGATATCAAGTATTACTGGGTTATCCAAATTACCGGTAAATATGCTAGTAGCGTTGGTCGTCTTCATTTGTCACGCGGCCTTTTTAAACAAAGGACGTCAATATGGATCTACAGCATGATACAGTATTTCAAATTCACTCTAAAACATTCCAATCACAGATGTCTAAACTGTAACAATGTAAGACAATAATTCGGTGATTATGATTTGGGCAGTCACATGGTGATTGGACCGTCAATAGACACTTATCAACTGATAGTGTGTATTGATAGAGCTATATTGTACAGGCAGTGATATATTGTATAGATAATGTATAATATATTAGTATGTCTAGTGCCTGTGACGTCACCAGCCAATCAACCGGATTAAGGTTATAATTGAAAATTTGAAAACCATTTTCGGCTCTCGGATACTTAAACCTTAATAGCTGAATTAATTTTAACCAGATTAGTTTGAATGTGTTCTAAAATGGATATAGTAACCATTGGCTACACATAGCTAAAAAAAAAAATGTCGCCCATTTTAATAAAAACACTGAGTTAATATTTCTGTGGCTTACCAAAATTGAACTATTTGTGTGAATAAAAGTTCAGATACATTGTAGATCTATCTTTTCTTGGTCTAGCCTCAGTTGTGGATTATTTTAAGGACTTCCTTTGAGCAGGTTTGTCATAGTTTGTTGACATATAATAAATCAATTCTGTCCATTTTTAAAATGACTGCTGAACCAAAATTAGAAAAACTGTTTGGTGAGATAAGATTAAAATTTCAGTGTTTAACTTTTAACTCTTCACTATGTATTATGTAAACTGTGAATACAAACCTTGCTCAAAGGAAAGCCTTGGGACAGTCCACTACTGTGGCTGGAGCAAGACGGAAGACATCAGTAGTGGAACCATTTCTAAAGTCTGTCATGGTCCCAATCAATTCCCATTTGTTTATTAGGCTAGATCATAATAGATGTTTGCCAACATAAATATCAAAAATTGGCTGTGAGTTTTATTTATTAATTACAGTACATGAATCTATTTCGAAAGTTTTCACAACTCAGTAATTGATTATATACAATGAAGATTAAATAATGAATAATGTCATGATAGAAAGCGTCAAACGTAAGAGTACAAGTCAACAAGTGAAGGTCTAATTATTTATAGCGACAGATGAGATGATACCGACATAGTCCGATTTTAGATACTGATAGGCCACTGAAGCGAACTATTTCTGTTCAATATAATAAAACAGAACTATTCTTTTTTTCATCGGAATTAAAGTATCTATAAGCTTAAGATTCATAATACTTTTACCATTGTTTCTGTGAGACTAATATTGCTTTTATACTGTGCAATAAAAAGATGATCAACAGGGAAAGAGAATTTGTCAGGTGCTACCGGATACGAAAACAGCGCATGCGCAACAAATTAAGAATATTAAAGTTTTGTCGCTTCCGGCAAGTTTGTCAGATGGAATGATCGGTAATTAATGGTAACTACTTTAGTATATCATATAATTATGACTCTTATGTTCGCCTAATAGTTAACTTTGACCATTTAGCACATTTTAACTTTGATTTAGCACGTTGGCATTGATGAAACATCGCATCGCTTTGATGTAATAGAAAGTACATCCGGGCATTTTATTTTTCTACTGTGCCCTTTATTTACTTTCTGAAATAGCTGATTATGATTGACAATAATCACCAGACGTGTTCATTGACGACGTCTGCAGTTTTAAATGACATTTTTTTCTACTATGTAAGAAATGGTTATTTGAGTTAAAATTACACACTGCCGCTTCGCGAGATATGACTGACGCACTTGTATTTTGATATGTTGGCTTTGTGAATGATGAGTAATACACCGTCATGATTGACAGCTTGCCTAAATAGAATCTTAGACTGTTCTGTAGTGTATTACAATTTAAAAAATACAACAGTGTCTGTAAATAATATGAAGCTGTAAATAGCATTCTCTCAAAAAATAGAAAATGGATGAACAGATAAATGTGGCATATCAAAAAAATATATTATTACTGCCAGACACACACTGTGAGTGTGACATGATTGTTACTGTCACTGTCACATCGACACATGTTTAGAAAATGTTATCTTTTGTTCTAAGCCTAGCCCTAGAGAGATAGCTAGTCTGGTATTAAGAACCAATTTCTTTTGAGAGAAATGGGGGTGCACTTCATTACGACTGGAATATGCACATGTTTTATGTTAATTTACAAAAAAAAGATTTTTTTGTGTCTAACTCTATAGTCTATGGTAGACTTATTATATTTTAATAATCTCTTGACAAACTCAATATCCAAATGCATGAATATGGCTGTTGGTGTGTGATTTAGTTGAATAAAGTTAAGGGGTTAAGACAATAATATTTCAAATCTAATACAGCATGCAGAAATATTAAAGTAGGCCTTATTTAACTGACTCTAGACATAAGACACCTGTCACAGACTTTGTCAAGGACAATTTATCACACAATGTATATGCATTGAATATGCATGCTGTGTACTGATTTGTGTCTGATAATGTCTGGCACTCGCTGTGACAGCCCTCTGTACCTTATGGCCAGGTTTTTTTAAAGACAAAACACTCTTGGAAATGATAGAATATATCAAAAAATGCCAACTATGCACAAGTAATCTTAATAAGACTTACAAATCAAAGTACATATAAATGTCTTATTTATTGTGGATATTATTATTAATTTATTAAGTAGTTAAAAATTATCCTTGATTTATGGAACATGAGCTGAGATTGTTATTTCAGCCTACTACAAATTTAATGTAGTACATTTAAAAACATATTTTTCGTGTTACGGTTCTGTGCACATCTGGACCAAAACAACATAGGTGGGAGGAGTTTATACAAAACAGTAAGCTTGATTCCTTACATATTGGTAGTTTAGGATTTGGTCTATAGATTTGCATATGATGTACAACAATGGATGAATTGTGATTCTGATGAGTTGAATGTATTTTTAAAGTCTACTCTTAGTCTTAGCAACACTTGCACCACAAGAACAGTTTTAATGTTGTAATACACACTGTTGTTTTATATATAGATTTGTAATGCCTTCAGTGTGAACAAGGATGATTTTACATTTTTTCTCAATCTCTGTTATTTTAATCTGATTGTTGACTTCAGCCATGTTTTTTTAGAGAATTAGTGCACAATCCCAGGTATGCTGAAATTGAAACTTAAAATGTACACTCATTACATCTATATTATGTCATGTGCCTACTGATATCATTATTATATATTTGAATTTGAACAACTGGGACTTCAGATAGATGTAGGATTTCACGAATTTTAATGTTCGTTTTTTTGTATGCTTATAAACAAGACACTTTTCAAAGGCAGATCTAAGAAAGACATAGTGTTATTTTAATGCTACAAACAGTATAATATTGTTCATCTTCTTTCCAAGATAAAATATGAAATTATATGAACCATTTAATTACTCTGACTAGTTTTATTTAATGCATTATGCCAGAACTAAATCTTCCTTTTGCAGGTCTTTCAATAAAACCTGAAAAGAGCTAAATTGCTAATATTTGGAAATCTAGAAATTGATACAAATGGGTTGAAAAGGATAAAATAATGTAACATGAATAATGTATATAAACTAATTTCAAATCAGTTATGTTCAGCTAAACACGGCAGAAGTCTCAATTGAATGTTCATGTTCATTAGGTGAATGTCTTGACTGAGCCAAGCAATTTCTTTGACTTTGAATCCATATCTGATAAAAGAGTGATCAAACTTAGTGTATAGTTGATAATCAGTTTGATTGGTTGGTTCTTTTGAAAAAGATAAACTTGTCATCTATATTTATTTCGGGATTTTGGTGGGACATCAGCATAATAACTATTATTATAAGATAATATCTTTTCATTTTCAGATTGCAAGTTAGACGAATATATGCCTAGAAAATAAAAATATTGTATGAATTGAGCTTGGTAAGTACAATGTGTGGAAGAAAATATGAGTTTAACTTCCCATAGGATGAGTTGACATATCTAACAAAGTTTAGTCGTACTTGTGCATATAGGTTAATCTCAATAATTGATTTTTGTTGGGGTTTTTTTGTAAATAGATAACTTTTTAATGCAGAAAATTAACAAGTTGATTAAAATGTGATAGTAGGTAATGATGTGGCAAATAAAAGACTGCTGGTAGTCAGGTTAGTGGTCAAACCAGACAAATTATTGAAATAAGATTGAACCATATGTAGGGTGCCCCACCATAAATAAATATCTCCAAATAGCTCAACAATTACACCACAATATTTATATATATACTGTATAACATGTCTTAAATCTGTTTCACACATTTATAGTCACTAAATAAACGGTTGAACTTAATAAGCTATGACCATTTAACCATCATAAATAATACACTGAAAAATGGGTTGGAGTGTTGTGTTGTCCATAACATCTAGACACTTTCAAGTAAAAAATAGGTCACATGCCCTTGTTTTGAAATTAATCTCACTTTACCAGTCTATCGACCATTCTCCGTCTGATTGACAAGCCAGGATAATCCAGACTACTTTTTTACGAAACATGACAGAAAGCTAGAACACAAAATCAAATTTAGAAATAACGCATGGTGGGCGACTCAGCAATTGTTTTACGAACCTTGTAAAAGTAAAATGAAACTACTGCTGGTATCATGTTCCTATCCAACCCGCATTATTCAGAGATATTATTTGTACTAAACCAAAATATGTCGCTCCTAACGGTCTTGTTAAGGATAAAGCAATTTAAAAAATAATTTCTAAAAATGCTGTAATAATCAAAACGCTAAATATTACTGCTATTCAGAATCGTCAACAATAGATTTTTTACGACTGTAGTAGTTGATAGTGTATTGAGAATTTCCTCGTGCTGTTGCTATTTATAGACTCAACGAGTGCACTAGACTGTCAGAAAATTATTAGTAGTTAACCAATTGAAGCGTGCACATTCAACTTGTCTAGTATAACTTTTCAGTAGGCACGTGGGACACCCTACCTTATGAAGAGTACAGGTCAAGAACGCAAAACAAACCTTTGGACTAGAATGTTTGACGCGAAGAGAATGATGAGTGGGTTTAATTACAACGTCAAAATGATGTTTAACACAATCCATAATTACTAGTACAACTGACTTCAACTTTTTAGGCAAATTAAGGCTAAATAAGGGAAGGATGGACTTGTATATATGACTGGGAGGCCATTTCAGAAGGGCCCTGGTTCGATAGACTCCGATCGTTTTACCTGAAATTGATTGTTCCACAGAAAGCTTATACATTTTGCTACTAGATGACACCATTAACTGGGGTGGGTGGAAAAAGTGACTTAGATCCCCTGGCCTCTTCATATGTTAGTCCCGAAGTGGCCTCGGTCTCTCTCCTTATAGATGGAGGTTGGAATAATGAATTTAATATCCCAAATACAAGGGTAAATTGAATGACCCCTAAAATTAATGAGGAGCCAAAATTTGTATTTTAACTGCTGATATCGGGTGAGCAATAACTGGGCAAATTGATAGTTTGTATGACAAAGACAGGAGGAAATGTACATTAACCATAATTATTCATAGATATATTTCCTGGTCAATATCGGCCTAAATATACATGATATTGTAAACAAATTAAAATTACTAGGAAAAATCTATATATTTCCAAAACATCTTCAGAGATATTTCAAGGAAATGTTTTTTGACTATCTCCTCGAATTTGAATATAACTCATTAACTGCCACAGAGGTTGACTCAAAAATTATTACACTAACTTCTTTAATCTATTTGGCGCAATATAGCCGAGTTGGAGGTGACATGTCATTTAACAACATTTCATTTCTTTAATCTATTATTCGACAATTTTGAAGCAATAAAGTGATTTTTCCTGGTCATGTGAAATTAAAAATACAGTGGACTCTGTCACATCCGATGTCTGATCACTCCGGATTTCTGTGACATCCGACATGATTTTCATGTCCCGATTTATTTCCTTATTACTTTAGCCAAAAAATTTCTGGTTAATCCGGACTCTGTATCTTCCGGATTACGACATCAATCAGCCGTCCCGTCACATAATTTCCATTGAATCGTCACCGTATAATCCGGCCTTAAACCGGTAGGTGTCAAGTATTTGCCAATCAATTGTCCGTTAGTTTAAAACTTGATGGGTGTGAAGCCACAAAAGATTAACAAGCAATCACCAATCAATTGTCGGTAAGATTAAAACTCGCTATCGTGTAGGTCTTTATTGATTACTATGACAATTTTATAATCTCTTTTAAGACAGTAATTGTGACAAATACTCAAGGATATCTACGAATTTTCCCCACAAATTCGGTCGTACAAATATTCCTAGCACCTGCTGGAAACATTCGTTGCGCATGCCGATTAAAGCCGAATAACATTAGTTTGTCCACGTTGAGCTGAATGCTTTCGCCGATGAGTATCAAGGTCATAAAACGTCCGCTCACTTCAGCCCATTGTTTGTTCACCCTACGGCAGATCTCACTGAACCGTATGACGACGACCTTGACATAGAACGGAATATTATCAATGAACACGTGATAGCAAACACAAGCCCAACTGAAGACGAATGTACAGAAAAGTTTATCATTTTAAATGGAATAACGTTCTGGTGATTCGAAGTAAAATTATAATAATACTTCCGGTTTTCGAAGTTACAATATTTCCGGTTTTGACAAAACTGGGTATTCCGGATCTCTGTGACATCCGACATATTGTAACGATCCCGTACGATGTCGGATTTGACAGAGTCCACTGTAATGGTTGAACAAGTGATTGTAAATGAACTGATTACGCTCAAAGGTTAGGAATTAGGATTGATCAATTTGGATAATTATAGGACTTTAATGGCTGTTTGACTGACATTACTATAGTCGTTGAAAGAATTTGAATCACTTGTAGACTACAATATTGAAATTTTGAATCTTAAAAGAATACCAGTCTATTATGTATTTGCATAGATATGTCAAAATGGGATAAAATGAATTCATGTATTGTCCCAAAAATGCAAATTTAAGTTCCAGTTTAACATGTGCGTCTCAATGAAAAGCAGTATATTTTTTTTTCTAAATTTCCATTTTTCTTCAGTAATAGCCTACATGTGGTTATGAAATTAAACTCTTTTTTTCAGGTTAATAATATTGCACTTTGTTTATGGACTTTTGTCTATACAAGAATATTTTTTAGCACGATTTGGTGAGTAACATTAAAATTTATTTACTCCCAGGCTTACAATGCATGGTTTTTAAGAACTAGAGTTACAACATTGTAAATTTACCATACACAAACAAGAAAGAAAACTAGATCAGTCAAACATTACATAGATCAGATACACCCAATACTTGATTTTATTCCAAAATTATAAAACAACTGCAATAACTAAAAACTTAATAAATCTTTTCTTTCTCAGTCAGAGAATGTTTTATCAGTATTCATACATTACATGATATTAATTTGATCCAGATTTAATCTTTCTTTTTTTTTTAAATATTCCTCAACAATTTGACCAAAAAATAACTTAAAGGACCAATCCCGATAATATTTTGGTGAATAAAACAGCTTAATTTTGTGTTAAAATCCACAACCGTGGGGCCGAGCAACACATTTAATATTTGTGATACGTTTTCAAACAAATTAAACCTGTCAGTCTTCATCTGCAAATTGAGACCAGTGTCCCAAGCTGTATTATACGGTGTTTGGATAAAACCAGACATTTATTTTATAAAAACAATGTTTGGGTGAAATTTACATTTTGTTATCAAGTACAGCAAGTGGGCCATTCACTGTATAGACCCTAAAGGAACGGGAATCTATTATCACGTCACCCAACGTTAAAATTGATCTGAAATCGTAAAAGGGTTACGTGTCCGGATAAGCAGTTGTGACATTCAGGTCCAAACAATTCAATATTTTCGGCTGGAATTTTGAGACAAGGTAAATACACCATTCCTCTATATTTTGGCGCTTAAATTTCATACTTACTCTGACTTTTATTTTAGAGCCCCTGTTTAAATCGGGATTGTCCCTTTAAATATGAACAACAAAGACAATAATGTTTTAAAGAGTTATGTCCCTTTTACTATTTAACTGGATGTGTATCTGTTTGGGATATTGCTTTTTCACAAGTCATTGTACACTCAATTACATTATACATATATAGATCTACCAGTGCTAATATTGTCCCCCCCCCCCCAATATTTACCTTGTAATAAATGCTGGTTATCGGTAATATTGAATTAAAATTTTAAAGAAATTACTTGACTTAAGATACATGTATAGACCAGGAATCAGGATAAACAACAAGTAATATTGAATTATTTTAGTTGATTGCAGATTCTAACTTGTTTTCATCAAGTAAACCTTTAAATTAAGTGAATAAAGATAGATATATCAAGAACTTTTTTTTGAAATTACCTCTTAATTGATATTTCTATAAATTGTCACTTAGTGAGGAATTATCCCCCAATCCCATATTATGAAGAAAAACTTACTATAAATAATATTTTATGATAAACTTGACACTTGTCGTTGTTGGGAAGAACATGGGGTTTTTCTTAAGAGACCTTTTGTCTGTTTGCATTAGGTTGGTATGTTCTCCAGGTTAACATGATCACACATTGTATACCACACCTTTCAGGTCAAGTGAG
The DNA here is from genome assembly GCA_948474765.1 of Patella depressa. Classification (NCBI taxonomy): domain Eukaryota; kingdom Metazoa; phylum Mollusca; class Gastropoda; family Patellidae; genus Patella; species Patella depressa. Next base: position 24,903,664 of record OX419718.1, read on the forward strand.
GTCATCCTGGCCTGTACCGATAGGTAAATACTGATGTAAATGTAGGTCAATGACCCAGATTTTCTTTGCTATCATAATCCAAACAGAAGGATTAAAATCTAAATGCCCTATTACCTTTTTTAACCACCTGTATCGGAATTGCAAATGTCAAAATCACTAGCCACAATCAACAGTTAAATCTGTGTATTAAAGATCTTTTTCTAGCTTTGTGTCAACCATTTTTACAATAAAATTTCAATAATAAAAAGCTGTTTTCACTTTTTAAAAAATGGGTGTGGAATTGATGCCAACCAGATGAAAAGATGCATGATGAATACATCACTAATGATTCTGACAATCATCAGGCTGTAAAAATGATCATTGCAAAAATGTGTTTTATTGCAAAAATGGTTCCCTTGATATTCTAATTTTGCATTATCAGCTATTTTTGCAATGATTTAATTTTGTTGAAAAAATGGTTGTTATTGCAAAAATGGTTGAAACATGGCTTCAAATTTTATATAGATTATTATTTTAAGATGTGTATTCACATGAGAAGCCTACATGTATACTCATATAATCAATTAATGTTAAAAGGACTGACAATCAAGACTATCTTGTCAAAACTTCAAATACTCATAACTTTACTCAAGAAAGAAGTAATTTGTCTGAAATTTGTAATATAATTCATTGTGCATTATATATTTTTTAACTTTTATAGCAAGAAAGGGCAACTCTTTATCTGCATCTTACATAATGCATAATGCATCTTTAATATTTAATCCATAAATTATTTTAAAGAAGTGGACAGTATAATTTGAATTGTAGTGGTCCTGAACTAGAAAAATATATATAACTCTGTTATATACTGTGTATTCATCAATTTCTGAACATTATGAATTAAAGAATAGACACAGTAGTTTATACAAATGGAAATTAGCTTTGTCATTGTCACAATCATAATGCAGTGTAGGCCACGAGATAACATCTTTTCTTTATGTATATCGTTTAAGTAGGTGCAATGATATTTGTGTCTGTATCAGGTGTTTAAAATTACATACAGGGTAGAAAAGACTGAACAGTTTGACCAATAATATACTCTTCAGAAAAACAGACGACTTGTGTTGCTTACAAGTTCAGGTAAATCTGTAAAAAAATAGATATTATATTCTGATTTCCTTGAAATTTGTATATGAATATAATTATCCAGTACTGCTATCATCTCCAATCTGATACAAAAAGAACTAGCTCCTTTGTAATTGGTTTCTTATTTATGTTCTTCATTTCTGTTGCACCTCTAGCATTTCGTTTTCCTGAAAACACATAAGAGTTAGGCCTAATAAGAGTTTTTCAAAAAATGGGATAAATTTATGATGATTCCTTGGATTTGTTGACAACGTGTTCAAGTATTTTACAGTCTGTAACCAATATCGACAAGGATTTCATGATTGTACATGGTTGTCTTACCTGACTATCTCTGGAGTTTTCACCAAGGGAACTGCCATAAGATTGTAAACAAGTTCTTTGCATATACAAAAAACTTATTTTAGGTTTAAAATTATCTGTAATTATATTAAGTCACAAGTGGACTTAACCCTTTATCACTGGCTCTGCATGAAATCACTTCTTCCCATACATGTAGCAACACATGAATAGCTGTAAATTATTCACGGACCATACACTTTTTCTGTGACTTAAGTGGTTCAGGGAGCAGTAGTTTCAGGCAGTTTCAAAAATGTACTTTAAAACTCAGTGTAATATTATCTTAATTTTTTCAGGGAACTGGGGTAGTCAATAAGAGATTGTTTTTCCATCTTAAATGTTTGTAACTATTTTTTAAGTTTCATTAATAAATGTAGGTTGGACAAAAATAGATGTATGGTAATTCAATTAAATTTAATTAACCTATCTTTTTACAAATATGTTATGATTTTATTGTATGATCTGTTTTTGTAACATTTTAACATCATTAGGACACACCTCTTCATGTTTAAAACTTCTAGAATTGTCAAACCGTTCCATCAAACTAAATATGACTCAACCTATTCTGACGTTTTCAGTTTCTCCCAGAAGCTTTCATCTGTTTTAAATACAAAACATTTAGAGTATTTTCACTTGAGGTACCAATTGTGGTGTCACTGATATACTTTGGTATATTTTTTACCCTTCATGTTTGATTTTTACTGTGAAGTAGTTACAGATTCCAGTCTGTTTGTTATGACAACATATCATCTTTGTCAATTTGTTTTTAGATTATGACAGTTGGCATTTCTGGATACAATACTGTACCGGTAATTTCTGATGTCTTCCAATTTATATTGGACATCATGAGGGCAAATGAGTTAAACCAGAAAGTAGGAGAGGTTATTTCCCATTGCATGGTTAGACCTAATAAGGAATAGTTTGATGAAGTCTCACATATTTTCTTTATTCTGTCTATTTATGCTTGAAATAAGTTAGATGGCGAGTATATATTTATGGAACAAAACCACATAGTATCTGTATTGAAGGGTCCCACGCTTATCTTTAGGTCAGTATGTAACCGGTAACTAGTTGAGTTCTTACTCTTGTCCCAATATTGTTCTTTCTTTATGATATAAAAATTCTTATGATATACTTGTATATAATTATGAAATATTAAAAAAGATTATTAGGGACTGTCACAAAAATTCAACCGTGGCATCCAAATGAAGTACTAGTTGAACATGATTGGGATGGTAGGTTGAAAGACACTGTGGAAATGAAATAAAAACTTAGATGTTTAATATGTTAATATTTTGTTATTCTGTGGATGGGTGGATTGGACAAGATCTATCAACAGGTTAATTGTTTGGACACAAATATTTAAATTTTACAACTGTTCTTAACTGATTAAAAGTAAAAGGTTTGAGGATTGTTGCAGTTGTATATCTGGTAACGGATAATTAACTAAACACTTAAATTTATGAAATTCCAAAACTAAAAAAGTAAATGGTGTATGTATGCTATGTAAAATTCCATCGTATTGGTTGAATGTGTAGCACCTTGGCTGTCAGATAGTGACGATGGGTGCCTAGTGATCTAAAAACAAGGCAACAGATATTACGTCTGTCATGGAGCAGTTTGCAGGAGTGGAGTTACGTACATTTACAATACAGAAACACATATAATGTATTTACATGGAGGATGAGTATTTACATGGAGGATGAAACCATGCGCTCAATCCCACCCCCACGTTTAATGAAAATAATTTGTCACTAGATCTTCAAACCCTTCATTGGTTACCAGTCACTGTGCCCGCTTCTGATTACCTCTGTGAATTAATTCCTAAATATATTCCTAAAAGACAGATAGGTTCAAAAGTCTCATTAATGAGCTAGTAAAACAGAAATCTTATTTGCTGCTGATGTAGAAAGATGGAATTAACTCCCTGTTGCACTTTGTTTTGTGACTTATTTGTCAATCTTTCAAAATTCATTACAAGAATCAACAAAAACTTAATAGCCAAATAACCTTTCTATATAGTTTTGTCTATGCTTTGAGCATACTTATCGCTGTAAATATTATTATAAATTATATCAATTACAATATTGTCCTTTTTGTACTGAACACACTGATGATCTCACATAATTATTAAGCATAGGTAGCACAATGCTGACTTAATTTACTTTTATAACAATCTCTTTTTAGCTGAATCAACAACCTTGACAGCTACCAATGGTTTATCACTTTTCTAGAGTTGTTAAATATATTCATTTTGCCTAGAATTTCTGCCGTCTGTCTTTTGTCAGGTAATTTCTGCCATCCATAAACACCAAGGATTCACCAGAAAGCACACTTCTTAAATGGAAGAAGTAATTAAGACATACCAGGCCATGTTTTCAATTTTCACGTTTTCTACTCTCGGCAAAATAAATTATGGAATTGCCATTTACCATTAATGGGTTTTATGGTGTTTTTTACATCGTTAAAGGTAGCTGAGTTTGGTCTACCTTTATCAATTACTTATCTTTAACTTTAGGGTTAAGTATTCATTGTATTTATTAATGCGAATGGGTTATCACTAGTTCTAAATAATTATCTCCTACAAATTATTTGATTATCAGTCCAAGACGTTCCTGTCATTGTTGGACTTTTATCTTTATCTTGCTTTCCGACCTTATCAAAATATTTGTTTGAAACTAAGCACCAAAATTATTTTTTATATTAGTATGGAGGGGTTCTTAAAATTTTTAACATGAACTTGCAAGATGTATATTTGTATAGTGTTTGAAAATAACAACAAGCATCAAAATTCATTTAAAGGAATATCACTCCAATAAATTATTCCATTCCAAATTCCATTCCGTAACCTGTACGTACAAACATATAATGAAATCAAAACATTTGGCATCTTCTGCAAACAAGGCAGATAAATCCAACTGAATAATCAATTTGATTACATTTTAGTCAGGATTAATTAAGCCATGATAAATGCAATATCAGGATCAACAAATTTCTAAGTTTTATGGGTAACACAAACGGGGATAACTAAATAGACTGTACCTAGTTTGTCGGATTGTATAGAAAATAGGGTCAACTGTGTACTCTTTGTTGTGTACGTAAGAAACTTAAACAGTGGGAGTTGGGAGAAGGGCTGGCTTAAAACTAGGCAACACTCACTGACCTTGAATTTTAGACACAACCATGGTCTAGAAATAACCTAGTGTCAACCGAGTTAAATCTCATTCAATTTTCTAATGAATTCTGTAATCACGTTGGTAATAAGTTATGTTTTTTTTATCACCAAATATTAATTGCAATATAGTCCAGTTAAAGCTGACATGCCATTATACATCATTTCATTTATTTGATTTTTAATTAGGTACATGTATGGTTTAGGTAGGTAGGGATATTACAGGACATTGCACCTGACTTTGTAAACATAGTCAGCTATTTATTGGTTTATTTTTACACGAGTTGCTTGCACTCGGGATGTTATTGATGAACAGTTCCTCACATACCTGTTGAAATCATCATTGTACCTATCACGCATCTCACCAGCTCTTGGCTTCCAGACTTGCATTCCTAATCTTTGCTTCCTTTCTCTATTAGTGTGCTTAAGGGCATAAAAAAACTTTAATGATGTGTGCTATTATACTGAAAAATGATCAACTACATGAGGAGGCTGGTTGAAATTTTTCAAGCAACTGTTAACATGTGGTAGCAGTAACTCAATAATATGCCGACTAGTATGATCTTTCTTCTTATATTTTATTATTTATTACATCATATATGTCAATTTACCGGGAAAGTTTTCAAAATAGGTGTTTTGTGAGCTTTTAATAAAGATTGCATAATTAGTTTAAATTTCCAGTAGCTCATATAGTTGCATAAAAATGAGATTTATGGTTCAAGTTGAACAGAAAGTATTTTTCTAACATTCGAAAACCTATTTTTGATGGTATTACAATCTCCACTTGCACGGCATCTGTCCGGTTAAAGTAAAAATAAGGCATTGATTTGGTTTGATTTGATGTGCTATTTCGATTAGTAATGGGTCAATCAAGCTCTATGTGATTTGATTTTTCTATGAAATGATTATGCAGAGGTTGTTTGTTAACTAATTTTAGTTTTAGGTTTTGGCATTGTGTCGACAAAGATATAATAGATGATGATATCTCAACATTGATGTAAATTTTGAACAAACACTGATCGTCATGCTAACCTTCATAAGAATAATCATGTTAGGAGTTAATATAAACATTAGTTCCGGATACTGGGACATATATTATTGTTCAAATTACTGTTGTGGTACCAAAGTAGGGTAAGTATGTTGAAATGTAAAGTGATTTATAATGAATAGAAGTGTATAGGCTCTAATCGAGAATTAATGTTGTAACTCCTTTCTTTTTGAAAGTATACAAGCATTGTACTTCATTAGCAGATACTATCAAAGAATTTACAGTAAAGCACTTGTTTATGCTGATAATTTAGTTGTTCCATTATGGATGAAGAGATATATCTAATGACAGAAACTTAGAGCATCTTACCACCTTAGATATAATTTTTGGCAACATTTTCTAGGCATAAAATGTGAAGTTTAGCACTCTTTTTTAAAAATGTTATCTGGTCTATTATTTCATCTTTTCACAGTTTACATTCTAAATCAGTGGCAAATGAATTATATGTAAAGCCTACTTATTTTGCCCTCACAAATAACATTCCAGATAACTATGAATTAGCCTTATTCATGTCTTATGTTGAATTGGCTGAGAAAGTTTACAGAGATTTTCCAGGGTGAAGGGGGGGTGGTGGCAAGAGACACTGTATTGTGGTTGGGTTTGGACAAAAAAAATAAATGAGGGACACATTGGCATGCATGCAAAAGGACAAAAGTTACAATATCAGAGTAGAGCATGCTCTGTCCGTATAAAGAAATTCTTTTCTTTCTGATATCAATGTTACTTTTTGCAATGTTACCTGATCTGGTTGAAATTTATATGCATTGTAAAAATTAAACAACCGAAGAATCCCATTGACCCTGAAAGATTTGTTGATTACTTATAGAGTAATGACCTTTTGCTTGAAATTATGTACTGACATCTGTTCAGCCTGTTATGATATAATACAGTAGAGTTCAGTATATAAAGATTTTGCATTTTATTTACTTTCAAGGTTCATAGAGACAAAACTTGAGGACAGATCTTATTCAAAAATCCTTCATTTGTTGGTTTTTTTTGGGGGGGGGGGGGGGCTGGATGGGTAGTACATGCCTGCTGTATCATAAAGCCTGTCATTGAGTCAACTGGCGTGTTTTCAAATCCCTGCATGTGGCAGAGTGGGTAAGGCACTGGCTCGCTAGCCTGGAGGTTGAGTGTTCGATCTCTGCATTGGCCGAGAAAGTTCATACTGATTTTCCGGCGTGGTTTCCCCTTGTCATTGATGCAGGACGGAGGGCTTGAAAAGGACAGCGGTCTAGACGTATGGATGGGACGGAAAACCGAGGTCTGGTTTACTTATTGGCATGCACTTAAAAGATCCCTTGGCATTTGGAATTTGATACAAGAGGAGCAGAACAATAGGACGTTAAACCCTATATCATTTCATTTGAAATCCCTGGCTGTACATGACAAGGAGTATGGTTGTCTGTCCAACCTTGTGGGATTTCTGTGGATCCTCCGGTTTCCTCTCTGTGCTAAATAAAGTTGATAGGAAATAAAGTTTATGGGATATTTTCATATGCAAGATATATTAATAGTAATTGTTTCCCTAGTTTTGTGATAATAGCATATTCTGACAAGGGTCGGAAACCTGTACCATTATAGACAAGTTAAAACCATGTGTAATTTCTTAGAGTGATAAATTATTTTATGCATACAGTAATAGACAGTGTAGGAAAATGGCCAAGTATTGCTGAAACATTCAATAGTTGTTTTGACTTAATACAGGTTACTTCAGTCATGATAAGTAGTCTTGCATTAAAGATAGATACCAGTATTACGGTTAATTGAAAAACCAGATTCAAATCTTCTAGAACCACTTGGTGGATTCCAACCAATGGTAGGTATGTTGCTTGAGTGGTGATTATTTAGATTTGTGCAATTGAAGTTAGGGGGGTTGAGATGGCCTAGTGGACTAGAGTGCCGCGCTTCGACCTCTAGCTGGCCGGTCACCTCTGGCTTGCAGCTGTGGTTTCGAGCCCTGGTGTGAGCGTATGTGGCATGGAGATAGGGGCGCCTTCTCAACCTCGTGGGTTTCCTCCGGGCACTCCGGTTTCCTCCCACTGCTAAAGACCCCTACGTGCAAGCGAATTAATAAAAATTAAAAAAAACATGTTAGTCCCGAAATGACCTAGTTTGTGTTGAGTGGACGTTAAACCCCATTTCTCTCTCTCTCTCGCAATTGAAGTTGGGTTCAGTTTTGTGCACCTTTGAGGTGTAAATTTAAATCTTATGTTATTTTCCATTTTGTATAACATTGTTTTAAGGATGTTCACTTGAAGGCTCTTATAGAAATAGTTATAAAATAAAGTTTCTAGATCCAAACAACATTCAAATGTAGATATCTTCTCATAGATGGAGAAATTATTAATGCTGAATAGTCTTATCCAACCCACAGATGAGAGATTGGGTCACGTTACATATTGTTTAATTCTACATTTTGTTGGGGACAATAGATAATAAATGACAGTTTATCAGTATTTTTCAAATAGTTTCAAAAGTCTAAATGTAGGGATAAAAATACCAATTTTTAAAGACATTTAATTAAATATAATTAGTCAATTTTTGCACTTTGTGATGCTTTATTTACCGTTATTTCTATTTTTTTGTATCCTCAGTAAATGACATTTCAAAATAATTTTGTATTTCTTTTTATACGCCCACATTGAAATGTGGTCGTATATTGTCGTCGCCCCCGTCCGTTCGTCCGTCCGTCCGTCCGTCGGTCCGGCGTCCACAATTGCTTGTGGACGCTCTAGAGGCTAAAGTTAATATCCGATTGACTTTAAATTTAAACACAGTGTTTGAGGTCATGAGACGAAGAAGCCTATTGTTTTTCAGCGATTTCCGATAATAACTACCAGAGTTATGGCCCTTGATCACTTCAAAAAATCTTGTGGACGCTCTAGAGGCCAAAGTTAATATTCGATTGGCTTCAAATTTATACACAGTGTTTACGGTCATAAGACGAAGAAGCCTATCGATTTTCAGCGATTTCCGATAATTAGTGCCAGAGTTATGGCCCTTGATCACTTCAAAAAATCTTGTGGACGCTCTAAAAGCCAAAGTTAAAATCCGATTGACCTTAAATTTATACACAGTGTTTAAGGTCATAAGAAGCAGAAGCCTATTGATTTTCAGCGATTTCCAATAATTAGTGCCAGAGTTATGGCCCTTGATCACTTCAAAAAATCTTGTGGACGCTCTAAAAGCCAAAGTTAATATCCGATTGACTTTAAATTTATACACAGTGTTTAAGGTCATAAGACGAAGAAGCGTATTGATTTTCAGCGATTTCCGATAATTAGTGCCAGAGTTATGGCCCTTGATCACTTCAAAAAATCTTGTGAACGATCTAGAGGCCAAAGTTAATATCCGATTGACTTAAAATTCATACACAGTGTTTAAGGTCATAAGACGAAGAAGCCTATTGATTTTCAGCGATTTCCGATAATTAGTGCCAGAGTTATGGCCCTTGATGACATCACAAAATCCTGTGGACGCTCTAGAGGCCAAAGTTAATATCTGATTGACTTTAAATTTACACACACTGTTTAAGGTCATGAGACGAAGAAGCCTACTGATTTTCATTGATTTCAAATAATTACTTCCAGAGTTATCTCCCTTGAACACTTCAAAAAACCATGTGACGCTACAGATGCCAAACTTATCATCCGTTTGACTTCAGATTGATACACAGAGTTTAAGGTGTTGAAACGCACAAGTATTTTGATTTTCAATGAATTTTGATAGGAGAACAGCTAAATCCATGATGTTAAATGTTTCCTATACTAATTGATAGCGTGGGGCAAAACTTTATAAAAAGCAAACAAATTCTAATGATTTTCAGATAATTACATAATGAGTTGTTTCATTACCAAAAAAAGTAAAAATATGCGACAACCCTTGTTGACTGCCCGGACGATTTAGCTGCTGTGGGCGTATGTTTCGTTGCCTGGCAACCTATCTTTAAGATATTCAAGATTATATTCACAATACTAAAAATGTAAGGTGATTACCCTGTAGATAAACATGCTTTTATGCACCTAAATGGAAATGTGCCAGTCGTCTTAAAAAAATTTGTGAACACTCTATAGGTTACTTTTTTCATCTGATTGTTTTGAAATTGATATATTGAAATATAGCAATTTCTGTTACCGGTAATTATGTCTAGGGTTATGGCCCTTGTTTTACTTTGTTGAACATTGTGAAAGCTCGAATGACAAAAGTCATCATCCCATTTATATGAAATTTATATGCATTATTTAACTTAGTAAACTGAAACAGCTATCACATTTCAACAATTTTTGTGTATTAATTTCTGAGTTAAGGTCCTTGTTTCATTTTTCTTAGCACCTTGTGATTAATGTGAACCCTCAAAGGACAAAAATTTAAATACGACCCTTGGTAATGTATCAGTGCCGGGCAACCAATCATTGATTTCGGCAATCTAATAAATTTTAGCATGGCTGCTCTAACTACTACAGATGACACCACATTTTTAGTGATATCTTGGATTTGCCAGACTCTCCCTTTTGTTCTGTTAGTTACATGACAGAACGATGCAAGTACCCTGTGTATCATAAGTCTTGTCTATAAAAACAAGAAAAATCTGTAGCGATAATCATGCATTTTTGGCAAGTGTGGTACTCGAGCTCAGAAGTGTGAGTTGTTTGAAATGCCTTAATAAGTTAAATAGATTATTTTCTGCTACAAATAGCTATAAAATTTTCAGCATGCTCTTTTGCGTGCTGTTTACAGTACTTTGATAGTTCCTATCTTTAATTTAATTTAAAGGAGCTAAATCGCTAACATTTGGGACCTAGAAATTAACACAAGTGGTTCGCAACGCATATATTGCCGAAATATGAATGTATATAAACTGATTTACATTCAACGGTTTCCAGTTTTACTCTAATTTCAAATCAGTTGTCGTCGGAGAAATAAGCCAGCAGTCTCAATCGAATGCAAATTTCTAGCATCCTGTTATTCCTTGTCTACATACGCCGTTTGATTTGATGCAATGTTTCTAGCCTCGTTCCTCGAGTCTCTTGCTAGAACTGGGGCTGAAATGCATTATGGTACACGATTCGTGTACCAATTGTAAAATGTTTATTTTGTCTTAAATATTGGATATCAGAAGCCCATCTTTTCCCGTTAAGATCGCAGCATCAATGTTGATTTAGATTGACAAATAATTCGTGTTTTCAAAGTTGAAGATTTTGGATGATATTGAGTTAGAGACTTAGCTACTTTAACTGAAATGCTTGAAGATATGAATATATATGGAGAAAAGAAACATATATAGGGGTTTTTTATTCGCAAACTTGTTTTGGAGAAGATTTCTTTTATCAAAAGGTGAGAAAGTTTAGTTTGATCTTTTTGCACTTTATATTTTGATTCCTGAATCATCACCAGGAGTTCACTGGTCGAACTATCATGAGTACTGTATAGTCAATTTAGACTAAAATTAGCTCTGTGTAAATGACTATGTGTAAGAACCAAGATAAAAAAAAGATGCTTAGTTTGGAGGTAAACAAATTTACCATCTGAATACACAGTGAAAGTAAATTAGAAAACACTGGTTCAAACATTAGTCGTTTTTGAAGTGCAGATATTTGTTAGTCTTATGGTAACTACTTGTGTGTTATTTGTGCAGTTTATGGAGTATGTAAATCGACATTAATAATTCCTACAAACAAATAACAACACTACGCTCTTGTAACTAATAGTTTATGTGATGTTTATTTCATTTAATTTCTTCTTATTTACCTGTGTACTTTTAGCCAAAAATCATGCCATCTCTAAGATATATATTCTTATTCTATGACCATTAAATGCAAGACATCATGCTTGAAGGACTGCTTTACCATGGCTCCAGTTAACTCCTATTGAGTGTACTAAAAGTCTTTCATAGAACCGAAATAAAGAAATATACATTATCTGCAAAATGAGTTTTGGAGTTCCTTTCTTCAAATTTATAATGTAGCGCAGGTGATTGGGTTTTTTTTTTAGATCAAAATTGAAGATTGATTCCAAATTGAGTGGTTGACCAAAGTGTAAAACGTTTCAGGCTTTATTTTTATCAGTGTGAGCCAAGTATTTATTATCAAGAACCAGTTTTCTGCATTTGAAAAGCAACTATATAAAAATGCGATTTACCAACGATACAGAAAGCCAGATAACTGCACAGACACAGACCACTCATAAAAGTGAAATATGGTTATCATACACTAAGGTTTTTTTTTATTCTGACATGTAGCAATAAATAGACATTGATCTCAAACAGATATTGTTGTTTTCTGGGTATTTGTCCATTAGTTATTACAGTTAATATATTTATCTTTAATTTAGTACAGAGGGAAATGATAAATGGAGGTCGGTTGTATTGACAGAAAACTGTTAAAAGTAAATATTCTTAGTTCTTGTTGCAGACATACAGCTGTAGAAGGATATAGAGTTTCAAGCTATATGATAGTTTTTTACCTTGCACAACACTGAAAGATGCAAATACCAGTGCAGTGTGATTTAGTATCTACTAGAGAGATAGTTTGTTTAGTCCAAGTTGTTTTTTTAGACTACCTGTATATTTAATTGACAGACCATTTGCTATGCACTGATTTTTTTTAGACTGGCGGCAGGCATGTTATTTCAAGGTGAAACTGTGTAATCCTTTGTCCTCCTAAGATTCAGTTTTTAAGAACAGCAGGGCGAATACAAATGTTACATTCAAGATTTGAGCAACAAAGATGAAACTTTAATGCAAAATACTCCATTGGAATTGAACCATTGTAAGCCCCCCCAGAATATCTTTGTTTGTACAAAGTTTGGAAATCTGTGATTGGTGAAGACCAACAAAAGCTGATAATCAGAACAAACCAGACGATATGAGTCCATCAAACTAGTTCACGACCAGTCTTAGACTGTTTTTAGTGAGACACACATTATCTATTTTTACGACTGGTTGCTGACCAATATTATCACAGGTGACATAAGATCATCTTGTGACTGTCATGTTTGAGCTCAGATTGAGGTAGCCAATAGAATATCATTTACCCAGTAAATTATACTATTGCAAAAATATGAAAACCACCATGGCTGCAGTTACTATAATGGATTTTGAGGAAGGCTTGGTGGCGACTTGAGCAAAGTTACAATTCTGACCTTCAAGTTTAATCAATTTTGATTATCCCATAGCTGACATAAGCTAGCAGTTTTTACTGGTTTCAAAGAGGTTAGTCATGTCAGAGGGTTAAATAAGTCTGGTTACAATTTTATATATTTTCATATTTAATGATACAGTCAAGCCTTGAAATGCTGCTAAGGATGTCAGACTGAACAGATTTTCAGCCTGAAAAATACCATTAATCCATGCAGCGGAAAATTCCCTCATATATTTGATATTATTATAATACTTTATAGAGTTCTCATTTTAGTGCAGTCACAAAACCATCGACTTCTTCGTATGTTAACCAAATGTCAGCATTGAATTTTGCCAAGTCATTTTTGATCCACTTTTCTACATTTTTTATGTAATTTTTGAACTGGTGACGGCGATGGTCCCCATGTAGAAGTGTATGTATGAGAGACATTAGACACAGTACCAGTCTTTGAATTTTCTGGAACGGTCACACTAGCCGGGATATCCGTGTACAAGTTTTGGGAAAAATAAGAAGTTATTTTATTAGACATGTTTTCAAGGCTCTTCTATTTACATTCAAATTGGACGTGTTCAACAAAGTGAGATATTTTCGTTTTAAAAGTCTGTCCATAATTACAACCATAGTCAACTTCAATATTTTCTTGTAAACTAATTTAAAATATTACTTTTTTTTTACTAATAATTCATATCATGTTAGGTGTGATTTAGAGCTTATCATATACGAAAGTAAAGCAAAGCTAGCTACTACATCAGTCCTTCACGTTTACAAAATGGTGCGGGAGCCATAAAACACTCCCGCAAATTTAGAAATTGAGGAAAAAGCTCCCGTAAAAACAACTCTTCTTATTTATATTGCAAGAGTAATTATACATTGTATTTATGCCTTATTAGTTTTGTCTCAAATTCTTTTTATGTCATTTCATTTATATTTTCCTTAACTGCTCATTTTGATCACTTTTTCAACGTGATTATTAGCGCAAAATAAAGTTATTGCAAACCTATTTTTGTCCCCCAACAGATCAGTCAAATCAGTGGCTATTTGTCCTCCAGTTATTCCAATTTAAAAATGTCGCATACTTGACAGTTCTAACCATCTCCAGATATATTGATAGCGATGCCAATGGGACAAGCGGTAGCTTGTACATGAAAACATTTTAAACAACGTAATGTTATTACTAGACGAGTCATTCTATCATTCCCGCGGATATTCTACATCAACATCCGGCGACATATTAGGCTGTCAAGTAACAATGTATTATTGTATTCTATTGGCTGATTTTAGACTTCTACCCAATCGAAATGAACCTTACATTAGCATTCAATATGATTGGTAAATAACAATGGCAGCTCTAGTTTTACCATGGACTGTTATATAGGGAATGCTCATTGCTTGGAGGAGGTCAAACACATGCAGTTTTAAAAATAAACAAAAACTAAAAATACGATAGTTTATTAATCTCTATAAGGAGAGCGATTTAGCTAATTAGCGTGCCTATTTAATGACTCCCCCGAAGTTAAGTCGAGGTGCGTCGGGAGGCGCAAGAGCGAAAGCGCGCCTTAAACGTGAAGGACTGCTACATGAAGACTCGAATAACCAGTGTAAAAGAGCCAATTCTCAATATTATTCATTATTCTATCGTCACCTGGCCGCGATACATGTATAAATAGTAATATTTTTACTATGACTCTGATTCTAGAAATTATTGATTATTTTATCTGCACGCGGCCGAGATATAAATAGTAACATTTTCACTATGGCTCGGGTGGTTGATATTTTTGGGCCTGGATTTTCAAGTCTAATAATAATTAGCGATCCCTCAAATTTGCGAATTGAAATTAATATTTTTGGTTTAATGTTTTACCAAAGCTCGGTCGGACAATTATGTCCGGACAAAAGGGGACAATTCACCCGGACATTGTCTGGGTCTGGTTGCTTATTTCAGCCCTTGTATACATTATGGGAGATTAGATAAAGAACTGGCAAGTCTTCTTATATTAGTTAAAATCTAGACAATGTAAAGGGAATTTGATGAAAATTTCAGTCAAACTGATCCATTTTAGCGATTGAATTTTCGGCCTAGCCTCAATCTTAATTACTAAAGTCAGTACAATAAAAAACAGTCTTGATTATTCATTCCATGATTAAATCATGAATGAAAGTTGAGCAGCAAAGGGGATCCTAATCGAGTGAATATCACAAGCTAGCATTGACATAGAGAGTTGATTATCCTCTGGAGAAATTAATTAATGTCTAATTAAAGATTAAGATAACATTTCAGACCTAAAGAAAGACCTACAATAGGCTTATTTAGCTCTTTCATAATGAATGGTTAAATATGGGTTTCCATTTAGAAAAAGGAGATTTTAAATCTTATATACTTTAAATACGGCTTTAAATTATAGCTGGCTGATTGCAATCTAATGATTTATTCAGCTTCTGAAATCTGTTTTTTGGGAACAATTTCCAAAATAAAATGAAGGTGATAGCAGACATTTTGGCAAACATTCTGCCAGCAAGAAATTTCTTGCTGTGCTGTTTTCCGGCCTATTGATAATAAAGTAATCTGTTTATACTGTTAATTTTCTTTATCGATAATTATTTAATAATTGTCCTATCAAAAAAAGGAAACAACTATAATGTCAAAACCACTTCGAGGATGGATGACAGAGTGGTCTAACACAAGCATTTCCAATCATCAGGTCTGTCATTAAGTCAAGTTTCATGGTTTTGATATAATAAGGAGAGGTTAACCAACTTCTCCTGCCTAACCATGTGGAGTTTTTCCAGGTGTACCAGTTGCCTCCTCAATGGGTAAAGGTTAACCAACTTCTCCTGCCTAACCATGTGGAGTTTTTCCAGGTGTGCCAGTTGCCTCCTTAATGGGTAAAGGTTCCTTTATTATTACAATACACAATATTCAAATAACCAGTTTATGGTGAAAGGACTTTTCACTCTCTCTACCCCCCACCCTCTCTCTATCTAACACTCTTTCATTCTGTCTCAAAATCATTCTTTTGGTCTGACCTAATAAATTGTTTTCCACATAAGTTAAATACAGGGAAGTAGATTTGAGATGTTAAATTAGAATATAGGCTTACTCATTTAGATTAATCATTTTGTAGTTTAAACTGGCATTCAACTGTCATTGTTGCCTTATATAACATTCACAAGGGGCACTACATAGACTACATCTACCAGTAATAATAGCATTGCCATGCCACATTATATTAAATTTCTTGCAAACTTTCTCATAAAAGAGTACACAAGTTGCCATATTGTTGTGTGAGCGTAAACAATAATGCTAGACTGGTTTGTTTACATTTTTCTTTATTGATTCGTTGAATCAAGCTACGATCAAGGGAAGATAATTTGAATACAGGAATACATCATGGATGAACCCAGTGTATAGTGGATTTGAACTACAGATCTTAAACTCTTAGACCAGCTTTCTCAGACTTATTATCAATGATCATTTCCATCTCTTGCCTTAAATAAACAGAATTTGCTGAAAACAGGAGCAGTGTTTTTATTACATTGTAAAGATTTGTCTGATTCAATATTTATTAAAATCCTCCGTGTATTAGCTCTTGGCTGTTCCAAAACAGAAAGTTTGACCTTATGACACCCACCAACATTAAAAGGAAATAAGCTTACCGGTACATTTAGAGTGTTCAAATTTTATGTTTAATAATATTTAAACCAGACTCGTTCAGTCTACTTCAACCAAAGTTAATCATTTCTTTTAATAATTCTACCTTTACATCATTAACTCTAGTCAAATATTTTTTAAAACAAAAGATTGTGATCAAGTAGTTGATCAGATAGATTCAAATTGTAGAATGATGTTGTAGATCATCAATTGTTGGTAGGAGGTAGAATTTGTAATGATAATCGTCAAAAAACCTAGGATGATGTTAGTATTATTCTTACAGTGCCGTTCAGTTTGCTTATTTATACAAAAATCTCCTCCACATATCATATCCATTGCGATCATATATATACATTGTTGTCACGGTACCAACTATCTATCTTTACTTATCAACATTATTGCCAGAACAAAAATACTTTTCTCTCCTCTTTTTATTGGTAGTGTCATCATATATTACTTTCTTTATCTACTGGTGTTAATGTAGGTACTGGAGACAATAGTCTTACGTTTCGTCTACCCTTCGCAAACTTTTCATGCATATGTCGGCAAAAAAAACCAAAATCTCAACATAACATTATCAAGATGTATTGATAAGAAGAATAGAATTTAAAGAATAGGTTAACAAACAACATGGTTTTTACAGGGTTGTTGACTTGTTGACTACATTTATATCATCTGATGAATTGTTTTTAAAGATATGTACTTACATGTAGGTGCTTTATAGGTGTGTTAGTCCAGTAGTAAACATAAAACAGATACACAGGTCAACAACAAAACAAATTTAGATGTATTTTGTCGTCACCTCCGTCTGCTTATAAACTGTTTACAGGTCATCATGTTACTTGACAATTTGTTCGAGTTTTTTTCAAATTAATCAGGTCATAGGGATCAATGTTTCAGTCTTTCACTCTTTGCATGTTTACTTTCAAACTTACTTAATTTGGTGAACATAAACCTGACCACATTTTTTCAGTTATTTTTCATAGTAATCCTGACATTTTATGTTTGTGAACTGGTTATAGGACAAAGTTCTCAACAATGTGAATTCTGAAACAATCCCATTTAATTTTTTGAGACTATTCATTGGGTCATAAGGAGTAACCCTATGCATGACACGATTGACAGAGTTATCTTTGTTGGATTCTTGAGAGCTTGCTCAACAATACTTGTTTATATTAATGTTAGACTTGGTTGGATTCTTTAGAACTTGTTCAAAAGTATTTGTTGATAATAATTTGAGGCCTCAGTAAAGACAAGAAAAGGATTAATGAATCAAACATAATGCAGTAATAAAATTTATTACACTTAAAATTCTAAGCACTAAATATTATCTTGGTACTTTAAGAATAAGCTTCTATGGTTATTAAAAAATGTTGGTGTTTTTTATTGTTGATTTATTCTCTTTCATATATCTCCAATTGTGAACATCATATTTTGTAAACTGACTTGATTGTTTCATCTGGTATACTTGATGCTTTTTGTCTACAAATAATACAGCTGCTCTACATCTCAGATCAGACCATCCAAAATGTCATTGTTCTTGGAATCTTCCTATCTTGAAATACGCAATATATATGTACATCTATTAACTGATACGTATATAAATAAAACATGCGTGTATTCTACGCTTTACCCATTATTTATAAAAAGAATGGTTATTTGGTGTAGTTGATGAATGTGAGTATATAACTATTGCTTTACAGGGCGTAAAGGGTCTTTAACTTTTCCATAAGTTTAATATGTGGAATTTACCATTATAAAAAAAATCATACATTATTAATACAAAAGAATATTTTGTTGCTCATAATTCTGTGACCAAGGTGTAAAAAAAAAATTGCTGATAATTCACAGCTTTAATTGTAAACTTGTTTGGAAATTTTAATGTTAAATTGTCAGTTTGATAGAGTTTATCTTTGTTTTAAGTTAGGCATTTTAATCCATGTTTTATTACATGTATATAATTTTTTACTTATGGTATTCATCATGTACATCAATCACCATTACATCTATCAATATAAATATGTACACATATTGACTAGATTAATATTCCAGTTGTATAAACAAAAACAATTCTAACATTCTATTATCTTGGCATTGGCTATTTCTTAGTTTCAAATGTTTTCTTTTTCTTGTATTGTGATTAAGGTGTTAGGTCAGTTATTAGAAAGATTGTTGGAATTTTAACAAGTTGTCAGTCTGACCCCAGATTGAAAGGACATCTAAACAACTTGAAATCATTAAGTTGATTGTTCTAATTTTAATTTCTCCTCTCACTACTGTGTTAAAGATAAGAAACAATGATTGCAGGAAGGGAATCCCCAGGTTTTCATCACTCTGGACCAGGTTTGCCTGTTACTATTAATAGCCCTGACAGCTGATTAATGGAGAACACATGTCTGGTCGGTTTGGCTTTAGCTACTATTAGTGAGAGCATCTTCACATTATGGACTAGATCAGTGAGACATCCTGGCTTGCTTGTACTTCACATATCCACCTCCACACTGCCATCTATTGGCTGATCTGACTTCAGGCTGGCAGGCTAGCCCACCGGTAACTACAGGGCTACATGTACCTGAACTTCACTCGTTTCCATCTACTGTCTTAAACTAATCTCATCTTCTTGTTGAGCAGCTCAACAAATCTAGCCAAATATCATGAAAAACGAGTGAAATCATTTACAGCTATTTGCTGTAAATATTGCAGCTGAGCTGTGATTGTTTAAGAGAGTGCAGTTTAAGGGGTTGTTGTAACTTTGTGGAATCGTTCTATAAGAGTATAAGCAGACTGGCTAGTACTGTCAGTGTAAATATGGCTTGTGTTATACAGAATTCTTCCGTTAGTGGTAAGTTTTTTTTATTTATCATGTATCAAATTGATGTACATAGTACTATACATTTGAAACAGGATGTATTTTAGTTTTATTGTGTATGTTGTAACTATCACTCATCTTAACAACCTACAGTTACCACTAAACCAGACACACAATTCTATTGAGTCAACTATTATAAGGTCTATGTAGACATCCATTATATTTAATTATTATCATCTGTAATGGTTACTAATAGAAATTGCAATAAAACTGTTATTTTCATGCCACAGTCTTCAGAAACTGATTAATTGCAGTGATTTCATTATTTGGGGCAACTTGGAAAAATAAATAGATCTATTTCACAAATATCAATAGATTTTCTGTATAAAATGATGCATTATTCATTACAATTTACTAGACGCTTAGTGCCAGTGAATATCTCTGTTAACAGATTTACATATATAAATCTACATCAGCTGACTGCAGATTTATATTTAATGTAGAACCGAAGAAAAGCTTCACTAATGGCATTTATTTCAAATAACAGCTGATTCTCCTACTTTGAAGCATTATGGTTCCTGTATAATGAATTATGTGTAATTACAGTTCCAAGATTACATACACAACCTTTCTGAACTAGGATGAATAGTTCAAAATAAAGAGTTGAAGAATTTCCCGGGGGGGTGGGGGGGCTCAATTTATTACACAATTGGCACTTTATGGTCATTTTAGATTTTATTTGCATTGATTAACACATTGAGAAGACTTTATCCAAGCTGTTTAAATAGGTTAAAATAAAGTTAACTATATTATAATATAAATACGTTAAACTTGGTACTACTTGGTGTAAGTGTAGATAAAGATAAGAACTTATTTCCTCCCCATCTTAACCACCTTTGTTTATCATGTCCGTCTGTCTGTATCTTCTTCCTTTAACACTTTGCTTTCAATATTTTCTTAAACAAAATGCAGCTGTAGTAAGGTCTGCTTAAACGCCAAATTTCATATTACAATCACAAATCTATTGATTGGGGGAATGATCCCTATCAAGTCTAGTTAAGATAGATTTGGGGAATCTTGGAATCGAATTTGTGCTTAGATTGTCATAATAACTAATTCTGAACATTGGTACTTTAAGTAAAAATGTTATCTTATAATGATGTTAGTCCTGAAGAGAAATTACAACATACAGATATATTTTACTTGTAATAAGAGAAGTAATGTTTAAAGACAGAATGGTTATGATTGATGATAAGCATGGCTAAACTTGTTATTATTAAATAATACTTTGACTTATAATATCTTTCTAGTATATATATTTTCTAAAAATTCCAATTTTGATAATGCAAGTATTTAAAAAGAATATTATGTAATACACAACAGTAATTGTATGTCACAGATTAAAGTGTATATTTATTTGTTCAAGTTCCTAAGATGTCCACATCAGTAATTATAAGATGACATTTATAACTAGTTTTTGATTATGATAGTTGTATATTGTTATAAAATTTGCATATAATTACTTTAATAATTAACCAGGCTGTAAACTATTGACACCTATCATCAAAATATCTGCCCCTTTTTATGACACTTAAAGTCCCCAGATTTAAAGATCATCCCAAGGATATACAAATGGATTACCTAAGATGATCTCTTCCTTTCTAATTAACATCAGCATGTAACAACAATCTGTGGAATATACAATTAATCCATTGATATACATTTTTTACACATCAAGGATAAATCAGTTTAACACCTATTTAACTGAAAACCCATCATTTGACACATGAATACACAAGATAAGTAAATACAAGATTATCCAATCACTTAATTTTAATCCAAATAAAAGATGTTTATTAGGATTTAAAAAGTAAAAATCAGTATATTCAGGACAAGAAGAGATACAGATTCATAGAGGACTGTATGCATATATTATCAAAGACAATTATGGAAATTTCTAAAGACAATGGAATCACAGACAATTGTAAGGCACAGACACCATGTATTTTATTTTCTCAACAGAAAACTAACGACAAAGAAACTTCAATTAATTTGTTTATGCCATATATAGATAGATACCAAGAACTTGAATTATGAGAAGGAAGTGTGTAGGTTTAGAAAATTGATTAAGATAGGAATATATGTAACAGGATTTAAATAACTTTATAATCTACAAGGCGATGTCTGTTGAAATAAAGTCTAAAGCGTGCAGTCGATTTTCCTCATTAATGGCCACCCACTATTTTAGTTGGAATAAAAGACTAGGCATATGTTGGTTCTTTGGTTACCTCAATCATGGAGTGTTGATCTGAGCTTGGTGTTACATATTATTATAGAATACAGTGTACAAAAAACTAGAGTAGAATGTTATATTAACAACTGCTTCATTACAGTTTACTGTTTAAATAAAACAACCTGTAGCAACAAATAATAGAAAAAACACTTTTTAAATCTGCACATGCCAAGCTTTTTCTTAATGTGTAGGCTACAATTTTATGAACTGAAAAACAAGTGATGCAGCATCCGTTCTACATTACATGATTTGTACAGAAAACTATAAAAATATTATATTTTGGCAGCAGGATGTTTCTTTGCAGAAATTAAATTTATTTAATTGATCAGGAAATTAAACTTCATATTACAGTTGGCTGGAAATTAATTCAGATGGGGGTCTGTAATCATTATTATTGTAAAGAAAGAATTTTAATTTAAGATAAGAATTTGAAGAGAATTTATCTGTGCATCTAATCAAGTTGATGAAGGAATCTGGACTTGGTCATATTAAGTAATCCCACGGTAGGTGGTCATCTTTCTTGTACTAGTTAAACCTCCAGATTATCCACAGGTACTATCAAAATTATCCTCAAATTATTTTAATTGGCATTACTCTCATTTGATCATGAGAGTTAAAATCTAATTATGTTATTCATTAATTCACTTAGTTATCTTTATCATAATCTTAAAAGACACTTTTCTTTAATCCGGCACAAAGAGAATTGCAACAACAGGAAGGGTGGCCTTTGTCTTAATGTGGACAAGGGCACACAATAGAACTGTAATGGGTTTCAGGGATCTGTTGACTTTCTAATAAGTTTTATTTCCCTTGAAATTACAACAAGTCTTGCAATTGTATAAACTAATAATGTTTGATAGAGATTAACCCCAAAGGAGTTAATGTGTCATAAAATGTGGGAATTTTATTAAGTAGGAATTATCGTGTTATAATATAAGCTATAGATCTGGTAGGAAATGATACGTCTGGTTAAAAATCAATACTCATTATACAACCGTCTGCAATGTTAATATTGGCCTAATTTCTTTTTTCCTTGAGTTGGCACGGCATTGTAACATTGGTCTAACATAATGGTACCTATAAAGATAGAGGAATGTGTTTTCGGTAAATATATCTGACAAATTATATCGAGATCAATGACAAAATGTCAGTCATCAGACAGTCAATCTTTGTGATAGGAATCAGTTTCATGCTCTGTGGATTTGTTTGGAGTTTGGCACTGATATTTTCTTAATCTGTTATCCAGTAAGAGTCTGAGATATTCAGGTAAAGAACTAATGTCATTGAACCATCTTATTGACCACTTGTGCCTTGAACGAATAATCTTGATAAGGTTTCATTTAAAATAACACACCATTTGCCACTGTTTTATTTTTTCAGTGAAGCCTTATACTGTTTCTTAATGTCCTGTATATTTGAAATAAGACGAAGTGAAGTTTGTGTTCTCTGGTGAAGTGAGTTGGAATCTGGTAAAGATACCTTGACTTGCATACTGAGTGCATTATTGAGCTTCCATTTCATAACATGCATCTACGATGATCAAACAATTAATTATTCTTTGATATGATGAACAAAATTCCAGGAAAACAGAGTAATCATCTAATACGGATGTAGTTTGTGGAGAAGATACAAAATAGTAGTAAAATGTTTAGTTGTTAAAAATGTTAAATGTGATGGCAAAGATTAGGTTTAGGTACATGTTTAATGATGGTCACCAGATGTTGTAGAATAAACCTCTTATGTAAATAATTATACATGGAAAATGTAGCACCTGCTGCTGCTAGTAGATCTCTTCTACCCCCATCCTTCATTCACCTATGATCTTTATGTGTTTTTTTTCTTTCTGTTTGGTGACATTACATGACATCAACAATTATACTGGTCTTTGATAGACTTGTATAAATAGCTGAAGTGTTACAATTAGCAACTGGATACCTGTGATTCCTCTATAAAGAGCAACTTGTCCAAAACACTTCGCAAACATTTCATCTTTTAAGTGGCAGTCTTCAGACAAAATGTTCTTATAATTTAAGAGTATATATGGGCCTAGTTGTTGTGAATTTGTATTTAGTTTAGTGATAAAAACTTTCTATATTCAGTTTAAAGATTGTTGTTCTTTTCGTTTAAAGTCCACTTCCACCGAAGATGATATCGCAGACAAGTCTTATTTTTCATTTTCATTATCTTAGTGCATGCGCAGGGGTATTTGCTGTGGGAGGAAACCGGAGTACCCGTAGGAAACCCACGAGGTTGAGAAGGAGGCCCTATCTCACACCGGGGATTGAAACCACAGCTGCAAGCCAGAGGTGACCGGCCAGCTAGAGGTTGAAGCGCGGCACTCTAGCTTGACCAATAGGCCATCCCAACCCCCTTGTTTAATGATATAAATCCCAATATTAAATGATTATAATTATATTTATTGTGGTTCAAACTTCTATTATTTGAAAATTCATGACATTTCAAGTGTTAAACTCTCATGCCAAGTCATTCAAATGATATGTATATTTCCAGATGAGGAACTAGTTGTTAATTGTCTTATTTGTGACACTGTGCCAATTGGAACTTATTTATAAGAATTGTTCAAGATTGGAAGTCAAAACAGTTGACATTAACTACAAAGGATTTAACAATATGTAATATTGATTGACTTCCCCTTTTGATATAAATAGCTGAATATATCTTGGAACATTTTCAATTTTATCATTCAAAGCATGGATAAATAAATGAAAGTTAGAGATATAGGTATAACCCAGACGAACCAAGCACTGAGAACCACAAATATATTTAATGGAGCAAATGCCAAAAGTGATTGATTAAAATTAGTATAAATGGTGACCCAGGTGTAAGTTATTGAAATGATAGTTAGGGATATTTTGACAAATTAATATTTTATTTGTACCTTACAGCTATTAGGCTAAATAGGTTTTAGTCAGTGGACAGGTCAAAAAGCAAGAAAAGTTTAAATGCAGATTAAACTTTTAATATGTTATGAGACTCAACACTTTATGAAACTTCTACTTCTAGATTAACACTAGATTATGTCAAAAGACAAGCTATCTCTAAAATATGTTGGATTTAGGATTATTAGACTACTACAAGGATCTCTTTCAGGTAAGATGGTAATTTGAAGACTAGATGAACATAAGAGTGTGTCTAATATTAATGAGTTCACACTTAAGGAATGGAAGGGTATACAGGTCATACCATTACCGAAGATGATGAATATTCCATCTGGTTTAAAGCCATTTACTGATAATAATAGTAGAATGCAATGAACATCAAATTTATGTCAACATTCTAAGCGTGTTTAATCTTGTAATTAAACCAAAATTATTAAATATTCAAGTAATTCTAAAAGAAAAAGTAATTCAACAGATGCTTGTACAACGTCCTTTGCTATTCGTTAAGGCCGGTGCTTTATTTTTGGTGAAATTAGGTAAAGTTGTTATTTAAAACACTGTTATGTTTTGGTTTAAAGTTGTACTGATAACTGATTTTCTGTCTCAATGAGCTGATACGGATAATTTTGACAAGATGTTTCTCCAGATAAGTCTATATTTCATTTGGCCACATTTTAATTTTAATGAAATAAATCCAATAATCTCTATAACAGAAACTGGTTGCTCATAGACTTACCTATATAATTCCTGTTTTGGATGGGTTTGCTGTTATCTTCAGGAATTAATTTATGATACTTTCAAAGATATAAAGACATTACTTGAAGTTCTATCAGATTCTTTCAGTACACTTGAATGTTAAGATTGTTTTTAGAAGAGTTTAATGTGATGTACAGACTATGTTTATGTCATACATGTTGTAATTGGGTTTGGGTTAGACTGACCTTCCTTAAAATTTGTCTGCTGTTAAACTTTTAGCTTGCCAATGCCCAGACACTATAACCATTTTAATGGCGTTTAGGGATTTTGTTCTGGTTTCTTTAAAGTAGGTATCGTTAAATCATATTCAGCCAAATGGTATTAGGTTGCCATGAAAGTTAAGCTTATAAATATAATCTGAATTTATTATTATAAGTGTTAAATAATAGAATCTATTTACTTTAAAAATTTCACACATTAAATTGTAATTGTACATACAAGTATTTGTACTTATATTGGATCTGGGGTGTTACAGTAATGCATGCTCTTATTAATGTTAGACAATAGGTCCCTCATATACTGGTATTTGTTCCAGAATTAGAACACCATGGACCTTCTGTGCAGAATAGTCATATGGCAATCAATATAAAAACTTAATAACATTAATAATTCTTGATAGCAAATACGCTTTTGTTCTATTGAACGTGGAAAAGTAATGGGTTGTTCACAGCAAGATGTTTTGGGTTTTTTTAAATTTTATTCCTATTTAGATTTAATTGATTTATAATAGATTTAGGGTTATTTATATTGCTCGCTTTGAAGTGTATACCTTTATTCAGTAACATTGAAATACTGTCACCCTACCCCCCAGTCTGTCGATGTTGCCTTGCAAATTGTCTTCATTAAAATGCTGCAACTACAAGGTTATGTACCTTCTAAAAATTAATTAATAACAACTTTCAATTAACTTTTCAAGTACTGCCATATACATTCGTTTGTAATAAATTGTATGTTGTTTATTGCTAGAAATGTAATTACTGCACTTATATCTTCACAAGTTCTTGATAATTTGAACAGTTTTTATCATTGGCTTCAAACTTTTATCACAAGGTGTTGACATATTTTATAGTGGGGTGAGAGTGGTCTAACACGTGTTGTAATTATCGGTGCTAGCTTTAGTGATCAATGATGGAAGTCTTTGGTCAGTGATGGAAGTTTTGTGGTCATTATCAGTAACACCAGCTGCTGACCACAGCCTCCCTGTAATATACCATACATACCAATGTGTGTGTGAGCTTGTTATAAGAATTGAGGATGCAGTATTATAGTGAGATATTTTTAAGAATCTTTGCAAGGAAGTTTATCAAATAAAAACCATTTGTCCAAAATTAAAGCTTGCCCTTTCTCCCTCTCGCTGGCTAGCTCTCACTCTATATATCGGTTTTCAGGTTTTCGGTACAATATGGTTATGATTTGACATATTTCACGGTAGGTTTGGCCTATATATTTGATCTCTATGGTTGTCTTGTAAGTTTCTTAATGAACTTCATTAAGTGAAGATGTAGTAAAAGGAGAAGTGTTATTAGATTTTACACATGGTACTACTTGTAATTAGTTTATTAGTTTGTACTTATACCTAGAAAAAATATCATACTTCTCACACTGTTCACTTCAAAGACTCATGTAACGTTCCATTAAGATTTTTATAAGATACAAGTAATTTCAAACATGGTTTCTATTATCTTCTGGTATAGATGATGAATCAAACCTGCTGATTGTCATTCATATTTTTCACACAATTTCTAATATTTCATGCTTTGATCCCCATTTAATTAGAACAACAAAATCAAAATATCAACTATAAATAATATCCCAGGTTTGATTCTATTGTATTAAAAGTAATAAAAAAAGTACTCAGAGAATACCAAATAATAGTTCAATTCATAATATCTTGGTGAATACTGAAAGCAATTCCACCATGATCTGGATCAGACGGATGTTTCTTTTATAGATTCAACTTTTACAATATTTTAGTTTAGAAGGAATTCTAAATCCCTGAAAAGATGATCAGTGGCTTTAATTTATTATAGAACTTATTACTATTGAGACTTTTGGTTATACAGGAATATAATATATCTGAAAGTTCACAGTGATGTTATGATCAGATAAATTCAATACCATGATATATACAATGTAACTTGTTCACAAGATAAAACAATATTTCTTCATCTTGTTCAGTCTGCATGCTATCGAATTTGTTTCTGTTCGTTAAATATAAGATACAAAAATAAAAACACAGCTTATATTTATGTGTGGGTTGTTTTTTAAACAGAAAATTACATACTAAACACCATGTTCATGTATGTTGGTTTATGTAAACTAAAAGACAGTATGTCTTTGTTTCTATGATGATAGATCATCTTTTAATATCACAGTAGTGGTTTGTTTAATTATACTGTTGTAAATAATTGTTCTGTCTGTTTAGAAAAAGGCTGACCAGTGTAACATGTAAGTGATAATGATTAGTATAATGAGTTAATAATTAATGAGGTTGGCTACCACTAGGTGCCAGTAGTAGTAAAAGAGTTCCACCTACTGTTTAGCTTACCAGGAGGTCTGTATTTATTTGAGTTGGCCACATTTATAGCTACAGTCAGCCATTGTTTAGTACTTCCAAGTCTTAAGCATCAATAAATTGGTCTACTATGTAATTATGTTATTTTTTGTACAATTAATATGGCAAAACATTTTGATTGGCAAAAGTTGGCCTGAATTAAAGAGACATCAACACAGAATCTGTTTTGTTTTTCTAAAGGGCAGAGGAAGTCACACCATTTATGAAGAGACATTATCACTTGCACCTCTACAAGGAAATAAAATGTAATTTATTTTAATATCATATTAAAAATTCCCTTAGACTCGGCCAACTGTCGACGATCTAATATTTTTCTCAGAGTAAATCATTAAAATCTCTGTACATCTGGTAAACGGAAAGTTGAAATATATAAA
Source organism: Patella depressa (assembly GCA_948474765.1). Lineage (NCBI taxonomy): Eukaryota > Metazoa > Mollusca > Gastropoda > Patellidae > Patella > Patella depressa. Next base: position 24,931,843 of record OX419718.1, read on the forward strand.
TCTTTGTGATGGTTTATCACTAAGATTATTTCCATCTTAATTTCATTCAAGAACAAAAACAGAACAACTTATGTATATGTGAAATTAATTCCATCATGCATCGTGTCCATGTGCATTACAGTAGTAGAAACTGCAAGAAAAAACATCTTTACTGATCAAATTGCCAGTAAACTTTTAATGTTACCTGGATATAAATGTCATGTGGCAACAAGAACCTTTATACTTCTGTAGTTCTTGAGTACCGTATGACATAGAAAGTTTGTAATATTTGACTATGGTTTGTGAAAATGTAATGATAGATGACCAATGTGATTAAGAAGACTTTGATGTTTGTTGATGAGTATTAGACTACTTGTACTGGTTATGTACTTATTATTACAGTAGGTGGTTAACCTGGAATACATCATCTTTACTCTACAGCTCCACCCACCAAACTTCTTCCATCAAATCTCTACCTTTGATCAATCTAATAGAAATTGTTTTCATATGGCAAATTAGTGGCTGATTCATCATTAATTTGTTAATAATTGGATGAATTTAATTATTGTAATTTGTAAATGATGTGGACAATAAACATCATTTAATAATACTTACAAATTGAATATTAAACATGTACATATGAATAAATTTGGACAGCTGATCTGTCACTTAGAGTCTAATAGTAAGTGCAGGAGGACCTTGTGCTGGATGTCAATATTAGCACAGAAAAGTGTCTAGTCAAAGTCCCTTGTATACTATTGGCAGCGTGTTAAGGAAGTAAACATTACCAGAATGTCAGAACATACATGTACCTCAAATTACCCTAAATTTCGTAGTTTGATTTATCCTATCTCTTATTGCTACCCCCTCTTAAAATCTTTTTGTTTTATTACTTGATGGCTTCTTTTATTGATCAACTTAACTATTCATTAAAAAAGAAACATATCTTGATTACTGTCAGATTTTTATAGTAGATGGTCAGTTATAGAATTGGAGATATACTAGTACCAGAGATTAATTGGTGAGTGTCAAAGCAATTTGCCATAAAACATCCAGCATTTGGTTGGTTAACTCTGTTAATGCATTGTACTCTTCAAAAATGGATGAATTTAAATCAGAATGGATTATATATATACCCACAAATGCAAGACAGAATGAGGTGTCTAATCTTAAGAAATCAGAGTGCAGAAGTAGAGTTTGAAATAACTTCCAGTTTAGTGATTGATAGGTGAAGTAATTGAAAGCAATGATGGTACATGTCTAGATATACTTTTAGTAACAGTTGTTAAAGTATTTGACTTGTGAACTTAGCTATAATATACCCTTAACCTATCCCTTCACTTGCACCAGATGTCAGAGTGCTGGAATTTCAACTTCTGATCTATATCAAACTTATTACCAGTGATGTGAGCATGCAGTGGGGGATCATTTCCTATAGTGTAGATTCTTTATCTTAGAAATAAATACATAGAACTATCCCCATACGTTTAAACAGTAGGGGACCTGATCATCACAACATATTGGGCTTTCTTTTCTGGTTTGGAAAGAAAATAAAAAGAAATGAGACGCGGTTTAATGTCTTACTGTTTTGAACCAACAGGGCTAATGAAGATGGGCGCAATATGTCATAAGAGAAATTTTGCCCTATTTTTAGATTTACAACTGCCAGAGGGTCTTTTACGTGCATACAAACATGTATACAGATGAAGATGCTGTCGGGTTCTGTTGGGGGGTTTTGGATTTCATCTGAACGACCACACACTGTTCCTTGACAGGCACCACTATTATGTAGTGTACTTCATTCACAGGGAAGACCCACTGAAAAAATCAGGATGGAACTGCTTGGTTAGTAAGCCTTGTTTAGAAAATGCAGCGGTAGGGAGGATAGAACTGCTTGGTTAGTAAGCCTCCTTTAGAAAATCCAGTGGTAGGAAGAAGTGTTGAGCTGCATAGTATAGGAAAGTTCTCTTTACAGGTCTATAGTGGATTCCATAATTTGCCTGTCTAACTTTTCGAGTTGTCGCAAGATTTTCAGGTTTTCTCACACACCTGTTTTAAAGACTTACATACACAACCTAGTTGCACTTATTTTCATTTTTGTTCAGATTTAGGTTTAAAAGAAATGTACTTGAATTGGAAAGATAATCAAATTGGGGGGTTTTTGCTGTAAATTATGAATTGCAGTTGGCTAGAAGTGTATTTATAGCCATATCTTACCATGAAATCCATGTAACTAATTTATGGAAGGAATGTTAGTAATTAACAAATTATATGAAGTTACGAAATTTGAGTGTCTATAAGAACCTATACTAAAAGGTTTACTTAATGCACTTTACATTGTTTTGAATTAGTCTCAATATGCTGTAATTATTATATAATATAAACAGTCCAGTTACATTCCCAGAAACCAGATTATATGATAGATATATACAAATTAAATTAGGCTTTTGTAAAGTCAGAATGGTATGATATAAACAGTAGCCCTTCTACAATATGTTTATCTGGAGCATATCAGTCAACATGGGTAACTAATGGAACTACATCCAACTTGTTTGTCTGTTCTTCATTGAGATATAACATGACGTCAGCCATTCTTACAGTATGACTCCTATAGCCATCATGGGCATTCCACTAGCAAATACTGCCATTAAAGTGTAGTGTGTTTTCTCAAAGAATAAATTAAGGTTAATAGGTTTAGCTATTTGTTGCATCTGTTTATCTGAATTTTCAAAACATAAAAATCAGACATAACAACACTGTATATTACATCACGTACCGAGTTCAATGTTTGGTTTGCTCAGCAATATGAACATAGATATGTATTATACATATTTCATCTTGATTGGTTCGGAAGTCATTTGTATGGCTCTGTAGCAAAAATAAAATGGTTGCCTGAAAGTCTGTATTATTAATTCAATGGAAATTAAATATTTATATATCATTTGCAATAAAATTCTTTCATGTATATGAACAATGATACAGTTGCCATTTGTGTGAATTGAGGTGGCTTGGTAAGTATAATGCTGGCTCACTAACCAGTGTTCTGTCCAGGTTTTGGCGAAAAAAGTTTCTCTGTATGAGGAAGCCACAGTGGCTCAGTGAGTAGGACATTGGCTCATTAAGCTGGAGGTCACTAAACTTGTCGATCCCTGCGTTAGCTGAGAAGGTTTTATTGAGATTTTCTGGCATCGTTCTCCCTATTAAGGGTGCATGATCGAGGGCTTGGCAAGGGACAACGTATAGTCATTCAGATGGGAAGAAAAATCAAGGTCCTATGTACATATTGGAGTGCTAGTGAAAGAACCCTTGATAGTTGTAATTTGAAATAAGAGTAGGCCGTAGCACCACTGTCTGGACAAAACTGCATGGCATATGCCCGTCTTCATTAGCCTGGTAGGAGCAGAGCAGTAGGACGTTAAACCCCATTTCATTTTCCTCTGTATTATCCAGTCTTGTTCCCTATTGTTATTGATGTAGGCCAGAGGAACTTGCATGGAAAAAGCGTCTGGTTGGTGAAGTGCCATGGTCTAACTGTGTACTGGTTGACATGCATTGAGAAATACTGCTGTCAGGGCTAAATTTCCCTCATCATAGTACACTGCATGATATATGCCTGTCTTCATTGTCTTGGTTGATTAAGAAAACTAAGATTCTGGACCCTGTTTACTTTCATTTGTACAAGTTGAAAAAGATTTATGTTAATACATATGTAGATTTGTAGTAGTCTTGATCATTGAGTTGTTTTAGTTTAAGAGAGTAGTAGAACATGGATGATTTACATCTATTTAATCTACAACATGCAGCAGTTTGACATTTTGTTTACATTTTATTTTCATGATTTACATAATCACAAGTAAGGGAGTGTTTTTTCAAGCTTGATAATATTAAGTAAAATTGCAATCTGTCAAATTTTGCGCCTGGTCTCTTTCTTCTAGATTGCTTGGATCTGAATAAAGATAATGTATGGTATAAATACAAAAATTTAAATATATATAATAAGTAGTTGAAAAATGATTTTGAGATTATTATTACACATTTTATTTTTACGAGCTTTTCTTGTAGATCTGATCATTCTGTTTATAAAAGCTTGTATACAGATTCAAAATACGAATAAAAAACACCACTTTTTTATGGAGGTTCAAAATTGTGATTATTTAACTTTGCTTTTTAGTGAAGTTGTTATTTTTCAAGGTTTTAGTGTGATGTTTTATTTCATTGGATACTATAGTTATCAAAAAATTGAGATGTGCAATAGAGCTGTAGCATGCAAACAAATGACTAGTTGTCACATACCTATTGAAATTTCAGGTTAAGTATATTTTGGTTCATTACAGAGCTTTTTCTGAAGATGCAGGTTGGATTGGATAGAATTTAGAAAACATGGTCAGCTCACTTTTAAAATGGTTTTACAAATGAAATTAGTAATGAAATAGACAATAGATCCTCAACAATAATTGAAAATGTCAAGTTGAATGGTTGAGTATGATAGTTTCATGCATCAGTTCCAGGGAACTATTTTAGCTTTTTAGTTGTTATTCTCAAAATTACCTTGAAGATGGTTTGTTTCTGTTGCATAAATGCATAACATTAAATTTTGAGTTTCATTCTATAACATGGTCCCAAAACAAGTTGTTTATTAGAATCTGACTTAATATAAGAATGACATCAATCACTGATTCATACAGCATCAAATTCATCACACCTTTCCTCTTACAGTCTATTCACAATAAATACTGAAGGATAGAAATAGGCTAGTATTCCTTCTGACTTGTTATGCGGAATTTACAAGACACCGTGTTTAAATAAATATGCACCATCCTTTATAAACAGATCAGTCTGGAGGGAGACAACAAGGTTCATTGGGTTCACCTCACCATATGAGCTGAAAAGGCACATAAATAACTCAGGACCAGAACTAGGAACACATCTCTCAAAATTCTCTTGTTATTGTTGGAATATTTGTGTAATAAATAAGAGTTGATGACTATCAGGTTTTCATTATCTGATTGATCGTAGTGAATCGTGTGGCAAACCCATAAACTAATCTGCACTTTTATTGTCCAAAAATATAGGTAATAGACAAAAACATAATCCTGTATGCACATTGGCCTACACGTAAAAGAACCCCTTTCTTTTGGAAATCAAAATAAGAGTATTTTATTGTACCACTGTCTGGGTAAAATGTCCCTAGTATAAGTAGCACACTGCATGGTGTATACCAGTTTTTCGTTAGTCTGTTTGGTGCTTAAATGTAGATCGTTATACCCTATTTCATTCCATCACCAGTAATGTGGGTACAAAATTGTATTGAACAAAAGGGAATGAAGAGGATGTAATTAAGAACAGGAAACATAAGATTTCAATTTATATTTTGAAATTGAGAAGCATGTAATTAATGCTTATATATATATATCTTCTACCTGATTTAGGACAATGTTGTTGGCAGTAATAAAAATGGTAGTTATTCATATGTTTCTTTCTCACCACATGGTTTTACTAGTAGAAGTCATGCATTGTATTTATTCTTCTACTTCCTGTATATGTACAGATTAATTATATGTTGAGTCTTTAATTATAAGAAATCTGCTGAATTGACTCTTACTGGCAGATATTTAAATTTTTACTGAAATTAATTAAGTGAAGATAAGAACAGGTGCTTTGTTTATTTATAGATATATCAGTTTGTTTCATTATTTACATGGAGCAGGGTATGCTGCTAATATCCTAGACCATCTGCTATCACCTCTCAGTTCACATAGGTTACACAATTTTGTTGTACTTATGTACGTTAAATAACAAATATGTATACTCCTAGTATTAAATCATATTGTTTTAAAGTGTTCATATTTCGGGTAATAAAGATACAATAACACATGTTTTAAGTTTACTACAGATGGTTTATAAATTTCTCTATGTAAAGTTACAGCATAAGTCTTGTCAAAATGTTGAAATGGAGAAAGATGGTGAAAAAACAATTAGTGGGACTTGTTTACACTTAACAGCAGGTTTTCTTCCACTAAACACAAGTTTCATGTTTTAAGTATCTTAGGGGCAGCTCGTTGTTTAGATTGTCTTCATAGTTTGTGTCTTGCATTCTAACCATGTGTGTTTGTTGGTATTGCTCTAGGTGATTAGGTATAGAACAAGTAAAATTGGCGATGACTACAACTACACCTGCTAGACAGAATATTAATTAACCAACTTCCTACATTTACCATGTCATGTGCTAAGAGTTTTGAAAACAATATCTGTTCTTAATCTTATTGAAAGTGCAATGATAAAGTTCATCTAATGTAAATTATTTTTTATATGTTTCTTTTTTTGCACAGGTCAGTTTATGCTTAGGGTTATTATTAACAGTACAAAAAACATTGTACATTTTCTACCTGTACATTCCAAGGAGTGGGGTAACATGTCAAAACTCTTGAGCATCCTTCGGTCCCAACAAATACACCCAAGTGAGGTATTTAAATAAAATTGAGTTCCAAAATGACCTAGTTTGTGTTGAGAGGCTGTTAAATACAATTTTTTTTCTCTGTCTTTGGGTTTAAAAACATAACCAAAATATTAAAATTAATGGTAAATTTATGTGTTGTTATTAAAGTCAGGATTTTATTAAGTCAAAACTGGTTAAATAACATTCTAAAATGTGTTTTGTCGATTAGATAAATAGTTTCTTTCTAATGTGATTTCTGTTTTAATGTACAGTTCATTCTTGATATAAAGACTAGAGAAATACGAACATTCTGCTCTGTATGTAAGTCTGGAGAAAATATGAAAACTATCCATAGTAAAGATTGACTGAAAGGTCGAACTAACCATCAACATGGGAAGAAGGCGGTTAATTGCCAGCCAAGCGAATACCAAAGAAAAGATCACAAATAAACTAACAGGTACACTGCATGTACTGGTCGATCTGTACAACTGTACATAAAAGTTTGTAGTACTATATCTATTACTAGTATTTGCTAGGGGCCAACATTAAATGTAGGTTAAAAAAAATGCATCAAAACAAACACCATTTAACAGTCAAGTGTAGGTCTCTATAAAATCTTGTTCATGTGGCCTGGCACTGACTAGCAAATAGCAAATCTGTCGAAAACAACCACCCACTAACACATACAGATAAAAACAAGTTAAATTTAGAAACGTAAATTTGTAATTTTCTGTCAAATTACATGTATTTAGATATATTTAAATACAAACCTAAAAACAGAAACCAGTCATTAGATTTGGTCCAACCTATTGTAAATTTATTTAAACAAACAACATAAATCATTTTAAGACCTTGTCACAAGCATTTGAATTAATGTCACTGATCGTACGAGTTTTTTTTTGACTTTGACAGTATCTCCCTCATTGCAACTTAATCCACTGTAAATTGTATACCATTGATTTATTCAAATCATAAGGGAAAAGAATCATCAAAAGTAGTTAATTTCAATGCTTGGATTAAATCGGATTAAAACATTTTGGTGGCACTGGCAAGTTTTGACCATATATTGTTTACAGAGTACGCTAAATGTTGACCAATTTGCAGTGGTTTTTATGTGATACTCCTTTCAGAGGGTTTACTTTCCTTGATTTGATCTTTCTCCTTAAGCCAATCTTATTTATTTATTTTATTAATACTAGTTCTTATATCTGCATTAGAAAAATTTCATTTGTAATTTGTCCAAAATTAGCTTTGATTTATCATAACAGACATGTCAATATCCTCTAGTCTCCTATATTATTATACATGTAAATACCGCTTAATGTACCATTGTGTTTTCAATTAGCTGATATTTATGTAACATGTATTTTGTATGGAATTTAATTGGAGATGATAACCTACTTTAGTATTAATGAAAGAAAGATATGTAGTACTTGTAACATTAGTATTGATACACTCTCCACTTATTCTTGATTAAAGTGCATAGTTTGGAAAGATGCCATCATTTAATCTGATCCAGTTTTAGTTTTCAGACTGACATGCTTTTATGAAATGCCATGAAATCCTTGTATTTCTACTGATGAACTAATCAAGGTGGTTGCCATATGGCTAGTTGCATCACCAGGTAGCTATGAGGAATCATCATGTAAATAAATTATACCCTTTTCTCTGACATTTTACTGCTTTAGATACCTGAAAATAATTAAATGACTCAATGGTTGAAGTTTGTTTTTGTCTTGGTTTTATTTCCTTCCTCCACATTCTTTCTAGAAAATGAGATTTAAAGTCTTCTAGAATAAACAAACGGGAAGGGATGAAACTAAGACATAATATATTTCTTCATGTATTTCCATAATTATGGCTAGCCAGTAGGGTTCTAACTTCTTTCCCAATGGGAGTGAATTGTAAAAACGCTAGGAAAAATCAAAGGACCAGCAGGTGACCCGTACATATTTAGGATCAGAATTGATTACTGACAATACGATCTACAATCAACATGTAACACCACAAAATAAATTAGGATGAAATAAATCTGTGTGCACCAGTACCTAAGTTTATTCTTACAGACAAATTTTGGCATATTTAGTAGGAATAATCTATTTGTAATCGCGTTTTTAGGATTGTTCTTTGATTAACTATTTGATGAATTGTATAATATTGTATAGAAAGAATGAAGTTAGTAAATGTTGGCAGGTTGAATATATTTAGTAAATATCGGGCAGGTAGTCGAGTTTATAACAACCAAGTCTATCATTCTCACCTGTACCTACTACATAGAAATCAGGTCAACTTTGTTTTCACTTAAGTATCTGATCATCATACACTGACCGGCTGGCCTCAATTCCTCCAAATAAAACAAGAGAAATATGAGGTTTTGTCTTGTTCCGATAAACAAGCTAATGTCAGCACCCATGTGGATGAGCTGTTGTCTTGTAAGTAACATATTGCGAGTATTTTACATATGATTTCACCTTTGAAGCAAGGTATATGGTTGAAATTTGTGTAGAACTGTGAGCTCATCTATGAAGTAAATCACCTTGTGGAGGCGGAAGTTAGTGGAGAATTGTTATCTTCAAGAAATCTTTATCATATATCAAAGTTATTCAACAAGTAGTGCTGATGACAATAAAAGGAAGAAAATCCCCTGAAAATATGAACAATCTAGGTCAAAACATTGTATAATTTGTAATAATAAAAATAAAGTGTCTATTTATAAAGTGCTTAATCCACAAAACGTGTTCATCGAGCATTGCAAATCCAAATAAAAACTGTCCTCGCTCATATTTAGTGAGGTACAGCAATTTGATTTTCTTGGTAATATTGTAACCGAATGTTTTTAACCATTTAAATGTTATTTTTCTGGATCATGTAAATGATGGTAATTATGTATTAATAAATAGTCACTGTAGTATTTGTTCATATTGAATTATGATGGTTATTTTCCTGGTATAATTGGTTTTATTGGGGTACTTGTTTATTGGTATTATTCCTGATAATTACTACCATCTGAGCTTGTTGGTAATGCATTAGAGTCAAAGAACCCATCATTCCAATCTTAACAAAGTGCATGTATGTATTTCTGAAAGTATCCAATCTCATTATAAGGGGTTAGTTAAAGAAACAAACCATCTTCAAAATGCGCACCATATGTCATTACCTGCCTTTCACAGATGCATATCATGTGGTTGGAGGCTATTGTTTTGGACAGTGGTCAGTAGTTTAGTATTTGACCATTAGAAATGTAGATAGATACAAATCTAGTCTTGACATATTAATCAACAAACCTATCCACGATATACTAGGTACAATAAATACATGGCATGCACATAACCCCCTGTTATCTTTACCTCATTTACCTAGACTTCTACTCAAATCATTTCACATCTATCTCAAAAAGACATCCTCCCAAATTATAAATACATTTACCAAGTTAAAAATAGAGTTGACGTTTTTCTCTTTAAACATAGTTCTAAATAGACATATATAATTTCCACCTAGATAAGTTTGAACTGTGTTTTTAAATGGAGGAGAAATGGCTTGTTTTGAAATTTAAGCTTAACTGTATCAAAGTTTGGTGCAGAGTTTATTTCATGGCCCATGTTCTGCTGTTAAAAGAATATGAGAAAGTTAGTATATTTAGTCAGTTGTCTAAACTGAAGATTAATGTACCATGCTTTGTGTTTTTAAAGTAGCTGGGTTGTCAGCTGACACACAGACTGCAGTTGTTCTGTGTTTATTTGTTTCCTTTGGTGTCTGCTGATATGCCCATTCTAAACAGACATTAAAGGAATTCAAAGGAACAGAAGCTTTTAATACACATTATAATGAAGATAAACAAAAGATTACTTCCATAAATGTTCTTATAATCTAGTTAAAGAGGATTTTATTACCTTTTTGTGGAACAACAATAGATTGTTGTATGGAAATTTAAACGATAATCTAGATATGATGTGATGTATGATTTGGATGAGAAATGAAACTGTTAATTTCAATAAATTTAATAAAATACTTATGTTTTCATAACACTTGCTTACTTTGTAGAATTTTCTGAATGATCTAGCAGCAAAAGTTATCATCCAATCTTCATGACTTTTTCTTCTCAATTTATGGCCCTTGTTTACTCTGTAGAAAATTTGCGAATGCTTTATTAACAGGTAAATTTAGAATGGACTTTACTGGTTGTAGGCATATATGTTACAATTGTATTCCATAGGTAAATGAGACAAATTAAAAATATGTATTCATTTTCTTTTTTTGCAGATTCAAACAGCAGCAGTGCTTGGACACCCCTGTATGGGGGAGGAGGAAAACTTGATAAAGACGCTATACAGTTAATTCACAAGTTTTACTGTAAAGATTGTCAAATGGAAGAACAGGCAGCAGAAAGAGCTAAAGCACAGTCTTCTAGTAAAGCTGCTGCTAACTCCCCATATCACAGAGAACCAACTAGTCCAGTACTTGATCAACATTCCCTTACTCAAAGTCTGGATAAAAACAAAGAATGTAAGTAAACACTTGGTCTTTTCACATCAGCTACTGTAGCAAGTTGTCTTCTTGTTTAGTTAAAATGATGTATCATAATCCAGTAAATTGTCATTCTGTCCTCCCCTATAACTGGTTTTGAAAGTAGATGGTACATCAATTTCCATATTCTAACTATAGATAAGCTCTTGAAAAAAATAGCTCACAACAAGCATTACTTCTCAGCATCCTAAATCACTGTTATTAATCTGTTGACAAATTGTTGGATCATCTGACTGGAGACAAGACAACAATTTTTACCAATCCTAGTTTCAATTAGTATTTTGATTCATATCAACCCATTTCTAACAACGATTTCTATTTACCAATCAAATCTTAGTTTTAATTAGTGGTTTTGATTCGTATTGATCAACCCATTTCCAACAACTATTTCTGTTTAAAATTTGAATCTGCAAGATGACTCCTTGGTAAACAAAAGTAAAGGAGCATATCCAGAAGATCAAAGAAACATCTGAAGCGTCTCATGCAAGATCCCACACCCCATTAATTCAATATTATTACATGGTCATGGATTCAATTAAGATAAGTCTGTTTAAGTAATTTCTGAAAAAAATATTTCTTCATATTAGAACATTGGAATGGGGTAATATATTGTTGTTACATTTGTCCAAGGTGCTATATGTTCATGAGATGAAGAAACCTGTTGATTTTTTTTTGATAGTTACAGCCTAATATTTGTGGCCTTAGATTACTTGGTAAAATCTTCTTAATCCCATTACCTACAAAGGTATAAAACTGTGACAATTTTTATAGACTACATGGACAATTTAGCTGGTGTGAACATATATTTAGTTGCCTGGCAACCAGCCTTTTATCTTTCGATAGTTCTATTTTGGTTTACAGTGTATTAGTTTGAGCTATTCTGGAAACATCTCTCGTTATAAGAATAGGTATAATAATAATTATGATATATAGTTTGTACTTACTGCTTTGGGTAAGTAAAAGTAGATAGTCTCTGATACTGTAATTAAATTACTAAAACATGTTGGTAAGTCATTAACAGACCTACAGATAACTTATACAAGTTCCTAAATTTCTGCTTGATTTACAAATTTACCCATTTAGACCTGAAAGGGTAAGAAAAAACATGTCTTTAATGGAAATTGGAAGTGATGTTGATTAGCTTTGAGCAGTGCAGAGTTTTGCATTAATCTTTATAAAGGACCAAGTACATTTCCTCCACTACCAATAACATGACAGTTTTATTATCATTGTCAATAAAACAGATTGTAAAACTAATTGTGGTTATTGACAAATGACACAAACTTCAGTGGCTACATATCAACAGAAATCAGCTGACTTGCAGGTTTTTTCTTTCTGACAGCCATCAGTACAGTACAAATGATGGCCTTGCATACAATGGCGTACTGCCAGAAATAGGTAGAAGAATGTTTGGCGCTTACTTCGTCAGTTAGCAGCAGGCTGTCTGCCAAATGTGTTTTTCAATAGAAGAGAGTTCCAGATGCTCATACTGATCAGTTGAAATTGCTTAAGCACTTTGAAGTTTTAAATTTGATAATTTCAACAGTTAACTGTAGGTGTCCTTGATGAGATCAAAGATGACTAGACAACACTGATTTGATGTTAAAATACATGTCATGGCAGTGATTATGATAATATATACATGTTCTTTCACACTAGAACTTTTTTGATAAAAACCTGTTTTCCCCCTTTTATACCAAAATAAACTTACAGATTAAACTAACAGACATTTGTTTACATCATAAAAATGTCTTAAGTTAAAATTAAAAGCGAGCATTTTTCTAGACGTATTTTTAAAGAGAACAAAGTTTCGAATGGAACGGTTTTATCTGTTAATTAAAACCTGAAAAGAAGTTGCAGAAATATGCTTTAAAATAATCGGATAATCTTATAAACGAAATTTATAGGTCCCAAATAATTTTTGTAGAAATATTGTTTTATATCTAAAGGTGTGAGGAGAACTCTATAAGCACTAAAGAATGTTTATCAAGTGAGTTTTTCTGTCATTTTTGGATTCATTTGCATTGTATTGTTGATATTTTTATGTTCCTGGCTTTCGCTTAAATCAAGTTATGGATTCTAGAACAGCTTTGGTTTTTCATGATTTTGATTGGCTATCTTGATAATGAATATCTGACTTTCAGTTTTGTACAAGTTTGTGGATCTAAGAAAACCAATTTTTTATATAAATAAAACAAATTTCTGACCAGTCAAAATCATGTAATGGGTATTATTGTTAATCTTGGTGGTTTCTAATCTTATGTTGATTTATTATGTTTAGTTTCCTTGTTGGTTACAGTTCAGTTTAGTTCAGTTTAATGTTCTAAGTACTGTCTATGTTCAACACTCAATTTGTCTTCATGTTCTACATGCTATATTTAAAATCTGTTTATTTTCCTTTCCAGCTTTTGCTAATAGTTATATCGGGGTATGTGCTTAATCCAAAGCTAAAATTTGATATTCATTGGTATACATACACTTAGATGTCATATTGTTTTGCAGGATAGTTCAGATGGAATCATGTTGCTTAATTGCTGCACCTGTTTTTATTTGAAGAACAGGACAGACACCTGCCTCCAAATGTTGTTTTTTTGTTACATAACTATCTGATTAGTTTTCTTCATCCATAACTGATCCCTTCCCCGGTACCCTTCATTGCCAGGCAACCAAATTTGTCGAAAGTCTAATTCAAAGGCAATCTAAATCTGTTTTAAGGTGAATCACTTGAGTAATATGTATTTTATACTGATACAATAATAAGGGTGTAGCTGAGGCTAATTTATCAAAAATATTTACATGACAGATCATGGCAGTTATTGACTCACGAACTTCTTGAAACTTTTAGACAACTAAATATTTTCCTAGAACCTTGAAATATGTTTTGTTGTTCTATGATAGCAAGATTGAACTGTTTATGTTTATTCTGTTTGTGGTGTACAGCTACAAAATTTACTTTACACCAGATATATAGTTACTTATCATGACATAAAAGATATCATGAAAAACAAGTTTAATGAGCAGTATAAGTTTTACTTCAGACACTTAAAGATCTCCATTTCATTTCAACATTTTGCAGGAGTAAAACAACTACTACATTTTTCATTTTCATGCAAAACTTTCATATTGATTTAAGTCAGATGAGTAGTATTTATTCTGTAAAAAAGTAACATATCTGCATTTTCTCTAGAATAAGAAGCTTATCTAATTGGTAATAGCAGTTAAATTAGATTTCATATTGGGAGGTTGCTTTTTGTGTAGGTAGATGAGCAATGGGTGGAAGATAATTGGCAACTATCCTTAGAAATGCCTTCAAACTTTTGCAATACACAGACTGAAATTATTTAAAAAAACGTGACTTTGTAAATTAAGATTAAAGTATTTATGGTGTTTCTGAGTTTTTATGTCAAAATTGTAAAAAAGTTTATGGCATTTGCCATCTGCTCATAAGAATTATTGCCCAACTGTCAGAGTTAAGATTTTACTATTGAAGTTTTATCTTATCACAACCTGTAAACACTAAATATCTAAAGAATTCTGCTGGCAGACGCCAGATTCTGTTTTTCTATGTTTCTTCTGTGATGACATTCTGGTCATGTAGACATTTATTTACTAGTATACTTTGAAAAGAATTTGTCATGGTCCAGTGTTATTTTATAGTTAAATAATTATTTTTTTTCATCTGGTTGCCACACGTTTGGTGAAATATGATATTAAATACTTGTATATTGTTAGCAATGGCAGTGGACCAGTTTCTTTATACAGATGTTGCACATCAAATGTTCATCAGACCTTGTTACTGTTAAGTTCCTTTCATAAAGCTCACTTTAATCTAATCATTATTTATGACCCACATTTCCTGAATGATGTTGGCTTTTTTTTAACTTTGATTATTTGTTCCAATAAATGTGGAATTGTAAGAAAGTAAAAAAAATAAATATATAAACGGTGAAGTTTTTTTTTTATTGTTCAAGAAATATGGCTTTCAGTTTATGAAAATTATTTCAAGTTTAAATAATAACAATCCCCCAAAATGCCAGGTTTTAAAGAACATGTTGAATGTCCAATTCTAGGTTAACTACTGTAATGACTTTTATCAGATAAGAGGTATCTGGTTTCCCTTAACATATGATTGCCTTTGCTACTGTAACATCAACTTCTGATGGCACCTGTCATGGTCAAATGTTTACTAGGAGTCGTTTATTTGAGTTGAAAGATATTTTAGTGTCAATATGATAAAATTAGAACAATCTCAGTCTCTTTAACAAATTCCATTTTAAAGATAAGGTGAACGAACAGTTGATTCTAGCGAAAATATAAAAGAAAATTAACCTCTTTAGCAAAAAGGTATTTTCTTCAAACATGTCTTATGTGTATTCATATTGACTGGAATATGTTGGTTTTGAAGACATGCCTTTAATATGAAGAATATTTTTCAGTTTCGGTGTCCAATTTTCTAAAATCTTATCATGTACAGCTGCTCAATTTTATCTTGATTAATTTTCATCTCTACCTGTTTTTTTATTAAATACCAAGTGTTAGCTGGAAATTCTGTAAAACAATTTTTAATTTAATGGTTTTTGATTTTATTTATTATTTTAGCATTAAAGAGGAAGTTGATGCTAAGAAGATCAGTAACTGAACTAGCTGATCGAGGCATATATCCACGTAAGTTTGAATTAATGCTTTACATGATATCTATTATATTGAGATTTCCATCATGCGCATACCATCAGCAATTATCCCCCCTGGCTCCTACATTTAGTCACTGTTTGAGATCGTTTTTGTCAGGTAACTGTTGGCTATGTAGAATTGGCCTTGTTGGTTTTTGAGAACTTAGTCTGTGGAAAGATTTAACACAATAGATATCTTGTAAAAAGAAAGCGTCAGAGCTATTTGAATGGCAAATAACATAAGTTGTAACTCAATCTCAATATGAACTGTTTGAATTTCTGTGGGTTGTCCACAGAATAACCATGCCGATGAACCCTCAAAGAGACATTATTTAGTAACTGGTTATGAACTCCGAAGCAACAAACAAAAGCTCAAACCATGGTCCCATACTATCATGGCTCGATCAAAAACACACCAGATATTTTTTGTCTGATCAGACATAATCTTTATAGTTATAGCTCGTTATCACGAAATGAGAAATTTCTTTCTTGTAATGTAAATTAATAAAATGCATGATTGTTTTTATTCATTCAGTGTTGTTAATCTGAAATTGACCATTTCTACAGCAACTTGCCATTTGTGTGCTATGATGAGGATTTGTGCCTACCGGTATTATATATTTAATTCCAACTGCCAAGCGTACTAAGACCAAGGGTTCTTTTCAGCGGCGGATCCAGGGGGGGTGACTAGAGTGACTAGTCACCCCCCTCCCCACCGGTGTATAGGAATCCTGCGTCCTACAAGCTGCCACTGGGACATGCACGCATGGTCGTATATATATTATATAGCACACAGTGCGCATCTTATCAGACACACAATCAGCATATGTTACTATCGACAGAAATTAGCTCCGTAAACCGCGGTCGGTGAGACAAAACATGGGGTTGTCACCCCCCTCAAAAAGATCCTGGATCCGCAACTGCTTTTACATACTCATCAACAGATACATAGGAAGTGTCATGACCAGCAGTGTGGCTCTGATTTTTGGCTTCACTGCATGGTTCTTTATTTATTCTAAAACAAAACAACCAAAATTAGGTCACTAGGAAATAGGACCTGTAAGATTACATTTGTTATGTCCTTTAAGATTGTTTTGGAGGATTATCAGAAAGTTGAAATTTTGATCTTTCATTTAACTTCTGATGAAAATATTATTTTCATCATGAATACAAAATACCTCTTAATTTAAAACTACTAAAATGTCTAGGTCATGTAGTTTTGGCAATTACATTAATATCTGATCTGTAAATGTATCAACACTTTCCTGCTATTAATACTGATAACTATGCTAATAATATACAACCTAATTCTGGTTATACAGAATGAAGCAGGTGAAAACCCAGTGATTTATTTCTCGACTTCTACATTACAGCTCTGAAAACACCTCCAGCCTATGCTGAACAACGAAAACAGTTAGAAAGGGCCAAAGTAAGTTAAATATATGTACTTTTATCTGACTGAACCTGTTACCTGTTAAAGGGGCTCCCAGATCTCAGATTAGTTTTTTAAAAAAACTGAACCATACATAGAATAGATGTCATTTGTTATTTTGTATATGTGTGTGCCAAATAAAGATCTATCAATCTACCAATACCATACTGACATACAAATTGCATTTATGTGACGATTGTGTGATGGACAATGAGCAGAATATGCCCCCTTTTCATTGATAATGCAAGGTCCCCAGTGACTTTTTTAGCCAGGGGCCAAACTCAACTTATTCCAACCGGTTGTGACCTAGAATACTTTACGAAAAAATACTATTAGTGTCCTAAATGAGCAAGGTAGCCACAACTATTATTTTTCGTTCCTGCAAGTTCAAATTTGCTGCTATCTGAAATAGTTATTGTTGTTTGTATAGTAACAAATCTGTTGCAATATTTTTAATGAAAACCAGAAGTTCATGTAATGTTAGATTTGGAAACCGAATAGTCATGTGTTTAATTTGACCTTTTACTGAATAAAGCAAAATAATAAATGAAGATGAAAAAAAAAGAAACAGCAATGTGAAGACAATTTATTTCTGAAGCAAGCAAAAAACAACATTTTGATTATTTCTGGATTTTCCATCATTTGATTTAATTAGCAAAAAATATGATGCAGTTTGTAGAGTATTTTATAATACGATCTGTCTCCCATTTATGTCAATTGACTGTAGTCTGTAAGTAGTTATAAAATCTCAAAAAGTTATGATAACACAGCACATCATTAAATAAGAAATTGTAAACTGTAAAGAAGAGGGGTTTAGTTAATGATTGCATGGAGAAGGTATTAGCTTCATTATGTCAGTGTATTCTAGTGTTTGTCACCTGTTGATGTTTACAACCAAGTTCCTTGGCATTAACGATTGAATCACCCCATTCCGTTGTATCTGAACTCTACATCTCTGCATATTTTCATCCTACAACTTGTTTGCTTATGAATAATGGCACATTTTTGAGATAAATAGTCATAATTTTTGCGTATTAAGTTATAACTTTATCACTTAAAATGTGCTGGTGATTTCTGTACTGTACTGTATCTAAAATAAGTGATAACACTAATGTTCTACCGTTTCAAATAGACATTTTAGCACCACAACTTTTTCTCTTGATTGTAAAGCTGAACCACTCTTATTCAGCTTATGTATGAAATTATCTATGGATCACGACGTGATCAAGAGATTTATGAATATAACTACAAGTTATTTTAGATTACGTCAACTATAAAGTGCAAATAGATCAACTATAGTCTTGGATCTTAACTGTTCCTTTATGACATTTTTGAAAAAAGATTAGTCTTGAAATGTATGGTACTGCAAGTGCAATTATGAGCCAAGTATTTCTGTAAGCTGATACTTGCATAAGTACTTAAAAAAAAGCTGCAAGGTTGATGTTCCTTATACAAATGATGTATCTTTACTAATAGTTGTAAAGAAAAAAATAGTAAAAGATTTTTTAAAAAATAAAATAGTGATAAAATTTTGTCTAGAAGAACAGTTTGACACACTGTAGAATTTAACAGGAACATGAACAGACAACAAGAAGTCAATTCGATTAGACCAGCTCAATTCCTACCTTTTAAATGATAATATATAAAACGTGAGCTGTTGGAAATAATTGATTGACATGATTTTAACACTATTTGTTGTTAAGGGAACTTAAATATCACATGATCATAATTTTGTACCAAAAGTAGTTGTGAATTACCAAAGAAATGTCGATATTCAAAAACCCGTTAAAAAAAAAAAATCCCAAGAACTTGTCTTATTCCATATATATGAATTATTGCTTTCTTATATATGCCATGGATCATGATATAATTGATCTTCTAAATTAACATTAGATTACTTAAAATGGGATATAGCTTCACATATTCTCAATATTTAAATACGGACACTAAAAGATAATATCATGGATTAGTGCTTCTAATGATATCGACGTCTTTAATGTTCTGTAACCTTTCGCTATAGTATTAATCAGTCAGCGGATTGATTAAACATTATAATGTGCTATTTACTTTTTACTCAAGTCAAATTAGATTTCCTCAGATTGCAAATCAACACATTTCCTGATCAACTAATAAGATCATATAAAGTTGCTTAGTCCATTAATTCTGTTCGAGAAAATGTGTCACGACAAAGTAGGAGCAGGTTGAAATAAGAATTAGCCATTATGCTTACAATCGAAATTAGGAAATAGAAATAGCTAAGAGAGGTAAAATAAAAGTAAATTGTTTTTTAAAGTTGTTTACCGTGTAGATGTGTTTGATGAATCATGTTTAAGATGTTAAAGTTATTTTGGAGGGTAGACGTGTTGTCTTATAAATGGTACTCCTACAGTTTTTGTCCCACTTTTACCTATATATACATATGGCTTTTGACCAGATACATCAAATTCTTGTTACTGTAAATAGATATACACTGACTTCTAGTACATGCAATGATGCAGGATTGGAGGCGATCTATTCTCTTCAAATGTTATACTTGATTCTTTCAGCTTATGTAGGTGCTATACTGATATCTGATGTACATTAAACATAATAAACGGATGTGTTATTTTATGTTTCTCTAATGTGTGATATCTAACATTATTCCACTTGTCAAATAGAAGAAAGTTGTTTTGGCAAGGACAGTCTGTCATGTTTTATTTTGGTTTAAAGGAACCATGAACATTAAATGTACAGGAATAACATAATTAATAAAAAAAAGAATTAGTTAATATATTTGATTTTAAAGTTTTAGTACTAGGCTAAATCAATTTTGTTTTCAATAAAAACTGGATTATTTAATCCACTTGTAAATGTGACTTAGCATTTTTTTGCCCCCACATTTAAATAGGCATTATGCAAGAACTAAATCTGCATATTGAAGGTAATTTTTAGGTCAGAAATGTTATATAAATTAATAATTTGACTGAAAGATTCAGCATATTCTCTTTTCATTATCTATTTTTTTAACTATTATAGGGAGAACTATCAGCTCTTTATCTAACCTTAGCTTACACTCCACTGACTATATTTATTATTCGATCTTTATGAAATTCATGAGTGTTTTTAACATTAGTAAGACGAAGTCTATTGATAATAACTTCCAGTTATTTCCCTTGCAGAAATTGAGAGAAAGTCATCATCCTGTATATTCTTAGTTTATTGTGCCTTTATTTGTCATATAATCTTGTCAACTTGCATTATAAGGATTTTGTGTTTTATTTAATTAAAGATTCACAAACTTTATGGGCTGCTCAGACAACTGTGGCATATGTTTTGTTTCCTGACAACCTATCTTTTTAATTCATTTTCGGCCATTCACCTTTAAGGAATAATAAAGAACTGACTTGAATATGTGTTTTTGAAGTAATGAAGACATATTCAGCTGTTCTGATTTCACCTTTAATGACAATTTTATTACCTCTATAGTATCTAGTGTATCTACTTATATCAGATGTTCATTTGCCACTAATCAACAAATTAACAACATTTAGGTTATCAGGTTAAACTACAGCAACGTTCTCGAAAAAAAAAAAAAC
The DNA here is from genome assembly GCA_948474765.1 of Patella depressa. Taxonomy (NCBI): domain Eukaryota; kingdom Metazoa; phylum Mollusca; class Gastropoda; family Patellidae; genus Patella; species Patella depressa. The sequence goes on from OX419718.1 coordinate 24,952,459, forward strand.
AATGTCTCATGCCATGATTTTCTAGAAATAGTATGAAACTGATGGTATTACAATCATTTTAAATTCAGAATAAATTAATGTATTGAAATGTGGTTTATAAATAATGCATGATCATTAAACAAAAATAAACTTGAAATGACAGTGCATTAATTGAAAGTTTCTTGTGGAGTCAATTTGCTGGAGGAAAAAATTTAATTAATAAGTTCAGAAATTATATCTTGAGAACAGGATAAAACCTACTTTTTAGGAATTCACAAAATAAAAGTAGGTTTACATTTTTTTTATGAATTAGATCAATGTGAGAATATTTATTATGATATAGTATATTGAGTTGTAAACATGTGATAATATATAGTAGGTGTAAACTCTTATCATGACCAGGTGCTAATATTCAGTTACAAGGCTTCATGATATTACAAAGGGTTCTAATTATTCCTGATAGTCTAATAGATGGATATATAGTCTGGTGTACTTCAGTGAATCCTCTCGCCTCCAGTCATTAAAAATATCAAACACTTTCAGATCTGGTTGAGTGATAGGGTGGAGTTAACAATTTTGGCAGTGGTCAGAGATTTCAAATTGATTAAGATCCAAGATTTGGTTGCATCATAGTATTAGTAGTCTTATTATTCTTTAATATAGTTTTATTGAAAGAAAGGTGTCTTGAATGGTCGTTAAACCCCATTTCTCTGTCTCTCATGGGTGGTCGGTTTGGAAACTTGTACTGTCTCCATGGCTGATTAATGTTGAGACTGTGAAAGTATGTAATTGTGTAGATTTGAGCTATTTAGACTATTGAGTTACATCAATAATTTGTATGTTTTTTTATTAAGTGCAGTAAGTAATGAGAGATGGGATAGATCAGCTAATTAATATAAAGATGTTACACATGATATGTTTTACTACTGGTCATATGGTATTATCATCAGTACAGTTTATAACATATGTTTTACATTTTTATATTCCTTTACTCTTTCATAAAACATTAACTATCAACAAAACAGGAAGTAAACAATCACATAGATTGGCCTTAATATAGAAATTATTTTGGCCGTGTGTACCTGACATTTTTAACTTTTTGCTGAACATTAAAAATATCAGTGCTGAACATTGAAAATATTAAATTAAAACACAAAGGGAAAATGTTGGACCAAACAACCGAACGCATTTGAACTCATCGTTTTGAGTACCAGGTAGCAATTTCTAGACTAGTCTTTAATCTTGAAATCCTTGTAGTGAAAGCGGTCATATATCAGGCACATGTCTAAATCTTTCCAACTTCCAGTTATGAATATCTACGAAAGTCCTATTGTATGTTAGGAGTGCAGAAGAAACAGTCAATCTGATTTTTTGGCAGACACCTTTATTGTTGACTAAGTTATAGACTCTTTGTGTTTAAGAAAAGATAATCAGAATCTCCAAAAAATATTTTAGGCTAAGAGGTATCATGGATGTAACATTGAAGACAGTTGGGAGAGAATTACTAGAACTCATGTTGTGCTAATATATTTTTCGGGCATCTGGTTGTAGTTAAAGGCTGGACTGTATCATATCTGCTCATTATATCAGTTTTGGAGAAACAGATCACTCATAAAATATGTATCATATCAGAAATTTATAACCATCCACTGCTCAATATGAGTTAAACAGAATACCTTTTGATGGTAAGGGCTTGACCTACTCACTCATTTTATCCTACCAGATGTACATTATATACATTCAGCATAATGTCAAATAATGCAGCTGTTAGGGTCAAAATTATTTACCTGTTCACTTTCAGTTTAGAGATAATAAAATTTGAATTTTATGTATTATTCCAATCTACTGCCAGTTAAATATAATACCTGAACTTTCTTTGTTAGTTAACCTGATTGTTATGAATGTATATTTAAACTAGGTTTTAAAAAAGTTACAAAATGCTAATCTCTTTCTAAAGATGTATTATATAGACTGTATTAGTTCCCTTTAGACATATTCTGTAACAAAGAGCATAATCATTATGAGCATTCAACATTAGGTCGGAAACAAAATAAAAAATTGCTGTCATGACACATCATAAATCGTTGCCTATTTTGGGAATGGTATGAAAATAAAAACCCCACAAAATATAAGTTAATAATTGCTTATGTCTGGATGTATTCAGAAAACAAATCTCTCTTGAGAATGACACTATGGATGATCAAACTATTAAAGTTATTTCAACACTAGCTAGCAGCTTAATGTCTTTAAACTTCAATTTGGCTTTTAACGTCATTTCTCAGTATAAATCATTCTATATTTGGATCTTGTTTGTGTCATGGAATTTTTTTTTGAGATTAATCAATTTTAAATTCTGACAATATCAGGATTCTGATCAGTGTAATTCAATCATTTCCCTTAGAACCAACTGTGTCACACGTGCTCCAAGTTTAATGTGAAATATTTTCTAGGTTATTTGTATTTGTCTAGAAATATCCTATGGAATAGACAGAGATTTTGTGAAATCACAACAGGTGTCAGGATATTTGGTTCTATTGTTCAAAGGATTTTTTTTTCAACTAAAATGTTGTTCAAAAGTGAAATATTGTTGAGCAATCATTTTGACACTTGGATCAAAAGTAAAAGTATTTTTCCATGGGCATTAACAAAAAAATATGCTTCGAAGGTTGGTGATAAATATTTGAATGTTTATTATTTTGTCCAAATGTTATAGTTAATTTGTGTGTAAGTCGTTTTCTAAAGTGTCTTAAGGATGTGTTAATTGGTCAAAACTTCAAACACTGATAACTTCTCTCAGAATAGAGTAATTTAACTGAAATTTTCAATATTTTTAAACTGTTATGGAATGAATGACTATCTATTTAATTCTTCAATAATGCATCTTAAAGGAGTGGAAGCTATCTGAGGGGCAATCATTTTAATAAGAACATTTGTCTTTGACTATGTCACTGATAGGTCCTTAAAATTGTTCAATGTAGATAAAATGCACAAATTTAATTTTTTTACTTTTTTGAACACATTTTTCATGAGATTCTTTAAATAGGATGCTGTAACTGAAATTGTACAAGTTTTTGTTCTACAGTTGGAATGCGGTGCTTATTTTGTTCTTCAATTGTACTGAAGTGCTTATTTTGTTCTTCAGTAGCAAAAAAGAAAAAATCACAAAATTCATCAACTGTTGTCTCTGTGGCCATGCTTCCAGGATTGACATTTGGAAAATCCAATCTTAGATGACATTAATTTCAAACACAGACTTTCCATCCAGTTTTTCTTTTTATGGAACTCCAGAGAGTTTTAAAAATTTTGTTTAATAGGTCAAAGACTTTTTCACCTTAGATCTTTAATGAGCAGTGTGTTGCGGTTTATTCCAGAAACTTCCGAACTATTTTAGAATTCTATTTCGTAAACCATTAAAAAAAAGACACCCACATTGATGAATAATCCAATTTTATAAGTTGTTTATTTATTTGGGTGATTTATTTTGATGGAAAGATAAGGATAGTGGTTGACTGTGCTGTTATTCAAGAAGATATATTTAATGCTAACAGTTGCGATGTTACCTCACCTGTTGAGTTGATTAGCTCACTAATACCCACCTCAAGGGCATCACTAATAGAAAAACAAGCACACAAAACATAGCTGTTAAAATTCCATCTTCCGTGACTCACAAATCATTCTAGTTGTCGGCAACAACTGGAGCACATTAAATTTTGTCTTCCAACCCACACATTATGTTATCAATATTATAAGTTTGCATATTACCTTCACCTTTTGGCAGAATGTGTAACGTAATGCAATAAGTGGTAAAATAATTATATTTTTTTGGAGTGTATAAAATAATGATAATGTTCCATCTCATACATTGGTAACATATTTTAAACATTTTATACTGACAGTGGAAATCTCCCTCCAACCTCAAACCTCAAAATCAAAATTTTTGTTACATTTCTAATTATCATTATAAAAGAACCTTATTTCATGTAAAGATGAAAGATTATTATTATCATCTTTGTTCATGATTTTTATCACAGAAACTGTTGTATGCTAAAGCTCACCATCTAGTTTTCAACATATACATCAAGCAAAAATGAAACTCTTTGACATCGATCAAGCCGACATACCTAATCGCCTAGGTGCCTGTCAGGGAAACCCTTACATTTTATCCTGTATGCATTTCATGGGTGTTTTTCAATGAATCTACTATGTTTCTAGTAAGATTGGATGTTTTACTTTACAAGTATACCAAAATTGTCATAGTTTTATTGAAAATTACCACTTTATAAATATTTTTGTGGGAAAGTATCTTTAACCGAATGATATTTTATTGGAAAGGTTATAATTGCATGTATTACATATTGACCATCAGACTGGTATTTAAATTGTTCATGGTGGTTATCTCTTGAAAATATCCAAAACTGTTTACAGAGAGGAAGAGAATTAGTCGGGTTCAAAGCCTTCCAACAATCCTCAAGAGCATTGATCTTTTACCTTTAAATAGGTTTAACATACTGTTTCCATATTAGACAAAGCAAAGTGGGTTATTCGACTGGGCTAAGAGTACCTATGACTCTTTCATAACAACTGGACTATACTCAATTGGAAATACATTGACCTTTTAACAAAATACAATTTTAATGCCATCTTCAGGCACCTATTGACAATATTTTGAAATATCCAAGAATGTCTTTATCTCTTTTAATTCTATCTGATAAAACATTAAATAAGAAAAGTTTTGTTTTTGTACAAATGAGTAAAATCAAAATTTGACAGATATATATGTAACCAAAATCAATTACAATCATTTGTTATATTATTGGAATTTATTGATCTCTGTTTTGATTAAAAAAAATAATGTGATATTATGATACGATTTTATAGCGATACTTTCTATTTATAGAGATCCATTAATACTTCTCTACAGAAAGAAAATTTAATGTAGACAATTTTTATCCCTAAAGTAAATTGTGTTTTTAACGGGTTTTGCTAAGCATTCATTGCGGTTTAAATCCTATCAGATTATTTTTATAGTAGTTCTGATGTTGACAACTGGAAGTCAGAAATAGAACTTGATCTTGCTATGAACCCACATACTTCTGTTTATAGAATGAAAAATTATATTTTAGACTTAATTCAAGAGCTAAATCTGCATATTGCAGGTCTTTTTTTCTGCATCAAATGTTGTATAAATTATCAATTAGACATTCATTTACTTGCCAAGCCCAGTTCTCAATGTGATCGCGATCGGAAGCCTAGATTTTCAACAGATTTAAATAGGATTGACGGTTGATATTTCATGATTATTGGTGATGCTGCTTTGACTAGGTTAAACCAGTGATGCTTATGTTTAAACCAGTTTAAAATCACAGGGTTTTCACAAGTCAGGATAGTGTTGCATTCACACACTGCAATGCAAGCCATTAAACTATTTTGACCTTGTAGATCAAAGGCTATAGTTTGTGAAACGCAGGGCCAAACAAGCTGGACCCCCTGATTTTAAGAGTTGAGTAGAGAGTTGGGTTTTAAACCATTATTTTTACCCCAGCTTTGCGTTTTAAACCAATTAACTTGGTCATCTGAACCGGTTATAGATTACCACCATCTTTCACCAATTCTTGGTCTTAGTTACCGTGCTATAATATCTGAAGCTAACAAATATCTGGTATTATAGGATGTTATTCTGTAAGGTCAATTAGTGTAAATCTTGTAGATATATTAATTATATTCTAATGGCAGCACTAAATTCTTCTGGCTGCTATGAATTATCAGTTGCGCAACAGTCTAGACCAACAACTGTGAAGACATTGCATTAGTGATCAGTTCTGCTGATATTGGTACTTGCACAAAAACTTTAACAGAATATATATATATATATTAAAAAATTGTCCTTGATCAAAACACTACTTCCCTTGGTTTAGAGAAAATAAATTGTTATTTAAGGAACAGATCATCTGACATATTCATTGATTTGAATGAAAAGTTAAGAGATAAAAAAGTGTTAATAAAGTTGTTATATCTTAAACGTTTGTTGTTATTTTGGCTAGACTTTAGGATCAGTTTACCAATGAGATTGTCATATACAGTGAGCATGTGTGGTAAAGCATAGTCTAGGCTGGAAATAAGGCACTAATATCGGGCACAAATTCAGGCTTTGTCAGACATATTTCTTCTGGTGCCTATGCTTGGGGGGGGGGGGCAAAAAATTGGTTGGCCCTCTGTGTTTTCATTAATATTTTTATCAAATATCCAGCACAGAGTTAAAAATCTCCTGTAAACATTTTTAATCTCCAACCAATATTTTGTCATGTGCAATCTAAACTGTTATTTCCAGGTCTGGGTATATTAGAAAAAATTTGCAGTCTTATTCTGTTACCACTCAGTTTTTTTTTGCTTTGGCATTCTCTCCTACACCGCATTGCTATTACTATTTTATCATTCAATTTACTACCTAGCACTATCATATGTTTACATGTAATCTATCAATAAACTAACACTAAGGGTGGATTTCTTCTATGTAATTTCAGGCTGGTGATCTTTTAAGAAGAAAAATACAACAAAGACCAGATAGACAATCATTAGTACAGCAACATATTTTAGAAGGTAATTTAAAAAAAAATGTTTTAGATATTTGATATATAAAGACAATTTTAGCTAAAGGATATAGATATTGTTAAAGCACAATTCCACAGTAAAGAGTATTTCCATTGGTAGTAACACAAGGAATTTCCATATGTAAATGTACGTAAACTACAACTTCGTTTTAAAATTTGGCAAAAAATGTTTTTTTCTAACTTGTTTTTTTAAATGTGCAAAATAATTAAATTATTTTTGGTAAATGCCAAATGTTAATGACTTTGAATTATTTTTAAAAATATTTCAAAGTTAATAATAAGACTAATACTTTTCAGATATATACACTTGTAAAATATCAGTGCTCATAAATTAGCCTGATGTTTCATCTGTCTAACTAGTCAACTACATGTATGAATATTAGAAAATTTACCGTTGGCAGGTGTAAAGAGGTTTAATAGACATTATCACAGTAAAGTTAATTGAAACACATAATTGTCTACTTTTTATTCTCTTTCTTCACCTTTCAATAAACAAAATACTACTTTGTCACAAAATGATATTTTTCACTTTATTTATTGAATTATAAAAAAAAACAATGAATACATAATATTAGCACCAATAAGTCCTTTATGACATCGACAGAAGTGGTTAATTATTCAAAGAACAAATGTTGGCATGATAAACAGTGTTTTAGATGACATATAATTGGCAATGGGCATAAAATGTAATTATATAAAGAAATTCTCGGCGAACATCAGAATCAAGCACGGAATCTCAAACGCTGCAGCTCATGAAAATGATTAACAATAGTAGAGGGTTTTAGAAAAAGTAATCTTTCTCTGCAAATGATACTTAATAATAAACTTTTCTAATTAGTATTTCCAACATGTAACACATATCGTAGTTTTGGGCCACAGAGATTGTGCAATAAAGGCACTGAACATCAGGAATGTCCCTGGTCCTTGATCAAATTGTATTAAGAGCAATATTCTTGTCAGGGTCTGATAAGGAATGGTACAAACACAGTTACAAATTGGCTGTGTATTTATCAAAATGAAATTACCATAAATTATCAGCTTCAGTATTAAACAATATAATACATGTCTATAGTCTATATCCATTGTCTCCACAATCTGGTTAAAGTTGTTCTCATATTCAAGTTTACTAGTAAATAATCATATTAATCATGTATTTCAGATACCACAATAGCACCATCACTACAAGAACGCCAGAGACTTTTGAAGAAATCAAAACTTAGTGATGAGTTGAATGAAAAGATAGCCCATCGCCCTGGGCCTCTGGATTTAATAAAAGGGAATATTCTGCAGACTGATAAAATGATAGTTGATGCCGTAAAAGGTAATGGCCCAGAGACAAATGATGTGTGTTATGGTAAGTTAAAGTTTCATCCTTCATTATTCATCTCTTTTTAATAAGTTTGTTTTATAGAAAGATATAATTCTTCAGCAGCGGAGATTCTGATACTTTAAGTCTTCAAACAAAATTTAACCTTGTTCATAAAAAGGCAGTCAGTGAATGAGAGCTGCATGTGCAAAGATAGCAGCTAACAAAATAGTTGTGGATACTCTGTAATATGTGGGCTTACTATGCACCTTACGTTTTACTAATGACTTGAAGTCTGTAATTTGATTTGTCTTGGTTAAAAATTTGCTTTCCAACAAAAAGAAATAAATACGAAATATGCCTGAAGGAATATATCTTTATAAAACATGTTGATTTTACAAGACTGGTTACTGGGTCTGCATTGCTGTGTGTCTTTGGGATAAAAAGAAACCCAAAATGTTGATCGTACATTTAAAAGATGCTTTGGTCATTGGAATTTTAGAAGCATTGTTCTCCAATCATCTAAGTAACAAAATCATAATATTTTAGTCTCAAAATCTTTCAAGTTTAACATTCTACAAAGAATACCTTTAAATAAATTGTTTTATTTGGTTTTTTTTCTGTAGATGGATCAATAAATGGATCTATTGGTTTTGATGATGTTGAGGGTTCTGATGAAGATGACCAGTCACGTCATTTTAACTTTGATAATGATACTAGTGGTGCTCCGTCACCACAAGATGACTCCAGTATGTCAGAAATTGGAAGTCCACTTTCTGTTACCTTACCACCTATTTTGGGGATGCCTTCATTTCTTCAACAAACAAGTCCTGTAGGGATGCCTCAAGTATGTAAAAGTCCACAACTTGGTTCACCGCCAATCATCCCACAAACAAGCAATGTTTTGACAAAATCAAATAGTGGCAGTTCCAACAACAATAATAACAACAATAAATCACGACCAAAGAAGTCCAAGCCAAAAACGATGCCAAAGGCAAAAATAATTAAATTCCATGAATACAAGGGTCCACCTAACATTGTCAAAACACAAAATGCATCAGATAAAGATTCAGAGACACCATATCACGTAATGCTTCAACAACAACAGTTATTTTTACAATGGCAACTGGAGTTTCAGCAGAAAAATAACTATCTGATTGCTCCTAATGAGCCAGAAGATACTCTGATACCAATAGCACCACAACCTGCTCCAGGAACAAGTATGGTGGTAGCTTCATCCACGTCACCTATACCAGTCACAGCACAAGCTGTACAAGCTCCAACAGTTGTGCAAACATCTACCCCAACAGCCATAACAACATCAGTTCCTCAACAAATAATACAAACAGTACAGCAGAGATGTGTTACACCACAGATACCTGTACCAACCATGATGCCTAGTAAATCGCCATCACCGCAACCAGTTCAACACCCACCACCACCACCACCAACTCCTCCGGTAGCAATCAAAACCCCCAAAATATATGGGAATCTAGAGGATTTAAAAGTTGCTGATCTAAAAGTGGAACTGAAGAAGAGAAATCTGCCAGTATCTGGTTCTAAACCACAACTTATTCAAAGATTGAGTCCGTATCATGAAACAGGAGCTAAATCACCAGCACATACAGTTATTACTACAGTACCATCTCCAGCATCTAGTATTGGTTCTATGGAACCTATAGGTTCTCCACCTGTCGCTAAGATTGCACCGATTGCAAAGATAATCAGTGTTCCTCCCCCAAGAGTGAAAGAAGAACCAATGTCAAGGAATAATACACCCCCAACATCTCCACTATTAATGGACAGTAATCCGCTCTCACCTGACATGATGGAGATCACCTTGCCAACAAGCATCTCTCTGCCAACTCAAGCTAAACTTCAGATCAGTCCAAACCCTACTCCGGTACCTACAGCTCCTCAAACAACTGCTATCACAATGACTAATGAAAGCATTGTGCCTACATCAGTTGTAAAATCAGAAGCAATTCCCATGGACATAGATCAAGCTCCGACCCTGGAATCAAACAGCTTAAACACAGCATTGATTAATCAACAACTTCAGCTACAGATGCAACAATTTAAGCAACTGATACAACAAACTCAACAGCAACCCCAGCTTAGTCAGGAGGATCTGGTAAGGCAACAACAGTCACAGATAGAGGAGTTACAGAGACAACTTCAGGAATCTCAAATGAAGTTGAAACTTCAGGCACTGCAACAGCAACAACTTCAGTTACAACAACAGAATCAAATTTTACAACAGAGTAATATCATGCAACAGCAACCCAACACCTCTCAGTCAACTCTGATCAACAACCAGGCTAATATGATCACTTCCCAACCTCCATTAGTAAATGCAATTCAGATTAATCTGAGACCAGAAGCTAAAATGTCCCAAATTCAAAATCAGCAGCCCAAGCAGATTCAGATTCCTGCAAGTCTGTTACAACAGACATCAGTCCAGAATAATAACCAAGGTGTCCCTGCTGTTATTGTAACAAGTAATGATGAAGTTGTTAAACAGAATAAATCAAATCTAGCTGAATATCTGAAACTACAGACTTTGCAAAACCTGAATAAACAGGATATATCCATAGCAGCCCCGGTTAATAATCAACCCTACATATTTACTACTGCCAATACCAACTCCAAGTCTGTTCCTAATCAACTACCAATCAATGGTATTCACAGGTCAGTACACTCATTGGTGTAGTATTATCTTATTTTCTTGAAAATTTTACATGTTATAAAATTTCAGTGCCACTAAACATTGTATTCTGTGGTGGAGATAGTATATATATTCTGTTTTGTTTTGTTTTTTTCAGAACCACTTCATTACCCGCAACAGTAATGGAAGGTCAGAAAGTAATAGAGAGAACTCAGTCAAATCCTTACTTCTCTGTGCACCTTAAGGAACCACCAAAGTATGATGAAGCTATCCGTAGTAAACAACAGGCACAACATGTGAAAGATGAGGTAAGAAAGAAAAGTTACTTGAATAACTATATATTTTTGGGAAATATTTGTATTTATTTTTCATTGTCAAGGTATAATTTATAATAGCAACATTTTCAAGCAAATGCAATGTCATTGATAATGCAAATAACAGAATCCAACATTATCCTTTTCTATCCTGGTTTAGCATTATTTTTATCAGGTTGTTTTTTTACAAGATGTTTTGTTTTAATTCATTTTAGTCACTCCCAATTGTTCAACCATCTAGTCCACAATTATCACTAGCAAATCTTAGTAAGAGTCAGGCTATGGATGATGTATTGGAAATCCTGATACGACATGGAGGTGAGTTAATACAATATTATAGTTAAAAAATTGTAATATGCAAAACAAAATAACAAAGGTCTTCATGTATTAGACAATTATGGCCGGTTTCTGCCAAAGTAATCAGTAGATTCTTCCTAATTTCACGCCTATTTAATATTGCTGTATTTTCAGATCTTCCTCCAAATGCTGCTGAAGAAGCCTTACCAACTCCAAAAACTACACAAGCTCAGCCTATTCCTTCTGTTAGTCCAGTTGCTATCTCAAGTTCAACATCTGCTCCATTAAGTCTAGAATCTATATTATCTTCTAGTGGTATTAACCTGTCAACACATACAACGTTACCTATGTCTTCATCTTCAATAAATCTACCAAGCTCATCATCTACTATAACAACATCTTCATCTAATCCTCTTTTTTCTGTTAATCCAGCAACAGATACTAAACCTCTGCGAATGGATTCACCACCGCCACCCACTGTATCTATGCCTTTAACAGACACTGGAAATGAACTTTTAGATTTATCAGAAATGTTGGATGCTGGTATGGATTGGACAAATGAGTCGGCGTTCAGTGGTTTAGACTTTTTCGCAGCAAATGTAGTAGAACAACTGAACACCCCAAACGTGAACAAATCATTCTTGTATGTGCCACCTACCAGTGAACAAAAAGCTAGTGGTAGTGTTCATGGTTCAGAGCCAGATCTTGCCTCGCTCGGCCTTGCCGATCCGGATGCAGCAAATAACATGCAAATAGACGTTTCCGAATGGTTAGATGTTATTATGCCCAGTACCGGTTTGACTCCTCTAACAACTAACGCACCTGTGTCTTTCTCATCCGACCCCATATTAACCCCCAAAACTCAACAAGAAGTACTGGAATTATTCAATTTTGATGAAAGTGACTTTAATACCTCAATTGATCCGTCATGTGGATTAAATTGGGAGAAATTAACCGAACCTGGTACAAGTTAAAATTAGTTGTAGTAGACAGGTGATGTCTATGTAGAAATAAAGTATCCCTTCTGCGCTTACTGCTGTACGGTTAGCCTAGTGATATATGTGATTTATTTTTGGAGTGAACACTATAATGACATTATTATCATTAATGGACCAAGTGCCTATAATTGGAGACTGAAGTGCTGAAATCAGTTTAATAGAATTGTAATGTGTGAAGAAAAAGACTCAATGATGTTATCTATAATGGAAACCTGGATAAACAAGTAAAGAAAATGGAGAGCGGAACAATGTTCTTGATGTTTTTATTTTGATTATTAGATTATATTGACACAGTGAAAGTGACATCTAGTAAAAACATTATGTTGTTCCCTCCACTCAAATTTTATTCAGTTTTCTCCAAAAATTCTAACTGCAAAGCACTGTAAACACAAGAAATTTCAAAAAGACAAATTGTTAAGATGTTACAAGGAATATCAAAATGCAAAAAAAAAAATGATATATTTTTTAATATTCATTTACAAACAATTTGACAATTTCTACAAGAAAAACACATTTCTCAACCTGTTTAAAAACTTTAAAAATAACAAAAAAGATGTGAGATTTTCTAGTTTTCCAGTTTGATGTATGTGCTTCATATAACTAATGTCCTGGTGTGTGTTCTCCTTTAACATTAGCTGGTTTGACTGCACTGTGTTTATACATATTATATATAATGGGTCCATCAATCGGATTGTTTTCAACTTTGAGGTATTTTGTGTACCTTAGATCAAATTCACTAGTTTCAGATCAGTTCATTAATTAAATCATTGATTTTCATAAAATTAACTCATCAAGTACTACATGTATGTATTCTACATGTCAACAGTATATTTGCCTCGGCCTAAAGCAATTTGATGCATTCCATAAAAAAAATGTGCAATGACTCTTCCCTTGCTTTGAACAAAGTCAAGATAATTTCAGTTGTTTTCACAAAGTGGTAATACCAGGGTCTACATGTTTGGGGACCATTCATTAATCCGAGGGATGTCTGCACAATGCATGTAATCTCAATTTAATAAATGGCAAAAATAAACAATCATTTGCACACTTTAGTTAACACCATCTAGTGTTTTTATGTATAACACAGGCATAATCTTTCCAGCATATTTCATTAACATATAAATTTCTATCCATTCCTTGAATTAAAATTACCCTATTAATTTAAAAGAACACCAAAGCTATAGCTTACAAATTATGTGTTGGGGATATAAGACAATTAGTTGGTATTACCATTTTGTACTTATCATCAAGTGATATCAAGTAAATCTTTGTTACTAAATCATTGAAAGTTTAGATTCAGGTTGATTAGTTTCTCGTAATGTTAGCACTATAGGCTGATTTCTTATGATGTTACACAAGTAAATAACTTATGTAATGTCATTGTTTTAGGGTTTTCAGACGAAATATTACAAGAAAATGGTAAGCTTAGCACTATATGCTGATTTCGTAAGATGCCTTAATACATAATTAATATGTTAAAATGTTAATATTTTAGCATCTTCAGAAGAAAAAATGCATAGAAATTTTGGCCTAAATTTATATGATAGTATAAGAATTGATATCACGGTATATTATTACGTATTGTCTATATAGGTATTATAGAAACCTAATCATAACATAGTTAAGCATACCCAATTATTTTAATACAATGATCTTCCTGTAAATCCTGTGCTACTTAAATAGCCTCTAATATTAGTGCTTTGGTTTTTGTAGTCGTGTTTTGTGTCATTCCTTCCTTCTGTGATAAAGAGTTAAATAAACAATATATGAACACTTTTTAGTTTATGGACAAATTGACTTCAAAATTTACCAGTGAACTAAATAATAATAATATAGAAAAATCATGGGAGATATCCACACTGTAGCAATTGATGTAAATTAAAATTGAAAAAATCTTAATATAAAATGGAGACAGGAAAGTTGTAGATGAAAGTAAAGTTTAAGGATTATTTTAGGTGAATTATAAGCCAATTTATTTTATGGGTCAACTAACATGTATTAAGATTCTTAGAAAAGTACTCTTAAGCCTAGCTATAGCATATTGTATAATAATATGTTTAGTAAATTGTAAAGAATAACCATTACATTTGTGAAGATCTATATTATACATACATCATATAAGTTAATAAGACCAACTGACTACCGGTACTAGATAGTCTTTCTGATAATGTACATGTTTGTACACAATCTTTCTAAACTCGATGAAGTTACAAGACTGTTGTCTATAGGGTAGACATCTTGTTAACTGTGGTGATGTGGATAAAATAATAATTGGCGTTTGTGTGGACCAAAACGAAATATTTATGTTTGTATAATAGTAATAGAGAGGAAGCAGCCATTTTCAGTCCTGAAATAATGTGTGATCATATCAAGTCTGCTGATTGTTGTATGTTTACTTAACATAACATAAGCTAAACAAATGCCATCATGGACTGTATGCAGGTTCTTGCATATTACTGTTATAATGGTGATTTGTGGCCTGTTTGATGTAATTTTTTCTACTGAACTTTTTATTTATTATCAGGTGTGCAGTTATTTCATATGTTTGTTAAGATTATTATAATATATAATTTAATACAGAGAGTTTGAATTTTTTTGTACATTGATTAATATATTTGCATGCTATTTATGTTCAGTGTGTGGTTAATATTGTCATTTGTTTTTATTTAACTTAAAATATTATCAGTGGTTTTGTTTATTTTTGTTTCCATGACAACCAATGAGATCAAATAGTTCATCAGCATCAGTTAAATAATATATGATTTACTGTATTCAGCAGATCAGCACACTTTAAAATATTCATAAATTTACAAAATTGTCTGTTGTAGCTAAGTAGAAACAGAACCAAGTGGTCCCATTTTACTATGGGTGTTAATTTGAACACATACAGTAGTTCATTTCTGTTTTAGTCGGCAGTTTCATTTAGTGAATCAGGTGCAATGATCTGCAGAGAATATGGTATATGATTCATAATTATAATTTAAGGAAGTGCAAGATAAAGATATTGATGTACAAGATAATATTTTGTTAAATCTGCAATCTGTTCAAATTACATGATTCTAATTAAGTTCTACCAGGTAAATCCACACCCTTGTTGTTAACCTTGCATCATGTTTCCATTATGAATCATACGTTAGTGCCATTAATACATATCATTTCTTTTTTCGCACACTGTAACAAAATAAATAATATGGAACATCAAGATATTCATAGTTTGAATTTGTAGTAGGGTTAGGAAAATAAAAATTCAAAGATTGTTCATTGGGGAATATTAGGTGGCCTCCCGTCCATTTATAGTATTACTGGTTACTCTTTAATTTAATTGTCAGGAATTTTTTTACGTAGCACAAAACTCGTATAAATTATGCAACAAATCTATTCTGCTATTTTCATCATTCTGTGATCGTAAAATGTGAACAATAATGAAAGCCAGTAAAAGATAACTATGAGGTATAATTTCTCTAAATTAAGTGAATTAGATATGCCCATGTATAATTTTTCTTAGAATTCTAAAAATAATCATAAGTTTAGAATTAGAAACTATGTAAATTTTATGATGCCAAGATGTTTTAAATATATCATATATACCTTTATCACATCTTTCTGTAATTTGTATAATCTGAAAAAGAAATTGTATTAAGAGAATATGTGAGAAATAAAGGTAGTTATCAATTGTATATATCTGGAAAAAAGGAGGAAAGATATATATTGAATTAAATTTATGGATATTTGTTATTA
Source organism: Patella depressa (assembly GCA_948474765.1). Classification (NCBI taxonomy): domain Eukaryota; kingdom Metazoa; phylum Mollusca; class Gastropoda; family Patellidae; genus Patella; species Patella depressa. Next base: position 24,968,367 of record OX419718.1, read on the forward strand.
ATATCCTTATAAATCTGATAAGTAGTAAAGAGGAGGATGTAATGTTGAATTATTGATGGTTAGAGGACCATGAGTTTACAACAAACTGTCAATAAATCAGGCTAAGAGAGAAAGGCGTCTATATTGTATATGTTGTATATATATATTTGCACTTGTTAATAGTATACATGTACTAATAAGAAATTTGCTGCTTGAAATAATTCTACTTATTTGTATTTATATCAGAATATGGGAGTTCAACTAATATATCAAAAATATAACATGCAAAATACAAGCATAATACACATTTATTATCTTACTAATCTTATTATTATTATTGCTATATTCACCACTTTATCCTGCCTTCATGTTACACAGTTTATAAGATTTCAAATTGATAATTGAGGTTAGAAAATCTATTTATTTAATTACCCTTTTCATTAAAATATGCTGGTTTTAAAATTTTTAAAAACAGCTGATTTTGACTAGATTTATTTTATGTATGAAAAACTAGTTTATTCAATTACATTTTTCATTTAAGTATTCTAGAATTCAAATTTAAAACAAAATGCTACTTGGAAGTTAGATTTATTTTGTGTCCACCCCTTTCAGTTAGATTAAGATGATATAATTTAAAGAGTGTATTTATTTAAGTAGTAGCCGATTAGAGACTATATTGTATATTTATTTTGTAATGTCTTAGGATAATATAATGTTAAAGAATTAATTTATTTATCTATCTGAATATAAGGATTCCTAATATACAGTGAGTACAATGTATATCTAATTATTGTTATGTTATATCAAAAGTGTCTTCCATTGTTCTCTAATAAGAGACACTATTAAATAGTTACAGGTTTTATTTAGATGTAGCCTACATTTACAGATGACATTTAATGTGTACATAATATTTAGAGACCACTATACATGTAGAAGAATTAAAAGTTGTAAGATGGCTTACATTCTATTTATGCTCTAGCTATCAAAAATAACAGCAAATATAGGCTCAATTATCTAGACATTACCTAATTTATTGATCATGTTATTGAAAATGTCAAGATACTATACTGCAAAAATTTAGTCCTATATACCTATATCAAACATTCCACACTAGATCTAACTTGATATGGTTTGAATCTCAGACAGAAGTAGGCTAAAACTGGACAGATTTGAATTGATAGATTTATTGCAATTTCTTTGGCTTAAAGTAAAGTTTCTAATGTGTAAATATCAGTCTGCACTTCAATTATTTGTTCTTTTTCAATATCCGTGTTTACTCGTCTCAGATAGGTCCATCTTGTATGACCAGTCAGAAATAGATAATTTATATATAAATTACCTATATGCTATGAATCGACCTTCAAGGTAGAATTTTTCAGTCTTCATTGGAGTGCAGTTAAACAAATCTGCTTTGCAAAAAAATAGGCACAATAAAGAACTGGATTTAATCAAATTGGATAGAAAATATATACATACATAGTATCTGTTAATGATATTAACATTTGAATTCCATGTATATCATATTCCAGATTAAAACTAGCACTTCTTATCATCTTAATGTGTGTATTTTAAAGTTTTTTATGTAAACCTTAAACTCTATTTCTGATCATCATTTAAATATTATCAAATATAAATATTTAAATACACTTAAGCAACACCTAATCAAATTGTTGTTTCCTTAAATGCTCTTTATAAGAAATATTATATATATATATTATATAAAATATTTAAAGATATAAGTGTTGAGCAACTGTTTATATCTCATAACAAGTGTAAGTCAGAAATATATCTAGATGAAAATGTTAGATAAATGATATTTTTATGCAACGGAAGTTAATTAAAATATTTATATCTGTAAAATTATAAACTCTTAACTCAAGGTTTATTGCCAGTTGATTCGGATTTAAAAAGTTTAACTGTATATAAAAGTTTATGAATTATGCTCATATGCCAATCTTATTACTGCTCCTGTGCATTATGGATATTTGGTACCATTGTGGTGCTGTTGATAATCAACAAATCTCTTGTAAACTCAGTATTCATGTATGGTGTATTATTCTGTAGTAGAAATTGTATTACAAAAGCATTACATTATGCCTCCATGTAATCAAAATAATTGTTATATTATGAAATTGTTATCTACCATTTACGTCACTAGAAAATCATGTCACCCGTCACGTCACGGCTCATTAACATCATTGGCACATTGATAAATAGCTCATCCATTCAAGTTCCAAATCTTTCAATATTCAGCCAAATATTGTATGCAAGAAGTTACTTTCTCAGGAAATTGTCCTTCTTAGCTGCAAAGTGCATATTATAGTGCGGCCTTTAATCATGTTTGGTGTTTAGAGCTCATAGGCATATACTAAACTCTTTAATGGCTATGTTGATGATGACAATGCTGGATATTAGAAGACTCATTAGCCTGTTTTGAATGATCTGTTTCAATATATGTGTGATTGTATATAGGTTTCATGAGACTTTTGCCCTGTATATGCATACAGTGATTCTGTCTAGATCTTTAACTGAAATAAACAAAAAAATGCTTGAAACAAAAAGGTGTTGATGTGTTTTATGTTATTTGATAAACCATTTTGGGATTGCTACCTTTTGGTACATTGGGAATGCCATGACTTGTGAATTACTTGGGTTCTTGAATTTTGCATTCTCCATTGTAATCTATGATCCAAAAGCACCCAAACCTCAATCTTGTAAATACCCGGTACAGGCTAGGTAGAGACATACATAGGAATACCTAGTAAAATGGCCAAATAAAATCCTCAGAGTTTTCTAGCACGATTTTCCTCCAGTGGTCAGTGGTGCAGTTCAAAGGGACTGTCAAGGAACAGTGTGAGTCATTTGTTTGCCAAGAAAAGTTAGGCAGCTTATAACACACTGCATAGCATATTTTTGCTGCAATGCGCTTCTTTACCCCATCATTAACATACATGTATTTCAGACACAAATTTGGAAGGCACCTTATTTCTATGTCATGTCACTTGTTCTCTTTTGGGAAGAAAACATTGGGGCATTCAAAGCCAAATGTCTTATGAATTACCGTTTAGAATGCTGCACAACTCAATCTTTAGGCACCTGTCTTCAAGCCAAATATTTCATGAGCCTCACATAATCAATTATCAATAGCAAATGAGGCGAAAAACTAGTATTACCAACTTAAGCTATAGAATTAATTTAGACAGCAGATAACACACTATTATAACCTCTAAATTACTTTTGTCTTAATCTTGTCTCAAGGTCACCACCAAAGAATTTCGATTTTTAGTGAACTTGCAAATTTGGGTAAACTATAATGAATAGTTTGACTCGGTGATTCAAGGGTTCTAAATGAGTATGCAAATCCAACCTCGTGTTTGCCACATGCAGAAATTTTTCTGTTTTTTTTCACTTATTGAAGAATCTAGATCCACTTTGTTCCGTTTTCGTTGAGGCGTATGCAGGTTTCAAGTTTAGATTATATTTCCATAATGTCTGGTATATATATTTTGAATTTATGATCAGCACCATTATTTTGAATCATGTATTCGGAGAGGTGAATTTTGTGGCAGTATGGAACCATGGCTATGTTGGTGGTTAGTTTCTTGTATATTTCCACACTTCACTCATCACTACCACACAAATAATGATATAAACACTAACACCAGTTTTTCATATATCGGCTGTTTTCGAGAATTATCAACCCTAAAAGATATAACTTACAAGACAAAAGAAGCAAAAATAGTGACATTGGTAAGATATAAATATTGGTTCATTTGGGCAGACGGCCAAATATGATACTAGCCAGAAATACCTATTGTCGAACAGACGATCATTTTTGTGATGCGTTAAGTAAAATATGACAAATACATCAGCTGAGAATTCGATCATTTACCACAAGGTAAGACTTGGTAGTTAACTACCTTTGACATCCTGCATTAGATAACTACCTTTGACATCCAACAATAGATTACATACTTCTACCGAAGTACACATTACTCATCCAAACTCATACCAAAGATTTGAATATGCTAGCTAGTCAATCTTGGTTATACTCCAAACCCACAGTGAATACTTCAGTTCTACCATATAGGCAAAAACAATTATTGACCCAAATAATGAACGATTACGAAAATTTAAGGCATCATCGATAACTCCATCTGTATCGGAATTCAAAACACTGACCATGATGGTCAGGTGTTAAGCAACCCATCGAGAACTATGTAGTTTTCACAAGAGATATCAATGATGTAAGCAAGATCGAATATACAACTGTGTTAAATGGAAACATTTTCGATATTGTTTTCAGATCCTAAGCAAAAACTACATAAACTCACATGAAGCCGGACGTCCATCTCAACGAGCAAACCCGCGTGGCATTAGATTTTAAAGTGGGCAATTATTTTCCTAATTATAACAATTCCTGTTATTCAGTATATAACTTAAAACAATTGGGAGCTTTTATAAATACGTTTAATATTACGTCAAATGGTACATTAGTTGCGTTTCTTATCTTTGATAATTGGCATTTGATTATTTTCTCAAAATTTGTAGTTGGACAGGATAAGCCCTGTCACCCAGACGTTGTTCAGATGGGATAGTCTGGTGTTTCTCTGTTATGGAAGATACAAATAAAAGTAATGTCGATTCCATTTTTGAACAATTGAAGCATCATTTTTGTTAAAGGAGTGAAGAATCCAAGTTTGCGCCATTTGGATGGCTTCCTGGGGATCAAATATTTATTATTTTATTCCACGATCGACACCTCAAGCAAAGAAACAAGCATAACACATGTAAAGATTTGATTTGCCACGATACGATTAGATCATATAGTAGCCAACTAGCCACGGAAATGAATTTTAACGAAATATAACATCATTTTTACATTGATATAATCTATTGGGTACTGGTTATAATTGTGCTAGGTTAGTATAACTTGGGGCGTCTTGGCATTCAACTTGCTAATTGCATACGTATATTTCGACCAAGTATTCAGGCGCGGATCCAGAGGTGGGGGTTTGGGGGGTCCACCCCCCCCCCCCCTGCTCAGCTACATAAAAAAAAAATAATGCCTTGCATCAATGAAATTACATCACAAAGTGATCCTACATCAGTATAAAAATGATTTCTCTGTTTAAAAAGCTCAATTTGTATGTATGCCTATGTAATTTAGAGACGATGATGGCAGATTCCCGTAACAGAAACCTGGCAAACCCCCTCCTGCAAAAATTCCTGGATCCGCCCCTGGTATTACACCTCTTTGGTCTGTATATCTTGAACAGGTGTATAGTTGGTTGTGTGGTATTAGAAAAAAATCTTAAGATAAGCATGGTGTGTAAACGCATATCGCTCAATAAATCAAGCAAAAACATATTCCTAGGTACTAGATGTCGAGATATTCAGGTTTTATTAGCGGAGAGTTGACGAAGAACCTTGACTCGTCACTGATTTATCATTATAATCGAAGTTCTAAATTTAAAAATAACATGTACACTAAATAGCTTAAACGATTCTGCTTATCAGATTATTTTTGCAAATTATAGTAAATTAAGATTCATATATAACACCCGGGACTGGATTTATAAAAGGGCAGCGGAGGCAATTACCAAAGGGGGCCTCCGGACTAATATGAAATTATGAATTAGTGTTATTATATTTGTCGGTCATGTTATTCCAATATAATTCATCACTGATGGTGCAACTACAGAACCACTCTATATTTCTTCACTTAACGACCTATCCATGAACAAAATAATGAAAAAATATTGCCGAAAATGTAACTATATTAGATTAAAAAGTAATTTGATAAATTCGTTATAGGGGTTATTTCCAGGTGGAACTACTAATTGTGTTTCTGCAAGTCGAAACAATTTGTCGACAACCCGTAATCATTATATTCAGTTGGTAAAAATTCATATGTTTTGAAATTTATGCAACCCCTTTAAATTATATCCCGCCCGTCTTTATCCCGGTATAACTAAGTTAAGACTTTTATATCGTAGTTTTTGAGGAATGTGAAGTAACTGTAAGTGGGAAAGTGGGAGCTGTAGATTATTACCATTTATACTTATATTTGTGACTGTCGTTTGTCTGTCTGTTCAGGTTGGCGGTTCCACTATAGGGCTGTCCCGGGGCTGACACTGGCGAGTGTAAAGAGACCTACGATCAGAGCTGAATTAATGTATATGGGTAGCTCGGACCGGGGAATAACAGATCTCGTGGCGATGATGGGCTACCACTTCCGGTTTTTGAGTTATGCTAGTATTATATATTTTTACTCATAGTTTATTGTCGTCACCCTTGTCCGCGTGTAGGGGGTCAAGGTGACTTAATGGGTTAGAAGCTTTCTCGCTAGTCTGGACGTCGGGTGTTCGATCCCTGCATTGCCCGAGAAGTTCATCCAGATTTTCCGGCGTGAATCCCCCTTGTCAGTGATGCAGGACGGGGGGGGGGGGCTGTCTAGTCGTTCGCATGGGACGATAATCGGAGGTCCTGTGTACACATTGGCGTGTACGTAAAGTAGAAGATTCCTTGATAGATGGAATTCGGACAAATTTCCCTCAAAACCCACTGTATGGCACATGCCCGTCTTCATTAACAGTCAGCAAGTCAGTCCACAATATTCCTATAAACTTCTTTCAGATCAATATTCTGGAGATGTTGCTACAAATTTAATGAGATTGTTTGACAAGTTCGAAGAACCCTTGTAAAATAAAACACAGTGGCACAATGGCAGCGGTTCATGTCACCGAATTCGTGCCTTCTTGCTTTGGGTGAAGGTTTTCAATCTAGAGAGGCCATGAGGGACGCTCTAACTAAATTGAAACTCCTCAGTCAATTTGATTAGGTGTTGGTCATAGGCATAGGGGAGCCAAGCTCATTTGGAGGGGAGGGGGTCTATTTGCCCCAAAAAATTCTTGGTCGCCCGAATTTTCAGAAAGAATTATCACTCATTAACTGTGAGGATTGTTTTATTAATTACACAATTTCAAAGCAATATAAATTTACGATAAGCAACAAACAACCTAATGTTCCCCATTCTTTGTTGTTTGTGCCTGAGAAACGAAAATACATTGCCCGAAAAATGGACGGTTCACCCAAAATTTGAAATTGCGTATAATCACTATAGCAACTCTATGTTACGAATTTGTAACGACAATTGCTATGGTAAAGTCCTGGAACCGTAAATTACATGTAATTCGGTAATATGCTATAATGGATACGTCAGACCTATTTTTTAATATCTGATTCTTTTTTTAATAATTTTACGATGTAAAGTGGATATAAACCTTGATGACTGGTACTCTTTACAAACATAATATTTGTTTTGCCTAAAATCATCTCACGGTGCAAATTGGGTGTAGTTTTCAGACTACCTCTTCTTGATGAAAAAATGCAAAATAAAACTCTCACCTGTTGAAATATCACCAGGTTCAACTTTATATAAATACACTTTATTTAATTATTAGTCAATTTTAAGGTTGTTTTTTGTCAAACTGACACTAACCACAAATTAACAGACCATCACATTCAAACAGTTACTTTTTTGTATTATTTTCCAATTATGTCTGTGCAACTGTATGAATTATGGGGTGTTTATTTTATTTGCGGATGGATGTTAGTTTAGCCTATACGTGTTAGATGTTGATGTAATCTTAACCTTTTGGTCATTACTTCAGAAGACAGGTGTTGAGGGACAAAGATCAAGATTGCTCTATACAGCCACCAGGCCGCGTTTAAACATTGAAATATCCCTATCTTGACTTTAGTTTACCTTTTCATATCCTATGTTTTTTCTTTGGGACCAAATGTTGCGCTTGTTTCATCGTTGGTCCTAACGTTCTAATCTGTAAAGAATCTCGGAACTTTGGGTGCAGAATCACTCCTTATAAACATACATCCTACATCTTTACATTTTGTTGATAAAATGATTTATACAAACTTTTAAACGGGTTGTCTTTTATGTTTAATGTTGTTGCAATGTTTGAAAATAAAATAAACTGTACATCATATAATAAGATGTAATAAGTAATAGGGTTTGAAGGGATGCTCCATGCAGAATTTTGCCCGGACAGCGGCCCACATTTATTCCGAATATAACGTGTTGTCAATGGTATACGAACGACTTGACAAATTTTCTTCTTAGGCCTACCCGATCGGCACCACTGACAAGGGAAAATCCGGCTGGACAATTCAGAAGTTCTTTCTCAGTCAACACCTGCATTGAACATTGGACTTCCATGTTAGTGAGCAAATATGGCACTTACCGAGCCAACGCAGATTCGCAAATCATACAAACAGGTATTGTCGATATATCAACAATAAGTACTTCGGTGGATCTCGTTTGTGCATACCATCCAGGGGCGGATCCAGAGGGGGGGGTTGAGGGGAGGGGGTCCCCCCCCTCCCGCTCAGCTACATAAAAAAAAAATAATGCATTGCATCAATGAAATTACATCACAAAGTGATCGTACATCAGTTAAAAATGATTTCTCTGTTTAAAAAGCGCAATTTGTATGTATGCCTATGTAATTTAGAGACGATGATGGCAGATTTCCATGACAGAAACCTGGATCCGCCCCTGCCATCCGAACCGCTAGACGCTCTATCCTTACCAAGACCTATACGGTAATGACTCTTGAGTTCCCCCAAAATCTAAGAACAGCCTACTCACTGCTGACAGGCGAAAGGTTCATTCACCTACAAGTAAATCTTATTTGCCCAGTGAATGATGTAGATTCTATCAATGGAGGGACATTGGCAGACATGGAAAGTAGAACACAAACAGATTATTAATAATTCATCAACAAGTGTTTCTTGATGACAAGAAAGTGATGTGAATATAGTATCCAGAAGTGTAGCCGATATAGATTATGTGAGATAAAACAATAGCCGGTGCCAGAATAAACTATGATGATAATCTCTATCCCCTCACAACAATAGATTGTCGACATCTGACAGTCATCAGCCACTCATTATTTGTCTCATTAAATTGCTTTACAATAGTTTGTTCTACATACTTTTAATATTAAAGACTATGCTCGGTATATGCATGACAAGGTTTGGTTGACATGCATGGTTTTGACCTTGGAGAAATGCAGGCCCATAGCTAGCGGAAAATTTGGAACTCTCGATGGACGCCGAAGGCGCCCTTTGTCCATTGGGGAAAATCGGCCCCTCAATGGGCGCCAAAAACGCTCTTCCCTTTGGACGCAATATAAAGCCAACGACCAACGTTTCCATATCAGTATGGGCGCCACATAAAGACGAGTGACATTAGTTGGGCGCCTACGACGAGATTGGCCCAACCAATGTCACTTGGTTTTATGGGCGCCTGGCCAATCATATCATATATGAGGCTCCCCCAAATGGCGAGGCGCCTCATAATGACCAACACGATTAACACCACCATGGTTTGATCTGTGGGGTGCCTTATCCCGGATAGGCGCTCATGGTGACATGATTGGTGGAGCGCCTTATAATGACTGTATAAGATTGTCGGGCCGCACATAATGCATTATGCCGAGTAAGATTGCAGCTGGGCGCCCAAAACGGCATGATATGTGGGGTGAATCATTCCGAACGGGCGCCCGTAATGTCGAGATCATGGGCGCCCATAATATAATGCCAGTGAGATTAATTAGACGCCCACGAATGAATTAGGCGCCCAAAACGGCTTGATAATCATCAAAATTCAAATAAGTCGCACTCTAACCCCATTCCTAACTTTTCATTTTTCTCATATTATATTATCATAGGTAGGTTTAAGTTGTATTCCTTCCTTCAAATGTTTATAATGTTCATATCAAAATATCATAATACGCCAATATTGCAAATCCAGCATCAAAATTGAAATTTACCTTCATTTTCGGGTCCAAAGTAAAATTTTCTTCGGGGGGTGGGGGGCTTCCATAGAGAATCTTGACTTTTCAGGCAGATGGGTAATGAAAAAACAAACAAATATTATTTCATCTAGTTGGCAAAATAAAGTGCCCGAAATCTAATAAAACACTAATTTTACTTTTCTTTATTTGAATACCTCGAATTTGTACTGAATTGGCTATGGATTAAAACAATTTGTCTGGAGCCACATTACTTTGTGCGACATTTTTCGGGCATCGATTATAATTTGTGAATGCAGCTGCAATAGTCCGGTTTAATGGATTGAATTCAGGCCGGCATAGAGTGGGATTTCGGTTACAAAAACGATTGAAAACTTGGAAATTGCTTTACTCATGGGTTTGAATGGCAGAAAAACGCATATGCAGCTGTTGTTTGGGATTGAGGTAAGCCACTGTTGTTCCTGAAGCAATGGCCCAAGATATCCCTCGTTGGCCATTGCTCGATTGGCTTCTGATACTTGAGGCTATATCAGACCACGTACTGTACTCATGGACTGGAATAACAAGAAAAGGTATTTGAGGTCGTCACATTTTCCAATTTTCTTGAATGGAGGCGTCCCAAGACGTCTGTAGGCCTAGCCCGAAATTTGTTCGGGAAATTCAGGTTTCGCCCCCCTCCCCAAACATTAATCGAGTCCTACGCCTAATAGAGAACACCCTAGACCCTTCCGTGGTACTGTTCGCCGTGGACCGCCAAGTGTAGGTACATCGGCGCCCCCCAAATCCTTTGCGCCCCTAACAATTTTGGGCTAGCTACGGGCCTGGAAATGAAATGAGATGGGGTTTAACGCCAGTTGCATGGTTGGTGAAGCAAAGTCTGTCGTGTATTTTGTACACGGGGGGAAGTCCATTTACTGATTACACAATTTTGCTTATAACGTTTTTTTAGGACTTCGAATTCTGTCTAATGGTTTGGATAGTTCGCACTTGGTTTTATTTTATTCAAACTCCTTTTCATTTCTTGTTAATACTGATCAATATGATTGTCATTGTGCTTTTTAGGTCTGTTCTTTTGTAGATTGTTGGCCGTTATTTGACAGCTACGGCAGTTCCCTTCTTCTATTTTTTAAATATTGCAAGAGACGGTGGGAGTCATATCTGAATATGCTAACACCCCCTCCACCCCCAATCCAGTTGGTGAACCAGTTGTAGCCCAAGGTTAGGTTCAGCATATGTATTCCGGATATCGGTAAACGACATCGCACGGATGGCACTGTAATTGTTCTAATTAATATAAAAAGACAACAATAAAAATAGGACGCCGTGAGAAAAAAATTAAACACAAGAGAAGATTAGTATAAAGAAAACAAGAAATAAAATATCTGAAAGTGCCAAAACAAACATTGAACACTTATCTCAATCTTTAATTAGCAATATTTATTGCAACTATGTCGGGTAACGTTGGCGATATTGTCTTCTGGTTAAAGAGACAATATATCTTATGAATGTATTATTTGTTCGGATTTATTTTTTGAAAATCAACATGCCTCATTGATAATGCATTGTCGCCAGCAGTCAAGCATGGCCAAATTGAGCAAATCTACCGGGAGGAATTTTAGCCCAAGTTAGGGCAGAAACTCCAAACTGGGAAAGAATAATTAAACCTAGCTGACATTTCAAAATGGACAAGGAATTGGGGAAACCTGGGATCACAAGCGGAAGCAGGTGACCTTGGACCCTTGGTGTCTGAAAAGTGAAAATCACAAAGAAATAGAACATATTAAATATATATAGGAATAAGTTCTAAAAATGGCATCGTTCGAGTTTGTAGAGTTTTCATTGAAAAGTTGCCCTTTGTCTTAAAAAATTGGATAAATTTGACATTAAAAGCTTTGAATGATAAAACATTCTTTACTGGAGTCTTCATGGGTGGCGCCATTATATAATCCGCCATTTTGAAATCCAGGAACTTCAAAGCACTTCAAATCGTAGTCTTACTCACCCAGAACCTCATCGTCTTCAACGCACGTAAAGTTCATTGCTCATGCAAACAGCTGAGGATAGATGTAGGGTACCGGAGTCTTCAATCTGAACGACAGATTCACCCTACGTCTTATCGTTTCTTCCAATGATTTTTCACAGAAATAACATCTACAACTCTAGATTTGACGTCGGCATATTGGCATTATTTGGTGCTTCGGTCGTGTCTATTTCAGATATACACAATCAATTCTGTTAATGGTTTTAGCATGACGATTGACTAATAGTTAATTTATTTCAGTTCTAAACCAAAATTTAAAACTTTAACGGAATTTTGAAAAAATAGCCAATTCTGGCTGGGATTACTCAGCAAAATGGCCATTCATTGTATACGTGCGAAAAAAAAGCCAGCTACAATTTAATTTTCGTACGTTAGTTACGTACGCGGAGTATGCTGAGGTTTGCCGAGTGGCCAAAACGAAGTTATTCGACATTATTTCGATGAAACAAAATATTTGTTGACTAACGCCGGATTAACCATTGTGGGGACCTGGTGGGGGTGTTTCTCATCCCAGGAACTTTTTTTTGAAATTAGGGGCCGGAAACGTAATTTCCTGGCATTTCAGGCACTTGTGTACTTCTCCCAGAAAAAAAATAAAATTCTGCCACAAAATTAGCGCATTCTGGCGTTATTTCAGTGGACCAATCCATGCGAGTGCTATGAAATGAAGGCATTTCTAAAGGAGGGTACTGGAGCCCATTGAGTCCGTTAAATCTGCCACTGTAAGCGAGCAGAACTACATCAAACCTAATTTAACGGGGTCACTTGATTCGGAATGGTGTTATATATCTCACGATGATTTGATGAATGGAGGCCGTAACTTTACACGGATACCAGTCGAAAATATGGCGCGGCATCACCGGATTACACCGAATTCTCCGATGTCGATCGCGACACACCTTGGATTGAGAGGGCCCCAGGGCCTTCCGATGGAGCATCGGAGGGGCCCCGTCACTAGGACACCGGCCGTTGGAGTCCTCGTTGCGACGCAACTGCGATTTTTGTAGTGGGCCCCTAATGTGGGAGGGGGGGCTGTTGCCTGGGCTCCATGACACCCCTTGGTTAATCTGGCTTTGATGCTGACTATAATTCTGAATACAATTTCAAACTCTTCAGAATTTCAGCATCTTTACTTCTCTCATTGGGATTTTTAATATAGCAGTTAACATGTTTAATATAAACACCGAGATGGTCTGACAAACAATGTGGAGTAGTTTAGAAAACATTAGTGAAGATGCCAAGACTTACAACAATAAAACAGATAGAAACAACAAAATAGTTTTGTATAAATTATGATAAGATCCCCTCCCCCACAAATTACCTTTAGACTGTGTGTGTCACTCAGGGCAATAGTATAAAGTACTCAGTATTGGGTATATAGTTGACAAATACTCCTAATTTTAAATAAATAGAAACCATACTCGACCTTGCAAAAATGAGAAATGATATTAAGGGTTTTAGAAGAAGAAAGCTTAATCTGCTTCGTGTACAACAATGGTCGAATTCTCTCGTTTTTTGTTCCGCAATTTATTTTATTTTACTGACTCAGTTTCGAGTTCTTAGGTGTATACAGTTAACAGCCAATGGACATACTAGTCTTCCAATCTCGCCAAGACATCGTGCACTAAGATCACCTGCATAACGCATAACGTTAGGCCTATATCTTTTTATGATGCTTTGAAAATCAGAACCGGTTACGCCAGTAAAATAAGCTTTTCAGATTTGATCTCTGATCCGTCAGTCCAGTCTATGGAAAAAACAAAGACCAACTAATTAACACATTATCATTAGCTAACTTTCTTTTTCTTGTTTTCAAAATAACACCCCACATTGGCTGTTTCATTTGTATACGGGGTATCCTACTAAAATGCAAAACATATTTTACAGCTATACCTTTCACATGTCTTAGAAATCCTCTCGCCTGCACTGAACGGATGGTACCCATTCATTAATGCGATTAGCCGGTTTCCACCTGATACGTTCTTAAATAATATATAGCCTACATTGGAGACTTGACAACCGGAATTTTTTCCCCATCTGTATCACGTATCAGCATCTTATACGTCAATTTAGTTTTAGAGTTTTGGCAGATTTTCGCGTCGCGTAAGTATGTGACGCTGAGTCGAGCTAAGTTCTTTTGCAGCATAATGGCAGATATCTGCCAAGACCACCATCTAATAAGTTATGGTCAACTGCCTAGCCTAAAAGTTCAATGAGCTATTAACGAAAAATCGAATGTCGAATCTTATTAAAAAATCTCCAACTTCGACCCAACACTAATGTACCATTTCAGAAGGTTTATACCCCTTTACAGAATGAAATTATTTACAGATTTGCAAGGTCCCACCTTCCCAAATTTAGTACATAGATCAACGAGCATGCAGTCAGACAGATAAATTATGAGAAAAACCCATCAAAAGTAATGATTTAATTTCAGTCTTTGTCATGGTTAAAATTAAAATCACTTCAAACTACACCTTTGTGTTGTAGGATACATATAGTTTCATGAAAAAGGTACGATACTACATTTCAGCGTCTGAAAGTGGCAAAAAGACGACAAAAAGACAACTATGGCATACGGGCCTTTTCCGTATGAAAGCTGTTCGATACGTGCTACCGTATCCGCGTGCCGTATCACTGGGCAGATTCCGGCACCCTAAATCTAGCTGTAGGGTTCTTAACTCTGCTGGGGCTTGCCGAGTAGTATCATGAAAAATACATACACACATTGATAACGCCACACTCAAAATCCAAAACGGAAACGTTATACGGACCAACAATTTACGCTTGCCAAAAGTCTCTTAACATCTGAAGACGCATAGGACAGCCATCTAGCTTATTATTCGGTGTATGGTTGATTTTTTACATTGACGAAATTTTTGATGTTGTTTATTTATCTACCGTAGTCCGTTAACATAGTTGCACTTGTACTTTAAAATACTTGTATATATCACACAGTTACATGTATATATGTTCCTTTTAAAACTGTGTGATGCCGGTATATAGATATTACCTCTATTAGGCCTATTGCCAGACTTGGAACAGTTTAATCTTCACCAAAAGATATGAAGCATGCAACAATTGTCAGGTAAATAGCTCTTGAGGTACTCTTTTCTACATATAACGTGAAAATTATGAGGCCAGCATCCAGAGGTTATTTAACACCCGATCTTTCACCAAGATGTAACAGTTATCTGTTTTCTGATTTACCACTAGATCTGGCAATTTCAAAGATCACGTATTCCACTCCAGGTCCAGAGGTATAGGAACTACACAAGCACGTGAATTGGAACATGCTTCGTAATAGACATTTGTCATTTTATGTCATAAATAAAGGATATAATAAAAAATCTAAAAGTACAAACATAAGAGGAAGGTTATCGTTTGGCAATTGCTCAAAGTCAACATGTCTTATAGTTTTGGGCTGATTATACAGTTTAAGTTATATCTGTATTACCAACGGGCCTGTGACGAGACACAGCTTCCATTATTATGATCTAAAGCTATCTCAAATACTCCGAAATGTATTCAAATATAATTAATTAAGGGAGTAACTTCTTAAAATGTCATTTTTTTTAAAAATAAAGAAGTAATTTATTTGTAAGCACCAAGAAACCTTGACACTAGTACATGTGATATGGCTGTATAGAATTTTATTAGAATTTAAAAAACAGATAGAGAAACAGATAATATTTCAAGACAGATCTAAAAGTCACCTAATTGATCCTGCAAGCTTCAGAAAGAATGATGTTGTCAACCAGTGACGTGTCCCTAACTAACACACGAATTCTCTGCAGGTAGGATGGGTCTGCCGTCCTATTTGCCAGAGCCAAGAATTTGAATGACAGAACTTTGTTGAGGGCAGGGTCGGATTGGAGCCGGGAACCGGTCCGGGCTCCCATGTCGGAGCGGTCCCTTTTACTGACCGCGCAGCCCTTGGAAATTTTTGAAAAATGAACCCAAAATATATGATTTGGTGGCATATCTAATGACAATCTCTGTCAAATAATATACCCCGACCGGCGATTAATTTACAACCAATATTATATCGTCATATAATTAATTAAAGTATTATCATTGTATCGTCAAGAGTCAAGAGAATTTAACTGGGTAAAAAGAGGGACAAGTTGAGAAAATTTTGACCATTTGACCGATGAATCCGGTGAAATTTTCGGATGAAATTCGGAATCCCCAATGATTCCGAATTCCGACCCACACCCGGCCCAGAAAGTCTATTATATCAGCCCATTCCAGACTTCAGGGATGGCGTGGCGGTCCATTAAAGCCACCGGCCACATACAACATGACCATCATCGCTCCCAAACTGATCCCGCAGTGAATATTCGCTTGGCCGCTACAATCACTGATAAGCATGACATCGGCGAGGCTTAATTAGTACGGTATATTAACTTTTTTACTCCGACAAATTAAATCCTCAAACATTTTTTTGAGGTAACAGAAAAATAAATAAAGACGTTTGAAGTAATTGAAGTTAAAAAATATTTCCTATTAAGTGTAAATGGGTATTAAAATGAGTAAAATGCGTCATTTTGCCCGAAGCAGTTAGGTGTTAAGTAAACATTGCACGAGCCGTTGAGCCAATGACTGCAGTCAACGCACGTGCTATGGACACTCATCTGTTACAGAGTTAATTCCTAAGTAATTCTCTGTGAAACAGATTGCATCGCTCCATGGCCGGTCCAATACCCCCCCCCCCATATAATGTTCAGCAGAGAAAGGTTTTTTTAGACAAATTTTTTTTTTCATTTTTTGTTCGAACGGCCCTTCGTAAGCTCGTCCGACCGGCCCTATCCCTCGACGGCCCAATCCGCCCTTGGTTGAGGGCGGGGATGGGCAGTCGGTTTGCTTCTGTTGCAGAAACACAATATAGAGTTCTATACCTAAATGATGATAAAACTAATCGTCTCATCCGACAACCCATACACATCTCCACTAATACTATTCGCGATGATAAAAGTACGGCAATATATATAGTGAAGATAAACCAAACGACCTTGAACATAACCTTATCATAAGCAGACTCACCAATCCTCTTCAGACCGAGTTGTGCATGCTACCAATAGCTTATCTGAATCAATACCCCCCCCCCCCACCCGGAGTGCTTTGTCGCCATGGTTAAACTGTACTGTTTCTTTTAATGAATATGTCAGGGGTGGACATTTACATTGTCCAATCCTACAAAACAACCATGGCTTTTATATTCTGTATCATATATATTGAACTAGCACGTCCCTGCTAAACTTACCGTGGATTTAAATATCATTAAAATATGCACTCGGGTTATATTCTACTATATAAATCAACAGTGACCAGAGATACCTTAGGAAGAGTGCTCTGTGACGTAAATGGTTAAAAGCATGAATGAGGTTTTGTAGCTGCCAATAACACACGTCTTCATCTTAATTTATCTTGACATAGTCAGATCCTAACACCATTGTTGGAACATGGCCTAATTGAATAATCCCCAAAAAGCAAAGTGACAGATTGATTCACATGATACAGTGTTTGTTGTTTTTCTTGTCAGCGAAACAATGTCGGCGTTAATTATTTTGTATATTTATGTGCCACCATAGGATTTGTGAGGTCGCTAAAAGTGCGCAGAAATGTTTCAAACTTCAAGATTTCTTTTTCTGAAAAAGTGATTTCAGATATTATTTGTGAAATGGTTTCAATACTTTAATTATGTGTGCATTTTGAAATAAAAGTGGTAATTGTGCATGAACTGGTGTACTGTTTACACGTGATCCCGAAGCAGTTTGATACACTGACAGGATTTTCAGAAAGAGGGGGCGTGCCGCACCCACTTTGGAGTGCGAAGCCCGGAACAGTGATTTTTGAGTGGAAAAAATGCCAACAAGGACTAATTTCATACTAATCCTGTAAATTAGGATTTCCAACCTAAACTATTTTTGTTCTCCTTTCTCGCGAGAATATATGGAGCTAAAAATTGTTCGCCACCTCCAAAAATAGAGGGGGCGTGCGCCGGGTGCGCCCCCCTCTGGATCCGCGCCTGACTGGGATCGTAATCAGTATTCGGCGATCTGATCTGTTATTAAGAACAAATAAAGCACGAGTACATTTAAAACTGTGTTCCGGTTCGTGTTAGGATAAACATAGCTAGCATTTCTGGGGCAGCTTAAGATCATTTGAGATGTATGTGGACATTTTGGACAAAAATACCTATAGTTGTTTATTACCATAGCCTTTCATTTTGATGAGCACCACTCCGTTCAAATATATTACGGACCTTCAAAATGTTCGTTATTTAAAACCACAATCTTATCTACGCCTATGTATACATTTTGCAGGGTCAGTGAATATAATTAAACTGTCTAGAAAAGGATGAGGGTATGTATATCCAGTGGGTTTACTACTCAGACATTTGCCCATTCGGGGAACAGCGGCTACCACATGCAAATATTCGCCATTATTTGGTCAATGTTTCCCTACACATATTAAAACAATTATTTGTACCGAAACGTTTAGTAATCGTGAAAGTTTTTGACATGAAAAACGTTTAGCGCATATATAATAGTAACGCTTTTTTCTTTTACCTTTGGTAGAAAAATAATACTGGGATAATACTTATTCAGAAGCGATATTCCGAGGGGAAAATTGGTCCAAGAAAAGTAAGAAGAAAACGCACATGGATTCTAATTAGACAAAAACAATATCAACTCTAATGAGCTGAAACAATACGTTACATTTCAAGGAATGGCAGTTAGGTAATTTTTGATAAGCGATAAGCAGACCAACCGCGAGACAAACTAGGGTGTCAAATTAACAAAACAGTTGTAAGTATAAATCTCCGAGATTTTATGTGTTTGGTATATTCATTTTAATTAGCAGTTTAAAACAACGAAGACACAACGAATGCGAAGAAGCAGCCACGAAACTGAAATAACACATATTAGAATTATTTGCATCGTTGCAATGGGAATTGGGAGCTTGCTTTGATAAACAAATATTTCGGTAATCTAATATTTGTTATGGCTTCCAAAACACAAGTAATATTAGAACTAGGTCGGCAACAATTAGAAATGTATACTTATATTTTGTGCGTCTTGTTCCCAAACTTTTTCCACCAGCAGAACCCTGGGGGAGGAGGTTGAGTGATTTTACAAAGCTGGTTTGGAGAGAGAGAGAGAGAGAGAGAGAGACACACACAAACTAGGTCATTTCGTGATTAAGATATGGTTTAATTTTATTTCAATAATACGCTTGCATGTATAGACACTACAACGGTTCGCGTTGGGGGTAGGGTTTGGGGGTATCTCCAACGACGACCCTCAGAACTTTATAATTTACGAGCGGGTGCGCCCACAATTCAAATTCACATAAATTTTTGATAAAACATATAACGTGTCATCCTAATAGAAATCCTGATCAAAAAACGTGATATAATATATGACCATCCCACAAGAAGATGATCGCGGTTCTAGATTCCAGTATATTTCAACTTGTGTCAAGGTTCGGCCATGTATTATATCTTTATGTCGTACGGATGATTAAATTTATGATCAAATTAATAGAAATCTAAATCTGTTAAGAAATGGTTGGCACCGGACGACTTCGACGCGTATAACTACAACAAAATAATTGAATAATAAACACAAAGCAACTACAGTAAGAAGTATATGAATATCAATTGAAATCTGTAAAAATAAATGGTTTTCAAATTTCAAAAATATCATTAAATCGATTTCAACGTAAATCAAAAGGAGGACTATTCCATGGTTTTGAAGCTTGGTCATTAAAAGACATTTTGGTAATGGATGTTCCAGAGAGTGAACATGTAAATGGCCAATGTCAGTGTCACCACTATACGGTCGTAACACCTTTTAATCAAATCCCATTTAAATAAAAAAAAATGTGTAATCTCTTTAAATTGGAAGTCATCTTTACAAAGTTATTCATCCCAAGGTCACATTAGGAGTGAAGGGTAAGGTGAAAGTAAATTAAGAAAAAATAGAAACATCTGCAAGTTGATGAAAACAATGAAGGTGGTGAAATATGGAACAATTTTCAACGGCAGTTTAACTTGGTAGCTTCCAGTACAGTTAAGAAACTATCAAATACAAAAAACACATTTAACAAGTAGTGTTGAACGCCGTTAACTTTTACAAGTCACATTTCAGGGCATCTAGTACATTATATACGATAATTAAAAGAATTGCGCGCATGCTAACCTGCAGGTCAAATAGATAAAAAGCCGAGTAAATAAAGACATAGTCTGTCAAATTATATTTCATGTCAAGAAATAAAAATGCAACGCATTATTGTTTGGCACAAGGATTTTTTGGCTACATTTTAAAAAGAAGGTAGCCTACTTAACTATCTTACGACCTTGGGTCTTTCCTTAATGCACAATTATTTACCCTTGGAACCCGTTATCCTGATATTTTGTTGTATTCTGAAGACAAAATAGATTTTATTCAAAGAATATGCATATTGTAAACATGTCCAAAATATAAATTTACAAACAAAAAAGAAAAAAGACTCTTGTCGGCATTTGGGAGACGCCTGAAAAGTACCTTTTTTATAATATGTATGAGGCCTTGGAGAAGTATCAATGCTCCATAGTCACGGTCATTGCCAATTATTTTGCGGCCTAGGCAAGGATCCCTACCCACACCCCTCCCGCACACACTTCCCTCCCCCAACACTATGAAATATATGTTAAATTTCAAGAATAAGTAACATCAATCTTTGATCATTTTCTCAGACACAATAAAACTGTACCCCACATAAATGTATGAGCGTGAGAGAGAGAAATGGGGTTTAACGTCCACTCGACACAAACTAGATCATTTCGGGACTAACATATGGTTTAATTTTATTTCAATAATTCGCTTGCGCGTAGGGTCATTAGCAGTGGGTGGAAACCGGGGTACCAGGAGAAAACCCACGAGGTTGGACAGGCGACCCTACTCCTTGCCACGTACAACCGGGATTTCGAAACCACGCCAGTTAACTCAATGGCAGGCCGTATGATACAGCATGCGCACGCTAAACATTGGGCCACCCCCCCCCCCCCCCTTATAAATGTATGACCTTTCCTAGTTAGCATAATGGTAACTCATGTAACTAAACCTAATATTCTGCACATGAACTACCCATTAACCTTGTTAACAAAATGCATGTAATTACGGAATCATAATAATACAAGTGAACTTATATAATGTGCTTTTATCTGTGTATCTGTAAAAATGAAATCTTCACTATAATATCACTTGCTCTAAAGTGTATGCTTCAGTTAATTTATCAATGTTTTAGTCTGTAAATTGCAGTGCCGGCTCTGATATTAATGTTTTTTACATGTTCAAATATTTGTTCTAGAATAATGAATGGCTCCAACCACGAGCAAAACACAGAATGCACAAATTGTGCAGTAATTATTTTTGTTGATTTATGCTCTTGATTCTGGTAGGGGGTCTTTTTTTCCTGAAAGTTGCTAGAGCCATTTCTAAAATAAATATGTTTATCTTTAAAAAAAATTATAGGAAATGATCCCATATGCAACACCTAGAACTAAAAATATTTTTAGCATCAATAGCTTGTGGAATGTTAATTTTTTGTTAGTGAACTCTGATATTGGCAATTCTAAATTCTATTATATAAAAATATGAGTTGGTGTTGACTAAGATGGTTAATTGTGACTGATGGGGAATTCATGTGGTTGAACATTCAGTACTTATATCTGATAAATAAAAACAAACTGCTGTCTATACAGTTCCATTCTTTATTAGTATTTTCTCCGGCCTGACAAATTGAATAATAACAACTTGTTTCTTCACTAGGTTCCTTAAGAAACTACCACGCAGCATAATAAACACTTTCCTAACTTACATATGGTTTTTATATAGTTCGTAGAAATGGGATGAAACCTCAACCTATAACTGTCATGTTGTATTTGACATTAACTCTTGGATTTATATAGCTCTGTCTATAACATGGTCACGTATTGTCTTTATAAGATTTGATGTAGATTGGTTTAGACTGTTCTATTACACGCTTCTGGGCTTTTTTCATTTTAAAGTTACCAGGTGGTAAAGTACTCTGGGGTATGTTAACCTGAAAAATAAAAAGAGTACTGGTATCAGTAAATGACACAAAAAGAAAATATGTTAAAAATAAAAAGGGTACTGTAATGATACAATTTTAATCTGATTTCTTGAAAACATTCTTCTGTAAATGGTCTATAGACGGGTTTATCAGTTTTACACTGGAGTTCCACAGGGGTGGTTACTTGGCCCCTTTCTTTTCTTTATAAGGTTGCATTCCATATTACACAGAATGGCGCCAATGGATTTATTTTGTCTCAAAAGATGGTTCTATTTACATTGAAGTATACAAGTAATGTATTATTTGAGTATATTGTCCACCAATCAGATACCTTGGCTAATGGAAAACGGGCATACGTCATACAGTATGCTATGAGGGAAATTTTTCCCGGGCAATGGCGCTGCAGCCTACTCTTATATCGAATTTCAACTGCCAAGGTATCTTTTATGTGCACTCCAATGTGTACACGGGACCTCAATTTTTTGTCCCATCCACACAACTAGGCAGCTGTCCTTGTCAGGCCCTCCTTATGCATCACTGACAAGAGGAAATCACATCGGAAAATCGAGATGAACTTTCTCTGCCAATGCAGGGATTGAACACCCGACCTCCAGGCTAGCGAACCAGCGAGCATCCATGGTTGTGTAGATCTGATGAGTCTATTATTGTTTGGGTGGATTTGGTCCTAAAATCGAAAATCTTAAAAAAAAAGTATTGATAAGAAAGAGTTATTGAATTAATATAGTTCTGGAAATGTGAAATGCTGATAAAATTATTTCCACCAGGCTTTAACTACAAAATTCTTTGTAAAAGATGAAATTCTCAAAAAAAAAGACTGAATCAATAGCTATGGCAATCCCCTTACTTGATTTGATATTTATGTTTATTGTTTATAACTTGCATTATCTGAGTAGTTTTTGTGTCTTGTTTTTCAGTTTGTGTTATTGTTTGTATTTTGTGTGGTGCAATACTCCTGCACTTTTGATAATAAAACCACCTCCAAATTAAGACTAACATTACTAACAAATAAAAAGCTGCAACAGAATAAAGTTGAACATAAACTTTTATTAGAAAAATGTTAAGAGCCAGAATTTCCCTAGATTACATAGACACCATAAAATTTGCTAAATATTTAAAAAAAACTTATCATTTTCATCTTGCCTGGTTCAAACTTCAAAGTTATCGCTCTAGTCTTTCAAGAAAACAACCTTGTTATTTGTATTTATCAAGATCAGGGAAAGACATTAAGAAGTTTTGTATGAGTCAGAAATGACAGGTTATATTAATAAAACAATACACCATAGGCTTATTATTAGTAACATTGTGTGTTTAGGTATTTTACCAGACTATAATAATAAAGATGTGAAGGTAATAAGTAACTTACGGGTCTTGGGTAGGGGGTTCTATAGTGTAAAGCTGAAATATAAGTAATAAAACATAATTTTATGAACATCATAGATGATTTATGAAAAAAGCATGTGCTACTATAATTTGTAAATATATAGAATGTGTATGGAATTAAATAAAACTTGAATAAAAGAAACTGAATTTGGTAAAGTATACTGAGCTCCATGAAAACGCATCACTTAGTTTTTCGTATAACAAAATGTTCCTGTAAACATCTCTTTTTTATTTTGCTTCTTATTTTGAACAAAAAACCAAAAGTACGACACAGATATCAGTAGCGCGTGTGTGCTGCACAGGCTTTTACGCACGCTGTGCAGTGACATCGCATGAAATTAACCATCTGTGTCATACTTTTAGTTTTGACCCCTCTGACTTTGTACCGTTGATTACATTGTTCCCATTTGAATATTGTTCACACTAAGAAGCAAAATAAATAAGATATGTTTACAGGATCATTTTGTTATACGAAAAACTAGGTGATGCGTTTTCTATGGCGCTCAGCATATTATGGCACAATTATCAAATATTGTTCATATTTATCTTTTCAAATTACACACCAAATTCCAACACTTTAATAGTCATTTAAAAATCACTTGTAATAAGTTTGTAGTAAAATTGATTTAAAAGACTGAGATAAACTATTTGAAATTAAAAACACAAATTAAAATTCAATATTGGTCCATTAATATCAAAAAAAATAATGCACATTCTAAAATCAGTACATGAGTTTTTCACTCGCAATTTGTAATAAACAAAGAAAAACATATCCTACAAGACAATACAGAAGTAATAAGTATTGGCAGATTGACAAACGAGAAAATAGAATTTTAAAAAAAATTTGAATGGACTAACCAGCCGTACACAACTTTTGTTCAATGTGGACAGTTTACTTTTTCACAGGACATAATTGATTATAAATTACAATAAAAACTGAATATTTAGATACATTCATATTACATTGATATGTGCTTTTAGACCCATTTTCGTCTATTGAATCCTATGTGAATTATTCAAATTATTGGGGTTTTTTCTTACGTTTGTTAACATTTCGATGAATTTGACTCCCATTAATATAACATAAATTTTAATTTGGTATATTTCCTACCTATACTTCAAATCCTGAATGGAACTTACCTAACTCTAACCTTGTTTCACCTTCTCTTATAAATTCTTTTATTTCTTCCTGATCTGTTACCTGGGCATTTGATAAAATAACATTGCTATTATTCTCATTTTTAATGATGGACATCTTACATTTAGGTTAAGATAAAATGTCGCACTATACTAATCTGGTCTATTATTCAATTAGAGACCAGCCATAAGCTTGTCAGAGTCTTATATTACAAAGCATATCAACACATGAAATCAACATTTTTATTTTTGACTCAAATCCTTTTAAACATAAATAAATGACCGGCTTTTAATCATGTTTCGGAAAATGGGGGGATTCCTCTCTATTTGTCTTATAGAAAGCAAGTTCAAACTACAAACTTGACTTATTTCAACGACATCAAGATGCCTTGATCCCCCTATTCAACCTCCTCTTCTAGAGACGTTTGTATGCTCTGCTGTCCTTGAGCATTGGTAATGTTTATGTTTGTTGTAAATATTGTTCGGAAAACAAAATTCTAAGCTTGTCATTAATCTCTAAATAAATAGATTTAGAAAGGCTTTTATTTCCTACTGCATTTCACATTAGAGAGAACAAAAAATTGATGATTTCCAGAGCTCCATGTCAGACATAAAATTCCTCATAAAATCTGCCAACCTCTTTATTTCTCTTAAATAACATTCTAGTTTCTTCTTTAATATATTGTTTCTCTATTTTGCATGCTGTGGAATCACCAGACACTGAATTCCATTTACAAGCTGTATTGAGTATTCTTTTATAAAGTGACAACACTTCTCTTCTTGTCTGTGCCATTATGACAAATCCATTTTCATTTACCAGACAACCTCAAATAAATTAAAAGGAACGTTTATACCTTAGTGATAAAATAGAAGTCATAATGGTGATCACAGTGTTGTGCTGACATAAGCTAGAAGAAACATTGTTCCAATTATTATTAAATGAGCCATTAGCTCTCTGAAGATCATTGTTTGTTGGTACCAAAAAAAAAGGAATTCCGATTTGCTGAGATTTGACTACACAGTTACATCAGTATTACCGGTATATATATATCACAATAATAGACTGTCAAAGTTTACACTGATCTAATAAAAGATCTTTTAATGTTCATTATAAGACATACATGAAACATAGGGGGGACCTACATGTAAAAAGATGTGCATTTTGCATGGCTTTTTTTAAAGTGGGAACAATGTCGTAGAGAGTCTCAAAGACACAGAGAATGAGTTCAAACTAAAGGTATAAAATTAGTAACTCTATGTTGGCTGCTAGAAATCAACCTTGTCCACCAATGTCAACATGATCTGTATTGCTCAGCGATTTCTTTATTTTTTTACAAAGCAGTGGGCCAGTTTTATTCAGCTGTGGCACTTATTATACTAAAAATTCCCTGGTAATTTATTCAGAGGTCAAATACTCCAGAACAAATAAATTAATGTGCCTCTCCTCCTCCCCAACCCTTCCCTTAAAAAGGCGGCGATCATGTTTGATCCGACTCCCCTTTTTTATTTCCATCACTTTAGCAGATAGCCGTCCATATTCTGCCCACAAATGGACATTCCTACATGTACTGTCTATTAGGGTTAGGATTAGGGTTAGGGTTAGGTATATATAAATAAGATTAAAACCTATATCTATAACACAACCATGGTAGTCACATCAAACATGAATGCCAAAGAGTTTGTGAGGTACTGGCTCATTAACCAGGAGATTCGAGATTCGATCCTGGTGTGGACCGAGAAAGTTCTTTGGGATTTTTCAGCAAGAACAGTAGCATCACATATTGATCCTGTGACCTTTTAGACTCAACACAAACGATTACTAGTATTCAGACTCAGTTTGACAACAGTTTGGACTTATAAAATGGCGACTTTTTAGACTTGGTCTGGCGATGTTTCTGACACAGTTTCTGACTTGGATGAACAGATAAAAGACTGTTAAAAATTTGTGTGTGTATTTAAGTAATAGATGTCTTTTGTTTAATTTAATTGATCTGTGATTGATGAGCCTGATAATAAAATATCAACACTGCTACTTTTCTTTTGTTTTGTCATGGACTTTATAATACATTATACATGTATAAGGTCCATGGTGGGCGCCTATGGAACTTGACAATACAATATTTTTTAAAAGATATATTACTTTTATGGGAAACGATGATTATCAAAGAACCCAAAGAATACAAACATAGTACAGATATAAAGAACTACAACATTCTGTTTGTAAACATTCAATATTGGAAAAATTACTGTTTCTTTTTAGAGGTCGATACAGTGCGTCATCCAGAACTCCACGATGAAAGTGGTAAATTTTACCTGCATCTTTATAAAATTGCTTATGGCTTATCATAATTTGATTTGAAAGTTGTGTTCAACATTTCCTTTCAACTTATTCCTGTGTCCGAAAGGTCACCTAACCGAATCCGAAATGTTATGGCATCTGCCTGAGCCCAAAATGTCAAAGTACTCAAAGCAATACTTTATGAGTCCAAAACATCTTGAGTACGAGACGTCGTAAGTCTGAAATGCCACCAGACCAAAATGTCATGTAATTGCAGGGACATCATCATAGGACGATAAACTGAGGTCATTCGTATATGCCTACGACATTGGCATGCATGATGTAATGAACCCTTGACAGCTGAGTTGGACTGGCCCTGCTGCTCATGGCAAACTGAATAAATGTATAGCACAGGGTACATGTATGTCCTCATTTAGTTCCCCAAAAGATGCACAATTTCCTAATTACAATATCTGGGCTAAGCCATGATTAATTATTAGAATCCACTGACTCACTGACTTGACTTACGGTCTCGCCCTGACAGACTGTGCCGATCAATTGCTCTAGTTTTACTTTAGTGTTGCCTAAAAATGAAAATGACAATTAAAGGGAGAATAATCCTGTTATTGACTCAATTACTTAATTAAATTTGCCAATAATGAGTTCATTATTTATCGGTTTATTTTTTTCCATAATATAGACAACTAATTCTAATCGTATACTGTCTGTTTATTATTTATAAAGCTTGAAAATACAATACGAACAAGTTTCGTTCCGGATATATACACCCATACGGAAATTTTTAGAATAAAGTTTATTTCCGTTTCCGTTTTAGAATACTTCGGAATATTTTTGTTTTTATTTAGAAATCAAGTTGTTTCCTTAAATAATTTAATGCTTTTAAGTAATGACATCAAGGACAAGAACGTCAATACCTTCTGCAGAAAGTGTTGGATCTCCACCAAGATTTGGCCTGCAGGTAACGTCAAATTAGATCCAATAATTCAATCAAAATATCATCATTAGGCTACATATCTTAAGTTATTATAGTATTAGTAAGTTATATTATAGACTAAACTAAAGGTAGTTTAGGTAGTATATAAATGAGATGGGGAACGTCCTACTGTTCTGCTCCTAACCTGGGCTAATGAAGACGGGCATACGCCAGTGTGCTATTAGGGGATATTTTGCCAAGGCAACGGCGCTACGGCCTACTCTTATATCAAATTCCAACCGCCAATGCCAAGGGATTTTTTACGTGCATGTGTGTCAATGTGTACCCGGGACCTTGTTTTTTTTGTCCCATCTGAATGACTAGACAGCTGTCCTTGTAAGACCGTCTGTCCTGCATCACTGACAATGGGAAACCACGCTGGATAAACTTTCTCGCCCAATGCAGGGATCGAACACTCGACTTCCAGGATAGTGAGCCAGCGTCTTACCCACGTGATCCCCGCTCAGTAGTATAGGCTTAAAACCCATTCTGTTTCCCTATTCCTGTTGATTACTATTACGGTATGTAATATAACGAATCCTAAAACCATTGTTATCCATTTCGGCAGAAAAAAATTGAAAGCCAGTGTGATCCCTTTGGTGGGGAGGGAGGTACGGAAATGTATCAATGTTGAAATGTGATCTTCCTATAGAATAGATTTGTAAAACATTCCTCTCTGGCACTGTACATATCTAAATAAAAGTATAAGTATAAGATGATTTCTACCAAATGCCTTATTGAATATTTCAGGGACATGCTCTAAGCTGGACAGATGATTTACCAGTATGTCATTTTTCTGGTGTAGGTTTCTCCACCAATCAGATTTACAGAGAAGATGGAGAAAGAAGAGAAGAGCATGACTTTGAAGATAAGAGTTTTCATTTTAAGTAAGCCCATCCAAACACTATTCAAACAGTCAATTAAACTACGATGGATGACCAAAACCTGAATTATAGTAATAGGGCCTACCAATGCAGAAATTAAGTTTGTTATCTCACCATCAATAGTTGGACATTTGGGGTCTGTATTATTTTGGTCACATTGTACCAGTAATGACCTGTGGGCACCCTTGAATTTGAGGATAGAGTGATTTATTCAAAGGCCAGAAGATTCCAACACTATTATATACGCCTTCAGATATTTATGTTTAAACTTGTTCAAACCTTTTTTTAAAAAGGTAGACACAGATGTTTTTTTTATTTTAACTTAGCAACTAAATGATAATTTATTTTCATGTTCAGCTTTCATCCTCTTATATAGGTCTGATTATGAGTGTTATCTCTATGGGGTTTTTGATGGTCATAATGGAAATAAAGTCTCTAATTTTGCTGCTCAAAGGATGCCAGCTGAACTTTTATTGGGTCAGTTACAGGACAAAGTAACTGATCATGAAATAAAAGAAGTTTTAAAACAGGTATTAATTAATTTGATCACATTTAAGATATCTTTAGAGATCTTTTTTGATTTTTTATACTCACTGATCATGCATTTTTCAACAAAATCTAAACTCAAATGATTATTTAACAGATAATTAAGAAAACAAATAAAAAATGTCAACCGTAGATAATACCCTGGATTGGATTAAAAAGAGGCACATTAAAAGAGTGATGCTGGTGGCTTGTTACAAAATTTTCAACGCATCATATGTTTGTAAATACTGAATAGAGTTTAACCATTTTGAACTGACAACATTCAAAATCTATCACATGACAATCATGATTTAAATGATTTTAATTGGCATTACTTTAATGAATTCTACCTTATATATCTGACTGTTTATCTCGCTAACCAAAAGGTCTCAGGTTCATTTGGTTCAATCCTGCTGTTAGATCAGAAAATTCATCAGGGTTTTCATGTGTGGTTTCCCCGTATCGGTAGTGCAGATGGGCATGCACATAAAAGAACCGTTGACAGTTGGAATTCGAAATAAAGAGTAGACCGTAGTGTTGATGTCCTAACAAAATTTCTCTCATAGCCCAGTGCAGAATTAAATAGACTTAAATTCAGACTTTAAAGAGAAATTAATACTGGTACTTCGGATGTATTTGCTAACATAACAATTTCTATTTGACTATACAGTTTCATCTGGTGTGTTCAAATTTGATTGTATGCAAAATTTGAAGACAATGTGCCAATTGTAAAAGATGTTTTACAGGTTAATGCTGCTTTTATCCAAGTAATATTAGATGTGACATGATTACGTTTTCATGAGGAGCCATGGTGGCTTAGTGGGTATATAAGATGCTGGATTGCTAGCCTGGAGGTTGTGTGGTCAATACTTGCATTGGCCGAGAAAGTTCATCGTGACAGAACAGTAGAACGTTAAACCCTATTTCATTTCGTTTTTATTTTATGAATCTTACAGGCATTTGCAGCTGTAGAGCAAGGCTGTATTGAATCTATGGATGACTTGTTAGCTCAAAAAGCAACATGCCAAATGGAATTGCCTGAGGTATGTCCTTCATTTTGAGAATATCTGGTCATATTTTGTTTCATTGTTAACGTAATTATGTGGCCGATTGGACTCCCATCCTTGGTATATGAGATACAAATTGTGTAAATAAGAATATATTTAAATGATTACATATTTATTCCCGTTTTGTCAGAAGAATCTGATTTTTGTAATGGTATAGGTACTGTGGAAAACCCCACCAAATAAGGTTTGATTTTGAAACATTGAAACTTGTTCAGATGTTTATTTGATGGCATTGATATCTTAATGAATTTTATTTGCAGGGACTGTCAGACTTTGATGCCTACCAGAAGTATCCTGAAATAATGAACAAATTACATGCATTAGAAACACAGATATCGGGTGGAACAACGGCTTGTGTTGTTCTTATATATAATAATAAACTCTATGTAGCTAATGTGGGTAAGTATATAAAAAATAATTTTAGTCTGAAATAAAAAGAATTGCTTTTGTCATGTAAATGAAATGTAAATGAAGACCATTTGTTACAAAAATAATAATAAAGGCTGAATTCAATAAGAAAACATGGTTCAGTATAATTTACGTCGTGTTCTAATATGTTTAAGGGGATGATCCATAAGTTTCTATATTTTCACTGTTACTTGGATGAACTTTTAGAAAAATTATAGTTTCCAATGTTCAAGCATTATGATAATCTTATAATGAGACACTGATTACCGTTCATTAAAGGATATTTCAAAATGATGTCCCCATGCCTGAAAATGGTGAAGTTTCTAATAAATTGGTGTAGATTATTTATGTGTCAAAATTGACAAGTGCTAGTTCTGGTTGTACCAGTGACTGCAAACTGTTATTTTAATGTGGCAGTTAAACTGTAGCAACTTGGAAGTTAAAAAAAATCGATCATAGTTGTTGTTATTGTTCTCTATATATTGTTAGAAAATAGAAATAGGTGGATATCATCATTACTTTCTGTCCCCAAATTATTATAGGTGATACTAGAGCCCTGTTATGCACTACAAGTAATGGTGTTCTTAAAGTCATGCAGTTGTCACATGATCATACTCTAGCAGACGAACAAGAACAAATTCGACTGGTTAATTTGGGTCTAGATGTAGAGAAACTAAAGCAATTACGTAAACTGGGAACATCAGATAACACTAGATGTATTGGTGATTATCATGTTAAAGGGGGATATAAAGATATAGACATTTTAAGGTAAGTTTTATTTCACTTGTTCTTACTGAACAGAACTACTTGATAAAACTGCATTGTGCATTACGCTATTATCCCTCTAGCACCTAAACACCCAAAACTATTACCTCCTTGGGTCGTTGACTTCCCCCTAACCACAGAAATCATGTGATTAGCTTTAAGCTAAAAATCCTATGGATCCTATGTGACTGAGGCAGTTTGGCTTGCAAAATGAAAAAAAAAGATCACCTTGATTTATTCAGGGAGTTGTAGTAGTTAATATTTACATGTACCAGGTGCTATAGTCTCAGAGATGCCCTGAGCTAGCAGGGATAAACTGAGAACGAGCTTGAGATGTATGGTAGTCTCTGGAGCCCCTCAAAACTAAAGAATTAATGGTCTCACTTAATGGCCCTTACTTATTAGTCTTGATTATAATCGTTTTAAATGAACTAGAAACATCAGGATATACTCTAGAAATCGTAATTTACAGTCAGTTTTACAAACAGTTTATCGCGCCAAAGTGTTGACTGGACAAACATTTAGGCCCGAGAGTTTAAAATGGTGTTAACACTGCTACTATGAGTTAACTGGTTAGCTAGGGTTAAAAAAACTTTTGTCCAATAACTTTGTGGCCAGAAGTCCTGCATTGGTTAAAACATGTTATATTAGATTTCATTGTTCTTTTCTTCAGTGCTGCTATACGCGAACCTGTGATAGCTGAACCCTATCTTGATGGTGGAATAGCTCTCGATGATTCTTGTTCTTTCTTAATTATAATGTCTGATGGATTATACCAGTCCCTAGAAGATGCTTTCCAGTGTGAACGGGTTAATGTTGAAATAGCAACCATGGTTGCTGAGGAGTTCCCCATTCAAACTACTTTAAATGGTGTTGCTCAAGCAGTAGTGGATAGAGTTGTGCGCAAACATCATGACGCGTACATGATGGGACATGATCGATTAAAACTAGTGTGCCAAAAACGAGATGATATAACATTAATGATAAGAAATTTTAATTATCCATTAGCGGTCGCTGCTACCAGTCCAACTATGACACGTGAAAATCATGTTTCAGTACCTTATAATAATAGACCTTCAAATTTACCACCCATCCTCCATATACCTGGTCGAGGAACCCCTCCATCGTATCACACTAATAATGGATATAATGGTACAAATGAATCATCGCCTATTACTCCTACAAACGCAGGATTGAATCCGTATGGTAACAATAATGATACGCAGCGTACTAATACTAGCGGTACATATTCAACCGAATCGACAGAAAGTAGTGAGGATAGACCGTTATTTAATCAAGAATTTAATGCACCAAAACTTGAACTGGATAAAGATGGACGGGTAGGAGCTTATATAGATTTTACAGACTTTTACAAAGCCATTGATGAACTTTCCGATGCGCAACAAGAATCATTAAATGATGATATGAAACCTAAGTCTGGTTATGAGCCTATAAAAGAAGAATCTGAAAGTCCATCGAGTCCTGAACACTGAAAACTAGTTTGTAATTTATTATATGTAATTGATTGAATGTACCAGAATAGGAATCTTTCAATCCCTCGAAAAGGTGTCAATCACATAAACACTGGTGTTTTGATTGACAGGTCTGCACCTACTGATAATATTTTGATCAATCACCATAGCTGAAAGGCTTGATTATGTCACAATTATGTTCGCTCCATGTCTGTTTTTGGTACTACAGTAGTAGAAATGTGACAGGACTTAATTCTTGGCCATAATTCTTGATTGCAATACCATCTATTCAGTATGCTCAAGACTCGCAATCGAGCAAACATTGTGTGTAGCTATATACTATATTATTATGTAGAAATTACATTGAGTGATATTATTTTTGAAAATCAGAAATTTGTCTACTTTTTGATAGAGAGTATTTACCTAAAGAAAACTGCTATAATAATATACAGTTTGAGAAAAGGAAATTGTGATAAATAGTCAGAAATGAGTTATGCACATATCTAAAATAATATGGTAAATTAAGAAATATTACAATAAGTATTTGTGTTTAGAGTAAACTTTGGTTGTAACAATTTTTATTATGGGGTATTTAGATACACTCTGCGCTATTAATACAGTTTTCTGTTCTAAACTTTTAACACATTTTTTATCATCATATCATGTTCCACTTAAATTCGAAAAAAAGGTATGAGTTGTGTTTCAATTGAATTATCTTGTTAACTCTTCAAATGTAATTTTGATAAGCAAGAGTTTCAATTAGTCAGGATAAACTAGACTAAACATTTAACAAGTGTAAAGGAGTACACGACTCTTAACACTAGTTTGGTCGGGGTGGTGTAGCACCATGGGTCGTCTGTCAGACGTGGAAAGCCCTGGGTATTGAAAATACTGCATCTTATAAAATAGTATGATCAACAAACAAGATGACATATGAGAAATGTGTTTATTAACCTTTAGTTCAAGTCATGTAGATTTCAGTTGTTTCAGGTATTACTTTGCTTGACTATGAATCTATAAACAATTATTAGTCAAGGCCATAATATTATTACTGCGGGGCAAATTGGTTAACGCATGTGCATTGATCATAAGGTCTATCATTGAGTCAAATGGCATGGTTTCAATTCATCACTCGTACGGGATGAGGAGTAGGGTTCCATGTCCAATCTTGTGGGGTTTCTCTGGTTCCTCTTGTTTCCTCCCACTGATAAAGACCCCTACGTGCAAATGATTTGAACCATATTATTATGTTAGTGCTGAAATGACCTAGTTTGTGTCAAATGGACGTTAAAGCCCATTTCTCTCTCTCACTAGTTTGGTTTTGGATTAGACTAATTCTACCCCTCAAAAAAATGTACCATTTCATTTGACAGTGATGGTATGGCAGCGCCGGCCCTATTTCAGAGGTCATCATTACTATCTTTGTTTTAATGAAATTATTGTAGAGGTTAAAACTAGTTTACCAACAATGTAAAATGTAAAATAATGTTTCATAATAGGCCGTCGTGTAAACGGCGGCTTCAGTGACTGATTGCTCAGTTGTGAAATGTTGTCATTAAATCATAAGATATATTTATTGAGATAATGATAAAGGTTGATTAAGCCTTTGTTGCATTTTAAACCTTAATTGTTTTATAATCTTATTACTTATCATTTAAGTTTTATAATAAACATTGAACCAACATGCCAAGAATGTTTGTGTTTCATATTCATATCCAAAGATAAAAAACAAAATCACAAGCAACAGTAGCTGGGGAGAATTTCTTACCCTGAGGTGAATAATGAAATTTTCAACAGAGCTAGAGATGAGCATGGGTGTACTTTCCCCTAGATTCTTTGTAAACTTAGGTGTCATAAATGCCATTTTCTAAATGCAACCAACCTCGCTGTCTACTATGGCCTTTTTTCCAACTGCAAATTTGAAATACATCTTGCGCACATTTTGATTTCTGCATTAAATTTGTATGTTAAAGCGACAATTTCATATTTTTAAGTTATGTTTTTAAAATGTATTGAAATAAAACCTTAAAATAAATGGATGGTATCTATAAACAGTCGTACCTTGTCAAATAATAATCCTATTTATCCTATAATTCACTATTGCCAGTTGAGAAATTGGCAAAAATATCATTTTGAACTTCAAATTCAAACGTTTCAAGCAATGTTTTGACTTCTTTAGGAAATATGAAATTCTCACTTTAATATTTATTGGATGTTAGAAAAAAGAGTACACTGCATAGGGGGGCTGTGCCCATAGTGAATAAGTGATGAAAAATAAAAAGACAGAAGACGGAAAGGATTGGATTAGAGGATTATGGCAGGTAACTCCATTTAAGGGTTTCTTCCTTCTTACTGATCAATATCAATATTTTAAACAGTTCCTTCGTGATGGCAGAATTTGTTTTAAAAAAATCTGGTTTCATTATTTCCGTTAGCTTACAATCTTATGACGTTTATTTCAAATTTGTATTATTCTTATCTAAAGAGGTGGATTTTCAAGTATGTGTTAGTAATGGGAGATAACTCCATTTTACAGTATAATAAACCCCTTCACAATGACAAAGAACATGATGTAGAGACAATATTTATCCTTTGGCCTATATCTATATCTTACGCCAATTGTTTAAAAATAAAAGTGGGGGATCTATTAATTACGTCTTAGTATATTCTAGATTATGCCCCGTATAATATAATATGAGTGAAATGTTTCTTCAATGAATAATAAATATCAATTTTAATATAATAATAGCCACATCAAAGGTTTTTGTTTTTATAAACGTCAAAGTGAAATAAAATATGACATCACACACAGCTATAAATAATTCATACATCAAACTACACTGTTATTGGGCTTAAAGGTAAATGAGCTAATAGTTTTAATATAGATCTGATGCGATTGTGATTGTTCCATAGTCTAATCGATCCATTTACCCACTAGCCCGTGACGTCAGTAAGCCAGTAGTATTAACAGGAAGTGGTCGTCCATTTCTCGTGAGAGAAAAAAAAGATCGAAGCACTAAAATATTTCCTGATATTCTGATACTTTAGAAAAGAAATCACCGTCTTGCAATAACTCTGCCTGAAATGGCTATGAAGTAAGCCAAGAGGGATGCATTTATGTGCATCTGTGTCACGGAGGAGCTCTAAATTAGGGTGAGAAAATATGCTTTCACACTTGTTCTTTCTGTTTGATATCAACTCGCACTTTCTCAGTCTCTGAGTTGACTCGGTGTCTGTTATTCATCATATCCCAATTATTAGATCAGATGATACCCAAGTTTTAATCTCAGTTTATTCATTGGATTAAAAGATTTTAGGCCAACACTACAGTCCTATAGGCTAGAAGTAGGCCCTGCCTGTGCAGTGTAGGCTACCTTATTTACTTGACTTTCTTCATTATTTAGACTGTACTGATAGACAATGTGTACATTATTATTTAGGGCAAATGGATCACCTGGAACATTAGTCACACCAGTTAGTATTAGGTTATGGTTAGCAGTAATTATCTTCGGCAGGGGGTAAATATCACGCTTCAAAATACTATGCTTGCCTTACAGCTTCTTTTCTATTATGAACGAGATCTATAGGCTACATTTTGTAGGCCTACGTGTGTTTGGTACCGTTATCATAGGCCTACATTTTAATTATAGTTATTCTACCTTATTGCAAGCTAATTTCACAAATTATGTTAGTGATTTATTCCATTTTGAAGTGTTTATAGACCATATTTACACTCTCTGTTAAAATAAATAGCAATAATACGTAAAGCACAAAGTCGGTTGATATTGACCATTTAC
The DNA here is from genome assembly GCA_948474765.1 of Patella depressa. Classification (NCBI taxonomy): domain Eukaryota; kingdom Metazoa; phylum Mollusca; class Gastropoda; family Patellidae; genus Patella; species Patella depressa. The sequence continues at coordinate 25,005,040 of OX419718.1, forward strand.
ATGTGGATTGGTAAAAATGAGTATGAGAGAATAATAGGCTGATTAAGCTGTACAGGCTTGAGGGTAGTTGGGGTGGATGGCTGAGTGGTTAGCGCATACGCTTTGTATCATAAGGTCTGTCATGAATCAACTGGCATGGTTTTGATTCCCTGGTTGTATGTCATGTCACAATGAGTAGGGTGGCCTGTCTGTTAATAACCCCCAATGCACTAGTGAATTATTGAAATGATATTGAACCATATGTTAGTCCCGAAATGACCTGGTTTGTGTCAAGTGGATGTTAAACCCTAATAGTAATACTCTCTTTGTGTCCCCTTTTTAAATGGGGCAAGTTTACTAGATTATTAATCTACCACACAACTATATATTGCCATTTATTTTAATAAAAAAAAAGGCTTAGAAAACCTCAAAGTGATTAGATAATGAACATGTAGTTTGCAAACTCATCTTTTTATAAGGTAAAATTACTATAATTGAAAAAGTATGATGTACCAAACTCGTGTACCATGTTTCATTTATGTATAACCAATAAGGAAGGGCGTGGTATTCAGCCACTGTCATTGTCTTCCAGTTACAATAATTGTTTTTGGTAGTTTCTAGTAACTCTAAGCCAACCCTAATGGGCTAGACAGCACTAGCAGTGCCTGCAGGTAGTTGTAGCTTACCTGTAGTTATTGCAAAGTTCATTTGAATTGATTCCATTATGTAAACAAAGCCACTGCGGTTAAGACACTGGCTCATTACCTTGGAGGTCGCATGTTCAATCCCTGCATTGACAGGGAAAGTTCATCAGGATTTTCCGTAGTGGTATCCCCTTGTCAGTGGTGCAGGACAAAGGCCTGACAATGACAGCTGCCTAGTCCATGGGATGGGACGAAAACCTAAGGTCCCATGTATACATTGGTGTGCACTTGATAGATCCCTTGGCAGTTGGAATTACGATATAAGAGTAGGCCATAGTGCTGCTGCCCAGGCAAAATTTGCTTCATAGCACACTGTATGGCATATGCCTGCTTTCATTAGCCAAGTTGGAGCAGAACAGGATGTTAGACCCCATTTCATTTCATTTTTTATATGTAATTAATACAATGCATTAATTAATTTCGGAAATTGCAAACCTAGACAAAGGAATTTCAGTCAAAAAATAGTTAAGGTCTTTTCAGTATTTACAATACAAAGTTATGATAAATTGACATTTCATTGATCTATGCTCCTTGAGCGTAACAATACATGTACCATGCCATCTTTTATTGGTAAAAGAGAAATCTGATGGGCCTAGTTTAAATCTGATTGAATTCAAGCTTTGAGATTATCTGTTGTTGGTATTTTGATTTTTTTCTTCAATAAAATAAATAATAAATAATCAATCCGAGTACATATATAATGTTTATTTAAACCATGTCAGTCCCAAAATGACCTAGTCTGTGTCAAGTGGGCGTTATACCCCATTTCTCTCCCTCTCTGATACCTCTTCCGACTTTTATCAGAGAGAAACATTCCTTTCTCATTATCAGTAGGTGTACATGGTTTTTATTTTCAGACAGACTTCCAATGTGACTTTGAACTTGTTTGGTTGAAACTGTGTCAAAGATTCTATTTCAGTTTATAACATAACAGTCAATATGTTTGGTTGAACAAAATACACAAGTTTCTAATTTCAACCAAAAATCAATATATATCTTAAGTTCTTGGTCTGTATATAAAATTGAAGTTATTAGTTTGTTATAGTTATAGGAACATAGTTAAGGGAATTGATCACTGATTACCTAGTCTATTATCTATTTTAAGCAGGGTTATAATTAGTTTTCTCAGCAGCAGTCAGGTGAGAGAAGACTCTGGTTAAACATTGATTTTAAATTGACGTCTCTTCAGATGTACGAAGACAAAATACTTATTAATTGATAACTGAACAAAACATATTATTCATAGACTTAGCAGACATTTTATTGATTGTAACGTTGAAGTACCAGTAACTACCAGTGGGAAGTCTTGCATGCTCACTATTTTCTCTTCATTAGGTAATTACAATCAGTTAAGTCAATTATTTTATTGCGGTACTAATTTTTATCCAAGCATATCATATTTCTATGTCATCTTTCATTCTGTCCGGCCTCCTTTCCAAATTGATTATACAGCATGGTATAGACTACTGGTCGGTTGCAACATGTTTTGATTAATCACCAATTATGTCATAAATATCCATTAATTTTAGAACCTAGATTTTAAAGGCAAAAAAATCAGTTGCATATGTTCGAAGGTGTTTTCTTCAAACTTGAGAATGACCTTCACATGTGAACAATTTTTGTAGTTCATTTTAATAGTTCTGCTCTGCCTAGGTTTCAGGCAGTTGTAGGAACAAAAGTTTAGAAAAGTGTTGCAGTAGTGTTGACTGTTGATGGACAATTATCTACTAAAAAATGATTATCCAGTCTGCTACAGTCTTACTCACTCATAACCACAAAATGCAGTTCAATGAATTTCACACTTTTGTATGGTATTTTCTTTAAATGTTTACAATACATAATTTTTAGATATTCTCAGTAAAAATTAATGTGAACAATGAACTTTATAGCTGAATTTTTGTATGTCCTTTCTACCCTTAAGAGTAAATTTGATTTTGACATCCTGTCACATCATGAACATCTCACCCTATCGGAGAAATCGATAATTTACTTGTTGGCAGTTTTGTGTACTGCTACTAGGTATGAATCTTAATTTGAGGACAACATAGATAATCATCTCAATTTCTGATACATGTAGGTCTACTCACTCGTGTATGTACATGTAGATATCATGTCATGTTACCTTGATGGATCATTATTCTTACAAGACTCGAGTTTCAAACATACAATAAAATGATATTGTCACTGTCAGGCATGGATTTATGGTTAGTATGGAGTAATAATGTATTACCAATAAAGTATATTATTATAGTGTATAATCATACTATAGCTAATGTTACTAGTCTATCATCTGTTGAGATATATATGTATGTAATTTCAGCAATATTTATGTAATAATGATATCGATTATTACGGTAGTCTAGAGAAGTCGAGATTCGAGAACATTGTGCAGTGGCTGGTACTCAATGTGCAATTATAGGGAGCACAAACAGTATTTAGGTATGCAACATAAAACTATAATGGGTAAATTCAGCTGGGAATAGCATATAATTTTTTAATGATTAGCTTTGGATGGTAAACACTTGACAATTTCATTAATGATCAAAAGTATGCACATGTACTGTTAGAAACAAGGTACTATGTACTGATCTATGAGGATATTTGGATTAAGAATAATATCTACTAAAAAACGGCAAGGGTATGTATGAGGTGTACACATTGTTGAAGGTCAGACTAAAAGAATAATTCCAGGGTTTATTTAATCAAACTAAAATTAGTTTATAGGTGGAGGAGGCGATTGGGGTGCTCCTCTGCCCCTGCCTCCCGAGAATTTCTTGATTTTTATTTTCATTTATGCAATCTCAGCGAATTTCATACCCAATTTTGATAGTCAGTTTATGTAATGTAAAGGGAGGCAGACAAAATCAGCTACTGTAGGTGCTGGTAAAACATGCCATTTATAAGATTTTGATATTTTGGTCTTATTTGTGCTCATCAAGATTAATAGGTGGATGGTAAAAGGGAAGGAACTTGCCTTTGTGATCTTACTTATTAGGAAGGATTGTGGGTGGTTTAAGGAGTGATGGGACAGTCGTTGAATAACCCTGTGGCTGTACCCACCAGGGACCAGGTATTATTCAGATTTGATGAAAAAAGGAAAGAAACTGAGCTTGCCATAATCTAATACACATATTTAGTTAATAGATTGCCATGCAGAAAGTGTTAAATTTAAATACCATCAAGATTCATCAAGCAACACCCAGTTTTGACATCGGTCACCATTTTGTCTTGTTTTGATATTGGTCATCCAGTTTTATCAACTGGACAACCGATGTCAAACTATCTGGTAGCACACACTGGGCGTTTTTGATGAATCTTGATGATATTTAACACTTTCTGCATGGCAATCTGTTAACTGAATATGTGTATTAGATTATAGATGGTAAGCTCAGTTTCTTTCCTCTTTTCATCAAATCTGAATGATACCTGGTTCCTAGTGGTCAATGCCAAGTACAATATGATGTTTTAACCTTTGATGGAAAGGGAAAATTAATATGGCCTATTAATGAGGACAAATTAGCTTACACAATGGTAATGAAAATATCAATGACGTAGATGATGTCATTTTCTAGTGAAATAATGTAATTTACTGATGACACAGTTACATAGAATATAATACAGTTACTGTATGTTTTGACTTAGATATCTCTAGTCTTAATCAAGCATCAGATGATAATAATTTAATATAAACTAATGTTGCTCATTTTTGTTGTGTCCATAGTATTTCCAATACAAATTCCAAATGCCATTGAAATAGTAATTTACCACATATTTTCCCAAGAGGAACACAGTAGGACACCAGATATTTTTAGCCAATTGTAAAACATAAAATTAAATGGTATGCTATTTTATCTATTTTCTAGATTTCTTAGGATAGCATTTCTTGAGATTTGGGAATCAAGCTCGGTAGCTTGAAGGTTGGGTGTTCGATCACTGTATTGGCCAAGAAAGTTCATTCCCTTTTACCATCCCTTGATAGTTAGAATTCAATATAAGAGTAGGTCTTAGTGCTGCTGTCCAGGCAAAATTTCCCCATAGCACACTGTAGGTGTATGCCAGTCTTCATTAGCCCAGTTCGGAGCAGAACAGAAGGACGTTTAACCCCATTTCATTTCCTTGATAGTTGAAACATTGTTTCAGTCCATCACAGCTTTGGCTGAATCTGAAGAAATAAATTTTAATTATTAATGGAGGATATGGCTGTTGCTAATTAAATCAATTAGAATACAAATAAAAGAATTCCTAATGGTATCTTTATTAAGGCATGAGTTCTTTGGAGATTGTAAAAAGCATAATTTTGGATTTGAAATGAAATACACATGACACAATTATATAGGATATTAGAAGTCATTTTGTTGGATAAAAATGAGAGAACCCTTGTTGAAACCCCTTGTTCAACCCTTGTTGAAACCTTGTAAAAGGTTTGTAACTCTAGAATTGGTGGTCTGATATGAGATCTGTGTGGTCCACTAGCTTTGTTCATATTTTGTATAATAGGTAAGGACCATAAACCAGGAAGTTGTAATCTGATGCACTCCTAAATTAGTTTAATCAGGAAAAAATTGTGTCTTTTATAGGGTCAACAAACTTTGTACATATTTCACATTTTGCTTCAAAGACTGGGGCATACCTCCAGAACCAAAAGTCCTATGTGCATTAAAATTGAAGTCATCCAACATTTTTTGATCCTTAGTACAGAATGCATACATGTATCAGACAAAGAGGGTGGCCCCTAGAGAATCCACTACCTTGACATATGTTTCACATCCTTTGCCACTACGTATATTTGAGTAAATTGGAGGGGACATTTGAACGGGAAGTTAAATTGTTTTGGATATAAGGATATATCAAAATTGGATAAAATTTGTGACCTTTAAAGGGTCCACAGGCTAAAAAAACAATTTAAAAAAACAATTTTGCGAACAAACCGAGGCAATAATCCATAAAATTAAAATCCTATACGTATCAAAATCGAACCACCCAGTCATCCAGAATCTTTCCAATATGAATATATTGTATTTTAAGCTTCATCAAAATCAGTTAAAAAAATTGTTACTTGAAGAATGTTTGCAAACAAATGTGAATGGACGGACAGGGGCCACAGTACATGTTGGTCACATTGGTTGTCAAGGAGTTCGAGTACAGATTCTTCTAATAAATTCTGTGCTGTGTAATGTAGCTCAAAGTTTGGATTTTTCGTTAATTAAGTGAGTCTAATATTTTTTGAAATATGATTTTAATACATAAAATTATTTACATATTTTTTTATATAAATGCCTGTTTTAAAAAATGACTGGTTTCCATAATGTACTGGTATAGTAGGAACTGTAGATTTGGTAAATGAATGACCTATGCAATCTAGTTTACCTGTAATTTTACTAGCATGTAATAATTATCAGGTTTGGAACAGGTGGTTGATGTACAGGTATGATTGTCATTGATTCATTAATAGCCAATGAACTAATTAACAGCTCCATAGAAACTGTTCCATTATACTTATTCCATAACAATAGTCTGCTAGGCCTATAATTGTATCCTAGCAATTAAATGATAAATGTGAGGTTTTAATAAAGCATGAACATATTATTGTGTGTAGAGGATAAAAGTGGAGTATCATTTCAAGTTGTATGAGTAATCAACTCACATGATATAGATTCAAGGTAAGACCAGCTAACATATTGTATAATACTAATAACAACAGTATTAATAATATAGATATTGTGATCTTATCAAAAGGATGTATTTATTTCCTTATGGTTCTGATTTCATAATATTTAACTAATAATCAGAATCACTTCTTTTCCTATGGCTGATGTCGGCCATGTTTGTGCATGTACATGTAGGTGGTGAGTTTATACATAGATCAGTAATGAGTGATTGATGTTTTAGCTTAGTCATTGGGTGTTTACAGTACACAACTAAAGACACAACACATTGATAAAATGTTAATTAGGGTTTCACACTGCGTAGCTTGTGTGAAACACTATTGTTTTTGTTCGGATTATTATTCTTATTATTATTATTTTTTTTTTTCCATTTTGATCATATCTCAGAAACTACTTGTCGGATTGATCCAATTTTTTCGGTTTTACTGGGAAAGTGGGTGTGACTTAGAGATTTAAGCTATTTCAAACGTTCTGCGACAATGCGAAATGTCCGAAATCACCAAAGTTGTCGTTTTTTTAAATAATGCCGTAATATTAACAACACTTGTTGGATTGTAACGTTTGATAGATTTTGGCATAGCCAGAGACAAGGCACATGGCCACGGTTCTTTAGAATTTTGAATTTCGACGAATCTTCGGAAATATTAGGCGCCAAAGTTTGGAAATTTAAATTTTGACAAAAAACTTTTTTATTAATGAATATTTTTTGATGGCCTTTTACCCACGGTTAAAGGGTCGTCTGATTTGGGCAAAAATGTTAACATTTTTTGTCCCGATATTTTTCCGTGGCCGCTATTGGCTAATTCAGTTGATCGGTTATAGATACATTATTTATTACCCGATTTGTATAAAACAAAGTGCATATGCTTCGTGGCCCCAAGTGACATATTTTTTGTTACCGATGAAGTTGCCTGTTGGCACCGGAAGTGACTTTAATTTAGCAAAAACTACAATTTTGACAGTTCGGTACAACTTTTTGAAAGCAAATATCATTTTTTTCAAATCTTATGTCACTGAAAAGATGTGCCATGTAAAGGCGCACAAAACATCGGGCTCAGTTTTTTTAATTTCGATTTCGTTTTCAGGCAATTTGGATTAAAGGGTGAAAAAAGGTGTCAAAATAAGCTATTTACAACCCATCCTGCGTCACCATATTAAAACATATATCTTCGTAACATTCATAAACTCGTAGTAATAACCCATACGAAGAGAATGTATGTGAAAATTAATTTGTAATATGCGCAGTTGCCGAGAAATAGGCAATTTTGCATGAGTCACTTTTCACGTAATTTTGGCTGTAAAAGAATCAATAATTATTCGATTTTCAATTTTCTTTCGCCATTGGATGCCTAATGCCATAGTGGACTATGTCAAATCATTTTACGTCTTACGCTGCCACCGGAAATGACGTCATTTGCTCAAAACTTAAATTTTAGCCCTCAAAAACAATCTTTTATTCAAATGAGTCGTACTTGTTATCTGTTTCAAATTATGATATTTGATTCTATTGATCAAATAGAATGAACCCATACGATCATACAGATACCACAAAATGGTTTCCAACTTGTACGGTTGCAGAGAAATGGGCGATTTTTCTTAAGTCACTTTTCAAGGTTTTTGGTCTACAAAAGTGTCAGTTATTATTCGATTTTCATAAAATTTTCACCATATGATATCTTATATCATTTATGATTTCATAGAACTATTTTAACATTTTCAGTATTACCGGAAGTAATGTCATTTTGGCAAAAACTGTATTTTTAGCCTCCAAAACAGATATATTTTTTTCAAATGAGTCTGATTTGTAATATATTTAAAATTATGATATTTGATTCCAATCAACAAATAGATTGAACCCATACGATCATATAGATACCAAAAAATAGTTTTTATCATGTGCGGTTGCCGAGAAATAGACGATTTTCTACAAGTCACTTTTCAAGGTTTTTGGTCTATAAAAGTGGCAATTCTTATTCGATTTACATACAATCTTCGCCATGTGATGCCTTATGCCATTTCTAATTTCATAAAACTAATTGAACATTTTCATTATCACCGGAAGTAATGAAATTTCGCCAGGATCACTTACAAGTAACATATGTATAAAATGAATTGATATTGCTGGATTTGGTTGATTCTTCGTCCATTTTATTTGATGTTTGCAATGTCTATGTGGAAACCTGTTTAATGGTTTCATTGGTATCGGAAGTGACATATGTTCAAGGGCAACGTGGCACCGAAAGTAACGTGGCACCAGTGAAACCTGTCATTCCTGCATGCAGGTCTAGTTAAAATTGAATCTATTGAAATAAGAAATACAGAATATAAACTGAAAAAAATTATAAATTGAAAAACATCTGATTACGAGATATTGACTGTTGATAGTAGATAAGGAAATTCCTGCTTATGATTAAATTTTTTTTATCAATGAACTTCACTTAACTTAGGAATAAGATATATATAAAAGGAACTTCAATAGAAATGTATACAGTTCATTTAAAAAGAATAAAAGTTTCTCCATAAGGAATTGCAAGGGGTCTTGAATTCCCCAAAATTGGCAGAATACTGAATTGATAATCAGGAATCACCGGATATGATTTATTTCATGCCCTAATTGTTTAAAAAATTGGAACCACAAGACGAAAGAAAGTGAATATAATACATCATCTGTTGAATTGCGATCATTGAGTCACATTTTGCTAAATATATTAAATTTGACTTGGTGTGAGCGTATGTGGCATGGAGATAAGGGCGCCTTCTCAACCTCGTGGATTTCCTCCGGGCACTCCGGTTTCCTCCCACTGCTAAAGACCCCTACGCGCAAGCGAATTATTGAAATAAAATTAAACCATATGTTAGTCCTGAAATGACCTAGTTTGTGTTGAGTGGTCTTTAAACCCCATTTCTCTCTCTCTCTAAATTTGACTCTGTTCATGAAAAGTAATTATTGCTGCATGTACATGTAATCAATCTTGTAGTTTCTTTGCCAAATTGGTGGTAAATAGATTCGGCCAAAATAATGTTTTCATATATCAAGAGTTTTGTTCAGTGTTTTTCTACTTGAGTAGTATGTAAATTTATTTTTTGGAGTGATATGAAAAGAAGCTTTGCCAATGTTTCTACAAATAAATGTACAAAGATGGAAGGCTTAGATGGTTATAATTGAGAACAGGTGGTAAATAAAATAAATTATATAATGTATAGGTTTATCGAAGAGAACTGAAACAGCTTGTACAGTATATCTTGAAATTTAAAATAGAATTGTCCCATGATCACACCCAAAGTACCTTTAGAAATCTACAGGGCAAATTGCCAGTAAATATGTCATTTATATCGATCGTGACACAGGCCTATAGTGTACTTAACTGGTAAATACAACACAAAAAGGTAAATTAGACTTTTCCTAGATGCAATATCCTTTCATTAGTTTATGTCATTTAATAAGTTAATGTATTACCAGTTTACCACTAGACACTATTTATTAATGTAAGATCAATATACTATAAACTTTGGTGTAAGGAAATGGGATTTAAGATTCGACTGTTCAACATCAATTTTGCTAGTGAAGACAGGTGTGTGCCATGCAGTGGGTTATAAGAGAGATTTTGCCCTGACACGCTACAGCCTACAATAATACTGAATTTTAACTGTCTAGTTTTTTTTTTACGGGCACCCGAATGCCTACACAGGATCTCAATCTCAGTTTTGGTAGAATTCAATGGACTAGGCCCTCCATCCTGCACCACTGACAATGGGAAATCAAATTGAAACATTCCGGGGAACTTACTTTGCCACCACAAGTTTCGAACCCTGGGCCGTCTGGTGAGTGAGCAAGCGCCAAACTAACTAAGCAACTGAGTCTGCCTATTAACTATTTTGTTTACACATACAGACATTCTTCATAAATCAGTATGCCCAGTTTTGTTAGCAGATGAAAAGGTTTTTATTTGTACTCACTGGTATTCTTATTTTGACATCTCTCTTTTGTGTGTCCACTTTGTAAGCCAGAGTTATTTATATATGGAGGGATTTTTTTGTTAGGGAGGCACGCTGTTGACATTTTTGAACTCTTCAATTGCCTGTTATTATGTCATATTTGATCCTTCTGTTGAATTTCAAATTTATGAAATATGGTATTTATAAAATTGAAATATGTTTAATCTAAACATAAATCACAATCCAATTTGATAATATATTTTGACTTACATCAAATAGGTCTACTCTCTTATGTTTACCAATTAGAAGCTAATACCTATATCTGAATTTAGATTAAAGAATTGTTGTTGTTTGGTTCACTTAGATTGATTTTGTGTTATCAATAAATTTGATGGATTATTTGTTACTCATATAAGAGTACATTGTAACAAGATTATTTAAACTGGTTGTTGGCATTTAAATCGCCATGTATTATTAATAAGATATGGAGGAAAAGGGAAAGGATGCATATTTGGGAGAATATTTCTAATATGTGTATCTATTACACTATAGTTTAACCATTGAGTGAATTTATATACATTTAAACACATCCACGCTAATCAATAAACTTTATTTGTATAACAAATAAAATACTGATAACGATATGCCAGGGAAACAACGAAAGAAAATATGCAATTCATGCTCAATTTAAAGCTGCAGTTGTATATTTTTGTAAAAATTTGGGGGACATCAAAGAAGAAAGGGTTTAACATCCACTCAACACAAACCAGGTCATTTGGGTACTAACATGAGACTGGTACAATTTTACTTCAATAATTTTCTTGTATGTAAGTGTCTTTAGCAGTGGGAGGAAACCAAAGTACCCAGGGAAAACTAATACACCACTTAGCCCAGTGAGAGACCTTATGATCAGGTTTGTGATGTGTCAAACTAATGCATGTTTCACACGACTCAAAAAACGTATCAGCCTCTCTTTAACGCAGTGAGTAACACATTTTGGGTTTGCTCCCAGTGTCGGTTGAGAAAGTTCCTCTGGATTTTCCAGGGTGGTTTTCCTTTGTCAGTGGTTCAGGACGGATGAGCGTGACAAGGAACACAATCTATTCATACAGATGGGACAAAAAAGCTGGTCCCTGTGTAGTGTGCATCCATTGCTGTGCAAGAGAAAGTGTTAATGAGATTACTCAATGCAAATTGAATAGAAATCGTAGTTTTGCTAATTTTGACCTACATGTATCATCCACATGAAGATATATGTCACCCACCCATTCCTCATTATTTATTGGGAAATAATTAGACAGATTTCCTTTATATCAAATTATTAACTTCATTGATAAACAATGACTTGATGTATATAAAAGGTCAACTTGTTCCGTCTTAGTTTAAGTTGACAATCCAGACTAATCTAAATATTTGAGGAAAGACAATCCAACCTGATTTCTAACTAATCTACGTTCTAATAATCAAAATGGGGTTTTCTTCTCGTTAACATAATACTTTGCAGTTATTTTACATTTGTTTTCTTTTTATGCTTTTTTGTTTATAAATAATAATTTTATTCAGTAAATATCTTTACTTGGATATATGTACACAGAATAGATATATACATACCATATATAATTACATAAATATAGAACATGTGTTTATTTCTGGATTTAGTTTTGTTGATCCATACAGACAACTTATTGTTTTGTAATTCTTGAAGTTTTGGATTGTCTGTTTTCTTGCATCTGAATGCAAGTGACATAAGAGTAAATAATATTGGTATTTCCGAAGGATAATCTTGGTTTAAAGTGTATAATTTGTAATTTTTTTTTTCTAGATATTAATATGCTGGCATGATTGTGTCTAATTTATTTAGTGAATTTCCAAAAAGATAGTAAAGGATCGAGAGTTTCTAATTCCAACAATAAGTTTGTTCCATTCTCCTGTACTTGAAGGGATGAATGATTTGGAGACAAGTTTGGTTCTGCATTTGATTTCCTTTATTTTATCAAAGAGTATAATTACTAGTAGAAGAAGAGAGATAGAACTTATATCTTGGAAATGGTATACAAAACAATGGCATCTACCAATATTGTTTTAGGTCTGTTTTATTCCTGGAGTAATAAAGCAGGCATTATTCAATAGGGAACTGACCAAAAACAATGGCCATCACCAGCCAGACTGTGATTAGAGTTCGGAAAAGGTTGTTTTGGGAGATTGTCAGACTCACTCCAACCTCTTTCTACTTTTCACATTTGAAATAACACATACATGTACCATCTGAATTCATTATATGAAATAGTTTTTTTTAACGTCGGCTTCACCCAAAAGTTATATTACATTGATTTATTATCTGAGAATAATGTTTATGTTCTGTGAGTGTGATGTAGGTGTTAATTATTAACTATTAAATAATGCCTTATGAACATTAACAGATGTGACATCATGTGTAGGTGGAAATGTTATGTTGCCTGGTAACTTTGAAGCTACATGTACATGTAGTTGATCTAAAGTGTGATTTATAAATATATTATAAGTAATTATATTATATATGTACATGTTCTAGCTTCATTGAATAGTTATGTTAATGTAAATGTAAGTACCTGTGATCTGTTATTGTTTGATATCAATTGTTGAATAATATTTACCTTTACCTGTTACCTGAATGTAGGTATGATTAGTATGGTATAATATAGTCCTATCATAGACTCAGTGTGTGATAAACTTGACAAGGTGTGTACACCTGTCTATGTGTTTAATTAACAACTGAACTATGTTTAATTATAAAGTGATATAAATTAAATCACACCTCTGGGAACACCTGTAACAATTCTACTTTCTTTTTTTTTCGAGAAAGAATTATCTGATTGTGCTGTTCACACAATTTTAGTTCCAAATTTTGAATTTTAAACTGAAAATTGTTCTAAATTTTCCTTGATTTCTCTATAGATTTGAACTTGCATGATACACCTATTTTATATGTGAGGGATTGGTGTAAAATTGGAGAGTTATACTCTCTTTACGATCAAATTTAGGGACTTTTTTTAAATTGTGGCAAAAGTTACAACCTTATCAAATATCAAAGTTTTAAGATTGTAAATTTTGAAATTACTTTTGACTGTAACTACCCGGTACTTTTGACTGTAACTACTCATTACTTTTGACTGTAACTACCCAGTACTTGTGGATGCAATAGAGAGAAAGATTCTCGTTGCAAATTTAAATGGTTCCATTTCATGTAATCTCCTAATTATGATACAGGGCATTCTGAATTAGCATTGTTTTCACATTTTTACTTTTAAAGCTTGGGATCGGGTTCATAGAGGATTCCTTAAATGTCTGTAGATCTAATTATTTACAGCAGACAATTTGGGAAGCTGTGATTTTAAGAAGTAATATTATAAGTGTTAAACTGCAGTCGTGAAGATTTATTGTGATCACATCATAGACATGCTGTTATTAGATTATGGTTGATGTATAGTGCACTTATTGGGTTGAATATGGTAGTCATATGATTATATTGATTATGTCCATGTTATATTTTGTAGGCATATGGTAAGAGTAAAAGTTGTGTGTGTTAACTCTGATGGGGAACTGCCTGTCATGTTGTGAGGCTGATAGCCACCAGGGTTCTACCTTAACACCTGGTACACAACCTCTGCAACAGGTTCAAAGGTCTCGTGGCTTAGTTCAGTATCCAGCCACAGAGTTTAAAGAACTCAAAAGACCTGTCAGCACTGAAAACCAAAACCAGGGTCGTGTCTTGGCGCCAACGACTGAGAAAAAAATGTTTCCACAGTATACAAAAATCCCTCCATTGAAAAAACAAGGTAATGGCGAAACCAAAAGACTTTCCTTTGTGTCTAAAGATATTTCAGAGGCAAAAATACTTCAACTGTACGAACAATATAAAGATCCAATGGAGGAACTGATTTTAGCAGAAGGTATTGAACATTTCTGTCAAGATCTAGAAGTTAAACCAGAAGAATTTATTGTTTTATTAATTGCATGGAATTTTAAAGCTGAAACAATGTGTAAATTTACCAAAGACGAATTTGTAAACGGTTGTAAGAATCTCAAAGTTGACTCCATAAAAAGCATACGCTCGAAGTTTCCAGAATTGGAGGCTGAGATGCAGAATAAACAATCATTTAAGCACTTGTATAAATGGACGTATAAATTTTGTTTGGACAATGACAGTGGTCAAAGAACGTTACCTGTAGATGTGGCGATTAGTCTGTGGAAATTAGTATTTACCGGTAGTGAACCAACGTTATTAGAAGATTGGCTAGAATTCCTGGAAAAACATCCCACTATTAAAGGCATTCCAAAAGACACATGGGATATGTTTCTTAATTTTGTAGAACAAGTCGGAGATGATTTAAGTACTTACGATGATACAGAAGCATGGCCGAGTCTCTTGGATGACTTTGTGGAACACGAGAATGATAAAAAGAATCAAAATGTGAAAACTGATTGATAGTGTTTTTTCTAAATTATCTGTGTGCTCATACATAAAATTGTGCTCTGTTGTTGTTTTTTGGAATTATCATATAAATGGATATGTAAAGTAAAAATGTAAAATTGGAAGGGAAAATAGTAAAAACATCAGCTTGCTTCACATTTATACATTTTCAGTGATTGTAATCTAGAGGGAGAGAGGTTAAATTTGGTATACACTCGAAACAATAAGGTCATTTCGAAACTAGCTAACATATCGTAAAATTATATTTCAATAATTTTCTCGGCAGAGGGGTCTTTAGCAGTTGGTGAGCAGTGGAGGACACAGTAAAAACCCTCCTTGTCACACCCCTGTGACTGAATGACTGACCTTATGATCTAAAGTGCATGTGTCAGACCATTTTAAGCTGATGTCCAGTCAATTTTATTTGTTTGTACAAACCATTATACAATACAAACATAGTTTTGTTAAACCAGTGTGACATTATGTCTTATAAATTCTGTTCTTATTATCCAGTATTATGTGAATAATCTGGTGTATATTAAAGGACAATGTTAGTATCCACAAAAATTACATACATGTATGTCGTAATACAATTTTAACATAGACATCTTTTCTACGGGTTATCCAATACAAAGATTTGAAGAATCGGGAAGTAATAATCCAGTAAGGATAATTCATGTTTTCCTTTTCTTGTGTCACTTCCCAATTCTTCAAAGCGATGTTATGGATCAACTGTACGTATCAAAGATTTGTTAAAATTATGTATAATAATAGTGGCCACCAACATTATCCTTTCAGTCTGATGTTCATTTTATATTGATCACCAGTTTTCCAATATTCTGGAGGTATTTTAATTTAAATAGCCTTCATATGTTTTATATCTGGTTTGTTTTGACTTCAACGCTTCATAGAAGAAAGGAACTTTCTTTCAGTTGAAAAGATGCCTTTCTGTTATGCTAAGACATAGAAGAACTTTGAAAATTGGAAGATGATAAAAGAAACAAACTTATCCCATGTTCCCGGTTTTCTCTTAAAGAATTTAAATAAAGGGGTAATATTCATTATTTGTTGCTCTTTCTGAAGACTGAATGAGTCTGTTAAATAGAGTTATCCCCCATTATTGCAATCCTACATGTCACAATCAGTGACTCCTCATTTTGTAATAATACATTTACATTATTAGTCCCACACAATATCAAGTATAATGATGTTAGTTTGTTTTATTACAAACCAGTCATAGCCCTGTATTTTTTTTTACAAAACCTGTGACACTGTTGTTATTGTAAAGAACATAGCATAGCTAATGACTCAAAGTCACCTGCTTCTAAAGGTATAAAAAGTATAGTATTAATCATTCATATTAATCATATATCCTTTGTACTGTTCTATCTTAAACAATTCTTTTTCCTCAATGACAAATATAAACAAGCTTTTTCAATTATTGTAATTTTACACATAAAGAAAGGTCTCCAGTCTGTGTGTGTGTGTGTGTTTGTCTTTATTTTTGTTTGCTTGAAGGGAAGCGACACTCTTTTTAGATATTTTATAAAATGAATTCAGTTGGAATTCTCTCTACATCTTAAGATAAATTAACGTAAATTATTGTGTGGTGTAAAAAATTGTTCATGGTTTGTTTGGATGGGGATGGAGATTGGGCTACTTGTGTAACGGAAATATCCCCTAAACAGAGTTGTTTCCCTTGGATTTTGTATTTATGGTCAATATGCAATATTTAATGTACAGAACAAGCTTACCTATATTTATGTAATACTTCAAAAGTATTCTTTTAATTGCTTGCCATGTGTTTTTCAAGGGTTGTTCGAAATCCATTTAATATAATTCCAGACACATCTATTGTGTGTGTGTAATATACTACTTTTTGAGAGGGTTTAATGTCCTTAGATGTTATACATCATGTATATAGTTCAGTGCTTAAATGTGTACATACATGTAGGTACCGTATTCAAATATTTATAAGGTAAAATGTCCCATGTTAAACCTGGCAGCAATTTACTAATTAAAGCTCGGGTTCACATAGTTTTTACTCACTTCTTAATAATCATTATTTGACAACTACCAAACAAATTTAAAAACAAAAGCAATGCAAATCAATTGGTCTGTAACTGAAATTGTTTTTTTTACATATGAATTAAAATGAATAAGTTATAGATGATGGCTCAATACTTTAATTCTTGAATATAATGCATGTAATGTAATAACAAACATCTCTATAGAGCCTTTGAAATCCAATAGAATGTGCTGCCAATTTGAACAATTATGATTTAGACTGGAATATAGTTAAATCCAGCAAATGTATTTTGTACCTTTATAATACATCTACTTACAAACATCAATTTACAGAAATTCTGCCTGGATACTTATGTTCTCGCATTATTATCACAAAATGGTTTAGTTTTTGGACACATTTGACAGGACTGCAGACTTCAGTTTTCTGCCTTAAAGTATGGCTTTACCTGAAATAAGATTACCACTGCAAAATGAGGTGAAATTTTGTATTGTTTTTTAAGATTTAATTGATGTATGTACCTTGTATTTTGATAACACATGTAATATGGTATTCTGTGGTTTTCTAACTTTTCATTTCATGTGTAAGACATTTTGTTTTAAACTGGGATGTTCAAATTTTCTGTTATCGGACAATAATTTTGCAAATGTTTATGAATGGAATTTCACATTTTCTCTTTTTGTATTTCAAGAATTTGCAGGTTGTTGGTAAACCTATCTTTCAGAATTAACAGTTGTTAAGAACTTCAGATAACAATATACAATGTTGCTGGATATAAGGGTAAGCACATCAATCCAACAGACTAAAGCACTTAATTCATATCCACCAAAGGAATATTTAATGTTGATAATCACTAATTGGCGAGCAAGCCCACTTGTCAAATGGAACAAATTTATACAGCCTTTTTTTAACAATCTAATTTAGATATTTGTTTAATACTGTGCTTTAAATAAACCTGTATTTTGCAGCTTCTTTTTATTGTTTACGATATATACTGTATGTATATGTACTCATTGTCATTTATATTTCATTTACTTGTATCAAAATACAATAGTTAGTTCTCAGTGTAACTGGGTGTTATTTAAATCTAAGTATATCATTTAACACTTCATTTTAAATTGAATGATCAAATATTAAAAGCTTGATGCATCATTTAGCCTTATAGGAATCCTTTGCAAACTATGATATTGTAAAAGTTTAATCTCTAATGGGAATATCAGTCAAAAAATGGTTAAATTTTGTTCAGTATGTACAAAGTTATGATAAGTGGAAGTTTTATTGATTTATGCTGCCCAAACGAATCCAAGTGGTGAGATTATCTAACATTGGTATTTCTTAATTAAATATTAAATAATCAGTCTGTGTGCATATTTATTGCATAATAAGGCCCAAGAAAGTTGCTAATTTAGCAAAAATGCAAATGACGCATCAAGCTTTTAAATAGTAATGAATTAATTAAAATTTTGGAAAGAAAAATGTGCTTATGTATTTACTATTTACCAAAGTTTAAAATTTGTTAATCTAGAAAATTTTTTAAAATATGATGTATATATATATATATATTAATTCAGAATGGATGTTTTTAAGAGAAATTTGATGCTGTGTATGCGATTCTTAAAATTGGCCCCTGCTTTGTGGAATATTTATTTCTCTTTCTGTCCTAATATGGTGCTATATTTTTTTAAGTAAAGGTAAGCATCATCCTTTATCACTTCATTCCATATTTGTTCATTGTCATATTGTCTTGTTATCTACAGTGTTTTTGTAAAATTTGGATTGCTATAGATAGATATAGTTGTATGGATTGCTGCATCAGACAAAATAGTTATTGTTATTGAAGAAAAAATAGGGATCAGCAACACCACTCCATGAGTTAAAGGGGTTAGTCAAACCAATTAGATCTGAGTAACTATTTGGTTGTAAAATGCTGTCGGCTGAGAGACCCCCCCCCCCCCCCCCGATATTTAGTGTTCAATCATCTAAATAGAAATACAGCAGATTTACTTGGCGGTGGAATATAACATGATCGTTTAGACCTTATGACTCTTTTATCAATTTGTTAACCGATCATACAAGGAATAAAATAGGATGTTGATATATGATCAAAAATGTTATGTAATATGTAATAAACACCTTATTTCACCATCAGAAGACCAGAGAAACATCATGTAATAAACTACTCTTTTGTTACATGCAAGTCTGATGTATTACACATGTGCATGAACCACTGTTGATTGGGGACTAAACAATGTTTTCAATATGATTATAAAGAAAGTATATTTTTGGTCAGAGATCATACACCATGAAATAATTATGATTCTTTCATTTAAATCCATGTACTTGTGAGAATTAACTAATAGATATATTCTAGAAACCGGTAGTTCACAGCTACTAAATGTTACATGTGAATTGTTATCACAAGTAATTGCTCAGTACTGCTTAAAGGTAGGACAAAGATCTTGTAAATTGTTGAAACATTTACATCTAATGTGGTAATGATGTCTGGTCATGAATAAGGAATACCAAAAATATCACTTCACAATTGTAAGTAAGAAATACTGTTGAACATATTTTAATGGGATAGCATATTTCTAAATACAATAAAGACCTCATTGTAGAACTCATTGACTACAGTGGGGTGGTGTGTCTGGTCCCCCAAACAAACGTAGACTCCCATAGGCTTTATATTTATGCCCTTGATTATAACATGTACAGATCGTAAGGGAGATAGAGAAGGGTGTTTGTTAGATGTACATGCATTTTGCAAATTGATAAAAATAAACAAACACACAACTAAAGTTTTTGCGTGTTTTTTTTTTTTTTATTTGTGTAGAAACTTATATTTATCTTGTATTGTATTTACTGTACTGTGTACATATATTATTGTAAGATTTTATTTAATGATTATTAAGTATTCTTTGTGTATGATGGTTATACTATGGAATTGTGTTTTTATTATTATGCTTTAAAAAGTAGTGTTGTATAGTGTTTTAGTTTATTTAATTTAATTAGTTATAAAAAGATAATGGGTTTTTAAGCTATTCA
This sequence comes from Patella depressa, assembly GCA_948474765.1. Classification (NCBI taxonomy): domain Eukaryota; kingdom Metazoa; phylum Mollusca; class Gastropoda; family Patellidae; genus Patella; species Patella depressa. The sequence continues at coordinate 25,024,846 of OX419718.1, forward strand.
TTTGTTTATTAATATAATAGAATCTTATGGTTAGTAGACTATAGCAATATTTATGCTCAAACTAAGAATTATAACTTAAAGAGACAGTCCCTCCAGCTATAATCTGAAGTAAAATGAATAATGAATTTGGATAATAATATATTAATTGGATTGCATCTGTAAATATAAAATAATAAATAATGTTCCTGGGACTACTTTTAACGTATTTGTAAATAATCACTCTTTAATTGCAAAATAGTTTCTATCAGACAGGTCACATCTTAAAACATATTTTGATATCATGAGTATTTGAGAGACTGTCACTTTGAGAAGAAAACTGCTGAACAAATTCTCATTGTTTCATTTTTTAGACAGTCATTCAGTACTGTCATCAGGTAACATCATGCAATTCTTATCCATAATCTGTGTGATAAATAGAAACACTTGAATGTATTAGATTATTATTGTTAATGGAGAACAAGAGGATTAATAAATCCATGCTAGTACAGTGTAACTGAATGTAGGTACTCATTACAAGTATTTATATAACATTAATGACTATTCTTTACTGGAAAAGATACAATTTTTAGTACATTAATGCTATATTTGACCCAAAAATCCTAAACTCCTACTTAATTGTCTTTATATTTTTTTTGTACTGTTGCTCATTTATTTGTTTTGTTATTGTGGATATTAACCGAGGAGTAGTGTATTCAGTTCAACACAATGTGATATTTCAAGAACATTGGCCTGTTTTGACAAATTTATTGCACTGGCCTTCAGTATTTTATACTAGTCACATTTATAGAAATATAAGACCCAACCACAATGAATTAGCGTCTATTTAAAGTTTCAAAATATATTAATTGATATATACAAGAAATGTATTGCTTATATTCTATTAATAAATCCTGAAAAGTATAACGCAAGGATCACACTTTTACTGTTGATCAATCGTACAGTGTATAGATGACATTGAAGATTAATATCCTTCACTATATGAACTGTTCAATATACATGCATATCATTAACATTATTTCAACCCACACGAAAACTACTCTATAACTTTATATTGTAATCATTAATATCATTATATAAGCTTGTATCATCTAGTCATCATTATGTCTTTCTGTTGTAGTTTTGTCTTTGTAATAACGATGGCGGTTCTTATATAATCGTAGTGCTAACATTAGCCCCCTGTAGTAACACCATTGTTCGGCACGTTGTAGTTTAAGTAATGCTAGCTGTTCAAATAAATCTATTTTATTTATGCCAAATTTATGCATCTTCTTTTTAAAAACAACAAAACCGTGTTGTCAAAATGGCACAACATGCTGTTGAACTTATATTGAGACAGCACTGGGTTGCGAATGGACAAGGAGGACACACACCTCATATATATATATATATATATATATACTACACGTACCTAGTAAATAAAACCCAAGTGGGCAGAAGAGACTGAATTGAAGTACGAGCAGGTGAACACCAAGCGCCATATCCCGTTATACTGTTTCAAGCAACAGGAAAGGGGTTGATAATCATTTAAATAAAACGTGATCAACTCTATATATGTTAGGTACAATTTTATGGATACACAAATACCGAGTTTAATACGAAACGACGTTTCGACGAGGATACTTTCGTCTTATCAAGCAAATGAAGACGAGAGTATTCCCGTCGAAACGTCGCTTAGTATTATACTCAGTAATTGTGTATCCATAAAATTGCCAATCAAAGAAAGAAGATGGACATATGTTGGTCGAGAATCCATGACAAATAATCTCTACACGGGTTCTAACAATCGGAAAGCTAGGCTTGTACTTGGCTGCTTAATTACATTGTGACAATCCGCCAATGATACAAGCTAATAGGTTTTACTATGGAATTTGTATTGTTAATACGGGGTTTGGTTGTCGTTTTATTGACACCCCCCCCCCATCCCGTCACACTTTTTGGAACACAATAACTCTCCTAATTAAGCTAGAATGTGGGTGTTTATTAGGCGAATGCCTTGATGGAGTTCGAAGATGAGCATTTTCTTCTTAAGGAAAGCAAAGATAAGCAATTTTAATGGTTGATGCTTTCGGACCCCATAATTGTAGCTCTAAGGCCCCCATCAGACCGAGATGGCGTCCTTACGGCGCTGCTGCGACCGTAAGGCGAACTGAAAATGCATAAGGTCGCCTGCAAACGTGAACACAATGCAAGAAAAGGTCCGAAAAAATTACTAACTTAATAAAAATCGCGTTCTTACAGCTTGTGGGTCAGATTGCATAGCCTTGGCGTTTGTTTTGAACATGTTTTCCACCCCGCTTTTACCACGTTTATGACATCTTGACGCCCTCTGAGACCATTTTCCGTCGCCGTAGCAGCGCAGTAAGGACGCCAACTCGGTCGGGGGGGGGGGGGGGGGTATAATTAAGTAAAGTGAGAGTGATGAAACCTGGTGAACAGGTTCATTACATCAATACCATGACTGAGTTCGATAATGAGCAATTTCTGCTCAGGGTAATCAGAGTGATAAACAATTTAAATAATCAAGACTTTAGAACATAACAACTCTGCTCTTAATTGAGGTAGAATGTTTAAACTTGATGTAGATGTTCATTCGGTGACTTGAGTTCACATCTCCCACGAAAGCTAAGCAGTTTTTTGGTCGATTCTTTGGGACAAGATAACCTTGATTCTAACGGATGAAGCGTGATGAAAATTATTGTATAGTTTAACTATCAGGTACTTCAAAGTGAGGTTGACCGTGTACATTTTCTGCTTAGTGGGCTATAGATAATCAGTTTGATTGCTCAATACTTTGGTAAAGGATAAATGTCATCTATTCATTTTGGGATTGTTAATGTTCCGTTTTAATTTCTCACATAAACCTCGCCTTAAATAAGAAGACAAAATTGATTAAAAAGATAACACCCGGTCACTGAAATTAACCCTAGAATGGAGGCCAGTCTATAACCATTGTCCTGGTAGGTAATCTTCCTGGACTGGGGATGCTTCCTTCTATAAATTCGACATCCGGGAATACATAAGGCTAAGATCCCATGTTCAATAGGAGACATCTATAAATTGATAAATGAATTAAGTGGAGTTTTTTGGTGCATGAAAACAGACTGTTCTTGTTAATTCTTATTTTTCGAGATATACAGTTCCATATGTAAATAGTTAATGAGATAAAAAGAATTCCAAGAAAAACGCCGTAAGGTCAAAACAACTTTTCCAGTTGACATTACCGGTTGATTCATATAAAAAGGAACATGTTTATTTGAGGTGCTCTTTATTAAAATTTTAAACTGTATCTCGATCTTCAGAAGAACATCTTCAGGCAAAGCATTTTTATCACAATTAATTTGTATCATTTAAGTAAACCCTTGTAATGTTTATTATGTAAATCTTTGGGAGTGCCCTTATATACCGCAGATTTTCTGGTCAATTCTCCATCTGTTTTACCGTAGTTAATTTATAGACAATGCCCACTGTCTAGAAAGAGGTTCACTGTCGCCGGTAAATAATATTATTTGTTTACTTAATTTGTTGTAGAGGGGGTGGGGCTTCTTGCAATTATCTTAGATAAATATGAGAAAGCTTGTCTTCCAGGTATTATGATTTTACGACATTTTCACATTTTTTATCTATAAAAAACATGCAAAAAAAATAGCCCTGTTAGTTCCACGACCAATGAATTAGTAGGGGTTATGAGCGACCGAGGACAAAATAACCGGAAGTCATAATTTAGGCTACTAAAATTGGTTAAATTGCATATTGTTATAACAAGCATAAATTTAATGTTGTCACTGATACTTGAGCAGAAATATATTTGTAAAGAGGGATTGTATTAATTAACGGGTATCATAATAGGTCAGATGGAAATGTGCACCCTTCACGCGCTTTTTTCCATGTGTTAAGAATTTGGGCCATATTATAAGGAGGGAATCTTTCGAGACCATGCATTAAATTGTCGAGTAGTCGTTTGTCGGTGAGTAAAACTTTCAAATTTCTTTTTTTCAAAATGACAAGCACTGTTCAGAGACTCATTCATTTATTTTTATACACCCGTATTACAATTCTAACAAGCACCATAGAGAGATGATGAAAACAAGAGCCAGACATTTTGCAATAAGAGGACATATTCGCCTGTTGTAAACAGAATATTTCTTGGCGTTCATGGTGTGTTTCTCTGTTAAGTCTTGTAATAAAGGCGACATTCGTTTCACGGACTGAAGTTCTTTACTGAGATTATCATTAATCTGTTGTAGAGATCCACCTGTCACACGTCTGTTGACAGCTTCCGTTTGGCTTTCCAGTTCATTCAATTGAATCACTGGCTGTAAATCTCGTTTACGATTTCTCAAAGCTGAAACGGCGGGTATACTTTTTAGCTCTGAAAAAAAATAATTCAAAATCAATACCGGGATATATTACAAAATAGTGGGATCCTAGTCCCACGGCAAACACAACGTGGGATCCCTTGAGAAACAAACACCCAGATTATCAACATTATTTATCTCGAACAGTGAAAAGATTTATAAAGGATAAATGTTAAAAAGATAGAGAGATACCAATATATATTCAGGATTAATATGTTTTTCAGAAAACGAGAGAGAGGGAACGAAAGAAATGGGATTAAACGTCCAGTTCACACAAACTATTTCAATATTATGCTTGTAAGGGGACTTTAGCTTTGTGGGTGGGGGTGGGGATTGGGCAAGATGTCCTGGAGAATAACTATGACAGAAACCACTTTTACTCAATCAGAGACCCTATGGTCAAACGCTCCGCACAACCCATCTTTCCCCGGGGTCTGCCGCTGGAGAGCGTGTGTGGACTGTTTATATGAAGTCTATAAACTATATTAAAATACCTGTGATCTCCAATTCCTCGTTCCATGTTGATGTATAAGCCGTATCTTCTACCGGTGTTTTTATATATCTATTCGGTCTATCTTCCCATCTTACATAGTTATCACCATATAGAATAACCCATTTAAACTCCAAATCCTGACCAGCGGATAAACTCACTGCAAAATAACAGTTGTATTGATAAGAACCGATAATTGCTACACCCATCCGACCTTTTCATTGGATGGAAATTAGAATTAAAGTAGAAATTTCAGTTCTTAGCCAATGTAAAGACTTTGGTCTTAAAAACATTTTGATTTGAGTTTAGGTCCCGGGCCAATATATATTTTGACTTTCAGGGTTTTTCTTATGTGACCCCCCTCCCCCGCTAATGAAATCAATGGCAAATTTATTCATGAAGTTTTTAATCTCACTTAAAACAATCCAAATTACTAGGGAAAAGTAACGTATATAAAGCTTGTAAATTGGATAATAAATATGGCGTTTTAAACTTAACATCCCCACCAACCTCACCCCCCCCCCCCAAAAAAAAAAACCTGACGTGCCTGTTTCTTAATCCTTTTCTTACCTTTTGCTTCCCATGTTCCTTCTGGGTGCTGATTGGCGCGAATGCCTTTTGCTGGGTTCCATGTACCAAACTCGGACAGAGAACCAACTAAAGCTAAGCATCCATGATCGGTAGTGGCATAGTGCGTTCTGAATATTAGATTTACCATCTTATATTTATAAGAAGAGTGCAGGCCTACCAGATGTGATCAATCCGGAATGGATCACTAGAAATGACGTCAAGTTATTATTAATCATAACGTCACAATACCGATCGATTCCAGAGCTCCCCACTGTGACGTTGCGTAAAACTGGCGCATAATCCGCAGTCCCGTAAGGATTAGTGCAAGCCCACCTGAAACTTTATCGTACAGTATGTTATACATTTAACTGTACATTTACTGAGCAACTCCTACAAGTTTAGGGGAAAACTGTAGAAAACGCATAAAATTTCGGAGACAAGGACTTTTATCGCCCTATGATCCTGTATTTCGAAATGTTTCTACCTTACGGTTAAACAAAACTTTTTTGTCGCAAGGTCAATTAACCTGTTATTGATTGCCACAAAATTCAAATAAACCTCGTGAACAAAATCTAAGATTTATAAGATTCAGGCATGGCACGGTCGTTCAGCAATAGCATAATATTGGTTGCCCAAATGCTAACTGTCGCTTCCACAGTAAGTGACAATCTCAAATCATTACGACCACTTTGCATATGAAATTATCTTCACTATTGCGTGTTTCGAGACTATTCAGAACATTCAGTTGCAAAATATTGTGTTGGTTTTAAAACCCGTTTGTATTTTATTTTACAAGAGTTTTTATGTTATCTACGGTATCGCCTACGGTGGCAGTTTGGGGGTTAGCAGATGTTACGACAAGTTGTAATTTAAAGATAAATAAATGTAACCTGTACATTATAAACAATACATACATTTTAGATAAACTTACTTCACCCGTGTATATAACCACTCGTCTTTCTTCAACATATAGTCTACATAGCATCTAATGTACCACCGATACTGAACACAAATGTAAGTGAAATGCGCAATCTCAGGAAAATATATTATATTTTGTGAGACAGGTGAGCCCACGGTTTGTGTTAATAAAAGTTTCAGTGTTCGAGATTTTGGAAACTAGATGCTCATTCTGGAGATAGCTGATAAAATGTTTCTCCCTTATTACATTTTAATTAACGCAAATTTAAACGCAGTCAAATAACTTAAAAACTAGACTCCTAGCATGATAATAAAATTTGATCATTGCGATAAAAGAGAAACTATTTTGCCGTGTAAATAACTCAATTTAACAATTAATTAAAGAGACTTTATTTATCAATGGATAAGGATTTTTACGTTAAACAAATTCGATCTACGCACATGTATATGATAAAAGAGGAATCACTCTGACATTTGCATAGAATTAATTAAAGAGACTTAATAATATATTAATTCATCATGGAATAAGAATTGTTACTTTAAGCATGATTTTAATATTACTTGAATTTATCTTGTTTATTTATATTTCTTACATTAGCGATTGGTCGTTATTCATTATACTTGAGAAAGGTTTTCAACACCTCTCCAAAAGCTCGAGATCTATGATTTATGACTCGTCTTTTAATGGCTCACGAACAATCCATAGCAGTAACATCATATCTAAATACATATATAAAAAATAACTTATATTATAGAACTTACTTAAAGCATTAATAGACCACGTGTTTATACCTGTCTCTGTTGTGGTAGAAACAAGATTGGAACTAAACAAACCACGATAATGTGGCATTGTTTGGTACAAGTGATAAATGGTTTAGAAGAAGGTGAGTTTGTGATAGTAGAAGATTAGTTCGAGCATCCAGTGATTCCACCTGTTTATCTACTTGTTCTTTACAGTTCTACAGCAATCTACAATGTAAACATTTTATTGGAGGACATGTTGGACTTGAATTGTGGACTATATATCACCGCGGATTAAAACAAAGCAGCTGGTTCAAAATGGTGTTATCAGAAATGGGAATTATTTAAAGGGAGATAATGAATTGGAATTATGACCTGTTCCGTCTTTTTTCATGTTTATGTAACAGTTATTTATAATCAAAATTGAGTTCCAGGATTAACTCTGGGCGACGACCGTTAACAACAAAACACACCGTCAGTAATCACGACATTAGTTTAATATATTATATTATGTTAAGAAATGTAAAATATTTGAGGATATCCTGTCTTACTTACTGATAACTACGTTAATGTTTTCATTTGTTGAGTGATTTGATTAAAACAAAGGTAATCTACAAATGCAGTGCAAGTAATAAAAATACTATGACAAGTGAATATCATTAGTAGCATGAGGTGAACCAACGGAACCATGGTTATCTGGTTGGCAGATAGAATAGGTTTGTTTCTATTCTGTGGTTTGCGTCTGAAACAAGTGAAAGCATTCGTAAGATTGGATAAAAATGATAAGAGATATGTGAAAGAGATTCATATGACCGACCAATGCTTTTAAATATAAAACCATGTGTTGTCTGCGTTTCGTTATTATTCCGACAAAAGGTTAATCGTCAGTTCAATACCAAAGAATTCTAGAAGAACATCTCACCTGATATCGCTTGCAGGAACCACTTGCGTTTAAATACATCCTCGCTATCGGATATTCAGTGCGAGTTAAATTGGCGGGAAAGTTAACAGCTCCCTTGCACCAGACGTGTGGCATATATAAATACCGGACTTTCAGCACGTCACAGGTTTCATGTTATCAATGAAAAAAATTGTAGAAAATGCGCCTCGTGCCTGTGGTATCTGCTGTCGTAACAGACCGCCCAAAATGTCAAAAAGTAGACTAGATATAAAGGAAAGAAACAATTTGGTCATTTCACTGTAGAATTACGGCGTATCTTTTTGTTTTAAACCGTCTTGTAAGAACAAACGACTTATTTGGAAAGTTGGCGTCAAGAATATTCATAATCCCGTCTGAAGATGGCTTGTCGTCTTGTGCACTGCCTGGCCTTGGCGACCCTCTTACTGATGCCCAGATCAACTGACACCCGTCCCAGTCAAATTGTAGGAACATCGGACATTAATAACACCGAATCTGTGACACTATCTGAAGACATGGATGAGTATGATTTGGACGAGTATGATACTAGTGACCAAAATTACGACGAGGATCAAATATGGGATGATATAAGTAAAACTCACGGTAATCTATTACAAGGATTACCAGAGTTAGAAGTTGAACTGCCAATAGATGTACCGGCTTCCGATCCTCTCGAAAGTGAACTTTATTCTGAAACGGAAACGTTACGTCTTAAGAGTCCACCAAGAAAAGCACCTGAGTATATGTTGGATTTATATAATATGCTCTCTAAAGAAGAGATTTCAAATCCATCAGCTAATATTGTGAGATGTTATATGAATATTAATGACGACGGTAGGTAGTGATATATATAAATATTACATAACTTTAATAGTTTGCAAGTATTGGATGCCAAAAATTAAAAACCGATCACCAAAGTTTAAAGACATGCTTATCAGATACATGTATTAAGCCTGCTATAGTTGTAACACTTTACCAGAGCCCTTATTCTTAACTGATATTGTTATTCTTTCATGTTAATACCTTCCACGTTCCAACAATTGATTGCAGTAGTTATCCTTATTGAAATCAGGGAATATTTTAAAAACATGGGTAATACGTTAAATTGCTACGTAGAATACCAATTTCTATCTGATATTTCCTTGTGTAAATATCGATGCAGTCAAAGATATAGGTTCAAGTAGTTATCCTTGTTGAAACCCCAGTTTAAGCTATCTACCAAGACATCTAGGAATGGCGGAAGTTTAAACAATGGCAAACATTCTATGTTCGCAACGTATTGCAATTTTGATATGGTTGTTTATATAGTTTAATACTCGCAGTGCAGGTTAAAGAACGTGTTGGACAGTTACATACAGTAAAGTCTAACCTACGAAAAAAAGGGGGATGAATTACTTCAACACCGTAGTCTAATTAGAGCGGAGGGACTAAATATATGAACACATTAAGATAAGATAAGCGTGCCTCGTTGATCGCTTAACACATCGAAAGTGACAGCAAGTGGTTTTCCATTTATATTTTCTTAGTCAAAAATGCTTTTAAGAAAGAATCTATTGTGTAACTGGGTGTGCGATACTGTTGATTTTCGTCCTTCGGATAGTGCAAGTATGATGGGTGGCGTATGTGAAGAATTTTCAGTACACCATTGCCAGAACAAATTATGCTATACCGTCGTGAATTAGGCATTATAACAGACACCTGGTTTAAAAGTAATTTTAATATGATTGGCATTAGCAATCTCGTTAGACGTTGATTTCCGAATATATAAATTGCTGGGTGTTTTTTTTTAAATGAAAATATAGTTGTATTAATTTATTTCAACATCAGCAATAAAAAACGAATCAAAAAAGCGTATGTAAACACTGGTAAAATTAAAAACTTGCGTGCAAAATCATATGATAAAATATGATAATACTGCCATTTATTCAACTGTTGTTCTGCTGGCTATAGTTGTCACTGGATTTATTTTCTTAAAGCTGATAAAATATCCTTCGTTTTAAGAAGACATTTAAAAATTGTAACTTGCATTTCAGAGAACTTGAAACATTGAAGGGTACCCTCATTGCCGTACCTATAAATATGAAAATAAACTTAGTTCTATGCGGCGGTAGATGAACTCGAAGAAAGCTTTTGCATATACGTTATTTAATGTGACAATCACAAATTTAACAGACCATCCTAATTAAAAGTGCTTTTGAATTTGCAAACCAAAGTCTAAAATGTGTCGAAAGAGCCTTTTTAATTACTTTAATGCTCTATATTTAGCATAATTTAATATGAGATATAATACTGAAATAATTTCACGTTAGATAAATTTGCTTTGGGGTTTATGTAAGTGTACCTCTGGTCCCCTTTTGAATGGCGTGTCTGTGTACTTTCAAGCACCCCTAAAATTACCATTAATTTCAGATATTTCGCAATAGAATAATATTTTCTCGGTGTTACTTTATAAGAGGACAATTTGTGAATAGCATAAAATTTTTAAAGTATTGCGAAGTCAGTTTATTTCTTTCTTCAAACTTTACAAACTAGAATGTAGGTTTTAGGCTATAAAAGTAAACAAAATGTTAATAAGAAAAATAAAAACAAAAAATATTTAAAAGCTCTAAATACTAGACCAGGTTTTGACCTTTGATGCCAGTGTTTTATTATGTTATTGTACTCCTTGGTATTTGTACAAAGACAAAATAAAACATAAACCATGGGAAAATCGACTCCAAGAGATAATCTAAGATTCTTCTATAAATACCAAAGACTGTCCTACTAGCCATAGCCTAGTCAGTTTAAAGATAGTTATCCCCAACAGCCGCGATCCAAAATATATGACCATCGATTGAAAAACATGTCCAAACCAGAGGCAAAGGCCCCCCCCCCCCCTAATTTTCGACAGTGCCCTTTTTTACTGCTGAAATTACCCTTTCTCAGACCCAAATATGTCCGTTCCGAACGTTTACTTAGACGAAAATATCAGCCACATAGCTCTTGGAATGGCTACAGATGCAAGGAAATGACGGATAATTTTCTTGCCCCCCCAACCCCCCTCTTAGCGGCGTGCCCCGTCTCCGCGGTCAGTGCCCTCATTTTGCCCCACCCCCTTTTCAAAATTCCTAGATCCGCCCCTACAAACCACAATGAAAAATATATTTGCTACCTCGATCATTATTTCTTTGAGAAATTATTTCAAAGAAAGCCTTTTTGGTGATCTATATATTTTACAGAAGCCGCCATTATGTATTACGCTTCTAAAACGATGATTGGTAATGTATGCACCAAGGTAGTTCTCCAGGTTCAATGGTTGATGCTCTATATCATTTTTTAAATTTGAGTGGAAGACATGTTCTAGAGCCTATCCAGAATTCGTTTAGAGGTTCAAACAGATGACCCAATTATGCTTGGGGAACAATCGGATTAAAACACAGATGCTACGTCGTTCCGTTTTTTATAGTTCAAAATTTGGTGTAAATTGTCTTCACAACACTAGGAGCTGGAAGAGTTGTTATATAAGTTGATATGAGGAATTAACTTATGAAGCCGTCTGTTATGCCGAGTTCTTGGCGTGCTGTGCACGGAACTGTGGGTAAATCCACAGAAACGTAAACGTTGATTGATTAATCAATGTCTGATGTCATAGGGTCAAAAGTCGCTCGTATGTCCCCTGACTCGACCTCCCAGAACAATTGGTTAAATTTTCATGTAGTGTTGGCCACCGAAAGTATAAATAGATCAGTATTTAATTAAATTTCTTCAGAACAGTTTTCAGCGTATTGGATTTTTTCGAGACAAATATTTCATCACGCAGAGCTAATAAAACATTTAAGCGAAATGAAACATTAAATCCGGTAACTACGGATTCGGAAATCCACTCTTATTGTGCCGGCCAAACCCTTATAACTACTATCAATAAACCCTTATCCACATTTGTTAACAGATTGTGATTATGGACTATACATTCATATAGTGTAACTGAGTGTTTGGGGTTATTATTTATATTTAGAAACAATACCGGACATCTACGCAAAGTTTTCTTCTAAAAATCTATTTCCAAAAATAACGATTCAAATCCTTATATGGTGAGTAGGTAAACGTAATGACTTCACAGCAATGTTTCCTGTAACCACCATTCAGATTATAAAATTGGCGCGAATTCGTCTTTCTATAGCAATGTATGGTGATAAGCATATCAAATAATTTGCTAAAGGTGATAAAGAAAACAGAATAGGTAACAACACGTGTAAGTTAATTGGCCAGAAGTGCTAAAACTCACGTTCACTCTCTCGTGGGCAACCTCATAAACACTTTATTATCATTTTAAAGATCACATGAATAACTTTCTATTCAATTTGTCAAGAAAATAGAAAGAAAGTATGATAAATCGAAACAGGAAATGCCAGTAGCAGACGGCTTATCCATAACGAGCTGGAAAAACTTTTCAGTTCTTGATGCACTCGAATACCATCACGGAATCTTTTTTTTTTTAAATTTGCTATGATAACACACCTTTATACATGGATAGAAATAACATCGGAATCTAAATATAGAATCTTTGATCTATTAAAAGACCCCCTCTCATCTGAGGTGTTAACACGATTAGATTATTGAGAACATTAACACAAAATTATTTGAATATCTAGAGTACAGCGTGGGAGCTTTAAAATTAAAAACTTGTTCATAAAATGAAATGAATTTGGGTTTAACGTCTTACTGTTGTGCTATGAGGGAAAGTTTACCTGAACAGCGGCTCTACGGCCTACTCTTATATCACATTCCAACCGAAAAGGGATCTCTGTTTTTCGCACCATCCGAACAATTAGACAGCTGCCCTTGTCAGGCCCTCCGACCGAAACTTGTTCACGTAAGATGTAGTGATGTCTATTCTCACATGGATGGAAAATTAATTCACACAACTAAGAGAGGGAGAAGGAGAAGTCAAATAGGCACTGGCGGTTTTCATATGCTAGAGGGATATAAATCGAATATGACCTTAATTAACAAAATTGATAAAAATAACCAAATATTGATCTGAAATTAATGAAACCACAATCCACCCATTTCGCAAAAATGATTCGGCGTTAAATAAAGCAGATACTGTACTACACATACTTGTTAGCTCTGTATCAGGTCATTAATATTGTAAATGACTTTGTCGTGACTTTTCAAACTGTTGATTTTTTTTTTCTATTTCAGTTCAAGAGATTGGGGGACTCAGTGGCAATACACAATTAAAAGGCCAAAAAGCGAGAATCCATACCCTAGCCTTTAATATAACAAGTATGGGAAAAGACGAGGACATCAAATTAGCAGAATTACGGTTGTACACTCTGGTTAATCGGGATAGAAATATTTATATGGGAGTCGACAGGAAAGTATTGGTATTCGAAATATTAGACCGGTTTGCTCCAGAAAACGAAAAGTATAATTTGATATCTGAAAAACATGTGTACCGCCATGACAGCGAATGGGAAGTGTTTGACGTCACTTCCGCTGTGAGACGTTGGGTGAGAAATGTGAATTCATTTCAGGTTTTGGAAGTGAGGATTGAGAGTGTTTTTTCCGGTGTTATCGACGGTGATATGGATATAGATGTTAATCCAATTGACAAAAATGATCCATTACTTGTCGTTTTTTCTAACAACAATCACCCCAATCAACAACATGAAAATGAAATTCAGGAGTTAATACAACATGAAATTGATAGTAAACGTGATGAAACTCGGACTGGAGAAATGGAGTCAGATCATGAACCCCAAATAAAATTGTCCAACTCTTCTCAGTATTTAAGTCGCGTGAAAAGAAGCAGATCTAAAAATAACAGAAGAAATAGTTGTCGGAGAAAACCTATGACCGTGGATTTCCAAAAAATAAATCTTCATGGTGTAATACTAGCACCCTCAAAATATATGGTAAGTATTTAAATATAAGGGTTAAAACCCGTGCTGCCTCTTGACACTGTTTAACCCTCCTAGATGATATAGATATTCCAGTCTTTTCTTATCATAGAAACCCTCCCCGTGGCTTAAGTCAATTTTACGTACCAGGAACTATCCAGGAGGGTTGAATAGTGTCAAGTCAAATAGTTTGTTAATAGCTGTGAATAACAACACGCCCAATGACTTAATAATACGGGTGCACATCCGTAACCGTGTCGTGGTGATCATCACTTCTATTGCCTCCATCTTATCAGGGGCGGCTACAAAGGGGGGGGGGGGCATTTGCACCCCCAAAAACCTGGCCTGCCCTCTGTTTGCCCCCCACTCGAAAATAAAAAAAAATGTGAGCTGGCCAGACCATTGTTTGAAATGCTACCAGCAGTCTATTTTATAAAATATAGGCTACTGGCGAAAATATTCATTCATTTTGCGTCACTCTTACTCCGCCCGTCGACATTTTCTTCTCTGGTCAGATAAACAAGCGCTTTGGCGACATGCGGTATCTGTTTAGCTCTACTTATCTCGACGATCAATGCCTGAAATACTACCAGACTGCATTTCAAATTATTGGGGACTTCGTTGAGTTTCATTTGACACTTTCCTCTCTGGCGTCGGAAACACTAGTGATCAGATCATAGACGACATCCGATTAGCTCTATTTATCTCTACGATCGGAAACTTTTCTTGGGGAGGTCCCCCAAACCCCCACACGGACTCGTTACTTTGGCGCTCACAAAGGTACTTCGTTGAAGTTCGCAAGTTCGTTCGTTTGCCATTTTGGTCTCAGATCGTATAAACTAGTGATCAGGCGACGGACGGTATGTGGTCAGATTTATTTATCTCGATGATCGGTGCCTGACTGAATACTGACAGACAGCATTTCCGACAGTCTATTTTTCAAAATTTTCTGGGGGAGGTCTCCCATATCCTCCATAAATACATCCTACATTGGCGCTCCTGTGTGGGATTCGTCGAGGTTCGCAAGTCCGTTCGTTTGACACTTTATTTCAACAAGCATTGCCTGAAATACTGCCAGGCTGCAATTCCGACAGCCTATTTTTCAAAATTTTCTAGGGGAGAACACCCCACCCCCTTGGCTAAAACTCGTGCCTTTGCCCCCTTAACCCTGGACTTTGTCCCAGCTTTGCCCCTCCAACCACCGACGGCTGGCGCCACCACTGCATCTTATTCTCGTCTGAATAATTTTAAAAAGTGCTGCGTACCAGGAACTAGCGCGTCAAATAACTTGTTACGTAGCCGCCAATAACACCTCGCCCACTGATGTAATAATACGCGTCGCAGTTTTGTGCAGATCCGCAACCTTATCGCGGTGATCATCCTAATAATGTTAAATCCTGTTGTATTAGTCACTGTAAATCCTGTCGACATATTGAAATTTTGACGTCTTGAATTTACTTAATTTTTGATGGAATGTAAGCAGAACAATACCTGGGGGTTTCGTACTCAGGATATGCCCTAGAAAGCGCTATTAACAGTCATTTTTTGAAAATATTTCTCGCATCCCAGGAGCCCCAGACCTCCAGTTCATCATGGCAAGAAATGTAATATTAGACGTATTTGGGTTATATATTCCCCCAGACAGTTGTCAATATTGACCAGTTCAAGTAGATACTGTATTAGATGACAGATTTCTAGTACATGTAGGTTAAATGTGATATCGTTTTGGCGAGTTATGGTTGTATTCTGTTGATTATATAAAGGTTAGAAGAATAGAAACTGAACAGACTTCCAGCTCACCTGATCACATCCGTTCTATGCCTTCATATTACCTGTACTATCAGTCTATAGCTAACCCAGTTAGTCACCTGTATATAAAATACGAGTATCCGGACCAGTATTGGATGAAGAGGTCAGATCGTATCACAGTCAGCATAAGGTCGAGAATGTCGGGTATTTGGTTGTAGACGATCTTAAAGGAACGCTTCCCCAATCTCAAACCGGGATGGTTAATAAAACAGTCTAGTACGCGCCGGTAGATCCGAGTGTCACTAATCGCCAAGAACATATAGAACCGAAATGATCCAGAAATTGAAAATTAGCTAATTCAAAACAAATACTCGTACACTGTATAAATTATCAGTCCATTCTAATGTCCTTCTCCTGTTGAAATAAAATAATGGGAACCTCCTTATATTACCTCGACGAGAAAAATGTTCTAAAGGTGTAATACTGAATAGAAATATCGAGAAATAATATTTGTTTCTGTTGAACGGTCGCACAAAATACATTAAGTCATCGGCGTTGCACATGATCATTTTGGGCGAGGAATGGGAACTTGTGGGGGTGGGCACCGGGTGCCTATCTCACATGATATCTATAGTCCATTTGTAGTATGTCTGTGCCATGGTATATGTTTGACACTTGTTCAGTATATATGATTATAATTTTAATTTTGAAAAGCGCTTTAACTTTAAGACCAAGTGATTACGTCTATTTGCGTGGGGGGGGGGGTGCAAACATTTAAGGGAATTTGAAATCTTTAAACCTATGGCGCAAAGCGCGTCTTTGCGTCTCTTCACTGGGCGAATCTAGGGTCACAATCAGTCTGAATATGAAAGTTATCGAAAAAATATGAATACATTAATTTGGGCGTCATTCGTGAGAATATGTTGTACCGAAAAAGACCAAAACATTTTCATGGTGATACTGCATGAACTGCTCCCTTTTTTTTTATTTTCCTGCTAAATAAGTTCAAAATATTAACTGCTGAGTAGCCTGCCCTGAATGTTCGTAAATATTAATGAAGGTCCATTTCCAATTTCTTAGTTGACAGTTATCTTCAGTCCGATGTTAAGAAAGGAAAGCAATACTTTAATATATGAGGGTGGTGAAACAGGACTATGTACAAACTTGCACCACACTTCCCCGGGTAACTCCGAAATTATCTTGTCCCAAATAAACCCGAAACGATACCTTTTAGATGACTCCGGTCAAAACGAACCAAAAATAAAAACTCGGGTGGGAATCTGATCCGCAATCAAGCACCGTTAATCTAAATAAATTACACGGTTATTTAATTTAAATGTCAACTCTAACAAATGTATTTTTACGGACATCAGAGATAATTGTTGAGGAGGTTGGCCACTGAAATTCATATACAGGTGTTCTTGCATCCAAATTTATTCAATCAAGAAATTCTAGGCGAGCTATATATCGGGTAATTATATTGCAGGTGTTTGACTTGATAACATAAAACAAAATTATGCATTTCATAGAATAAAACAATTGAAATTCCTAATAGCATGTGGAGATAAACCATATCCAATAAACATTCTTTAACAGTTGGATGGAGCAAAGATCAATCTCATTATTGAAATAAGGCGTAACAGTGCGTTATGTATTTTTGTTTAATGGTATATAACGATTGTGTATAGGCATGTTGAATATTTATATATAAAAAATGTCAGAAATAAATGAGAGAGTAATCTAACTAGGTTAATGACTGCACTTTAAATCGGCATACCGATTTATTTTTATTTTAGCTCTAATAATCTCCCTCCATATGTTCTAAGAACTTGCAATAATTGCGTCCTAGTATTTTCTTCAGTTGAATTTCCTGCAATAGATGTTTAAGCGAGGGTTTGTGCAGCTCTTACAGGTCCGAATTTTGTTTTTGAGGACGAAGGGGTGGGGTGGGGTGACGCAGGGGGGATGGTGGGAGTGGGGCTGAGACGTATAGCTAAATAAAATTCATAACGTAATTTTTGGTATAGCAGTAGCTGATGTATCACATTTTGGGCGAGAATCGGGCGTTGATATCAGACCAAATAAACGCCCCTAAGGTTCACAAAAAATAACAAAATCAATAAAAATCATGATATGACATGAGCTTTATGTTAACTTGAATAAAACTACAAATCAGGCACGGATTTAATGCTATTTCTATTATTTTCAGGCTTTTGAATGTATTGGGAAATGCTATAATCCTATCGGAGATCACCTGACGCCAACAAAACACGCCATTATTCAGACGATGATGCATGGATACAATCCTAAACTATATTCCCGGGCATGTTGTGTACCAACTAAACTTGAACCTATATCTGTGTTATATTACGATGATAATGGCGCCATTACATTTAAATATAAATATGACGACATGGTGGTTGGTGAGTGTGGTTGTAGGTGACCATTTTATCCAATATTTGACAATGACAGCTTTAAAAATGACCAATAAATTTTTCAAATCGTAAATTCACCCAAAAGATACTATGGGAAGACAATGTATTCGATGTGATGGATCTATCCACAATAGTTGTATTATTGGTTAGTCCTGTAAAAAAAACCTTCAAAGGATAATAAACCTAGACTATTGTTGTTTTTGATGTGAATTATTCATTTATATTCTCTGTTTGTGTTTCTGTTACTGGATAATGTGCCATTTTTCCTGTGAAGTCGCCAAAAGAATCCAATAGATGGCAATTGTCATGATGCGCTGATTGTATATTCATTTTGTTTGTATATTTATTTTCTTTGTATATTGGTCTTAGAATGTAAATATTGTCGCTGTAATGTCAATTCCAGCAAGCTCCTTACTCGTCATTTTCTGAAAGCTTAGCATTATTTAAGATGCTCTCTGAAGCCCTTTGGTTTCAAAGAGGCATGCCAAATTGTCGGTGGTATAAGCCTCGCTGGAAGTCGAAGTAAAGCCCCCACGAACGAAATAAAAGGGAATCTTGAAAATGCTTGACCCGTGAATGTTTAAAGAATCCGTAAATCCAGGCGCGGATCCAGGATTTTTTGCAGGGGGGGGGGGGCTAGGTTTGATAATTGCTTAACTAATTGCGGTGCTTAACTAAATCCAGGCGCTCAACCATTTAATTTGGTAAAGTAGATTCAATTTGGTGCATTCTGACGTATTTCTGGAAGGTAAATTCCAAAATTACAGGTCTAAAAATCGCCAATAAAATCGCATAAAAGATTTTCAAGTCTGAGCAGGGGGGGGGGGGGGTCCGGACCCCCTGGACCCCCCTCTGGATCCGCGCCTGAAATCTCTGGTAGATTTTATGCTTTCTAACATTTGGAAATTGTTTGGGTTTTTTTTCGGAAGAGAAAAATATCATTTAGACTGTGTTTTGTATATTTGAAATTTATAACATTTGCCTAAGAAGCGGATTTGACGGGTTGCAATATGGCGGTGTTGCCCCAGCTATAGAGAAGGGTTCGGTGCCAGAAATTATTTGAAAATCGAGTGAATTCAAATTCTTGCAGTCAGGCGAGTTCTGACCATTTGTTGGCTTGGATCTTTTATTTTTATCTCATTAGAAAAAGTAAAGGGATTTTTATGAAAAAAGGAAGGGGGTGTCCCCATTGTCCTAATCTTATTCATGGCCTATGACTGAATTTCACTGTAAAACGTGTGCTAACTAGTGTAGAGTTCAGACTCTACAAAATACACACTGAACCGCTTCGAAAGATCATTACAATGCGCAATTTTAAAATTGTGAATAATATATTATTTATTGTTTATGTTAATAGAAATTATTACATATTCTGTTAAAAATTATGATTCAATGATGTATATATAATGTATATTATGTAAATGTAAAATATATATTTTTAAATGTAGAAGTAGATAAAATATTTGTTATATTATATGTGAATGCACAATGAATTGTAAATGCTAAACATTTAGATGTACTTGTCA
This sequence comes from Patella depressa, assembly GCA_948474765.1. NCBI lineage: Eukaryota > Metazoa > Mollusca > Gastropoda > Patellidae > Patella > Patella depressa. The sequence goes on from OX419718.1 coordinate 25,044,434, forward strand.
ATAAATTAAGAATTAAAATCTATTTCGATCATTTGTATGCGGTATACTTGAATATATCTTAGAACCAGGGGCGTGGTGAGAATGAGTTCATGAGTAGCCATACTCATGCGCCAAAAAGTTTTTGCGCCAAAATCACAATCAAATTACTCAAAAAATGAAAAACATTTGTAAGTGGAAAAATTGTTTCATCTGACCCAATTAAAAAAATTTTGAAAGAGTCAAGTTGGAAAATTTAATCATATTTTATTACCGTATTTCTTGTCTCGGATTGCTGGAGATTGCGTTTCTGGGCTTCTAATTTTCGAAATTTTCCCGGGGGAGGGCCGCCCGGACCCCCCGCCGCGGGCTCGCGCCTTCGGCGCTCGCGGTGGCCGGCTTCGCCGGCCACAGCTCGGCGGTCAGTAAAAGGGTTTTTGTGCCAAAATCTTTTTTGTTACTCATAATTTCTTCTCAATAATTGCCCTCACCACGCCCCTGCTTAGAACTACAATGGCAGTGAGATATAAATGGTACAATACAAAATGGAGTCATTTTGTTTAATAACAATGCAATAAGAAGAATGTACACAAGAAACCACCCTCGCTTTGATCGCCAGTTAAATCTATATTACCTCATTGCGGTGTGATACGACATAATTAAAGGTTTGAAGTTTAAAATACCAACGAATAACAGAAGATGTTCCAAGCAATACTACTGCCCCATCGCCTAATGGAGAGGAACCACGAAAAATCCTTTCAAAAACTTACAGTTACGCCTCTCCCGACTCTTATCAAGCCTCATTATTAATGAAATTGGCAATATTATTATGTTATCGAAATTACAAATATCTAAGTTTCAGATAAAAATGAATAAAACGCGTCCATGATTAAGCAATGTTAACATTGTTATCCCTCGTGTATTCTGTTATTGTGTTGCACCACTAAAGGCGTAGATGACAAATATTCGCACCCCACGCCTCCATCACCCTTCGTGCCCTTGAGGACGTGTTTGGAGAGTACTGTGACAGACTATACATGTTATGAGATATATTGCAAATGATATAAGGCATCACGATCAAGGCTGTATTAATTGGCATCTAGCCCAATGTTGAGTTTGGTCTAGGGCCCACAAATCCGACCCTGATTGAAAGATGTTACCATTTCAATAAATTTGGGGGTCCACTGATGTGTTGGCATGGCTTCCACAAGTGGGTAAATCTGGCCCTGGCCCTAATTCTGCTTCCTGGTGGTTAGTGTGGAGGTATTAGAATTATATAATATTGAGGGTGTAAGAACTCATATGTGAAATTCTAATGACAGGGCTGAAAAAAGAAGTTTGACTTCACATTTCCATTATTTCCGTAACTTCATGTAAAATTGTGATTCAGAATTTTTACAAAGTCTCAATGACAAGAGGAATAATTCGTTTGAATTTCGATAAGATTTCACCCTATATCACTCATCCATAAATTTTAATATAAAACAGAGAGTTTACAAGGTTTCGATATGAAGAACTGTTCGACACACCGAAGAAGACAAACTAATGAACACCTTGAGTTGCGATCACCCTGACTGAACTAAAGAGACCACACTAATTGTTCAGGCGAATAACGGACTCTTAACAAGTTACACCACAATTCTCGAAACGCTGAATTTCGACAGGTAATTTGATGAAAGGCTCTTCCAACTTTGTTCGCTGCTGCTACGGGAATCCCGGTCAGTTTCTTCCCCCCCCCCAACACTTAGTTGTATGATTAAAGAGGCATTGCTCCACCTGAACGAACAGAGACATTAGCTTTTGGATTTGAAGCCTAGTCTCGACCATCATTACTAAAAACGGTACAATAAAAACATAATTTCGATTATATATTTTGGGATTTAATCATCATTGAGCGTTGAGCAGCAAATCGGAGTCAAAACCAGTGAAAATCAGACACATAAGATGACATCGAGAGTTGATTATGGTTTGGATAATTTTTAACTTAAAATGTCTAATTAATAGTTTATATAACCTTTCAAGCGTTAAGAAAGACCTTATGCAAGAGCTAAATCTACATATTGAGGTCTTCCTTTGAGCCCGAAATGTTATATAAACTATTAATGCGACATTTATTAACATGAAATGACCTTAATCAACTCTCTATGTCATTTTATGTGTCGGATTTTCTTTGGATTTGAATCTGATTTCCTGTTCAACGCTAATTGATGATTTTTAAAATCCAAAAATGAACAATCGAGACAATTGTTTTATCGTACCGACTTTAGTAATAATGATCGAGGCTAAGTCTAAAATTCAAACGCTAATTTATCGGTTCAGAATGGATCAATAATTTGACTGGAATTTTCAGCATATTGCCTATATATTATCTTGTTTTAATCAGTATAGTGACAACTGCCAGTTCTTTATCTAATCGCCCGTAATGTATCTTTAAATTCAACAGGTTAACTCCATGTGCGGCCTGGCAAAATGGGGTGGGCAACCTATAATTTTAATTTTTGACAGATGGGTGTGTAAAACGTCTCTTAGGTCATCTTCAAACGATTTTGTTTTCAACCCACTATGACAGGACATTTTCTAATAGAAATCTAAAGCAACAGGGCATTGAGGGATCCGGCAAATCTTATTGGTGTTTTGATATGGGAATGTTCCTCTCATCTCTCAAATGGTGGTATAAGCGTATGATTTTAACTTGACATCATCGGTATGTCCCCACTGCTTCCTTTTTTTTTTACAAAAAATTGGAAAATTTTAAGCATTGGGGCATTTGACCCACCGCTTTCTGCAGCCAGTATAGTTTAATGCTCTCAATAAATGTTGAATTATGTAACCCCCGCCCCGCCCCACCCCAACCCAAACCATTTGATAATAACAGAAGGTTTGTATCTAATCTAACACATATTGACCTTACAACCCACAAGATGCAGTGCTAATGGAAATTGATTGATTCTTAATAAACCAGACACTAGGAGTCACTATCTTTACAATACCTAACATCTATTGTTGACTTTCCACGAGTGCAGTTTTAACATCAATCTTGTCATTACTACAATAAGGAAAACGGTGTCTATCTGATAAAGTTCCATGTCTTAAGTGTTCAAATGACGTAAATATACAGAACCCGATGCTAAAGATCATTGGGGTCATAATTCAAGTGAAGAAAAAGGAACCCATCCTGTTGGTCCAACCTCCCAAATGTTGGTTGATGTTCACTTGTTAACTCACGTACACACTACTAAATGACGTAATAATTCTGATAAGTATCAATTTATTACGGTGAGTATATTTAAATAATGAGAACCTTATCAATGCAAATAGTGTGTAATTGCGTTCAACTAAAGAATTGCATGTCAATATCTCGGAGGACGGAAGCAACTCGTGAATATTAGAACAAAATATTACTAACCAGGGTTCGGAGACCAACTTTTATTATTTACATCCCTTCATTTTAATCATTTAATACATAAAGTATTGTGATATTTGTTATTAATTTTAAATACTATCTTTTATTGTCTTTTTTATGTATATAAATATACTTCTGGTATTAAATTTCTTGTTTAACATTGATCATGGGTATTTAATACTTCGTTGGTGATTTTCTGAGAAACAGAAACTGTACATGTAACAAAATACTCTTTTTTTTTAAAAAAAGAATAATACAAAGATGACCACAGTTGTACTATTCATGGATTGTCAGTTTATATCTCCATATTTGTCCCTTTGACTACATGCAACAATTCTATGACTAATGACCCTGAAATAACAATCGCTGGGGGATACTAAAATGAACCGGGTACTATACCAAACGTTTATGATATCGAGAAATTAATCCTAGCAAATATTATAAGAGTTGTTTCCCCTGTTACATAAAATACAGTAATCTGTCTTTCAATACTCAAACATTTCAAAAGTTTTTGAACAGTTGCAACTTATAACATCTGTGTAATTAAACGTTTCCCTACGAAGTACATGTTTTTGATATCTTCATATTACGTTGTAGTTGGTGGAAAAAATAAAAGAGGTCCGCGGGAAATATTCACTCCGCTACGGAAAATCTTGAAGCTATGCGTAAGCGGCAATTTAAACCCCATATAATCATTAGTCAGACAGAACTCTCAGACGCCAAACAAGTTAAAGTTAAGTGGGTCTTTGGAGACATTCGTCATCTTGCCTGTTCTTATTTAAGAAAAATACACATTGGATGTTGTTATTGAATCCCCTCGTAGCGAATACAGTGATACAGCTTGACGTTAAGAGTGACTATTCTTTCCGAGTTTGTACGGTAAACTAATCTGGGTTGTAACCAGACTTCATTATCTACGCTCCCAGTCCACCAAGATTACTTGATAATCAAATAAGACACTCTCGGGAGAATATCAGCAAGCACTGGAACCGTGGCAAACCCAGCATTGATCTTCGCGAGCTTTTATCAGTCTCAAATCAGGGACGAGTTTTTATAAGTTTAAACACTGAACTAGGGGGCAATCAGACAAAACATTCATAAGATCAAATACGTTCCCCCGTCATTCAACAAAATATAACAATTTCGTCTTTTACTGATAGACCTGCTCCTTCATCAAATGTTGACCCTTTCCAAAAACTTGAAGTAGGCACCTAAAGGCAATCCACGTTCATCTAACTTTATTACTTATCCATTAGTGTATGTCAAGCTGGACACGCGCGGCAAGCAATAATGAGCCAAGGGCTTACTGTCAACGGGAGGCCAAATCAAATTTGAAGGAAGTGCTTTTGATTTGCCCCGATCAATACCGCTTCCTTATGATTGTCTGTTTAAGTTTTTCTAAGCCCGGAGACGCAGTTCTCATTGCGTGATCGGCATACCACCATCTTTCCCAACTAAACCATGGATTATGATGAAAAGCTGGATGGTTTGGTCAACACGACGTACATTCAGACACCATGTTCCAAGATAAGGTGTTACAATAGCTTTGTTTAAATACTAAAATAGAAACGAGATAATTGTAATGATTATAAATATGGTGGTCCTATAAGTACACATTGGTCACTGTATAAAGTTATCGTCATAATACTGTCATCGTGATTCATGTTGAATCCCTTAATCAACTCCCTGTTGACTTTGGAAATAAGATTCAATTTTTTTAAAAGAAAAAAACATACATGATTAAATGTAAAATTAAAGTCTACGAAACTGTGATAAAATATCGGAAATAAATCAATAAAGATAAAATATTGGGTGTGAAAAATGGTATCAAATTTAAGAAAATGAACATGAGCGATTGTTTTGGATCGTCTACTAGAACATCCTTCACAATACGGAAGCAAAGTTATTTCATAATCAATACGTTTTAGCTTTCAATTTCAATTAAAACCTAAGTAACATTCCGACCTCGCCCAATGTAAATATAATGGAACCGAAGTGATATACGAGCTTACCTGCCAACTAATACTGACTTCAGGCGGAAGGGCAACATTTCAAGCATTTTTCAAGAGCGGCTCCTCTGTAAGTGAATTTGAAAGTGATTTATTGGAAATTATTCTGTAAAGCAGTACGTGTTGTCTTGTTTCCCCAAGTGATGGCCCTGAAAGGTTATATGATAAATCGCATTGAACCCGATTGACTTGATTCTACAATAACTTTTAATGTCCATCAGGTTCAGGTTCTACAATCAGATACCTTTATAAATGTACAATAAATACAATAAATATACAACAATCTGATTAAAATACACATCTATATTTCCTTTCGTTTTTGTATACTTTCGATGGCCTAAACTATATGAAAATCTGACAAGTTATAGTGGGAGTTAACATCAGGGGTCAAACGAGTGGCTTTTGACCCTATGACATCAGACATTAGTTAATCAGTGGGATCTGACATTTCTAGGGGTTTACCCACAGATCCGAGCAGAGAACTCCAAGAAGTTGCCGTAACAGACCGTTTCGTTGGCTAATTCTTTACACCAATAAGAACGTCTATTATATCACAACTCTTCCAGCTCCTAGTATAGCGAAGACAAAAAGAAAATGAAATTTTTAAATATTGTTTATTCATGTATGCACTTAACATTAAACTCTCATTGCGCTATTTTAGTGCAATCAGAAGCAATGGGGTTCCTTTTCAAACTATAATATTGTGAAGGATGAATCTCAAATAGTTATGTGCTCAAAATGGTCTCAATCCCGTTCAATATTCCCAAAGATATAATGAATTGAAATTTCATCGAAATATAAATTTTTAATGGGTTTATGAAGGCAAAGTGGTTGTTTAACATTTCAAGGGTAGATAAAAGAGGTCCATCAAAAGAGTTTAGCTACGATTATATCAAAACGAGTCAATGTGTGTGATTTGAAAATGACGATACGATTCTTCCCCAAACTCTTCCCTGTATGGCTTGATTAGATGTAAATGTCAAAATGTAAATGAGGATAGCCGTGCATAATTTTATTTACAAACATTTAAATAGAAAAGTCTTTTATAGTGTCTGAATATTCAATTATTAATTGATTTTACCATATAAATCATATAAATAATTTATATCTTATATAAAATGTAAGCTTATTTGCATTGCTGCTATTTTAGATTTTATTTATATTCATGTTATTAATATTATTCATATCTTATTTCAATATGCAAATCAGGATATCCGTTTGGATGTTATGAATATTCATGTAAAATAATTTGATTTTCCGTTCTTCGTTAACACCTTTAAAATGCCTTTATTTTCTTCGGGAGAAACTTATTTAAAAATCAAAAGTACTTGATTGTGTTGTTCAAAAGCTTTCAGTTCCGGATTTTTAAATTGTTATTGTTGTTGTTTATTACAAATTTAACGTAAAATACATGTACATTATATTATGGACTTGTTGATTTTATAAAGATTAGGTACATACGAAGGAGTAATTTAAAAAATGGGCAAATGGGTACAAACATAAAATATTTTTGGTATGTTTCAAATGATTCCAGTAGCTGTACGTCCCACGCGGAGCAGAACAGTAGGATGTTAAACCCAACTCATTTATCAACACCATGAACACAGACAATCAAATTGGTATGGCCTAACTGAGAAGTTTTGAAAGTTAAAAGATATAAAATTCACTGTGGGCTTCACTAATAATATTAGACTAGAGGTTCATTGCATTTCCTCTTAAAGAGATGAGTCAGTTAAAAGGCTGCGACGATCCATTTTCAACCCCATGAGTTTGTGTAACTAATATTGAGACATGTTTGCTTCTCTGACATAACCCTTAACACGGGAATATCACTAAATAGTACTTTCACAGTTTGTGGCCATGATTCGGGTCAAAGATACTTGGAAGAAATATCCCTGGCATCGCGGTAAATGACAGTCCAATTTCGTTTTGAAACCTCTTGAGACGAGGTGCTGGCAATAACCATACTATTAAACCTACTTTACAGTGCCGGCTCTATCATTTGATTGCTGGCTGATAGAGGCACGTTTACAGAACTCCCAACATCTCTCAAATTGAAACAATATTTTCTTCTCTTACACATTCCATCGCCAATCATCAGAATTACAGCCTCAAAGTCAGGAATGTAATTCCACAAATCCAATTTTACCTTGTGAATCATGCAAAAACTAGTCGAAGTAATATTGCTTATAAATTGGAGATTTGAAAAGCCTTTTAACATCGCACGTAGGACATATTTACAAGATGGGTCTCTTAGATGTTGCATGACTTGTCACAAACCTTGTTAAAGATGGCTATTTCAGAAAATGACAAGTTCTCCGTATCTTTATTTTCAGAATAGAAGAAGAAAGATTCCTTTGGTCTTACTCTTAAGAAAAAACAAGAAACAGAGAATATTTCTTTATTCCAAAAGGCAAAACTCTGAAATCTCGCTGGAACTTCAAAAGATTGGAGTTTTGTTATTTTTTTCTTAATGAATTTCTTTGTGCCATGATAAACAGTTGATGTGATAAACCTACTAATTTTGTTTCTACTTTGATCCTGATCAATGTGGATTTTAGCCGTTTCAATCTCTCAGTGTACAGATATGGTATTCATTACCGCTTTTTAAAAAGGCAGAGATCATAATCTGAATAATTATATGGCGACCTAGTTTGTACCTCCCTCTATTCATGTAATCAGCACATCATTAGGCCAAGCAAAAAAATACCCGTGTTTACGATTACTTCGATATAAAAAATAGAATCTGTCAGTCGAAAATGTTTTCGATTATTTTTTTTCACGATTCACGGGAGTTGTTTTATCTATTTCCTAGTATTTCCAACTTAATTACTGGGTAAGGTTCTTGAAAATAATAACCAAATTACAGTGTTGGAATTAGTCTTAGAGAAATCACGCTAAGATTAGGTGAAGGGCCGACAATTTTGGTCTAAATAGAGATTCGATCGGGTAACCGCACACAGGTATTTTAATTTTGTTTCTTTTGGCCTTAAAGATTTGTATCCTGAAGTGATTGGGATCACCAAATGCAACCAGTATAGATTTATACTGATTTATCATTCTGAATATTTTCGTTATGATCTAATATCTGATATTGAGAGCGAAACAGTTTTAATTTGAGAGATAAGATTTTGTTGTCCTTTAAAGAACAAATCTCAGAAAGATTTCAATGTATATTATTAGGCCTACTATCGGTAAAAGCATATACTCCTTGGGGTCTTTTTGAGGAAATCGGAGGACCAGGAGATGCCCCCATCCCAACCCGTCAAGAACCCCACTATGTGTCTGGATAGACATATCTACAGTAACGACTGAGCAGTGACACATTCCCACTGTGTTTTCATTATTTTGTTGATCGAAAAATTTTAATGCTTCAGGTTATTCTTATCTGAATCATCGAGCTGTGTTCAAGGAAATTGTAATGGACATCGATATCAAATTAGATAAATTTCACTCATCCCCTTACCTTTAATATGGCTATTTCGTGGTGAACTAAATTTAGTCCCAGTTTTAATTCCAATTTCAAACGACAATGTAAAACTGATTCACGTTACTGTTGTTTTTATTCAAGATCTGCTAAATTAGCATTTTGATTTTTAGAATTTTCTTTTTTTTTTTATTCAATTACCGCTTTATTAGCATTTTAATTTTTAAAAAAGGATTTTCTTTTTTAAATTATTTAATAAATAGTATGAATATAATGGGAAATGTTCTTTTTTGTTTTTACAGATTTTATATCCTATTTTAAAAATGAAATAATGAAAAGGTTAAAGTGAGAATAGATGAGGACACCCTCAAAGATAAAACGCACAATATATATACAATGACTAGTTTAGTCAATAAACTGTTCAGATTTCTACATCTGACATTTTTCATGATGCTACGGTTGTGATGGTCTATATTTGTACATTAATTAAAGGACAATCACCACTCCTCTTGATCTCGAGAGGGTTTTAATTTTTATGACGATAACGCAGATATACCATCTTTTACTTTGTCACAACTTTTTCCCGACCATTTTTCTAATCAAATGCAGTGATAGTCTTGATTGCTTGTTTGTTTTTAACGAGTAGTATTTCTAGTTAGCTATGAGTGGATTATTTTTTTGTAGTAAAATGTAAACCGACTTTCTTTCTTTAAATACCCGTTCTGGGAGAAGTAAGTCGGAAGTAATATTTGGGGGGAATTTTGCCTGGACAGCGGCATTACAACCTACTGTTATATCGAATTCCAACTGTCAAGGGATCTTTTACGTGCACGCCAATATGTACACGGTACTTAGGTTTTCTATCCTATCCGAAGGACTAGATAAAACAATAGCAGCCTGTTAGCACACAGCATTGCGCATGTCTGTCTTCATTAGCCCAGTTCGTGTACAAAATAAAGATGTTAAACCAAATTCCGTTTCATTTGTGACTACAGGAAACAAAGGTAAGCCAACCCAGAAGTTCTGGTTCCGATGCCAAAAGTCTAATGAATTAAATTGATTTTTAAAATAGTGTACATATCTTGGATTTAATCAATTATTGGTCACGAATGTCACGATTGTCACGTTTTCTAGAACTAGGAACTCGTTGACATTATAATTGTATGTCGTCTTGGAAATTTTAACACCAACCCCCGAGGAAGTGTAGAGTAACAAACAATTGGCACAATTTATAGAACCCAGAACTAAAGGAAGGGTTAAATTGGAACTGTATAGATGAGATGACAAGAGGAAACGTGCTAAACATCTGTAATAAATATGATACTCTCAGATGAATTAAACTCTGATAGAAATAGAATAGAGAAATCATTCCATTTGTTAAAATCAAGTCCCGAGAGGATTTATATGATGGTTTATGCTACGGATACTATCTTGACAAAAACGTCCCTGGTGATAAGAGGATGAGGAAGGACGATGATGAAATGAGTTGATATGATGATCAATAAGAGAAAGTTGTAGACTATTAATTATTCTCTCTTCCATTTGTATCTGTAACCTACAATGATTTTAGAACTGATGAGAATGATGGAACACTTCTTCCGCCATTTAAATTTGATAATACTGAACTAATTATCTTAATTGATGTTCTTTACAATTCTGAAGTCTACAACCAGTGAAATACTTAAGCGAGGAATTGTGTTTTTACATTTCTCCAACTATATTGGTCTTTTTTAAAACAGTATTTCCACAGATTACAAAAGGAAGGAAGTTCGGAACTATATTATGACTCAGTTACTTTTTTATTTACAAAATAACGGATCTAATAGTAACATCAAGAGACAACACTAAAGAAAAACAAAACCCATAAGACAAACCTGAGACATATAAAATACACAAACACTGTAAGCAATAAACAGAACCATATATATATATATATATATATATATATAAACAAGTGAAGGAATCAATATTCAAAGGATATCTTAAGTCTAATAAAGTCACTTGGCACTTAACTACTGGATTTCACTTAAAAATACATAAGTTACTGTAAGATAAGGGTAAGTGGTATTAAAGGCGCTGTATCAAGGTTTTTCTGGTAGTTGCATTAACGAATCTTTTAATGATATTCAAATGCCAGTTTAAGTGAGACAAATACATTTAAATGTATTTTAATGGAGATTAGACCAAGAACTGACAGTTCTTACTACAATACTTACAAACGAGATAATGTAAAGGGAATTTGCTAAAATTTTCAGTCAAATTGATCCACCCTGAACCGAGATATTAGTGATTGAATTTTGGGCCTAGCCTCGATCATCATTACTAAAGTCGGTATGATAAAAAACAGTCTCAATTATCCTTTTTTTTATTTAATCAGCAGCAGCAGGTCGGGTTCTAATCCAATAAATAATGACCTGCAATTGCATAATGTATACATACCTTTTAGTGGCCTAGACGTACTTTAAAGTTAAGTGACATTGAAACAAAGATCAGCTTTGATTTTGTACTCCAATAATAGTGTATATGGTTACTACCACCGATATTATTAATGCTTTTTTACCGATCATTTATCATGTTCATATTGCTTATTCATGCTTTCCGTGACAGGTTGGCTCAAGCTCATTAAAAAAAGTGGGCCTAAGCCTATAAACAAAAGAATAAAGAGAAAGAAAAAAGAGAAAGAGAAAAGAAAAGAGAAAGCATGGAGAGGTCGAAGAAAGAAAAGAAAGATGGGGTGGGGGGGAGGACAGCATACGCTCATTCGGTTATCTAATCATATCAGGAAATCAAAAATTTGCCCTCTTCAGCTTTGGTCTGAAATGCATGGAAAATGGGTTTTCGGTGTCAATTTTCAAAATCTTCCTGAAGGAAGACTCCCCCGCCCCCCGCCAAACCCCATCAGAATATGATGATGACTGTTGACCTAAACGTTCAACCAATGATTTACAATTAATTTATTGCGTTTTAATCGGTAGTATTTATTCGGGTAGAAAATAACGCCGCGTGCATCTTTCGTACACGCAATGTACCGTCATGGCCAGGCCTTTGGGATTCTAAATGTGAGCACTGCCACAATTTGTATGAATTTTCAACCGACTGTTTTGTTCAGTGTAACTTTGAAGGTAAAAGCCCCGCGCATTACTAATAATGTTGTTTTCTATTCGTTATACATTGTTAAAATTATTAAATTTAAAATATCCATCATTATACCACCTCTATTCGATAACTGCAACTAATCAAGTCTATTGTTTTTTTTCTTTTTTTTTTTTAAAAAAAACGTCTACGAAAACAACTGATTACTGTGATACTATTTTCATGTGTGACAATAATATATGTCAACAAACATTTTCCTAATGACCTGATTTTTGGCAGTGGAGGTTATTCAATAAGTTAAAAATTCATATATTCTTTTTTTTTACTAATGTCGGTATTTCATATTTTAAGTGTGCAGTTCAGTTTTTCACATGGCCAAGTATATGTAAAATAGATTCTTTGCATACGTACTTGTATGTGTGCAATACAATACTCTGTAAGACTAATTTATAAAGTAACGATGAAAAAATCATAATTAACTAATTGGCTTTTAATACCTTATTTAAGAACAAAATAGTGGCAAATCGTTTCCAAGCTGAGCTACAAGGCGGATAACGGGATTAAAGTCTTGCTAATGTCGACCGAGACTACAAAATATTGACATAGTTATGGACAAATTAATTACCCAAAACATTTTTCTCGGTAAACGCAACAATTTGATACCTTGCTATTCGAGTAGACAGGTGAATTTAAAAAAAAAATGTAAAACAAAAGTCTTTGATAAATCATGCGTTCGAATTAAAACAATTATCTTCTAGCTTAGAATAATCGGTTCTCGTCGAGACGTCGACAGTGTTAAATAAGTATAATTCGACTTACAGCCATACACAAATAGTCACAAATAACAATGTGAAACCATTATTTGAAGAGTAAAGGCGGGCAATGACCTGGAATAGGAATGGAAACTGTTTTTGTGTTGATATGTGAACCGTATCGATCTAGTTCATTCTGTGAATTCAGTTGATGCCCCACGAATTTATTGATTGCCCTAACCTAATGTATCACTCAACTGTCAACATTCTGATAGATAAACTGTCTTTAAGGGTTACAGAAAGAAAATATTGTCACATTCATTTTCTTCCACGCTAACCTCATAGAGGCTTCTTATTCAAAAAGTCATTAAGGCTTCGACAGAAAAAAGACCAGTTCTTTTATAGAGACAACGGGAACGTTTCTTTGCGCGAGCTAACTTTTCGTGAACTATTCACTCTTTTCATGAAATTTTGTCCAGTGAATGCAACATTTCAGGAAAGCAATTTGGAAGAAAACAATTAAATTTTGTTACAACCGCACGAAAGCTTATAGTAAGGCATCTAAAGAGGTGCGTAGTTGGATGTTAGATTACTATTACATAATATAGTTAGTTGTAATAATGAATTTCAATTCTTAGTAATCGAATAAACTTTAACAATCAGCTGCTGCCATGTAATAATCGATCTTATTAAAATTACGTTCCGTTTATAATCTAAACTACTCTGCACCACAATTATGGTCTGCCAATGTGGATATCAGCCAATCAAACTCTAACCCTAAACGTTCGTTCGTTCGTGGGGTTTAACGTCCACTTCCACCTAAGGTGATATCGTAGACAAGATAACCCTAAACATAACCGAATACCCTTTATACTTTCTTTATGTCCCACAATTCAACACAGTACCCAATCCTATACATCAATAAATGCAATTTAATTGGTCATTAATTTTACATGTTCTGAACCCAAACTACAAAGACAATAATTCGGTACTATAGAAATATAGAAATTCTTAAAGGAAGAGGGTAGTTGCACAGTTGCAAAGGGTTAATATCAATCATGATATTATATGAAATGTGTTCGGATATTTATTGATACATTAAAAGATTTAGCTAATTGTTATTCTCAACATAGGACCATCACCCACACAAATATCACATTTCTAATGTGAAATCTGATTCACACATCGGAGACAATATCAATGACAGACATTAACTCTATGAGACCCGGTGTTGCATATTAGCAACATGGCGTTGTGCTGAGTTATATAGCTTCAAATGTTACATATATTATTATTTAGACGTATATTTACATGCATACCAAGGACATACACAACTCTCTGGGGCATCGAATGGTTTTGATTTTGAATAGATTAAAACACTTTTGCTATTTAATGATTTAACAACACAAATGGATAATCGGGTCTTTGTTTATTATCGTAGCAATGGTACTTCACATTCGAGATTATCTTGTCAAAACTTCAATACCTCATAACTTCGCTCAGAATAAATTAATTTGACTGAAATTTTCAATATATTCATTTTTCATTTTCTGTTTTAACAAGAATGGTCAAATGTTTATCACAACCTTAAATACTGTATCTTTAAAATTACGAAAGTATAGCGAACTATATCAAATAGTTCCTATTTCTAGGTATAGTTAAATCACCAATTTCTCCATACATATTTTTTTTATTTGTATTTTTTTTCCAAATGCAATCTTCAGGACTTTAAGCCATTTTGAATTTGTTTCCATTTTGTGCTATAAAGACACAATTAAGTTATGCCAAAAGATTAGTTAGAGCAAAATCCGATAGCAGGTCTTAAAGGGTTAATACATGATTACGAACTGTGTAGGATTAGTGACCGATAGCTAAAAGCAAGATATCACCTCTCACCTCTTTAACTGCGTATATTTTCAACCTGGACAATGTTTTTGGTTCTTTTTTGTTTTTGTACCGGTATTGAATTAGCAAACTCCCACAAAGAGATATTTTTCTGGTCAATAAGGTGGGATATACGCATCAATTAAACTCTGCGATGACAACCAGCTTTTGTTTTCCTATGATTACACAATCTGAAAAAGGTTGACCTAGCTACTAGCCAACAGTTTTAAGTGTTATATCTGGTTGTTATTTGGCTGATGACATGAAATCGGGCTATTTTTAAGGACTGATTTATGATTGTCTGGAACAGGGATTAAGATAATGGCATCATAAAAAGGCTAAGTGGGTGTGACGCCTTTCATGTAATTGTGTCCAATTTTGTTAACGTCGTTTAGACGTATCTGCCTGGTAATCTTACCATAGATCCGTCTTTTCTACAAATTATTCCAACAACAAGATCCCAGACAAGTAATACAAAAGGTGACTGACATCTAATAAATAATCTCATTGAATCACGGTACCAGATAAACGCAGAGGACGGGACAGAAATCCGTGTTGCATGATCAAATATAGGTTCCTTAATTTCTATCTTAGACATCGAACTTTGTTAGGATCATTAAGTTAATTCAGACAAGACATGAATAGCATCCGCCAATAAAGAACGACAGAGATTTTAATTACGATGTTCGTGTTGATGGTTATTTTGACAAGACCATTTCAATCCTGCTGAAATCGCTTCACAAGGGGTCTGGTCTTTCCGCGCAGACGAAAATGATCCGCCATCTTGGTTAAAAACATGACTTAGCATTAGATGGGTTAATAATGAAACTGGAAGCCAGGTCGAATATAACGTTATAGCTGTTTATCAAACTACTGTCATTTACTCAAGTCAATATTCAATTTAACACGCTTATACACCGAGACAAATTGATTCGCAGTACATAATCTAGTAGCGGAATGATAACTGATGACATGGTGTAAATTACCCTCATCTGCCCAAACCTTGTGCGCGTCTTCACAAAGTAAACTCAATTTCACACAGCTTTTTCTTTGCGTAGACATTATCTTGGCAGTTTAATAAATATCATGGGGTATTTTTCTACCGTATATTTTAAGCCTGTTGATAAACATAGAGAAGTTATTACTCCACGATAATGGCCTGGCGTATTTTTATTACGAAACGATGGCGAGATAATTGGAGGTAATTTAGACAACTCGTTCAGCCCACTACAAGATCCTTATTACTAGTTTATTAGAGGATGATGATAATAGATATCCTCAAAAAGAATGAATAACAAAATAAAATCAGTCCCAAGTTATTGAAAAAGTTAATTTCCAAAACTTGCAAACATTGATTTTTACTAAATTTCAGAACAGTCACACTGGCACTGGTACCAATTTCACATAATCTAAAACTAAATGTGAAATGAATTGAAATGACTTTCCATAAAACAAACACAATTATAACCTTCGTTAGCTCACTCATCAGTGTTTCCGTATAAAAATAAAATGAAATAAAACTGTGCCAGGTGTATTGTATTCCTCTACTGTCCGGAGAAAAAAGAACCCTTTTCCAAATGTGCAGTGCCCCCCCCCCCCCTCCTTAGGAGAAGTTGTATATGTCTCCCTTAAAAATATACCACAAATTCGGGATATCAATCAATTTGGTTTATGTGAGAAAATATCTAAATTTGTTGTATTGCGGTAATCAAAACCCGGCCATATGTAATCCCCACCTAAACAAAATTACTATCAAATTTGATTCAAATCTGCCCATTGTTTCAGTCCAAAAATTTGAAAAACTAAAACATTAATAGACGGGCGGTATGACATAAGACATTTGT
Organism: Patella depressa; assembly: GCA_948474765.1. Lineage (NCBI taxonomy): Eukaryota > Metazoa > Mollusca > Gastropoda > Patellidae > Patella > Patella depressa. The sequence continues at coordinate 25,060,822 of OX419718.1, forward strand.
TCCGCTGGTCTGAAGGGGATAAAGATAATTATGGTTTCTATTTGAGAGAAAATATTTCCAGGATTGAATGAAAGCGTTCAAGACAAGTTCCGTTTAAATAAAATAAAATGGGGTTTAGCGTCCTACTTTTCTCTAGTCTTGATTTCCGCCTGTCAGGGATTCTTTAAGTGCTCCCAATGGTGTCCACGAGGCGTCGGCTTTTTATTCTATGCGTTTCCATTCCAGTTCTAGGTCTCCGCCCTGCACCGTCGACGTGGGGTGGGGGGTGGCGGCAGGACAGGCAGGAAAATTTCAAGGAGTCTCCTCATGGAACACAATAATCGGAAGGAATATGTTGTTACTGACGTTATATCGCATAATGGTCTTCCTGAATTTTCAATGAACTGCTGCTACATTAATCCATCTGACATAACCCTAACAATAATGGGCACATTATAAAACAATAAAGACATGCTACAGAGGGATAAAGTAGCATTTGATGGCCTTCAATTTACGTGACATGCAGTCAACAACAGAGAAATAGCAGAGTTTCACAAATAATGTTTCTTAGGGTCTGAAATGAGCATAACCCATAATTTTAGGTTAATGTCAAAATCAAAAGATCAAGTTGGAGTGCAATATTCATCTGAATTTAATCGAATGCTTTTCTGATTTACTCTAACACTGAAATTCTTCTAGATGCTTAAGTCAACAATTTCTGTTTAAAATCACATTACCAATTTAATTTTATCTTCCTCAGAAATATATTTAGGTTTGTTTTCTTCCTTTCTTGGAAATTCCAATGCTTGCCGGGAAGAACCACGTTATTTTTAAAGCCCAGTTCCCAGTTGTCAAGAGTTGCCTATTCGATGACCCGTGTACAGATTGGCGTGCGCGTAAAAGAACCTTTGGCTGCCAAATTCCCCGGCATTAGACACTGGACCAACCAAAACAAATAACCACACGTTAGTCCCAATAAGTTGACAAGGAGTTAAACTTTCATTCATTTATTCGTGAAGATGTTCAAACGTCCGATAATGAAACGGGCGGCGACAGGTAACCATGTTTAATCTTCCTAATCTCCATGTATCGCTTGGGTTCACAGGACTTTAATCTCTATCTCTATTCTTTTTATTCCTTTCTTTCTCGGAATGGTTTGAATGTCCGATAATTAAAATAGCGACGACATCTAGGCAACCCTGTTTTCGCTGCCAAAGGTCTTGGGATGATTTGAATGTCCGATTATCAAAAGGGCTGTGACATGTATCGTTAGGTTCGCAGGACTAAGGAAGTACCAGGTTGACAGCTGAAAGATCTGATTGCAAGAAGATGAATAAAATGTTTTTGATACAAATAAACAGTACATATTGTCGATAATCGATCATCTGGTGGCGTGTAATAAACATCAAAGTTCATTAAGAGTTGTCAGCGTGTATAATGAAACCTGTACGTGTTAACATGTTTCTAATATAATGATCAACCTTCAGGCTCACTGGTCAACAATAATGTATCATTGCATTTTCGACCTTCGATGTCATTGATGCGATGGTTACCAAGGGTTCCCAAGCTGACGTGTTACAGATTAATTCAATATATTATAACTTCTAAAGAATGTCCATCTATTTACTGAAATCCTATATACAAATAATGAACATTTCTTAAAGAATGGTCAATGGTCATGTTTTTGAAGATATATGTTTGGATTTGTTAAGAAAAAGACAATTTTCCTAGAGGGCAATCATTGGTTTCGAAAATGCAGATAATAAATGAAATTAATGAAACGTAAATCTATACAGAGATTTTGTATCAAGCGTTCAATAATTGTCTTTGAAACTATTTAACATAAATTTGATTATATACGGAACATTAGCGTGGATGTCGTTATAAAAGACAAAAGATTGTCGATAATTTCTATCAGACTGAATCGAGGGGATTATATAAGTAACACTGCAATCTGATTAAAATAAAATATTTCGTTTCGTTTTTGATACTTTCAATGGCCTTCACTTTATGAAGATCTGACAAGTTATAATGGGGGTTCGCGTCAGGGGGTCAAACAAACGGCTTTGACCCTATGACGTCAGACATTAATTAATCAATCAGCGTTGACCTTTCTAGGGGTTTACCCTCAGTTCCGCGCAGAGAACGCCCGCAAGTTGCCATAACACACCGTTTCACTGGCTTATTCCTGACATCAATAAGGTGGCTATTGTGTGATAACAATTCCAGATCCTAAAGCAGTAAAGACAAGTTAAATGAAATTTTGAACTATGGAAAAAGAAACGAAATAAGGTCTGTGTTTTAATCAGATTGATAATAATGTTACTGATAACAACTAAAACATGCCATAATATAATAGATTAAAACAAGAGATCTTGTTTTTTTACCATACGATGAATGAAATATTGTTCCTCACGCATCAATGACAAACCATGAAAAATCCACGGGACATTTCTGGATCAACATCGGGGTCGGTAATATTACCAACAGTGTTCCTTTAGGATATATAGCTCAATTATTCTAGGCAGTAAAAGGATACTGGAGGGACTTTTGGTCATTACAATTTTTCCATTTCGAGTCATGAGTGACCATTATCTCGAGAAACATTTGCACAGCTAGAAATAGTCCATGTTTTATTTGGATATAGAGAAAGTAATAATCTAAGAGATGATTCCAGCTAAGGTACTAATTGAGTCTAATACCATCATTAGTTACGTACTCAGGCGTGGTTCATTCTCCATGATTATATTTTTGTAATGGGAGGTTTACAGATACGACAGGGCTAAAGCCCACCACGGTCATTACTCAGATATAGACTGGACTACTAAGTTCAACTAATGCTGAGAAAATTGAATTTAGATACGGTGAGCGAAAGGTATTTCCATTCACTAGAGATTAGACATATTGATCATGTGACAGAATCTAATTATAAGCTATGTTTATACTCTTGTTTTCTCTGCTTGTTCCAATACTATTGTCGTATATCAATTTAAGGTCGTCGTCCAGGTTCCCTTGAAGGCGTCATTCCAGAATAATGTCCCAATTAAGCAAAGCATTTTTCTAACCCAGGCAAGTATACGAGGCTTTAGTTTGCTTGAATTACCCAACTGCTTTTTTTCTGATCAATAGTTACCAGCACGTATTATTCTCTTTCCTCGTATAAATTCAGCACAAAGAAAACCTTGGTCTACAAAATGTCTCCCTGGGGACAATAATTCGGGTTTATTTTACGACTCCGTCTTTTTCTTCTTTCTTTCAAATAATTTTCTTGCAAATAAAAAGATACAAAGGGGAGAAATTATCTTGGCGACTTTATCTGATGTCAAGTGAAGCTTGCAATAATAAAACTTTAGATATAAGAAAAATCTGCAGCAGACCTTTGTAATATTCACAGTAAATTATAAATGTTCAAAGAGAATGGCTATTCTTTTAATGCGCCTCGCTTTCCAATCTGGAACTATAATCGATAGAGTCAGCAGTTATACGTTTGAACTTTGAACACTCGTCGTTAGTTTTTTTTTCTTTCATATAATATCATGAATTCAAAATTTAAATGCATTTGACACAGTTTGCCTTGGTGGCTATAAATGTCGTCCTACATTGTACACCTATTAGGCTAATGAAGACGGGGGAGTGGGGTGGCCTGTCCAACTTCGTGGGTTTTCTCCGGGTCCTCCCATTGCTAAAGACTCCTACGCGCAAGCGAATTATTGAAATAAAAATGGACCATATGTTAGTCCCGAAATGACCTAGTTTGTATCGAGCGGACGTACGCCGTGCAGTGTGCTACGACCTACTCTTATATTCCAACTGCCACGTGTTCTCTTGCGTGAACGCCAACGTGTACGCGGGACCTGGGTCCTATACGAACGATTGATGCCGTCTATGCGAGACTCACCGCCCTGCATCACTGACAAACACCAGGATCGAACCCCGGACCTCCTGGTTAGCGAGCCAGCGCCTTACTCACTGAGTTACCGCGGATCAATGGAATTCGCATTATTTTTCATCGAGATTTTATGTCAAATAATCAATAGTCAAAAAATCTTATACATTTTATATTTAAAAGTTGAAAATGTTAAACCAGTAAAAAATGCGCAAACATGTCTACAGGGTAAAATTATCTCTTATTATATGTCACGTATTTAAAAATGGAAAATGTTAAAACTGCAAAACAAAAAGTGCAAACATTGGCAACAGAGTAAAATTATGTCTTAAAATGATTGTTTTTCCTCCATTCAAATCATCCAATTTTAAGTACAAAAGCAAATATCACACCAAAAACGCGACCATGAGCCAGGCTATCCAAAAATGTATTAATTTCAGAAATAGGAGACGCAATCCTATTAAAATGCAGGTCTATATTTCGTTTCGTTTTTTTATACTTTCGATGGTCTGTACTACCAGAGGATATGACCGGTTGTACTGGAAGACACAATCCTATTAAAATACCGATCTAGACTTTGTTTCATTTTTTTTATACTTTTGATTGGCTACACTACAAGAAGATCTGATTGGTTGTATTGGGAGGTCGTGTTAATCAATCAGCGATGACGTTTCTAATGGTTTATCCACATTTCCGTGCATCGCACACCAAGAACTCGTCGTAACAGACCGTTTCATTGGCTAATCCTTCACTTCAACCAAGCTGCTTGTAATATAACAACTCTTCCAGATCTTAGTGTAGTAAAGACAAGTAAAACGAAATTTCAAACTAAAAAATCGCAATTAAATAGGATGTGTGGCTATTATGTTAAGCCCATTCCTTTAAGGATTCGGAAAATATAACTACCATGTCTGTAAGTAAATATCGAAAAAGCTTTCAAGATGGTGACACTTCCGGTTCGATCGACAAAACTCCATCTTTTGTGTAAACATCAGTACTTTTCTTTTTTCTGAACAGTGGGTTATATTTTTTATGAAGCCATGTCCTATATTGCAATAATCAAACATTTTATTGATGGGATTAAGACAAATTTTAAAAAAGAAGTGCGTTTTTGTTAAAAAAAAAGAAAAAAGAAAAAGGAAAATGATGCCCGATACTCTTTTTGAAATTCGCAGAATGCGTTTTAAGTATATTTTTAAATATGCCATGTCCGTCCTAGGTTCGTGTGCCTGTACGTTGACAATTCCTGTACCCGCCATTTATTCGACTAGTTGTATCAAAATTCATGGTCGCTACTTAATTTTTCACAGAGTTATTCCCCCTGTCACCGAAACGTTGTAAACGCTCCACTCATTAGAGTTCCTAACTTGCTGACATTGTTCATTGTTCAGCTCGTCATGAGAAAGGACTTTACCGAACTTCATAAACACCAATCAGTTATATAAACGAAGTTATTGCGCTGTCAACGAAAACTTTGAGATTTTTTTCAAACTTTCTGGGAATAGTCTGATGTATTTGTTATCGTGATAACAAGATGAGGTTATAATTATTTTCGTGATCAAGAACATTGCCCTTTTATATAACTCACTTCTTTTTTTTAAAATTCCATTTTTCAGAATAATGAACTGCAGGCTACGAGACAGAATTGATGCTTGACATTTGTAATAGCTACAAGAATAGTCATCGACTTTGGTATATCAAGTATTATGACATTTAATTTATAAACTGCACGTTGTCTTGTTATTATATCCACCGATGCAGATGACTGGAATATACGTTGAATCATTCATAGTGCAATCAATGGGCAACGATTTGTTATGGACCGAATGTGCCTAGGCGATTGGATGGGACGAAAAACCGATACAAAAATGGGTGGTACACGTACACAATTATTTTTGGCAGTTGGAATAGAAAGAAGAGTAGGCTCCATTCTAGTAACGATCGGCCAAGGAAATGGTCTCTCCACGTGAATGTGTCGAGTTCGAATCACATAAGGCCTGACAGTGTTCCCAGTCGCTTCTATGGGACGAAACTATTGTCCTAAAAGATCTGATATTTCACCCGTTTCTTTTAGTGGAGTTATCTCGATTGTCACTGGTTTCAAAACTTCCATGGTGGACCTATGTTTCGCTAGAGGGTTAGCGTCGTGTAAACTGGTTCTATAACCAAAGTCCCGTGTTTGTCTTTATTATGTTTTGTTAGTTCGGTGAAAAGTAGGTTTTTATGCCGCCATTCAGACAAAACAAAATGACAATATTTCTGTGCTAGTCTGAATATAACAAAAAAAACCGTGGCAGAGCTTCGATATTGCGTTAAATTCCATGCCATATCATTTTCGCCATGAGAAATACAACAGACACAACATAAAATCAGGTTGTTTATCAAACAACAGAAATCAGACTCAACAGGTGGGATAGTTCCTGATGGAAATCTTTGGAGACAAATGGAATGTTGATGTCAGACATTATAGACAACTCCATTCTTATGGCATCATCAGACTTTATCCCCGTTTGATCACCACCTCCGGGTTTTAATTATCTTCTCAATTGAAAGCCCGTGGGATTGTTTGTCGAGTGGTTTGACGATAACCTGCTCACACAAGACTCGTATTTAGTAATTACTCAGTAATGAGCAATTACAGAGCTATTGATTGGTTGGTGGGGTAGGCATCTCTAGCCAATAGACTGCCATGTATCGAATTGTTTCGGCTACTACAAGCTGACATGATATTTGATCTGTAGAAAAGCACGATCTGTAGGTCTCATTGTGAACATAAAATGACCAGATTGCCTCATTAATCATTGTATTAACCGGCTTTAATCATTACTGATTATTTTTGGATAGAGAGCTTTGGACCCACAACTCACGTAAGGTCAGTGTTGTTCTGGGACTGAACTCATGTCGGCTGTGAAATTGGTAGTTATTTTAGCAGACCTGAATATCGAACATAAACATATCGATTCCGTATGGAGGTTCGAGGATGAACGTCCATTCATGAATCAATTTGTTGATAAACGTGACCTCAAATTTCGGCATTGTGCAACTGTTAAAGAAGTGTAAAGCCTATCATCCTCTAAGAATAAATATTTAAAAAAAGTCTTAAGATCACAAAAATATGACTATGGTAGGCTACATATGAAATGAAATGGGGTTTAACGTCCAATTGTTCTGCTCCTAAACTGGGCTAATGAAGACGGACATACTCTTATATCGAGTTCATGCTGCCAGGAGACCTATGTGTGGAAATTTGTAAAACAAGAAACTTAGATCCGGATGCGGACTATCTCTCCAGTGAGATGTAGCTATGAATAATCATTAAAAAAAACTAAATTGGGCTACTAAAGTATTATAAAGGTTGGGTTAGGGTTAGGGTTATGTTTACTGATGCCCATATTTATAGTATCTCTTAGAGCGGCGGATTTGTGCATCCGTGGACTTGTGAGCTCCTCTCGGTATAAAAACTTGTTAGTATTCTAGAAACCTTACATACAAAGTGATTTCAATAGAGTTTCACCAGATTGTGAATTCGACTTGTAAAACAGGATAATGTTGCAAAATATTTTTTATCGGAGAAAAGCAGCTACTTAATCTAGAAAAATCGATTTTATGGCGATGAAAGAACACAATTTGACACATTTGAATAAAAACAGAAACCAGAGCGCCATTTAATTTATAAAATGATAATTTATTTTCTTGGCGATAAAATCATAAGAAAAAAGGTCAGTTGAACGATTTTATGAGGAAAAATCCCGAGCTTTGAATCTAGCTAACGAATTTATGGCGCCTAGAACCAGTAGCTGATTAACCTCTCTCGAACGTTTGTAATTAATTGTAAATTATCGTAATGCACTGTGATGCTGGTTGTCGAGATGGTGATGAAATAGCGGAGATAGCACCCACAGAAAACGGTGATTAGCTGTAAAAATAAGATCTTTTATTGCTTAACCACAATAAATCACCTGATTGGTACGCTAACTGATTTCACATGCAGGAATCTTCGTACGTCCAGTGCTTAGCATTCGTCGTTTAACCGGAAGTAAGACTCGTATGCATCAATACTTATTCCCCTTTCTAAAATATGTTGCTCAAACTACAGTTTTGAATAAAATAGAAAGTTATAACAGTCTAGGGAGAATTTCGATTGGCATATGTTTGTTGGGGGAAAAACCCCTGAAGATGTCTAAAACTAATTCCCGTTGCATGACGATGGTTGGTATCTGTCACAGAACAACTAACGTTTTCGTTCCGGAAAAGGCAATTAGTTGCAGACAAGATTTTAATTATGATTACCGTATATAACTTTTATAGTCAATTAAAATCTATAATCCGTGTACTTAATTTGGCGCCGTGTAGACAGAGATTTTGGATAGGGATAAAGTCGGTTTAAAAGTTCACACATGTGTTGAAATTTTCTTTTAAAAAGGGAAGACCCACGGTATTTAAAATTAGAAAGACAGGGGCAAGGAATCGTATGACAAACACATAGGGTTACACATTTCTCATTTTTAAAATTTGTTCACTCAATTTCTTAGATAGCGCATGTTATTATTAGGGATAAGACTATTAACACCGATGCAATTCTCTCTAAAAAAAATGGGATCCCTAATAAAAATATCTTTTTAAACTTAACATTCTTAACTCGACACGCTATTCTTGATAACAAACTATTGGTTGTTTTAAAAGATGTGGCACCGAAATTGATTTTAAAGAATTTCTTGTCAGACCATTAATAACTATACCATTGTCAATACGATAACATAAGTCAAACTAATTAATGTCGCCGCTAGAGTGATAACACTGTTTTCTTCCCATTCAATATCGATATAACTATAAATTATTTAAACGGCCGAATAACAATAACTGCATCTTACAATGTTACCATATTTCCCAGGCCCTTCCCATTGGTCGAAACCGACAACCAACGTGACCCTCTTGCCCCCAACCCCCGCAACTAGCTACCGGCTTGTTTCCTTGCCAAGTAATATTTTCCCCCAGAACGTCTTTCGTGTAAAAAAATCTAATCCTACATTACTTTAAACATGCTTTATTGTTCTTTTAAATTAACTCTTCCTTTAAACTTCCATTAAATTTAATTTAACAGTAAACCCAACTAAAGCAACGGTTAATTACAGATTTTACAGAGTCTTGATTCTTGAACCGTTATATTAAACATTAAAGAACTGGGGTAGGATAGTATTAGGTTGATATAAGAGCTGTAAGTTGTGCCAATATCCCGTCAAAGAAATGTACAAGATGAAACTTCACGGAGATTTGATGTAATTATGACGGGGTATAAAGAGGAGTGAATGTGTTCTGCCTAAAGGAGACAGAAATCTAAGAGTAATGAGGATTCCAATAATGGTCCATTAATGTAGCTTAATGGTGCTTATGGTTAATCGTTTGTTTTTAGAGAAAAACGAAGAGATTTCCAATATACTATAATGACAAAAAATGTTCATTACTCTTTCTACCATGTCTTTGTATGTGATTAGGGTAGCCACCCCCTCCTCCCCTTAACACACCCACATCCAATTGTCATAGTAATAGCAGACATTCAGACACATTCCCTTGGTAACATATGCATGCTATTACGTTAATATGTCGTTTCGTATTTCAGGAATGGGAGTTTGACATAGAGGATCGATGGAAGCCTATGTACCATTTTTATTTAGCTTCAAGAAGATATTTTTAAGCTACAGATTTGAAATCCAAATTACTAAATCGAAAAAGCACGAATAAGTATAAGGAATTCAATCATTGATGCGTTGGGTGTATTACTGAAGAAAAAGAACCCACACCAAATTCACCTTAAAAACATTAAAAAGAAGAAAAACACCACACACACACTCACTAACGAAATGAATCTATTTCAGGAAAATCACAGTTTCACAGTTGTGCTGTTTCTTGATTACATTTTCTTAATCAAATCATCGATATGCTGAAATGTACTGTGGTAGAAAATCGAATACTAACACACCCAGACACGAAGTCAGTGAGTTGAAACAGAAATATGTATAAATACATATACTTGTACAGTGTATCATTTTACTTCTCACCGGCCTAGAACATTTCTTTTGATTAAAACACCTCTTTCTAGTATGCTATTCACGGAAAGTTACCCATAAACCAGTCTATATCGACATATTGAAAAATTTGATTTGATTTTCCTTCATTTAATTTCTGTTTTATTGGATGGCTTCGTTCTAATGTGCATGGCTGTTTTTTATTTGAATGAATTTCTAGAATTCACTTTCGTCATGATCAAAAGAAGGAACTAAATAAAACATAACAGTAAAGATAAAAGAGGTGCCATTATTTCAAATCGCCGATTGGAGACACTTTGAAAGGTTATTTGCTTCAAGTTGGCGACATGTTTTAAATTGCATCATGGTCATTTTGACACATGCGCCCTAAGAACTTAGAAGGATAAATTGTTCATCAATCCATTTAGCAGGAGATTTGATTCTAGATTTCCCTTTCATCAAAACTTCTCACTTCATTCTATCCAGCAATCAGTTTCTATATCCAAACCACAATCTCACATCGGAATTCAATTTCACGATAAATCTTCTGTAAATCGCCATTTCCGTAGTTTCGTATTCTTTCTGCTACTAGCATTAAAGAATGGTAATGACTATCATAATGTTTTATACAAATGTACAAAACGTGTTGCGTTTGTAGATAATTGTAAGGGTTATATAATGGAAATGCTGCATTTTAGTTTCTAAAACTGTTTCATTGGACAATAAAAAAAATTAAAACCTTCCAAGCCAAGTAGAAAATGGAGTTTTAAACATGAAAATGGTTTGAATATCCAAAATTACAACATCAATTGTCAGCTCTTAAAACTTCTCAATTAAATGAGAATCGGTATCCCGTTTTCAACAAAGAAATGAGATAGAGGTTAACGTCCTGATTTTCTGCACTGACTGGGCTATTGAAGGCGGACATACGCCATAGTGTGCTATGGGAAATGTTGCTACGGGCTATTCTTACTATGAATTTAAACTGTCAAAGGTAAAACGGGACCCCCGTCCAGCAGCACTGATAAGGGGGGGGGGGCCTCTAGGTACTTTTCGGGCAACACCGGGATGAACAAGCGCCCTCTCAGTTATTGAGATAGCTCTTTACTCACCGACCAACGGTGGCTTCGCAGCATATTTCCCCTTTACGAGCCCTCGATTTTACCAGGGTCGTGATAACTAGATTCGACTGTAATAAATTTTGATGGTTCGTCTGTTTGTCTTTGAGTCTGGGAGGGGTTTTCTTTTGTATAGATATAAGGGTTTTTTTCTCGGGCGCTAAGCCAATGTTACTTTTTGCAATGTACGTTTAAACGGACCTATCAATAATGTTCACTCACAACAAAATGGCGACAGGCTTATTACACAGCGATCAGCGTAAATCGGTGAAATTTTCAATTACTTACGAGTGGAAATGAAATACTTTTGGACAGAGATTGACCTTTAGCGATATTGTAGTTTGCAATGGACACTTATTTCGCGAAAACGACGCAATTCCAGGTCAAATATCTGATCATAAATATCTGCTAATTCATTGATATACTCAGTGTGGAGTTAATTATAGATTTTAAAAGGATATACATTCTAAAAGGACATGAACTGTGACATTTTCAAGCATTTTTTGTGGGGGAGTTTGTTTTTATTTTCTTGAGAAATCTTTAAATTCAGCATGCTGTCGGTGTCTAGAAATTGGTTTCTTGTATTGAGTGGAACCTTCAAAGAGGTGAATACAATATAATATCTACTTATCATTATGTTGTTAATACTCTAACTATACATTGTCAATAGAGTGATATCCACAGCTTAATAAACAGTTAATCATTGATGGTCCATTTAATTGGATAAAGGTGATACTTATCAAGGGTCATCTTAAGGTGTAAAGGTGTTGAGTTAATTTGTTGTGATAGCTGATTCAATTAGAACATATTTAGCTTTTGACTTATACGTAATACAAATGTGTGTAACACCTCTTTATATTAATGCCCGGAGCGACAATAATACTATGACATTAGTTGTAAAATATACCTTGAAGCGTATCACCCTTCCAGAGAAATGAAATGGAGTTCAACGTCCTACCGTTTTGTACCGAACTGGCCAAATGAAGTCGGGCATACCCACTTAGCCACCGTGATATGTCGATAGCATGCACAGTGCAGTAAAATAAATTAATAACATGTATACTATTTTCCGAATGCTGAAAAATTGGACCAATGTTACGTCGAAAACGAATTGGTATTGTTACCTCGTCAAACACACTTTGACAGATCGTGAGTGAGAATTTACTAGGCGTAAGTGAAGAAGGGCAACAGCTGTCGTCTTCATTCAGATATGTTGACACTGGCATATCACAACTCCAGACTTTGTCATAATGGAAAATCAAAACAATGTCTAGTCGTTGGGGTGGGACGAGACCCCGTGTACACGTTGATGCACGTAAAATAACTCTTGGCTGCTGTTTCCCTCATATCACACTGCATGGTAAAGGCTATGCCCGTCTTCATAAGCCCAGTTGTTGCAACCACTGGACTAATGAAGACGGGCTTAGGGACGGCACCCCGTGTGCCACGAGGGGAATTATTCTGGACAGCCACCCTACGGCCCTTTCTTATTTCGAATTCGAACTGTCATGTTTTTTTACCCACCGGAAAATAACGAACAGCTTTCCCAACCAACAATAAGAGCGAACCCGACACCTCCTGATTAGCGAGCAAGCATCTTACTCAATGAGCCATCGCGACTCCCAGGTTGGTGCAGACACGGATAAAGTTAAATCCCATTTCGTTAAACACAATAAAATCTTATTTTATCTTATCTTATCCGACAATAGCCCTTTATTATTATTAATAGCAGTTAAGTTATTTTTTTGTAACTATTTACAGAAGATAAGTAGACGTAAACAACATTAATTTGTTACAAAACCCATTCGAGTATATTAACTGACTGCTGTCAGAGCGAACGCCTACTTTTACTTTATAAAATAACCCCAACATACTATTGTTATTAGGTTTTACCAAAAATAGAAGCAATTTATAAATGACGAAATAAAACAAAGAAAAACACAAAATATAAACATAAATCGATATAGGACGCATTAGTAACAGCTGGCTAAACAAAACAAGATGAAGATGCTTAATGGAAAATACATTCAATATAACATAAAATGGTTTAAGTTGCTACAACCAATGTTTATGGATTTAGTAAATATTACAAAAGATTTTTTAATTATCTAATCGATAAATAAATTAGCAAACAATATATTTTTCTCAACTAAAATCAATCGTTTACATAATAAAACAATATGCGACATGCTATAGTCTTTAATATCAATTAGGCCAAAACAATTGTGTTTAAAAAGTAAAACAGAAAAAATATTAATGAATCTGTCATTGATTTTTTGTTAGTTAATGGACGATGTGTTTATTTTTATTGTGGTCTGGGTCCTACTAACCTCGGTGATTTAAAACTAAACAATTTATACAGTGACAGATTTCTGATTAAAGATGCTCTACTAGTTTAAAAGTAAATAATAAAAATATTTAAAATTTCAGTTGAAATTTACTGAGTAAAGTAATGAATGTTTAAAATTTCAGTTAAATTACTTTATACTGAGTTATGAATGTTTGTATAGTTTTAACAAGAATAGTGTAGTTTCGATTGTAATTGCTCGATTATCCATTTTATCGGTAAATTTTTAAATGACCAAGCTGTTCTAATGCCACACCATGGTCTAGATAGTTGAATATGGGCTTGCCGTGTGAATAAATGTCTAAATAATTGATATAAAATTAGAAGGTATAAAAGTACAACACAAAAATAACCACCAGAAGACTGACACATGTCATGTTGTGTGCCACGAGGAACATTTGTCCTTGACAGCGGTGTTTCATCGAATTACAACTGTAAAGGTTTGTTTTACGTACACGCCAGTGTGTACTTTCGATCTCGGCTTTTTCGTTCCATAGAAGATGCTATTCCTTGACAGGCCCTCCGTCTTGCATCACCGACAAGGGGAACGACGCTGATAAATTGGGAGGAACTATTTCAGTCAACCGGAAACCCCCTGATTAGAGTCACCACGATTCAGGCTCCTATCACAGTAGAGGGTTTTACCGTACATATATCGTAGAAATTGTTTCGTGGTTTGATTTTGTATTACTGACACAAGGTTAGTCACCTGCTGCTATTGCAATTTGCTGCTAAAAATAGTATTCTTTGACAGTCTGAGATGGGTAGGTTAGTGATTAATTTAAGGTGCCAGTCATTATGGAAAAATCACCGAAGGCAAAGATGTATACTCCCTCGATCTGTAACAGGAACGAGAAGTGGTGGTAGGTGTTCTAAGTGTATTTAAACATCTGCAAGAACCCATACTCCGCGCAGGGTTGCGTTTGATTAGAGGTAATCCAACTACATACTGCTATTATGAGTGGATATTGTTGTTTTAAATTTTGATTTGTCAGTAGTCCGTCTACCAACCAATCACTAGCTGCCAATATTGGACCAAATATGTTTACATAACGTTACGTCATGACTTACAATTTTATTATGCCTAATTAACCCGTGCATAGCAGAATACTACAGTAAAACTAATTGTGTGACAAACGAGGCTACCAAGTCGAATGAAATGTAAACAATACTGTTTGGAAACGAACATACTTTTACCGTTTTTAATACCTTAAATCACTGTCCAAAGTTTTAGGGAAGACCCAGATTAAACGAAGGACTGTCATGTTGCTGTACTTAAGTGATAGCTTTCATTGAACGGAAAGAATACCCCCGCATAAGTTCAAGAAACAGACGCTATTCCAGCAATGGTCAGAGAGGGATTTCTCGGGCCATTGTTTCAGGAATATGGCAAGACCCTTCCCCTTTCTCCCTGCGTTGGCCGAGAAAGTTCATCGCATCGGGAATTTCCGACGTGTTTTTATCCTTGTCAGTGGTGAAGGACCGAAGACCTAGCAGGGGACAACGTAAAGTGGTTCCGATGTGACAAAATAAACGAGGTGTCGTGTACACATTGACGTGCACGTAAAAGATCCATTGGCAGTTAGAATTCGATATAATAGTATGGTATAATGTATGGTCTATGCCCGGATTCATTAGCCCAGTCGCAGCAGAACTGTGGAACGTAAAACCCCATTTCAGTTCTTCGCATTTCTAAAAATATAGATTGTTACATAACTCTGTCTGCTCTGAACCTTGGGATTGTACTTCAAAATTCTAAACATATACTATTAATAAGAGTACACGCTTCATTGAAAATCACCCGTGCAGCAATTAAAAACAAATCCATGAATATGATACGGTATAGTCAAAGGCAAGACAAGCTAGCGGATATGATATAAGGAATACAAAGAGGCAAAACATACAATAATTATTCATAATTAATAACAATTGTTCATTGTTTTCATTTAGAGATATGTAAAAAATTAATTGAACGAACCATTGCAGTCTTTGATCACAAATTGCATCATTTCACAAAATGCACAAATGGTATTAAATTATGCATTAAACCGGGTCACCGCAGCTCTGTGGTTCCAATAATAGAAACACAATGGTCCATAATGGAAACACTTATTATAGATGTTAAGTAGGGCGTGAATTGAACGTTATGCTAATGATTTCGTTTTAAATACAACTTTATTTTCACACTCTTAATACAAAAGTTGTAATAAAGAAAAAAAAAAACGGTTTTGTTGTTCAATTTTAAAGAGCGGTAATGTAATTTATCGGCGATGTCAATTATTTTTTGTATCCTCGATAATAATAGAACAATTATTTTAGGACAGTGCGCAACGGAATTGCCGAAAAAAATCACCCCCCCCCCATCAAATTAATTAATGAGCTATGATTATGTAGCCTATTCTGACAAAATGTCGCCGTAACACCATCGACCTTATGATTTAAAGTATAGTGTTTAACACCCTACTATTATGCACCAACTGGGTTAATGAAAACGAAGGAACATAAGACCGGACAACAGCGCTACTATCTACTTAGGTTGCGAGGATTGTTTTACGTGCACGTCAACGCGTATACGAGTCCATGCTTTTGTGCCATTGGAACAACTAGAAATGTTGAGTTGTGAAATGCATGTTAGCCTTATGCATTGCCTTTAAAAGTAAGTTAAGACGACTCGACCGCCTTAAAAGCATTCATTTAGTTTCTCACTTTTTTCCATATTTATTACCCAAGAGACAATAAACACTAACACTGTAATCCACAATCACGTTTGAACACAAGTTTGTTGTTTATCATTTTCCAGTTAAATACACTATGCACATTTATAAAAGATGCATATGATATAACAATATATTATTTCTAAAATAGATTTCAACCATTAACAATACGTTACACTTATTGTTGAGAGAACGGTGTAACTATTATTGAAAGAGTTCTCTCAGTAAACAATAACTTCCGCAAAGTGGTTGTATACAAAGGAGGTATATGGATTATTAATTTTTATTATTACATACAAATAAACCAATAAACAAATCAATTAACATGTACTCTTCGATTATGTCAAATTCTAGGATTTCACGTAGGTGTGACATGCAGGTTGTAGTCAAGAATTCATCGAGATACACGCATTCATGGTGGCTTAGTGGTTAAGACGCTGGCTGACAACCCAGGGGTCGCGTGTTGATCCCTGCATTGGCCGAGAAAGTTAATCGGAATTTCCCGGCGTGGGTTCCCCTTGTCAGTGGTGCAAGACGGTTCAACTAGTTCGACCCCTGCATTGGCCGAGATAGTTCATCGGAATTTTCCATCGTAAAAGATCCCATGGCAGTTTGAATTCCATATAAGGGTAGGCCATAATATGGCATATGCCCGTCGTCATTAGTTCAGTCGGAGGAGAACATTAGCACGTTAAACCCCATTTCATTTCCCTTCATGGATATACTACAAAAACGGTAATCAGCTTTGCATACATATTTGTAAATTCTCAGATAAACATAAATGATTACTTGGTTCCAGTGGCACATACACTCGATCAATCTCGTACAAAGTAAGGTTATTCGGAATCTCCACTTTAAACAGATCTGAAAAAGTCTAATTAAATTTTCTGTAAATTTAATTCTACTAATAAGTACAGATTGGTGCATATTTCTATATGAAAATGACATCCGTGTGTCTATAATAAAACTGTGTATTTGTGAATTTAAAAATAGAAGAATGGGCTGCTTTTTTTTACAACAAAACAAATTGCAAAGATTTACAAACCTTGGTGGGAACGAACTATTTTATGGAGCGGATAGTGTGGGAGTATGTAACTAGTCTGTGCTTACTGCACTACACTGCGCGATCTAGGAATAGGATTTCGTCATAGGTCGCGAAGTTCTGGTAGACGGCTAAACACGTTTTTCCAAATGGTGCAGAACCAAACAATAGATGAACTAGGACATTATCTCAAATAATAATCTTAACGATCAAGAGCAATAACATTTATTGTAACTGGTCGTATCACAATAATTGGTCATCGATTATTATTTAGGTCTACAATTACTGTTTAATTGGTATTGATTTTCCTTTCAAAATTTTACTGTCAGATCTTATGAAATTAGATTAGATTTTGAGACAGATATCAAAACTTTATTCAAGTACAGAAATACAAAAATTAGACATACCAGAATACTTGCCGCTGGTAAGGTCGGAAAGCCATATTGGTTTAATTGTATTACGGGGAGTACATTGTACTAATTTACTTCACGTGATAAAACCCAGACAAAACAACTTTATAGTAATTTTATGGACTGGGCACTGTGTCACGGTTCGTCTCGATACCTCAGTTATTTTAGATACAAAATAATAGATCTAAACTTTGACATTTCTTTGAGTCTATATGAAATAAAATACAGTATGCCGGCGGAGGATAAATATATATATATATATATAAATGAATTGCAAATACAAGACATAATCATAGGCTTGTACCAGCGGCTGTGCTTGCCGAAAAGCAGTCTGGTAAGGAATTGTGTTCAACGAAAAAATGTGAAGCAACGTTAAAATTCTCATTACCCCCCCCCCCCCCCCCAAAACCCCAAACAAACAAAAAACAACCCCAAACAGGGAATCACACGTTCGATTTCGAGCAGGATTGTTCATTGTGGTGTAAGGGAGAACGCTACCGATTTTCCAAAGTCTCGAGAAATCTATAGAGTGTGACGTTTTTATTTTTGATTTATTTCTGAATTAAACAAACAAGAAGAGGCATACAATGCACTATTCGAAGAGATCTGGCGAGTGCAACGAAGTTATTTTATTAGACTTACAAAAATCATTATTCCACGAAATGTCTGGCCCTTTGACCAAAATTCAATCCCACCCTTTCGTCGACTGCATAGTGGTTGATTTATATGTGAAGGGTCGAATTATGATTGCATCTTCCTTAGCCCCCGCTTTAATCTGTTCTTGGTTTTGTCCGTTAGTAACATCTTTTCTTAATGAATAAAATATTGTATAAAATAGACAGATGAGACGTATCTGAAATATCCCATGTTAATTGTTTCGTCTGGACTCCAATTCTCATAATCCTTCCATGAATTCCCACATCTCCTCAATTTACATGTATTCATTACTCATTAACCATCTTCTTCTTTATGTAAATTAGGCCTGCTTTAAATTTCACTTCTAATAAGAAATGGGCGCAGCGCTTAGCAACCAATTCTTCTCTTAGTGATAGAGCTGATTGGTAGTTTCGTAAACAGCAAGCTTACATGGTTCTGTGTTTATATAATTATATTTATGTAAGCAACGTGTCAACCTGTTTCTGGTTTTGATTGACACTCAATAACAGTGTGTAGGTTGATTGTTAATGGTTTCAGTAGTTGCAGAAACCTTAGAACGCGGCCATTACTAGATGTCCAAATGAAAGATATTGAGCAGATGATCATTCTGACAGTCTAATACCCAGATAGGTGAAAACTTATACTCCTTCTGACGTAACTATCTTATTGTGGAAACTGACACGTATATTGCCATCAAGTCTATTTCAATTCCGGTCTGTCATTCTAGCAGAGACACCAGACACAAACGATCGGAACCGGAAATATGAAGATTGTGTAATCTCTAAAGACTGATTTAACTGTCTTGAATTTCTCCATTTATGATTTTTTTAAAAATAAATCGCAAATATAGTTTTTAAGCCCCAATTTTCCTTAATTTAACAGACCAAAAATAGGACTTGAAGGTGCTCTTCATTTCGTAATAATTTAGCCGATTAAAACGAAAAAAAACCTAATGTGGATACCATCTTGAACTCGATGTTCATGGATAGAAATAAATCAATTTTTAGTCAATCAGTAACAATAAATATGGCGGCCTAAAATCAATGAAAGGTAATATGACTTTTAATATTTAATGCGTTTAATCTGAGAGTGTATATTTGCGATTTGCCTTAAAATCTGGAAACGTGTGCCTTTAAGATCAGACACCCAATCAAAAGTGAAATGAAATGAAGTCTAATGTCAGAGATTTTGCCCGGACAGCGGCACTCTAGACCTTTATTTCGACTAGGCTAATGGCGGTGGATATACGTAATGCAGTTTGCTATGTACAAAACTTTTCCCAGCGCTATGGCCTATTCTTATACATGTATTCTAAATGTCAAGGGTTCTTTTATGCGTACGCAGGGTGTACACGGGACCTCGGGTTTCGATCCATCCCAACGACTAAACACTATAACTTTTTTAAGGCCCTTCGTTCAGCATCACTAAGAAGGGGAAACCACACCGGAGGAATTTTCTCGGCCAACACTGGAAGCTAATTCAAGACCTCCAGGTTATCGAACCTTACTACTGACCGAGTCATTGCGGCTTCCACAATCCTCTACGAATACATTCAGTCCCCAAAACAACGACCCAGTAGTGCACTTGAGTGCGATTTGGCGTGTATTTAGAGAAACCCTTTACATTTGGAATTTTCTCTAGCTATGTACACATGGCCATAAGTTAAACATAATTTATTGTAGGTGTTGTATTAGAGAGACGTTAAGCCGTATTCTTTTTTTCTTTTCCTGTGGCCACGGTGAGTGAGCCGTTGACTTTCTTACCTAGAGGCCCGTGTTCGCTCCCTGTGTTGACAGAGAAAGTTCATCAAGATTATCCAGTGTTGTCCTGTCAAGAGACAGCATATAGTCGTTCGAATGGGACGAAAATCCAAGATCCCGTGTACACATAGGTTAGCACGTAAAATAACCCATGACAGTTGGAATTCGATATAACAGAAGGCCGGGCACAATTTCCCGCATATCACACTGTATGACGTATGCCCGTCTTTATTAGCAGAACAATCGAAGTAGAACAGCAGGACGTTAAACCCCATTTCGTTTCATTTTGCTTTTCCTAGTATGTATTGTTAATGTATTTCTTTCAAAATACCGGAGTTTATTGAGAAACAACGCTAAAGAAAGAACGGTACGAACCTCTCATAGTTTTAACAAGGCGTTTCGATATAAGAAACCAGCTAACTCACTTGTCTGTTTGACGAGTCGGCGTGACAAATCCGAGTCACATGCTATAGAAGAATTAAAATTTCGGATTCTTTTTTTGTGCAATACATGTTGGATTAAAGCAGAACACCCCGCTGACAGTTAAAGACCAGCGTGTATTGTTATTCAGTGTTAGCGATTGACAATTTAATGCGATCATTGCATGAACCGTCTTAAATACTCTTGTTATCATCTGCCACAGGAACGGCATGCGTGCATTGTACGGATATCTTTTACCAATGAAATCAACTTTATTTAGCGTGTCTTTATCGGCATTTTCAGATTTTATTTCAAACTTGAATGCATGGTAACATGTATAAGAGTGAAGGCGGTCATTTTTTTCAAACCTGAATGCGTGCTGACGTGTAGTATAATGATGAAGGCGGTCATTGATTTACAGATGTCATTTGGTATTTTAGTCTTTCCCGATTTCAGTTTCAATTAGAAAACGCAGATTTTCCTTTTACAAGCTAAGAAATAACCAAGTGATGAATTCGTGATTCGTATTGAGAGAGAGACAGAGAGAGAGAGAGGGGGGAGAGAGGTGCGGGGGGAAGAGATGGAGTGTGCGAGAGTTTAACATATTGGTCAATATTATTTCAATCTTTATCTGTGGGGAGAAACATGGGAAAACCCACGAGTGGACACGACGCTGGACAAGCGACACTATCACGTACAATGATAGATCTTATCACCGAACCGAATATACCCGCCAGCACTAACCCGCGCCGCGGTTCCGTAGCCAACACGGGTAAATATGGTAAATAGGAAGATATGCCGATCGGAACGTTAGACGGTAGTTATCGGGAAATATCTATTTGAATGAATTTCGATTCAGTCACGTCCAGTCCATTTAATTGTTCAAGGGTTATTCGTGTTACTCTAATCCCGTTTTGTCAGTGGTGAACGGGGGAGGGGGACATGACGGGGACAGTATCTAGATGGGGCGAAAACGGAGGTTGTGTGTTCACAATGACGTGCACGTAAAAGAACCCACGACACATTATTCTTTAAACGCCGTTGCACCGCAGTGAGAGCAAAATTTACCTAATAGCACATTATTA
This sequence comes from Patella depressa, assembly GCA_948474765.1. Taxonomy (NCBI): domain Eukaryota; kingdom Metazoa; phylum Mollusca; class Gastropoda; family Patellidae; genus Patella; species Patella depressa. The sequence continues at coordinate 25,082,263 of OX419718.1, forward strand.
TTTTTTGAAAACTGCGTAACTATTATTCCCTTACAAAAAATTCTCCAATTTCACAATTGTGTCGCAGACCTGATAAATTTAAACAACAACAGTTGACTATAAGACTATTACAATATCACATATTTATTGAAACATAAGGAAATTATGTGTAATAAAAGTTGGCCATGGCGCATTGTTTTGCACTGGTAGACAATTTTACTGCTATTGTTTGTTGATACATGGATGGTTATATTCTACAGATCGTGTAATAAAAGTCTATAAGACAACTAATAATCAGTGGAACTTATACACACTATGATAGTAAACGGTATTTAATATAAAGCTGCCATAGTCTCTAGTGGAATGTAAAATTTCTCTTAATACAGTTTATTATTTATCTGCCTCCTATCACTTTTTATTACCTGGTTATGCGAACTCAAAAACAAGACGATAAAATTAGAATTATTAATACCGTCAACTCTTATTCATTCATGAAATAATCTTCTCTTTTTAATCCCACTTACAATAATATAAATAAGAGAAGGTCATAGCGCCGCTGTCCGGGCACAGTTTCTCAAATATATAGCACACTGCATGTTATATCTTCGGTAGCTCAGTCAGGGCAAAACAGTAGGACGTTAAACCCCATTTCATATCATAATATTTCACCGCAAATAAAATGTGTTCCACTTCCTCGTTTATTTTTTATCACAGCACTCAACGAGCGTCATTTGTGTGGGCACAGGAGTGTCCGCGAATGGGGGTGGGGGCGCTTTCTGTGTGGGGAAATAGCTTTATTTAAAGTCTGCTCCTTCAGTGTGATGATATCTTAGTGATCTTTCTTTTGTACCACAATATTTACCAATATCTATAATGCCTGTTTCAAAGAACATCTTTTATTGTGTGTGCTTCTGTCTTCCCGCATTCGTCATGTTCAAAGAGCATCAATATCAAAGAATTAATCAAATCAATGTTAGTTAATAGAATAGCAGGTTGAATAATAAAAAATAGAATCAATTATTGATAGAAATACGTTTATTATCTAAACCATAATAACCCTGTCTTTTATTAATTATATTACAGGTATATTATACTTATTATACCTACTATACACCATTTATAGTATACCATGACCTATTTGATCTCTCTTAACTTTATTCATACCTTTAATTGGCTTTGAGCGGTGGCCAAAGATCAGACATAATAAATCCCGTATTTTCTCAAATCAACTTAATGAATACGGAGTCTTAAATTAAAAATCTGCCATTGTTTTGATGTCATTAGTAGTTGGTAATTAACTATCGTGGTTAAGAACAGGCCTTTTAGCACCCAGGGTTGGGTTTGACGTGAGAAGTAGTTGACTAGTGTAGCGAGGCAGATTATCCGAGGTGGCGTATATATCTGTTGATCAACTTCCAGTGCAACCATCATTCGATTTGATACTCGCTTGCCATCGGTAAGCAGTCGGCATTCTTCTCTGTTAGACAGAGCCGCAACATCTATCTCAGTTCGTCACTTGGCGATCGAAGACGTAATACAAGCACACTGTAGACCAACAGTTGTTCGTGTCGCTTGCTGGTTTTAGTTGAGAGAAAATCATTGGTTGGATAAGGAAGCGAATGTAAACTAATCATGGATATATATTGATGTTATATTGTTACCGAGTTAAAGACAGATATATTTTACGGTAAAATATAGATATATAACTATGACAAGGTAGGTACACTTACTTTACTATGAATGTCTTAAGGTAAATAACAGACGAATAGTACTTTATTTAAAAATAATTCGTTTCGTTATAAGAAGTCCAGCAGTTCCATATTTTGAGCCAGCTCAAAAGCATAAGCGGGAAATAAATAATAATCCCACTTGTCGAGTCATATTGACGTATTTACGGCATTCGGATTTTGGTATTTGTCGGTGCATCTCAAACACCGTTATTCAGCTAGTGCCAGTGCAGTATTTAATTGACAGATAGTGCTACAAGTACAGAAGTGAACGTCTTTATTTTCCTGAACACTTCTTTGTAATTGAACTGGGGGCTGTGAGGATCTTAGGTTTGCGTATTAGACATGGGGACAATTAAGAGGGAGGGAGGCATGTGGGGGGGGGGGCTAGATCGAGCGAAAACAGACACTATTTTTTGTCATCTTTCAAATACTGAACAAGTTTTTTTTTCTAAGAAGTATTATTACCGATCAGGACAGAGTTTGGTCGTGTAGGAATCGTCAGTCATGTGAGAAAGAAATGGGGCGAGATCAGAATTGTAATGTTTTGTGACTATACCACGTTAACTAAACTATCATCTCGATGTCACGGTACCTATAATACTGGTAGACAGATACTGTGGTATCTAGATAGGAGCTTCATGCTTTACCTCAATTTTCAATTATTACCTTTGCGTATTCACACCATTCAAATCAGGACCGTCTTAACAACATTACACTTGGGCCCCTCTATCTCCACTGGCACACACAGGAATAAAAAATGTAAATGGTCGACACCATTAAGCTTATATATATATTGTATTGGTACTCCAACAAAATTAGTGTGTAAACATTAATATCATATGTTGTACAACAAAGATTGACGGCCCGATTCAAATTAAATGCGCAAAGCTCCATTTCATTAATGGGATCGACAAGGAAGAGCCAGCATATATTTTTAAATAACGATTATTCTATATCAGACACAAGTTTTGTTAAGAATGTTTGCCGTTTTAGACAATCGCTCCATTCCACGTTTATTTGTTATAGCCGATTGGGTGGTCAGGTCGCCGCCATTGATTACAATGTGAATGAACATCTTAATTCATTTGAATTGATTATGTCACAATATGACGCGTTAAAATCAGACTGATAAATTTCACGGTATTACACAGCTTATTAGATATTCATCAAATGGGTTTCAGACAGTCTCTTCCATTATCATTTGTCATACCACTGTTTGTCAAATCAAGTCGTGGAGACGACATTCTGCTGCTCACCCTAACCACCTGTAGATACCGCAAAACGGATACAGATGTGCGCTCTAGGAGAGAGTAAATCCATGACGAATGCCAAAAATGTACATTATATATTATTACCGACGTCTTTGTAAGTGCCAACAGAATATAGTTTCTTAAAGATGGCGTTATCTACTACATTAACGATCATAGATCACTTAAACTAAGTAAGCACTATTTGACCATTTAACCCTATAATAGCTCTGGGTTATATTAGAACGATTGGTCCTCTATCTTTCTAACAACTTACTGTTATTTCTAACACGTAGTTGCATCTCTAGGGTAGCACAGCACATCGGAATTGGACGTTAATGTTAACTTTGTATTCAAGATCCGCAAACTCTATATAGTCGCTAATTTCTATAAGTTGATTGCCAATTTTTACCAGCGAGCGGACTGTTAATTGTGTAATTATAGTTAAGCTGAAGTACCAATTAACTTCATCAAAGGATTTTGCGAGTTATCTGTATTTAATTTAACTCACCTCTTCCATAAATAATTCCAAATAATAAGCAACAAGTTATTGTAACGAGTTTTGGTGGATAATTAATAGTTTACTAAGAAATAGAACATCTTCGCATATAACTAGTAAATACTTGCTTCTTGGCTTAACTTTCAAAGGGAATATAGAACACATGAGCTTCCCAAATAAATGCAGACCTTTCTTTCTATAAATTAATTTTAAACTGTAGAATCTAACCACTTAGAAACCTTTTATTATAAGCCGCTTTGGCTTCGTTTTGTAGGGGGTGGGGTTTCCGAATAATTAACGTGTGCGCCTTGGATCAATAGGTCTGTCATTGAGTCAAATGGCATGGTTTCGATTCTCCGCTGAATGTGGCAAGGAGTAGTGTCGCCTGTCCAACCGCGTGGATTTCCCTGGGTCCACCGCCCCTTCCCCACTGCTAGAGACACCTACGCGCAAGCGAATTATTGAAATAAAATTGAACTTTAGGTTAGTCCCGAAATTACCTAGTTTGTTTCGATTGTACGTTACGCCCCTACTCACCCTCCCTCCCTCTCTCTCTCTTTCTTTCTCTCTCTCTTTCAAAAATGATAAAATGGGGTTTGATATTTCCCGTTTCCCGTTCTGTACCAACCGGATAGAGACGGACATAATTACGTATGCTACAACAGAAATGTTGCCTCCGACAGTGGCGCTGTGTCATAGCTTTATTCGACGCCGATAATCTGTGGAGGATCGTTAACGTATATGTACGACCTCGGATTTTGATTCAATCCAAACGATAAGGATCTGTTCACTGTCAGGTCGTCTGTCCTACATTGCTTACAAAGGAAAACCAGGAAGAACTTTCTCCTCCAGCACGGGGATCCGAGCCATATTCACTGAACCACCGTGGCTCTTAAGCATTCGCAGGCATGATACACTGCAATGGACTGAAGAGCCCGATATTTTGATTGCAAACTTTTACCATTTTATAATATTAAAACACAGTTTATATGGAATACTTGAGAACGACAAGAGGAGCTTGTTGAAACGTTGTGTGAAAAAGAGAGAGATAAATGGGGTTTAACGTCCAGTCGACACAAGCTAGGTCATTTCGGGACTAATATATGGCTTAATCTTATTTCAATCATTCGCATGTTCTTAAGGGTCTTTATCAGTGGGAGAAAACCAACGAAGTTGGACAGGTGACCCTACGTACAACCGGGAATTCGAAACCACGCCAGTTGGCCCTATGGCAGGCCGTGTGATACAGCGCGCGCACGCTAACCATTCGACCACCAACCCCCCGTTGTGTGAAATAAACTCAGTGATTATTTTCCATATAAATTGTGTTTTTATATTATATATATATTCAATTACTAAATGCCATATAGGGATTTCATCATTTTTTTAAATGACCACGTAGTCAATAAGCATTCATGTGGTTTGTTTTACTTTTGTTTACAAACCAAATTATCTTTTTTTGTCTATTCCCATAGTGATGTGGATAAATTATTCCATAGTTGGGATAAATAGATTTTACAAAGACTCCGTTTTTGCCTTAGGTTTTCTTACAGAACATGATTTTTAAAAGAAATTCCTGACAGTTAATTTGTATTTCTATTCACTAACATGACAAACGAGATAAAATGGCCAAGCTTTTTCTCCTATCTACAAGAGTTGTTCAGATTTGCATGTATCTTGTATACAAACTAATTTAATAATAGCCAGGAATCAATTTTAATTTCGACTCTCTGCTTGTCAGAAATATTTCCTGATATTCTCCAGAGGCCGAATTAGATTGTTTCCACTTTTTATCAGATGTCTGGGATTGGAATTTCCAACGCCAAGTCGACGATTGAAGGCAATTTACATGTATATAGAAATGGCGGATTTTATTCCCTACTGTAAGCTATACAGGACTTCTATATTGTTAATAGACATGCAGAGTTCAAATATCTTCTATCTATTAATAATATACATTGTTCAATCATATGTTTTTTATATATATATATTATATAATAGGTATAACTAGTACTTACATATAGATCGTTAGGAATCTATTTACCAACAGATGACAGATTGTGTTTCATATTTTGTATAATGATGTTTAATGGATCATGTTTACCGTTACATAATTGAGTATATTATGGAATAATAAATTGTCTGATTGATAAAACTATCCAACGCACGAGCTTTAGATCACGAGGTCGTTCATTGGATCAACTGGTGCGGTGTCGATTCTGAGTTTGTACGTGACAAGGAGTAGCATCAATTGTTCATCCCTATGGGTTTTCCCCGAACGAATTATTGAAATAAAATTGTACCATTTATGTTAGTCCAAAAATGACCTAATTTGTGTCGAGTGCGACGTTAAACCTCATCACTTCATAGAGCCAGTTATGTTGATATCGCTAGAAGGGAGAGAGAGAGAGAGATAGAGAGAGGTATAACTTCCGCTCGACACAAACCTTGGAACTAACATATCGTTTACTTTTATTTCAAGTATTCGCTTGCGCGTATGTGTCGTTAGCAATGGGAAGTCCGGAGGACTCAGAGAAAACCCACGAGGTAGGACAGGAGACGTGCAACCGGGGATTCGAAACCACGGCAGTTGACTCAATGACAGACTTTATGATACAGCGCGCACGTGCTAACCCTACGGCCACCCACCCCTTGAACACATAAAAGTACTGATTATATTATTGTTAGAAAGATTAATATCTTTGGACTGCACATCTAATAGAAAACCATCGTTATTAGTACTAGACATTCAAGAACCAAGGTTTTCTAACCACTTTGGTAGACCTCTTTGGACACGCTTTTTTGGGGTTCTACTGTGAGTGACTGGCATCATGTTAAAGATCTTGTCAGTTGTTCCACTTCATGATCTCTCTCTCAGCACTCTGCATGTACGTCTTCAGTAACGTTAAACCCCATTTCATTTGTTTTTTCTTTTAAATTTTCATTGGTTTTCCCGATATCATTTATCAAGAATGTTGAGAGGCAATGTGGGAATAGACTATGTTAGAGAATCCATTAATAAGCCAAGTCATCAATAGTTACTATTTATTGTCAATATTTGTATCTAGCCAATATATAGTGCTACCAGTAACTAATAAGATAGTAACATAAGTTATTACTTATGACATAAGTAATTATAGACAATAGTATATTATTACAAATAAAGGTCGGGTCTCCATGGAATATCAGATAAATAATTGAAGATTACAAATTGTCGTCTGTTCTGTCAATACATATATATCTAAGAAACATAGCTTGCTTTAAGGCTATCAGACAGCCAGCAAGCAGATTCTACGTTTCTACAGTCATTTGTTATCAACGCCATTCTTTATAAAATCTAAATTGTTTCAATGACATTTAGTAATTGAACTGAAAATTAATAAAATGACGTAACTTTATGCACATATTACTATTAGCAAATGTCGCTTAAGAGATAAACAGTAATTTTATTCCAGAGATTTGTGTCCTTTTATGTAAAACGCCCAACAATTAAATCAGTATATTATTTGTCTATTTATTGGCTGTAACAACGTTCTATACATCAAAGTACACGGGACGTATCGAACAAGTCCTCTTTATTGGAGACAATCTATATTATATCTATGGTGTTATACGATTTTTGGACCGAAAAGATGGTCCCACGATACTGTCGATAGCAATGTATTATTAGCTAAAAAGATTCAGTTAAACGTCCACTCAAAATAACTAGGCCATTACGGGACGTACATATTACAAATCCTTATTGCATTGTACATAGTATGGAATAGCGAGTTTGGGGAAATTGTGGACGCGTAGAAAAAACACACAAGGAAAGGGAGAGAGAGAGAGAGTGGGGAAGGGGCAAAGAGATGGAGAGAGAGAGAGGGGGGAGAAATGTCGGGTCTAAAGTACATTCGACTCAAACTATATGAACGTTCATTTCAGGACTAACATGTGGTTCAATTTTATTTCAATAATTCGCTTTCGTGTAGGGGTCTTTAGCAGTGGAAGGAATGCGGAGGGCCCAGGAAAGCCCACGAGGTTGGACAGGCGAGCCCACTCCTTGACTTGTACAAACGGGGAATGGAAACAACGTCACTTGACTCACTGACCGAGCATTTGTCGATGGCAAAGAAAAGATCCGCCGCGCAAAACTTTAGTTCGGATAGCCATCCAACCAAATTTTAATAGACATCATCCGAATTAAAGATTGGACAGCAATCCACGTTTCTTGGAAAGTAGAACACATTAAGAAATGGAAAAAAAATGATACTCTGCAAAATAATCTTTTTGTTGTAAATTGATGTTATAGAGCCAAATTATTCAGATGATCTATTTGTGTCAGAAAAAAATTCTATATATGTCCATGCGATATGAAATACCATTTCAAGACGATAATGAAATATTAGAATAGATCATACATCATTATATTTAGTACGTTTACGTTGATGGAATTTCTTATAATGATCATCATAAATTCCCAAGACTAAAGGCTAAAAGGGAGATGACTCAGATAATGTAAGATACACCATCATGGGGGCAGTTTATCAGTCAGAAGATGATATCCATATGACCATTAATATAATTGCCAAGAGTTATTACAATTGACCTGATTTTATTCAATTACTCTTAAATCAGTTGTCTTAAGACATTCATAGGATATCTCTTATGTGTTCCTGGGTTTTAGTTAACCCAGTTCTTAATAAGATCATTCCATTTTAACCATAGCCATGATGTCTCCAAAACGATAATTACATTGAAATAATTTAGAAAATCACCTTCGATACCATGGAAGCCATCATTGAGGAAACTGCAATAATTGCGTACAAAAACCTGGTTTCCTTAGTGATGATTGGATAGCTCTGCATCAGTAATTCTGATCTGTCGTCATGCACATTTTAAAAAAAGACACCGTCACTGGAATTATTGTGATTTTGACAACATTCTAAATATTAAGATAATTGGAAATTGTTGGATTGGCAGTTCATTTCACAAAAAAAGTATTAGTTGTAAATGGTGTTTTGAAATTGTATAGCGTTGCCTTAGTGACGCCCCGTACTCTTTTTTGATATTAATCATTACACGGATACCAAAGTTTAAGATAAAATATTTATTACTTATATACAGCTATGGTATATTTTATAGATTCTACACTGATATCTGTTATCTATATCCCGGTTCGTACATTGATCTCGTATATCTATAACAGTATATATAATACATGTACTGCTTTCTCTTTTTTCCCCTTTGTTTGCTCTTTTTATAAGTTGATGTTCGTTGTATACCCTGATGGGACCTTTTTGATAATATAAAAAGAACCTTATTTTTTTATCACAAAACTATTGTGCAATCAATCTTCTAGAGCAAATCGCTAACATTTGTTCTGTTTAATGTTTTATTTTGATTTTTTGGAACCTTGGTCGATCATTATTAAACAACAATTATACAACCAAATTTCTAGAACAAACAGTCATCACGTTGTTCTAGTTATCATTTTATTTATATTTTTGTAACTGTGGTTGCTCATTAAGTGCAAAAATAAGATGTTGGCAATCGATTATCAAATAAGTTTTACAATCTTTTTCTTCCACAATAACGATGCCCTCCTGCAAAGAAATCTCTCGTTAATTTGACGCTTTTGATTGGACGTGTTAACCACACTCGCGCCTTGTCATTTAGTGCTAAATTCTTGTTTTCACTTTTTTGTAAAATTGCCAAGAACATTCTCGGTTAGAATTGTATTTATTAGCTACATATATTGTTGATTAAATGAATGCTGGTTTATTAGTTTGTTTCCACTGATCTGGTTAGATAGTTTGATAGACGATGTACAGGTCATCTACATCATACATTTATGTATGCGATTTACATTGCTTGGCAGTTTCCACTGGTCGCTGTTATGGGGGTAAATATAACAAGTCAGTCAGAATTACCGTATCCATATGATACATATCAATAGCATTAAGCAAGCCCGTCATTTATTTAATAATCAGTAGAAATATCACTTGGAAAAGATGCCACTCCAATCGATGAGAGAAGGAATCTCAACTTTGACCTCTAGAAATCAGTCACAAAGTATCATGGGAAATCTAGTGTCTGACCACCATTACTAGTAGTTTATCCAATCATTTCTTTATGTGTTTTCTCCTTAGTTGCTTACATTAAATGGGTTTAAGTTTGTGGACCACTGGTTTGTCATCTATAGAGGCCAATCGTCTGCCAATACCAATTTTTGTTCTGTCAAGAGGTAGCGCTGATACCATCATTGGAAGTGAAAACGCACACATAACAGTGTACATGCAATTGTGTTGATACTCTTCGAGTTATCATATCAGTGCATTGACACAATACATAGACCTGTTAATGGTGTATAGTCTATTCCATTCAATTCCATACACACAAAACTGTTTCCGGTTTGTTGACAGTGGGGTGTGTATTTTTTGCATGGGGCGAGGTATTTGCTGCTTTTAAGAGCATTTTGTCCCTATACCCATATCACACACTGAACATGAACAATAAAACTTACGTAGGCGTCGGCATGATCTGTGAGAGTTCTCGAAAACTTGTTACATTGTTTAAAATCGTAGTTAGATTCATGTATTGTGTAATAGGTGGGTTGTAAAACCTCCAGTGATGATTAGTGCTTGATATGTCGTTACAAGTTTTATCTTGAATTGCGGCCAGTTTCATTCATACTCCGCACAGTGTTTCGTTTGATTAGAGGTAATCCCACTACTCACTGCTGTAATGAGTGGATATTGTTGTTTTAAATTTTGATTGGTCAGTAGTCCGACTACCAACCAATGACTAGCTACTCTACAAAAGCTTTACATTTAAAACGAATGCCAATATTGGAACAAATATGTTTACATATCATTACGTCATGGCTCACGATTTTATTATGCCCAATTAACCCGTGCATAGCAGAATACTGCAGTAAAACTAATTGCGTGACAAACGAGGCTATCAAGTCGAATGAAATGTAAACAATACTGTTTGGAAACGAACATACTTTCACCGATTTTAATACCTTAAATCACTGTCCAAAGTTTTAGGGGAGACTCAGATTAAACGAAGGACTGTCGTGTTGCTGTACTTAAGTGATAGCTTTGATGGAACGGGAAGAATAGACATACTTCCCAAAAGTTCAAGAATCAGAAGCTAATCCAGCAATGGTCAGAGGGGGGTTTCTCGGGCCATTGCTCCAGGAATATGGTTTCATTAAGAAAATGAATATTTTGCTCTATTTTCCACAGTACTTGTTTAATTTAATTTTCAAGGACGTTACTTTCAAATGTCATTTATTTATGGAATCGACTGAGACGAACGATGGCCTACTCGTTTTCGTTGGTAATTTCTCCAATTGCTGTCAAATCAACACTCCGTTTTTAGAATTTTATCGACACACACTCGTCATTGATTAATAAAAATGTACAGCATTCTTCATTATCGAAATTGTTGTTTTACCCAAACACCTACATACATGTACAGTGTTATTTGGTATTTCCTTTCTATGAATCCCGAACGCAGCTATCTGAATTAGAAATGTAGGCAATCGCATCAAATACAACACTACATGTACTTATGGATAACAGTTACTACAGTATATTTCACTGCGTCGTTTCAACAAGATTCCACGAGTCGTCATCAAACATATATCAACACAAACAAATACAATGAAAATGTTGTTGGCCGCTTTACATAAATACAACTACAATAATCCACAAAAAGGCATAAACAAAAAACGAAGAAATTATTTAGTGCACATGGTAAAGTCTGGCACGAACACAGCTAGAACCGTATTCAATCAGTTCATTCAGTTTTATATTTGATTAAAAAGTTCGGTTTTGAGATACTTTTTAAAATCTTTAATATAATTTGCGATTTTGGTTTCGTTGAATTCCATTACTTTGGAGCACCGTGTGCGAAAGATGTATCACCGGAGTTGGTTTTTGAACAAGGCTTAATTAAGAAGTCGTCTGATTATGATCGAAGGGTTCTGCAAGGTTTATTGGTGTTGAGAAGGTCTCTAAGGTATTGAGGTGAGGAATGGAAATATGATAAAATATGCACTGGTGATGTAGATGAAATAACTTTTAACAGTTTCGAGAATTCTTCTGTATATATATAAACATCCTTGGACTAACCTGTGATCATTTAGATTCCATATATAATAAACTCGGATGGGAAACATTCATCACTAGTTCAAGGTGCAAACACTATGGGCTTCTAGAAATATTCACTGGTTTTAGGACAACATTGAAAACCAATATCTTTTGTTTTACCAGATATCTGTGTTAGAATATTATGATGTTTTTCTAAAGCGCTTAACATGGTTTTTGTGCATAATGTAGCCCAACAGCAGACAGCCACTTATCATTAATATTGTACCGAAAGCAAAATTGAGCAGACTTCTTGATTGATGGGGGGTCGTGACTTGATCTTTTTTTGTCAAGACGACTGTGTCTGCTTCAATGACCCCAAAAACACTTTGTCAGAAATTCTCCATCTGAATTAGTAGTCTGATATTCAAAACAATTTTTCATCTTAATAACGTGGAACTTTTCTCCAATAAAAAAAATCTTGTGCGTCAGGTAATTGGCTCCTTATACAGAAAATTGTCACTTGGCACACCTGCAACATGTTCAATTTTGACATATTATATTAGTTATTGTCAAACCAGCGTCCTCACAGCAAGTTAATTATCTTAAATAAGACGTATTTCAAGTAGCATCGGTCTAATGATATCAGGAAGAAGACGCAGACATCCAGAGCAAAACACCTATTCCACTTAATCACCGAATCCCCAAGATGTCTCACACTGAAAACTTCAACAACACAGAAAAATGCTCTATGTTAAAAAGCGGGTGGGTGGGTGATGCGAATGATGTGTTATAAGGCCTGTAATTGCGTCGACTGGTGGGATTTCGATACTTTGGTCGCACTGGACAACGAGTAGGGTCGCCTGTCCAACCTCGCTGGATTTCTCCAGATATCCCGGTTTCCTCCAACTGCTAAAGGCCTCTACGCACAAGCGAATAATTGAAATAAAATTCAATCACGTGTTATTCCCGTGTCGTTAAACTCTCTCTCTCTCTCTCTCTCTCTTTCGCGCAGAAAACACATTTTTCCAAATTTGACGGATCTGATAAGTTTTATTTAGTTGTTCATAGCGAGTATGTGATCTCTGCTGGCGTAAAAATTTGAAACAAATACCGGTTTGTAGTGCATTGTCTGGGGTATCATTTCGCTTCAGAAGCTGGGATTGATCCATGAACGGTCCAGTCTCGGGGAATCTAATGGGTTATGTAAGATATGGGCATTTACCCACGGTTATCCCCTACCAATTGGTCGATCGATTGATCTATTAGTAATGACTGCCGTAGTTGATGCCTGGTATGTTCACTATAGTTCATCTTGTCATTAGTTTGTGACATTTTTATGTACCATTGGAGCAGAGGCTGTTTTTTGTGTTCTATCCATACGACAAGACCACACCCCCTGTTGTAAGTGGAAAATCTCAAGAAAATTCTCGACAAACACAGGATGAAAAAACGGGACCTCCCGGTAAGGAACCAGTATCTTCCTTAATGGGCAACCGTGGTCCCATCCGACAATGCATTAAACCGGATTCCTTTCTTTCGTGCGCCGTAAAGTGGTCATATAATATAGATTATTTATTCAATTCCCCGTAATCAGATTTTTACTGTATCATGTTGCGGTTAAAAAACAAGACTAAGCACTAAAGCCGTTTCATGTTAACCATATCGGCTGAGTATGAAAGAATCGACTTAGTTTTTAGTCGACTTATAGGACAGCATCTACTTAAAGCCACTCATCCAGGATTAAACCATGTTTAACAGGAATACACGGCTACAATAAAAGGAAAACGAAGACCGATTAACAAATTAAGCTATTCATAAGTTGGCTTTTTACTTCACCTATCTAGAAAGTTTTATCATTAATCGATAAAATCTGCTGTAAAATTCTCGTTAAGCTGATGGCCATATTTGATGTAATAAAAACGCCTTTCTTGGCTATGTTTATAAGAGATTAGTATGAAAATGTATTTGTTGTGTCAGACTTGTGTTGCTAACTAATTTTCATCCCTACAGCTCAATGTGGTATAATTACCAGGGCTTTTTCTATCTGTCGCGACTCAACTCAGTTCCTGATTTGGTTCGGTTCTATTAGCACGGGATCAAGTGATACCATATAGATTAAGCACCTGTAAAAGCTTATTGTTGCTTTATTTCACTGCTTTACTTATTTTTCATTGCCTGTGTATATAACTCTATACTAGTTTACTTTTTCTACAAACGCAAATGTTTATCCCCTTAAACTAACATTGAAATCCAGTTTTTCGATGGAACGAAATGCTGATCTTCCCTGTACATATTGGTTGTGGTGGTAATGGATTGTTTCCAATTGAAATTAGCCAGACACGTCGCTGCATGAGCGAAAATCTCGTTACTTGTATTGCAAACGTGATAATAAGAATGCAAAATTATCTTATATTTCGTGTTTGTTATATCGTTTTTACTTATTACTGTTATTGGACCTACAGAATATGGTGCGTTATGTTATGCCTATGGTCACTTTATTCGTAATTTTAACGAGCCAAATCGGGTACTGTATTAATCCTCTCTTCCTCTAAAGCATTATTGATGTAATATTTTCTACTTACTGACCTACCTTAACCACAGGGGACCGTTACATCGATATAGTCTACATCATCATTCTTTATGATCGCAATGATGGCATGCAACTATCAGTAAACAGTGATGATATGTATTACACAGACTCATCATACAGTTTGGATTTATAAATTGATATAAAATGTCGTTTTTATGGCACGGTGTCAATATGACTTAACTTGATGATATTTGTGCCAAGCATAATAATAATTAATGGAAACGTTGTGTACATGGATGGGACTTTTTGTGGCCGTTCTTGTTTCAAAACAGTAAACCATTTGGTTCCGGTTAGATCCTGCTAAGACAGGTCGAACCCGGTTTCCCCTTGTTAGTAGTACCAGGAAAACCGAGGTCCTCCCATTTACCCGTTGGCGTACTCGTAAACGAATACCCGACGCGAAGACACACAAAACTTTCCCCATAACACACTGCATTGCCGTTTGCAGGTGCGGATCCAGAATTTTTTTCAGGGGGGCAGGCAGGATTTTTTTCAGGGGGGGGGGGGGTCTAGGTTTGATAATTGCTTAACTAATTGCGCTCAACCGATAATTTGGTAAATTAGATTCAATTTGGTTCATTCTGACGTATTTCCGGAAGGTAAATTCCAAAATAACAGGTCTAAATCGCCAATAAAATCGCATAAAAAAATTTTCAAGCCTGAGCAGGGGGGCGGGGGGTCCGGACCCCCTGGACCCCCCCTCTGGATCCGCGCCTGGTTTGGTACAACAAAGTAGGACTCTAAACGTCGTGTCGTATCATCACACAAAAATTATTCAATTCAAATTCTCAATGCATTATGCTGGAATATAGATAATCCGAATTTATCGAGGACAAAGAAAAGGTGTTACTCAAAAATCAAAGGTCGACTTCTGCCTAGCGAAATCTTACTTTTTGATATTTCTTTTGTTTAGAAGCAAGTTCAACGCCAATCCGAATAATGTACAGACCTATGTTTCGTTTTTTTTATACTTTCTGTGGCATCAACTACATGCAGATCTGACCGGTGATAGTGGAAGGTCGCGTAGGAGGTAATACGAGAGGCTTTTGACCCTATGGCGTCAGGTAGTCAATTAACCAATCTGCGTTACCCGCAGTTTCGTGCACCTCGCCAAAAACTCGCCGTAACACTCTGTGTCATTAGCTAATCCCCCAGATCATTCAGATTCTAGTGTAGTAAAGACAAGTAAAACGAAATTTTGAACTATAAAAATCGAAACAAAATAGGACATTTGGGTCTGAGTAAAAGACACTTTCAGCAGTAGGAAAGAGCCCCCCCCCCTGGATCCGCCTCTGGATATTATATTGCCAAGGCATAACATATGGTGATGGGCAGTGATAAACATAGAAATTCATCTTACAGTTTTAGTTCAATTACCATTAAATTACATTGTACTGATAAGAAATCATGTCATAGCTTCATATTTCACCGATTTTATCCTTTGACTGAATACCGATTCTGGTCACCTAACCGTGGGCTATGATATTATCAGCATGTACACACACCACAAATATATTATTCGATGCTACAGATTAACCAAAATCGCAACACGTTTTTCCTACCAATAGTAGTAATATCATATAGCAAATTAAATAAAAATGCTTAGTATTTTTTCCAGCCAGTGTAACTACCAGTATCGATTAGTATCGAAACCATGAAGCATGCGATCAAATACCCACTGAAGGGAAATGTAATGAATAATTTGTGCGAATTAGAGAACGAAATTGGTTTCATGACCCAATCTGCCTTTAGTTATGTCGATCTGCTATTCTATCTTAATAAATAATCAGTAACACAATATGCATTAACAGTGAATGGAATATTTGTAACAGGTTCATTCATTGCTACGTATAGAGCAAAATAACCTTTGTACACAAAGCAGCAACTCTGAAGTTATAAAACTAGGATCGATGAGAACAGAATCGATTTTTAAAGAAAATTTCAAAACATATATTTTTGTACGTTACTTTTATTGTACGTAACAATTTTAATCTTTTGTACAAGCCTATGCGTTCATTATACGTACAATTATACGTAAAGATACCACAGCATCACTGTCCCACAAACAAATTTCTCATTTCCTCATTTGCCCGTTTTCATTGCCTCGTCTATATCGCAGAGCTGTGGTATAGGTCGCAAAAACCCATTTCATTGCATTTCTGATCGTTATATTATATTATATGGATGTGTGATGTTGTAATAATATGATATATTGTACTTAAATATTTGAATAAACATTTCCCAAGAAAGAAGAAAGGAATCCCGAAGTACACCATATTGAGAGTTTGGGCAAAGCATTTTATTGTAGAATGAATACTATATTTATTTATATATATATGACCACTCACAGAGAGTTGCACCGTAAGTGTTAGATGGCATATACAGCCTGTAAAAGCGATACTGACTTCATTTATTTTCGTGCAGTTACCAATTTTGGATATACCATTTGAACTCTCGATTAGAATATTCAGGTGGCGAATTTCGGCATTGTGCAAGAAGAGCTATGGGCATTTCAATGCGGTTTCCAAGGAAAGCGTTTCTTAGTCGTCCGGATTTGGCGAAACTTTCAGGCAAAATTGTTTCCCTTGCTGTTGCGTTGACTAGACGTTAGTCCATTTCTTATCATCACTGAGCTCTTCCTTCAGACTCCATCCCCCAAAGTACATACAAATGTTATCTCTTCATAATCACTTTCATGATGAATGTTTACTTTGAAAATGTTCCTTTTCCTAATCTGCTATTTCAATTAGTTGTCTACACTTATATATTTTCCCAAAAAATAAAAATTAAATAATCCTGTGTTATTATTCATACATAGATTTTCATTAAAATGATATAAATGACACGTAATCGTGTTTACACTGGCTTAGCAATCATTGTAACATGGCCAACATCTACGTTACTCATACCTAATGTAGCTTGTGTGCCTTAAGGATATTCTTGGCCAGTTCTCGAATATTTAAACAAAAATCTAAAAACAGTTCTGAAAGTCGATGATTAAATAAGCCGTTAGCTTAAGACTGTTTTTGCAGGATGAGTATCCCTGTTTCTTGATTAAAAAAATGTTTTTGATACGAGACTTAAAATTGAGTTACTCTTTGTTGGCTATTACCAGAATAATACGTTCTGTCGTAGACGCAATATCATTGAAACGATGTTTAGTTAAGATTCTAATGAATGGTTATTTATACATTGAGAGAGTTTCACTTAATCCCTCAGTTCCTACGCTCATGTTGACTATTGTCTGCTACTGCTGGTCTTGTAGACTAATTTTGGCATCGGGAAGAGTTTACTTGCTGGCACATGTTGACCTGAGTCTGGAATTTAGGGATTTAAAGTATATGAAGTGGTACCACATCGATACTCCGCGACACATAGCAGACGTTATTTCATTACCATTTTCACTGCTGGTGCCATTAAAGACTTTGAAGGGATCAATATTTCAGTGAATGGTTGCTTTAGCATGGTACCCCCCCCCCCCCACAAAAAAAGAAAACCAAACCTGTACTATTTTCTCTGTTAGTGCCATTAAAGACTTTGAAGAAGATTAATATTTCAATGAATTAACATTGTTACTCTCTGTGAAAAAAAAACCCCCAAAAAACAAAAAAACAGAAACAAAATATACTGTTACTAAAAACAACGCTCGTAATTATTACTTTTGTGCCATGCCTCGCTTCAGTTCGATGGTTCTGAAGGGGAGTGTTGGTTTTATTAGATTAAATGCTTAATTATTGATTTTTTGGCGTCCATTATTAGTCGAAACAACATGGCATGTCTGTACAACATCGCATTCACTGTGGGAACTCGAAGTAGATAAATTGAAAAAAAAATAATACGTGCAGTAGTTACCATCATTTAAATTATTTGCCAAACCATGCTTTTCAAAACAGGAAAATATGCATTGTTTTTCCTCTCACGTGGTTACCAAATCAGAGAACATTGGAGCCAGTTGTCTTTATTCCCTTAGCAAAATGGAATTTTTTTTTAAACGAGAGATCAGGTTTGTGTCAGAGATTGTTGCAATAGATTGCAGTATAGATTTTCAATTTGTATCTCGTGTCTGGCATGAAAAGGAAACATGTTCTATGGTGCTCAGTATATTAATTCTGATGTTTTGCAGCAAATGTCCATTTCCATATAAAAACACCCACCCTAGTTAATTCTATCTCACGTACAGTAACATAAATACATCTGTCAGTTGTTGAATCAGTTTGTTATTTAAATCTGGAATCACGGAACCTCGGTGTATCGAGGGGTCAATAAATGACACTGAATTTGATTTAGTAGTTAATAATGTGACATACCACGATTCCAATTACCAGGACAGAATACAAAATTTTATTGAAAAATCTTTGTCTGGTTCTTCCTGTTTATGGCCATAATCCCCAGTAAAACTCTTAACACAAATCTGATTACCCCAAAAACATCGCATCTTATTGTGGCAATTTAGAAAGATGTCTTCGGTTAATTTCTCACAGGTGCTATTTCGTTTCATCATTTATATTGACGATATTCCTTTATTTCAATTTGTATCACGACCTTTGTTTCTTTCAGTCAGTGTCGTGCTAAAATCTAATTGTTCAATTATCTTGACAAATTTCGATCAATGGTTGTTATGCAGTACAATATCGTTTCTTGTCGCAATAGAACTGAATTGACAACGTATAATGATGACGTCCTACGCAATGGTTGTCTTGCCAAAGATTCTGTCTATGTAATGAATCAAAAGTATATATTTGAATTATTTATAAGTATGTACTTTTATGATCTCAAATGAACTGAAGTGATATTGTATTATTACATAGATATTAAAGGGCATGATCTATCTTTTATTTGGGCACGATTTCTCTTTTATTTGGATAAATGTGAACACGCAGGCTTGATAACAAGGGGTGCAATGCGTTCATTTGTATTTTTTATATGGGAATGTATGACAAATAGAAATAGTGTTTCAGATCAACTCAATTCAACCAGAGCTTTGTTTCTTTTGTTGGAATCTCAGCGAGTAAGACGCTGGCTTGTTAACCATTGAGAAAGTTGACCGAGGACGTTCCCTATGATTTGACGGCATGGTTTTCCGTTGTCAGTAATGCAGGATTGGGGGCTTAGCAAGGAAAGTGTCTAGTGGTTCAGATGGAACGAAAAACCTAGGTCCCGTCTATACATATTGGCTTGCGCGTAAAATAACACTTGGCATAACCATCCTCATAGCACATCGTATGGCGTATGTACGTCTACATTAGTACAGTAGGTGCAGACAGGTAGGACGTTAAGTCACATTTAATATGTTTCTTTAATCTCAATCATCACGCGAACACGATACACATTATATAGCCGCCAAAATATGATTTGTAATTAGTAGGGAGATTGGCTAACTGCTTATTATAATTAAAATGAGCGCTGTAATTGATCTGGGATCAGCAATTGAAGCGGAATATATTTGTTATTTATTAGAAGTGGAAACAATAGAAGCTAATTAGAGTGGTTCTTATAGCAAGGCTATATCTAATGCAAGACGTAGTTTGTAATGATTTCTGATAAAGGGGCTACTGATGGTATTATCAAAATTGAAATACGAAACTTACTAAATGACCTTTGCTCATAAGGTTTTTATCTTTTTGAACTAATCATTGTCATGGTCTTGAAAGGTGGTTCAATTTGATTGAATTGCAGTTTATAGATGTTATAATCTAAGTACGAAACTAAAGACATCCAACTTGATGACCTTAGTTCATAAACCTTTATATCTTTAAGTACAAATTACTCTTCTTGAAGAAGTGTTCAGAATGTCCGAATCTGTTGTTCATGTATCCTTGAAAGCGTTCATCTTAATTAGTTCGTTTTTAAGCTAGAATACATAATGGTATCATTTGAATTATTAAACATGAACTGCGTTCAGGCGAACGAGTTATTCGAATAAATTGATAATCACGGAAACGATAATGCAATCTTGGGAATGAAAAGGGACATCGCAGTGCATTTTGACGAATCGAGAAAACAAACTCGATTGTATTTTGCAGCTGCATGGAGCGCGCTACTTTCTGCAACGGGTCAATGAACTGAGGTGATTTATACGTTTCTCCACTGTACGTGTTAAAGCGAGAATTTCATATTTTCTAAGAAAGTCTTTTACTCAAGATGTTGTCAACTCACTATTATACGATCATAGGCATTATTTTCCACACTTAAAAATCTTTCACTTCGAAAATAATAACACAATTACCTCCCTTGTTTTTCTATCCCCCTCACTAGGTTGTCAACTCACTATTATAGGATCCTAGGCATTATTTCCCACACTTAACAAATCTTTCACTCCGGAAATAATAACACAATTACCTCCCTTGTTTTTCTATCAACCCTCCATGCAAACGCTTGAATTTGAAGTTCAAAATGATATTTTTGTCAAACTGCAATAGTTAATTAATAGCATTATTCTTTAACAAGGTAGGACTGTTTTTAGATACCATCTGTTTTAATATATTTTAAAAATATAACTTAAAAATATGAAATTGTAGCTTTAACGCAACAATATTGTGTAAATATCAGAATAGGGGAACTCCAAATGCTTCCCGAATGAAAAAAAAGAGATGACACACAAGTATCCAACCTGCTATAACTCAAAATCCTTTGCTCTGCAAAATGGCATCTGATTTTCTAATAGTAGACGGTTTAGTTATTTGAAATGAAGATTTGGCTATATGTGGCAGATCGAGGTTAAAGTTGATCTCACGGTATTAAAGTTGTCCATGAAAGGCGAAAGATTGTCACAATTATAGGATCTAACTGATGGTACTGTATCTTGTTTGACGTATTAAACCGTCTGGGTTATTTAGGTCATTTTATAATGAATATTTGCATAAATTCTACAAATTGAAGGTTTGCTATATCGACTAAATTATCAGTCAATTTGAAGTGAAATCATTAATCACTCATGACACAACAATTCTAAGAGAATCAGATACTGTGTAATGTCAATGGCCATGCAATCTGATTAAAACACAGACCCTATTTCGTTTCGCTTTTTTATGGTTCAAAACTTCGTTTTACGTGTCTTTAAAAATAAAAAAAAAGAAACGAAATATAGACCTGTATTTAAATCAGACTGCGGGCCATATTACAGCGCTTACACCCGATGAGGATTTGGTTAGATTCTTAAATCAAGAAGCGTATTGATAATTGTGTTCTGAAGTTGTAGTCGGATCAATGAAGGAGGTACGTCAACGTGCGAGTAAATTGTATTTCATTGTAAGACATGTTATTGATAATTAAATTTCCTTCTCTCTTGTAATTACTATTTAAATATGTTATTTTAGTTTCTAGCTAGATATTTAAATTCGTATAGTGCAGCATCGGGTAATGTTTTTTTTTTTAAAATTCAATCAAAATTTTACCAAAGCTTTCATGATAAAACATCGAGGAATTGGCCAATGATTAGGTATCATCATAAATTAATAACTTCTTAAATAAAATTTAATGTTTTGCTTTGCCATTTGATCTGCAGATAAATAAACCAAAGCATATTTTGTGTAGTCGAAATCTGCTTTGCAGTTTGTAAAAGAACATGGCGAATATGTGGGGTGGCTAATGTCAACAGTATATCCTTGGCTAACATAATGTCAACACAACTAAAAGCCAGAGTCTAATCTTGACTACATTTTCCTGTAATAGAAATTCAAAACAAAGTTTATTAATTGATCAAGCTTTGTTAGCGAGATGTTTTCTCCGGACTCTTAAGCTACCGAAAGAACAAAGATTTTGCTATGTCAACAAACCATATTGCCTCACATCAATAGAGTTCAATACTATATTGCGAGACAATGAATAATTGTAGCTTCGGTCTCTTCCCAGAACATTAGAACCGGATTCTTCCTCTACACAGAACATTAGCGCCAAGTTTCTGTGTGGGTTCGAAAATGGACGCTATAGGGAATCTAACAGTGTCTTTGATACCTTTGTCAGTAATATTTTTGACTCTTTTGTTGCCCCCACCCACCTAAACTAGTTTGATGTTCTGCATTAAACTTGGGGTTTTTGATTGAATAATTCTGCCTGGGGACTTTATTGAAGGAAACTTAAATCTCTCTAAAAATCGATTCTAATTAAAATCATGGTTTAAGAATGGAGACTCACAATGTTGTCGATCTTAAGAGAAGAATGTTTTTTGGGGGCATAAAATAATTCCCAGCAAGAAACCTCGCAAGTCTATATATGAAATTTATCGATAACTCTATAGCACTCGGTGCATATAAATATTGACTATTCCGGTTCCGTGTAAAAATTAAGAAAAGTCATTTCCATTTGTTATATTGAGTTTTGTAGCTCATTGTCGAGGCGACTTTTCCCCAGACCGTGCCAACCTTCACGGCCTACAACGATAGATACACTGGCGATTGGACGGTAGAAGAAACGTTAAACAGTAAGACGTTAAAACCTTTTTCATTTTTACATGGTGAACCTTCTGATGTACAAGGTTACCCTGATTAATTATAATTGTGTTTCCCCTTGTGTTGGCTGGTAAAGTTTCTCCGGATTTCACTTTAGCAAGTTATTTGGATGGGGTCAGAACCTGAGGTCCCTCATATATCATTGGTAGCACGTTACAGGTGGCTTGAAGTCGAAATAATAGTAGAACGGTCAAGGTAAAATAAAATTTACCGCATAGCATCATCAAACGTGGAAGCCGCAGTGGCTTACTCAGTAAGGTTCTGACTCGATTATTTGGAGGTCTCGGGTTCGCCCCCGGCGTTGTCCGCAAAAGTTTCTCGGAAGATTTTCCAGTGTGGTTTCCCCTTGTCAGTGATGCAGGGTAAATGACATGACAAGGGATATCGCCTAGTCGTTCGGATGGTACGAAAACCTAAGTTGGTGTGCACATAAAAGAAAGAACCCTAAGCAATTGGAATTTGAAACGAGATTAGCCCAGGTAAAATGTCCCCTGTAGAACTCTAAAGTGTATGGCCGTCTTCATATAACCCGTTAGTTCAGAAAAATTAGGACGTTAAACCCCATTTCATTTCCCCCCACCATTGATCACCGTATACACGGCCTTACCTTGACACAAGATATCTAAACGATAAGTTTTGATTGGGCCTCCCTATTAGTATTAGAGAATTAAATTTTGGGCACATGTTGATCTATCTATACGTACTGCCAGCCATTGCCCATACTGGTAATATCTTTAAATCATATTCCGCTTGAAGTCCCCGAATAAAATAATGGAGACAAGTTTTCTGTTCATTACACAGGTCTCTTCTTTCTGCTGAATAAATGCTGAAATCATTAATTAAAATGTATTATGAAAGAAAACCTTTTGAATGGAAATCTTTCATGTTATTGTGTCCAATTTTTGAGTGAAAGATGCAAGAATCTTCTTTAACGCAGTTCTAAAGGGTTACCATTTGTAAATAATTGGTTGCCATGGAACTTATATACAATCTTTTCATGTACTTGTTTGATCTTCGATCGTGTATGTAGATTGTCATGTCTTATTGTATTATATGACAGATTGTAAAATATTCATATGTAAATATGTCACTTTTTAACAAAGATTGTTATTCTATACCTAGATTCCAATAAAAGAATTAGTTTATATAAAATATTCACAATTTTTTCTTGTAAGGAATAATAAAGTTGTTTTGAAAATATACGAACATACTAGAATACAATAGAGGAGGTTCTATTTCAGAATCAACTTGTGGAGCGAATAGAAAATATTAGCAGGGAACCACCTATTGTTTTCCTTTTTAGTAAAGCAACAGATGTATGTCCTGTTTTATATACGACACCCACTTATACCACCAAGAACTGAATTTTATTAAAACTCCAATTATAATAGAGTGGTCACGATGCTATTAAACACCAGTAAAATGCATCATCTGTGGGGCTAATTTTGCCAAGGAAGTGGAGGAAGAACATACCCTTATTTCAAATTCCAACTGTCAAAGCTTATTTTTCGCACACATCAATGTTTACACGTGACTTCGTTCTTTCTTCGCCCCATCCGAACAACAAGTCGGTCCTGCCCCCCCCCCCCTCTCCACACACACCCTATCCCGTCCTGCGCCACCAACAAGGGGTAAGCACGCTGGAACATCCCAGCACACATTCGTCGTTAGTGAGCAAGTGCTTATCCCACTGAGGAAATAATAATACAATTCAGAACTTGATGACTCTGTTGGGAATATATGTTATCACTCGTCTGCCAGACATATTCCCCGTTATTTAATAAAATATCTCATTTAAAAAAAAACCTATACAATTTTGTTTTTATATATGAAAACAATCATCAAAGAATGCATCATGTAATTCACACAACGTTTTGTTGATTACGATCTTAAAACGTCTGTATTTAAACAGCGATGTGAATCAATGTCTGTCAATTTCCAAACTGTGAAAGTCATTTTACTTATTGACAAGTAAAGCGATTTATAATTTCAAAAATTGATGAAAACTGGCGACGATTTTCAATAGAACGTATATTATTACGAAATAATTGCCGGAAATCCGATTGGCACGTCTAATAGTTCAGCTCCCAATAGACTTGGCTGAATCAATTCGAGGTGCAGATTGTTATGTAAGCCAACAGACTTAATACATTAACCACGTTGGTATGTCTGATTGATTGTTTATCAACATTACAAGCTAGCAACCATTAGTTTTCAGACAAAAACAAGTTCACCTTCCATAATATGGGTATACTCATACTCCCGCGCAGTGTTGCGTTTGATTTGGGTAATCCAACTACACACTGCTATTATGAGTAGATATTGTTGTGTTAAATTTTGATTGATCAGTAGTCCGTCTACCAACCAATCACTAGCTGCCAATACTGGACCAAATATGTTTACATAACGTTACGTCATGACTCACGATTTTATTATGCCTAATTAACCCGTGCATAGCAGAATACTGCAGTAAAACTAATTGCGTGACAAACGAGGCTATCAAGTCGAATGAAATGTAAACAATACTGTTTGGAAACGAACATACTTTTACCGTTTTTAATACCTTAAATCACTGTTCAAAGTTTTAGGGAAGACCTAGATTAAACGAAGGACTGTCATGTTGCTGTACTTAAGTGATAGCTTTGATGGAACGGAAAGAATAGACACACTCCCGCATAAGTTCAAGAAACAGACGCTATTCCAGCCATGGTCAGAGAGGGATTTCTCGGGCCATTGCTTCAGGAATATGGGGTATACTGCTACTGCACTGTCTCTGTGCATCTGTAATTCG
The DNA here is from genome assembly GCA_948474765.1 of Patella depressa. Classification (NCBI taxonomy): domain Eukaryota; kingdom Metazoa; phylum Mollusca; class Gastropoda; family Patellidae; genus Patella; species Patella depressa. The sequence goes on from OX419718.1 coordinate 25,107,630, forward strand.
ATAAAAAAGACCCCTGCTCATTTTATGCCAATCCGTCAGAAATTGGTTTCTTATTTGGCACGGATTTAGCACGTATGACTATTTTCTGGAGAGTGTCTCGAAAGTCTCTACTAAGAAACAATTTTATTTGGCACTTATAAACAATAAGTTTTTCTTTTTTTAAAAAAAATAACTCGATTAGTTCCAAAATAAACCTGTCAATTTATGCTACATTAATATTTGCAGTCTGGTAGATTGTTCAAAGATTAAACAAAACTGTGCGTCTAAAATACCTGTAGTTAATGTGAAATGCCCCAGATATATCTCCCATTTGAACTGATACAGTTTTGTACTTCAATATCTGGTTTGGTGACTCTGTTGTTACCCAAGAGAGCATTGGTGACCGAATGATTTAATGCAAGCACGCTAGATCATAGGGCCTGTGAAAGAGTCAAATTTTGTGTTTTCGATTCCCACTTTGTACTGGACAAGGAACATAACCGCCTGTCCAACCTCGCCTGTTTTCTCCGGGTTTTCCATCGATTGGGTCGAAGTAGTTGAATCGAGAAGAATATTCAGTTTATCGGTCTTGATCGTTACCTGTTTGAGAAGAAAGTAAACCACATCGTCGCCAAGATAAAAACCTTTCTAGACGTTATACACGACACACTAGATTGAAATTAAATGGTGTTTTACATCTTACGTTCTTCACCAACCTGGATAATGAAGATGAAAATAGCCTTGCAGTGTGTTATTAGAAAAAGTTTGCCGGGCAGCGATAACAGGTGGTTGCTCCAAATATGCAGTTAAGTCTTAGCTTAAAACGGAACGAAATGTTTGATAACATACGTATGCGAACCGTTTAGGCCCATGTATGACGATGGCATTTTACAAGTTTTTGCTAGTAATTATTGTTGTTCGTCATATTTAATCATTTAAATTACGTTAGAATCCATGGAGAGCATAACGATATATCTAGTTTTTTTTCTAAAACAATATTTGTAATGAGAATGTTTGAATGGGATTGCGGAAAAGACTTAGTCTGTGTCATGTAAGCAGCCACTGTCTAGATTACTGCTTATGAAAATGTAAATAACTAGACCTGCATGCAGGAATGACGGGTTTCACTTTTGCCATGTTACCTTTGAACTTGAACTTGTGTCACTTTTGGTGCTACGTTACCCTTGAACATATGTCCTTTCCGGTACCAATGAAACCAATATACAGGTTTCCACATAAGCATTGCACACATCAAATAAAATGGAAACAGAATCAAACAAATCCAGCAATTTTATTTTATACATTTGTTACATGTAATTGATCCTGACAAAATAACAGTACTTCCAGTGATAATGTAAATGTTCCCTTAGTCTTATGAAATCAGAAATGGCATAAGGCATCATATGGTGAAAATTTTATGTAAATCGAATAATAATTTCCACTTTTATAGACCAAAAACCTTGAAAAGTGACGTGTAGAAAATCGTCTATTTCTCGGCAACCGTACAAGTTAGAAACCATTTTTTGGTATTTATATGACCGTATGGGTTTAATCTATTTGTTGATTGGAATCAAATATCATAATTGTATAAACATTACAAATCAGACTCATTTGAATAAAATATCGGTTTTGAAGGCTTAAAATACAGTTTTTGCCAAAATGACGCTACTTCCGGTGATAATGAAAACGTTAAATTAGTTTTATAACATCGTCTATGACATTAGGCTTCAAAGGGTGAAAATTTTATGAAAATCAAATAATAATTGACACTTTTATGGGCCAAAAACCTTCAAAAGTGACTTTCAGAAAATCGCCTATATCTCGACAACCGAACAAGTTAGAAACAATTTTATGATATCTATTTGACCGTATGAGTTTTGTTAATATGTGAATTTAAACCAAAAGTTAATTTTATTATTACATGTGACATAATTCTTGGTTGAAAAAAAAGATCGATTTTAAAAGTTAAAAATTGAGTTTTTGACTAAATGACGTCACTTCCGGTGTCAATTTTAAATAGTAATCAACATGATATGACGCACACTTGCTTTTTGAATCAAATGATGTCACTTTTGTGAATATCCATTAATAATTGACTATTTTACAGGCAACATTACGAAAACAGTGACTTATGCAAAACTGCCCATTTCTCGGCAACTGCTTATATTAGAAACTAATTTTAACATACATTCTCTTCGTATGGATTATAGTGACAGGTTTATAAAAGTTAAGTAAAAAAATTTTAAAATCTGAAAAGCCTGAATGGGTTGTAAATAGGTCAATTTTACGCCTTTTTTCACCCCTTAATCCTTTTGGTAATAAAAGAAGTAACAATTGGGACAACGAAGCATATGAACTTTGTTTTATACAAATCGAACAATAAAAAATTAATCTAGGACTGAAAAACTGAATTAGCTAATGGCGGCCAAGGAAAATTACTGAGACAAATTTTTTTAACATTTTTGCGCTAGTCAGATGACTCTTTAATTCTGTGCACAACACGACTAAATAATATTTATAAATAAAAACGTTAAATCGAATAATAATTGCCACTTTTAAAGACCAAAAAACTTGAAAAGTGACTTGTAGAAAATCGGCTATTTCTCGGCAACCGTACAAGTTAGAAACCATTTTGTGGTATCTGTATGATCGTATGGGTTCATTCTATTTGTTGATTGGCATCAAATACCATAATTTGAAAAAGATTTCAAAACAGACTCATTTGAATAAAATATCTGTTTTGGAGGCTAAAAATACAGTTTTTGCCAAAATGACGTTACTTCCGGTGATAATGAAAATCTTAAATTACTTGTATGAAATCCCAAATGGCATTAGGTATAACATGGTGTGACGTTTATGAAAATCGAATAATAATTGACCCTTTTATGGCCCCGAAACCTTCAAAAGTGACCTGTAGAAAACCGTCTATTTCTCGGCAACCGAACAAGTTAGAAACCATTTTATGATATCTATATGACCATATGAGTTTTGTTTATATGTGAATTTAAACCAAAAGTTAAAATTATTAATACATATTAAGTTATTCTTGGTTGAATAAAACATTGATTTAAAAAAGTGTAAAATGCATTTTTTGACCAAATGATGTCACTTCCGGTGTCAATTTTAAATTGTAATCAACTTGATATGACGCTACGTGCTTTTTGAATCAAATGATGTCACTTTTATAAAAATCCAATAATAATTGACTATTTTACAGGCAAAATAACGAAAACAGTGACTTATGCAGAACTGCCCATTTCTTGGCAACTGCTTATATTACAAACGAATTTTAACATACATTTTCTTCGTATGGATTATAGCTACAAGTTTATAAAAGTTACGAAGAAATATTTTAAAATCTGAAAAGCCTGAATAGGTTGTAAATAGGCCAATTTTACACCATTTTTAGCCTCTTAATCGAATTTGCTCGAAAATGAAATCGAAATTAAAAAAACTGCTTCCTACATTTTTTGCGCCTTGAAAGGGCACACTCTTTGAGTCATATAATTTTTCAAAAAAATAATATTTGTTTATGAAGATCGTAAATAACTGTCAAAATTGTAGTTTTTGGTAAAATTATGCCACTTCCGGTGCCGACAGATAACACTTTCGGTAATAAAAAAAACGACAATTGATACAACGAAGCATATGAACTTTGTTTTATACAAATCGAACAATAAAAAATTAATCTAGGACTGAAAAACTGAATTAGCCAATGGCGGCCAAGGTAAATTACTGAGACAAAATTTTTTAACATTTTTGCACTAGTCAGATGACCCTTTAATTCTGTGCACAATACGACTAAAAAATATTCATAAATAAAAAAGTTTTTTGTAAAATTTTAAATTTTCGAAATTTGGCGCCTAATATCTTCGAAGATTTGCCGAAAATCAAAAATCGAAAGTAGCGTAGCTATGTGCCCTGTCTCAGGCTATGCCAAAATGTATCGAAAGTTAAAATCCAATGATTATTGTTAAAATTACTGCAATATTTTTAAAAACGATAACTTCGGTGATTTCGGACATTTCGCATTGTCGCAGAACGTTCAAAATAGCTTTATCCTCTAAGTCACACCCACTTTCCCAGTAAAACCGAAGAAATCGTAACGATGCGACACGTAGTTGCTGAGATCTATTCAAATTGGAATCTGAATAATAATAATAATAATAATAATAATAATAACTAGACCTGCATGCAGGAATGACGGGTTTCACTGGTGCCATGTTACCCTTAAACATGTCACTTCCGGTGCCAAGTTACCCTTGAACATATGTCACTTCCGGTACCAGCGAAACCACTAAACAGGTTTCCAAATTAACATTGCACACAAATAAAATGGACGCAGAATCAACAAAATCCAGCAATATCAATTCATTTTATACATTTGTTACTTGTAAATGATCTTGACAAAATTAAATTACTCCCGGTGTTAATGCAAATGTTCAATTAGTCTTATGAAATCAGAAATGGCATACGATATCATATAGTGAAAATTTTATGTAAATCGAATAATAATTGCCACTTTTAAAGACCAAAAATCTTGAAAAGTGACTTGTAGAAAATCGGCTATTTCTCTGCAACCGTACAAGTTAGAAACCATTTTGTGGTATCTGTATGATCGTATGGGTTCATTCTATTTGTTGATTGGCATCAAATACCATAATTTGAAAAAGATTTCAAAACAGACTCATTTGAATAAAATATCTGTTTTGGAGGCTAAAAATACAGTTTTTGCCAAAATGACGTTACTTCCGGTGATAATGAAAATCTTAAATTACTTGTATGAAATCCCAAATGGCATTAGGTATAACATGGTGTGACGTTTATGAAAATCGAATAATAATTGACCCTTTTATGGCCCCGAAACCTTCAAAAGTGACCTGTAGAAAACCGTCTATTTCTCGGCAACCGAATAAGTTAGAAACCATTTTATGATATCTATATGACCATTTGAGTTTTGTTTATATGTGAATTTAAACCAAAAGTTAAAATTATTAATACATATTAAGTTATTCTTGGTTGAATAAAACATTGATTTAAAAAGTTTAAAATGCATTTTTTGACCAAATGATGTCACTTCCGGTGTCAATTTTAAATTGTAATCAACTTGATATGACGCTACGTGCTTTTTGAATCAAATGATGTCACTTTTATGTAAATCCAATCATAATTGACTATTTTACAGGCAAAATAACGAAAACAGTGACTTGTACAGAACTGCCCATTTCTTGGTAACTGCTTATATTACAAACGAATTTTAACATACATTTTCTTCGTATGGATTATAGCTACAAGTTTATAAATGTTACGAAGAAATATTTTAAAATCTGAAAAGCCTGAATAGGTTGTAAATAGGCCAATTTTACACCATTTTTAGCCTCTTAATCGAATTTGCTCGAAAATGAAATCGAAATTAAAAAAACTGCTTCCTACATTTTTTGCGCCTCGAAAAGACACACTCTTTGAGTCATATAATTTTTCAAAAAAATAATATTTGTTTTCGAAATAGGAAAATAACTGTCAAAATTGTAGTTTTTGGTAAAATTATGCCACTTCCGGTGCCGACAGATAACATTATTGGTAACAAAAAAAATGACAATTGTGACAGCGAAGCATATGAACTTTGTTTTATACAAATCGAACAATAAAAAATTAATCTAGGACTGAAAAACTGAATTAGCCAATGGCGGCCAAGGAAAATTACTGAGACAAATTTTTTTAACATTTTTGCACTAGTCAGATGACTCTTTAATTCTGTGCACAATACGACTAAAAAATATTCATAAATAAAAAAGTTTTTTGTAAAATTTTAAATTTTCAAAATTTGGCGCCTAATATCTTCGAAGATTTGCCGAAAATCAAAAATCGAAAGTAGCGTAGCTATGTGCCCTGTTTCAGGCTATGCCAAAATGTATCGAAAGTTAAAATCCAATGATTATTGTTAAAATTACTGCAATATTTTCAAAAACGATAACTTCGGTGATTTCGGACATTTCGCATTGTCGCAGAACGTTCAAAATAGCTTTATCCTCTAAGTCACACCCACTTTCCCAGTAAACCCGAAGAAATCGTAACGATGCGACACGTAGTTGCTGAGATCTATTCAAATTGGAATCTGAATAATAATAATAATAATAACTAGACCTGCATAGCAGTGCTGAATCGGCTTTCAGGGTCCTTTAGATCATTGCCATGCTTTTAAATTTACCTTTATACCCTAAACGACCGATAGGACTCGGGGTAACAGAAGTTTAAGAAGTGAAATAGAAGTAGTTTTCGAGATAAACGAGTTTGAAAAGGCTCCAAAAAAAGAGGAAAATACTATATTTTCGGCATCTCATAATCTATTGCCTAACCATCGAATTTGTATCATTCTGATATCATATAAAAGTCCAAAAAGGAAAATACTAGATCTTCAGCGTCCCGTAATATTTGTCATTGAACACGCCATCTTGAGTCGGATCGCGCAAAATCTAATTTTGGAGTAAAATTTTATTTTGAAGTCTAAAAATACGTTTTTTGCAAATATGACATTACTTCCGGTGATAATGGAAATGTTAAATCAGATCATTGCAATCATAAATGGCATAAGGCATCACATGGTGAAAATTGTATGAAAATTGAATAATAATTGACACTTTTATAGACCAAAAAGATTGGAAAGTGACTTGTAGAAAATCGTCTATTTCTCGGCAACCGTACAAGTTAGAAACTTTTTTGTGGTATCTGTATGATGGTATGATTTCATGCTATTCGGTGATGGGATTCAAATATCATAATTTTAAAAATATTATAAACAAGACTCATTTGAATAAAATATTTGTTTTCTAGGTTAAAAATACAGTTTTTGGCAAAATGACGTCATTTTCGGTCACAGTGAAACTGTAAAATTGGCTTAACCTAGTCCAAATTGGTAATAGGCATCGAATGAAAAAAAATTATTGAAAATTGGATAATAATTTACTATTTTATAGGCAAAATAACGTGAAAAGTGATGCATGCAAAATTGCATATTTCTCGGCAACTGCTCATATTACAAACTATTTTTCGCATACATTCTCTTCGTCTGGATTATGGCTACGAGTTTATGAAAGTTACGAATAAATAGTTCAAAATATAAAGACGTTGAATGGGTTGTAATAACTGAATTTTACCCTTTTTTTTACATTTTATTCGAAATTGCCCGAAAATGAAATTGAAATTTAAGAATCTCAGCCAAACATTTTATGCGCCTTTACAGGGCGCATACTTTTTGTTATATCAGTTTTCGAAAAACATAATATTTGCTGTCAAAAAGTGGTACTTAACTCTCAAAATTGTAGTTTTTGTTAATATTACGCCACTTCCGTTGCGTGCAGAAAAATGTCACCGTAACAAAAAATATTACAATTGACGAATCACGAATCATACGCACTTTGTTTTATACAAATCGAACAATAAATAATTAATCTAGGTACGAAAAACTAAATTAGCCAATGGCGACTAAAGAAAATTACTGAGACAAAATTCTTTCTCACTTATGCTCAAGTAGGGTGATACTTTAACTCTGTGTAAACTACCATCAAAAAATATTCATAAATAAAAAAGTTTTCTGTAAAAATGTAAAAAAAAATCAATATATCGGATATTTTTTCGACTACTTCCGGTTTTTCGATCATTGTCGGAATTGCTTTAACAAGTTGATTAGATACTTAACTTCCTGTACCAGAAATATCAGAAACATTCATTAAGTAGTTTTTGAAAAAAAGATAAATAAAAGAGCATTTTCAATAATTTAATGATTTTTCAACTTTTTTCAAAGATTGAGGTCATTTTTGGACCGCCTATAATATTGCAACGCTTTTATTATTAAATGCACACGCTAGGCCACCGATAGGACTCTGAGTAAAAAATGTTTAAGAAAAATCGTAGGCGTCGTTTTCGAGAAAAAGGCGTCTCAGAATGCTCCAAAACGGAAAATACTTAATTTTCGGCGTACCATAATTCATTTCCTAAGAATCAAATTCGTGTTATTTAGATGTTATACGATCGTCTATTAATGGAACTATCCAAAGACACTTTAATTGTTTTGGTCCGCTAATATGTGACGGAGAATTCGAACTTTTGGCAAGAGCTCCATTTTTTTTTCATCTTTTTTACATTTTTCTTTGTTTTTTTAACTACTTCCGGTATACGAATCATTGTCGAGTAGTTTTCACATCCAGTTTTGGTGTTTGCATGGGACCAGGGCTCTCTAATGATATACGACACTATACGATCAAATAAAATACTTCTGAGAAATCCTATGTTCAAAAGTGTTAAAAATGTCAAAATGTCAAAATATTGAAAATTAAATTTCAATAACTGCATACATATTATACATCATTAGAATCGTAATTAGGTCAGCTTTTTAAATATATATCTTTTTTTTGAAAATCTCTTAAAATAAAAAAATAGTGGAGCATTTTCCCAAATTTCACGATTTTTCGACTTTTTTCGATTTTCAGTCCCTTTTTTGTCTTATTCCAATTATATAATAGCCTTAATGGATGGATCCATGCTAAAGACTACCGGAAGGACCATCGATAGATAAAGTTTAAGAAAAATCGCTGGAGCAGTTTTCGAAATACAGGCGTCCAAAAACGCTCCAAATCAGAAAATACTTGATTTTCAGCGTGCCATATTTTGCTTCCAGCTCATCGTATCCGTACGAATTGGGTATCATCCAGTGGTCCAATCACCGCTAGGCCAAATGATACCTTAATTTGTTTAATCCGTTGATATCGGACGGAGAAATCGTGTTGTTACCCAAGACACCAATTTTTCACGTTTTTTTCAATATATCGCATATTATTTCGACTACTTCCGGTTTACGGATTGTTGTTGAAATTGCTTTAAACGGTGGTTTGACAATATTGCTTCATGTATCAGGAATTTGAGAAACGTTGATCCGGCCGTAAAACGAAACTTAAGCTCACAAAATGTGAAGAAAATTCGAAAAAAATCGAAAAATAAAGGGCGATAACTCGGAATGAAACTTATATTACTGGAACCGGATTGCCTTCAGGTATCCAAAAATGTAGGTCAAATTTGAAAATTTTGCAAAATAACAAAAATTGTCTCTCAAATAAAATTTTTCATTTTTCGATCGCAAGAAGTCAGCGATGAAGTTTCGAAATATCGAAATTTTCAACTGCTATCGTCCGAGAAAAGACTCAAGGTTTCCGAAAATGTCATTTGTGTGAAAATAGGTACAGAATTGACGAATCTACGGCCGTTTTTTAAATTTTTGACACAGCACGAAATTCGACCACTTCCGGTCTGCGCAGAAGTTTCAAAAATAGTTTATCAAGTAGCCAACACATGGTTTCCCTATAGAGAATTAGGTCCCAGATCGGTATCTGTTACAGGCGCTGAGAAATAGGCTCCCCCGAAAAATAAAATAATAATAATAAATAATAATAATTTTAGTAAAAACAATAGTCTTTCAGACGAAAGTCTGAAAGCCTAATAAGAATAATAATTTTAACAAAAACAATAGTGTTTCACACAAGCTACGCAGTGTGAAACCCTAATAAGAATAACTAGACCTGCAAGCAGCACTGAACCGGCTTTCAGGAATCATACAGAAAGTTTATTATACCATAGCCGATCCATTGAGCTACCAAACTATACTTTAGTTGTTTTGCTTCAGAGACACCCTATACCATATGTTAAAGTAATATTTGCTGGCGAAAAGACCGGTCAAAATTGTAAATTATGGCAAAATTACGTCACTTCCGGTGCCGAAAGAAATTTTTATAGGTGAAAAATAAGTCGAAAATTCGCGACATACAAAATACAAACTTTGTTTTATCATATCGGGCATTAAATAATTAAGGTAAAAAACTTAAAAGTGACCCTGGGAAAATTGGCTATTATTCAACAAGGGAACATGCTAGAAGCCTTTTCTTGATATCAATATGATGGTATTGATTCAATCTTACTGCCCATTAGAGTTAGACGTTATAAAGTTAAACGAATGATAAATATAAATCCCTTCAAAAAAATGTTTGTTTTGAAGGCTATTAATGTTGTTTTTTTGCAAAAATTACATTACTTCCGGTTATATTGAAAATGTTAATTTAGTTCACAGAAGTCATAAATGGCATAAGGCATCAAATGGTAAAAAAATTATTAAAATCGTATAATTATTGATACTTTTATGGACGAAAACCCTTGAAAAGTAACTTATAGAAGATCGCCTATTTCTCTGTAACCGTACAAGTTAGAAACCATTTTGTGGTATCTGTATGGCCGTATGGCTTCATTCTATTCGTTGATGGGAATCAAATATCATAATTCTAAAAATATTATAAGGCAGGCTCATTTTAATAAAATATTTGTTTTTTAGGTTAAAAATACAGTTTTTGACCAAATGACGTCATTTCCGGTCACAGTGAAATTGTAAAATTGGCTTGACCTAGTCCAAATTGGCATTAAGCATCAAATGGAAAAAAAAATTGCAAATCGAATAATAATTCCCTCCTTTATAGGCAAAATAACGTGAAAAGTGATGCATGCAAAATTGCATATTTCTCGGCAACTGCTCATATTACAAACTAATTTTCCCATACATTCTCTTCGTCTGGATTAATGCTACGAGTTTATGAAAATAACAAATGAATATTTCAAAATATGAAGACGCTGAATGATTTGTAAATAACTGAATTTTACACTTTATTTTACATTTTATTCGAAATTGCCCGAAAATGAAATTGGAATTAAAAAATCTGAGCTAAAGATTTTGTGCACCTTTGCAGGGTGCATCCTTTTAGTTATATCAGTTTTGAAAAAAATAACATTTGCTTTCAAAAAGTGTTACAGAACTGTCCAAATTGTAGTTTTTGTTAATATTACGTCACTTCCGTTGCCGACAGAAAAATTTCACCGTAACAAAAAATATTACAATTGGGACCACGGAGCATATGAACTTTGTTTCATACAATTCGAACAATAAATAATTGTTCTGGGTACGAAAAACTAAATTAGCCGATGGCGGCTAACGCAAATTACCGAGACAATTTTTTTTCTCATTTCTGTTCAAGTATTTTGATATTTTAACCCTGTGTAAAATACCATCAAACAATATTCATAAATGAAAAAGGTTTTCGTAAAAAAAATTTTTTTTTTCAAAATATCGGACATTTTTTCGACTACTTCCGGTTTTACGATCATTGTCGTGATAGCTTTACGAAGTTCTTTGGATACTTAACTTTACGTACCAGAAGTGTCAGAAACATCCATTGAGTAGTCTTGGAAAAAAAGATAAATTAAAGAGCGTTTCCAAAAATTTAACGATTTTTCAATTTTTTTCAAAGTTTGAGGCCATTTTTGGACCACCTACATTATTTCAATGCTTTTCATTTTGGATTCACTATATAGACAACCGATAGGACTTTGAGTAAGGAAAGTTTAAGAAAAATCGTAGGCGTCGTTTTCGAGAAAAGGGCGTCTCGGAATGTTAAAAAATCGGAAAATACTAGATTTTTGGCATACAATAATTTATTTCCTTACCATCGAAATCGTATTATTTAGATACCATATGATGGTCCATTAATAGGGCTATCCAACGACACTTTAGTTCTTTTGGTCCGCTATTACCTAAGGGAGAAATCAAGTTTTTCGCAAGTGCGACAATTTTTTTAACCTTTTTTTTCATTTTTTGAATACTTCCGGTGTGGTTATTATTGTCGGAATAGTTTTAATAGCCGGTTTGGGCACTAAAATAGCCACAGGGCTCTGTAATGATGTATTACATTATATGATCAGATAAAGTGCCCCTGGGAAATCTGGTGTTCAAAAGTGCCAAAAATGCAAAAAAATTAAAATATCGAAAATTAAATTTCAATAACCACATACATATTATACATCGTTAGAATCGTAATTAGGTCAGCTATCTGAATATACAACCTTTTTTTGAAAATCTCTTAAAATAAAAAAATGGTGGAGCATTTTCCAAAATTTCACGATTTTTCGACTTTTTTCGATTTTCAGTCCCTTTTTTATCCTATTCCAGACATTTCAAAGTCTTATTGAATGGCTTCATGCAAAATACCTCCAAAAGGACTCTCAATAGAAAAAATTTAAAAAAAATTGTAGGTTAAGTTTTCGAGATACAGGCGTCCAAAAATGCTAAAAATCAGAAAATACTTGATTTTCAGCGTGCCATATTTTGCTGCCTGATCATAGTATCTGTATGAATTGGGTATCATACGATAGTACAATCCTAGTGCAGTCCAATGGTACCCTAATTTGTTTAATCCATTGATATCGGACGGGGAAATCGCGTTTTCCCCCAAACTATCCATTTTTTTGCATTTTTTCAAAATATTGCACATTATTTCGACTACTTCCGGTCTACGGATCATTGTTGAAATTGCTTTATTCCTTGCAATGGTCATTTGGCTTCATGCCTTAGAAGTTTCAGATTCGCCAATTCGGCCATATAACGAAACCCGAGCTCACAAAATAGGTAGAAAATTCGAAAAAAATCGAAAAATAAAGGGCGATAACTCTGAATGAAACTTATATTACTGGAATCGGATGGACTTAAGGTATCCAAAAATATAAGTCAAATTTGAAAATTGTGAAAAATGAAAAAAATTGTCTCTTAAACAAAATTTTTCAATTTTCGAACGCTAGAAGTCAGCGACGAAGTTTCGAAATTACAAAATCTTAGATTGCTATTGACTCGAAAAAGATTCAGGGTTTCCGAAAATGTCATTTGTTTGAAAATGGGTAAATAATTGACGAAACTATGGCCAATTTTCCATTTTTTGACAACGTACAAAGATCTGCCACTTCCGGTATGCGCAGAATTTTCGAAAATACTTTATCAAGTAGCCACCACATGGTTTCCCGAAAGAAAAGTTGATTTCAGATCGATATCTGCTTTCGATCATGGAGAACTTGGCCCCCGCGGTAAATAATAATAATAATAACTAGACCTGCAAGCAGCACTGAACCGGCTTTCAGGAATCATACAGGAAGTTTCTTATACCATAGCCGATCCATTGAGCTACCAAACTATACTTTAGTTGTTTTGCTTCAGTGACACCCTCTATCATATGTAAAAGTAATATTTGCTGGCGAAAAGACCGGTCAAAATTGTAAATTATGGCAAAATTACGTCACTTCCGGTACCGAAAGATATTTTTATAGGTGAAAAATAAGTCGAAAATTCGCAACACACAAAATACAAACTTTGTTTTATACATATTGGGCAATAAATAATTACCCTATAACCCATAAACTGAAATTAAGAAGGTAAAAAACTTAAAAGTGACCCTGGGAAAATTGGCTATTATTCGACAAGGGAACATGCTAGAAGGCTTTTTTTGATATCAATATGATGGTATTGATTCAATCTTACTGCCCATTAGAGTCAGACGTTATCAAGTTAAACGAATAATAAATATAAATCCCTTCAAAAAAATGTTTGTTTTGAAGGCTAAAAATACGTTTTTTGCAAAAATTACGATACTTCCGGTGATATTGAAAATGTTAACTTAGTTCATAGAAGCCATAAATGGCATAAGGCATCTAATGGTAAAAAAATTATAAAAATCAAATAATAATTGAGACTTTTATAGACCAAAAACCTTGAAAAGTGACTTATAGAAGATCGCCTATTTCTCTGTAACCATACAAGTTAGCAACCATTTTGTGGTATCTGTATGGTCGTATGGCTTCATTCTATTCGTTGATGGGGATCAAATATCATAATTTTAAAAATATTATAAGGCACACTCATTTGAATAAAATATTTTTTTTTGGGTTAAAAATACAGTTTTTGCCCAAATGACGTCATTTCCGGTCACAGTGAAAATGTAAAATTGACTTGACCTAGTCCAAATTGGCATTAGGCATCAAATGGAAAAAAAATATTGCAAATCGAATGATAATTCACTCTTTTATAGGCAAAATAACGTGAAAAGTGATGCATGCAAAATTGCATATTTCTCGGCAACTGCTCATATTACAAACTAATTTTCGCATACATTCTCTTCGTCTGGATTATTGCTACGAGTTTATGAAAATTACAAATAAATATTTCAAAATATGAAGACGCTGAATGAATTGTAAATAACTGAATTTTACACTTTATTTTACATTTTATTCGAAATTGCCCGAAAATGAAATTGAAATTAAAAAATCTGAGCTAAGGATTTTGTGCATCTTTGCAGGGTGCATCCTTTTAGTTATATCAGTTTTGAAAAAAAAAATATTTGCTTTCAAAAAGTGATACCGAACTGTCAAAATTGTAGTTTTTGTTAATATTACGTCACTTTCGTTGCCGACAGAAAAATTTTACCGTAACAAAAAAAATTACAATTGGGACCACGGAGCATATGAACTTTGTTTTATACAAATCGAACAATAAATAATTTTTCTGGGTACGAAAAACTAAATTAGCCGATGGCGGCTAACGCAAATTACCCTGACAATTTTTTTTCCTCATTTCTGCTCAAGTACGATGATATTTTAACCCTGTGTAAAATACCATCAAAATATATTCATAAATAAAAAAGCTATTCGTAAAAAAAATATTTTTTTTCAAAATATCGGACATTTGTTCGACTACTTCCGGTTTTACGATCATTGTCGCGATAGCTTTACGAAGTTCTTTCGATACTTAACTTTCTGTACCAGAAGTGTCAGAAACATCCATTGAGTAGTTTTGGAAAAAAAGATAAATTAAAGAGCGTTTACAAAAATTTAATGATTTTTCAATTTTTTTCAAAGTTTGATGCCATTTTTGGACCACCTATATTATTTCAATGCTTTTCATTTTGGATTCACTATATAGACAGCCGATAGGACTTTGAGTAAGAAAAGTTTAAGAAAAATCTGCGGCGTCGTTTTCGAGAAAAGGGCGTCTCAGAATGTTAAAAAATCGGAAAATATTAGATTTTTGGCATACAATAATTTATTTCCCTACCATCGAAATCGTATTATTTAGATACCATATGATGGTCCATTAATAGGGCTTTCCAACGACCCTTTAGTTCTTTTGGTCCGCTATTACCTAAGGGAGAAATCAAGTTTTTCGCAAGTGCGACAATGTTTTTAACCTTTTTTTTTCATTTTTTGAATACTTCCGGTATGGTTATTATTTTCGGAATAGTTTTAATAGCCAGTTTGGGCACTAAAATAGCCACAGGGCTCTGTAATGATATATTGCATTATCTGATCAGATAAAATGCCCCTGAGAAATACTATGTTGAAAAGTGCCAAAAATGCAAAAAATTTAAAATATCGAAAATTAAATTTCAATAACTACATACATATTATACATCGTTAGAATCGTAATTAGGTCAGCTATCTGAATATACAATCTTTTTTTGAAAATCTCTCAAAATAAAAAAATAGTAGAGCATTTTCCAAAATTTCACGATTTTTCGACTTTTTTCGATTTTCAGTCCGTTATTTCACCTATTCCAGATATTTCAAAGTCGTAATGGAATGTTTCGTACACAAGACTACCACAAGGTCTCTTCATACAGAAAGTTTCATAAAAATCGCTGGAGTAGTTTTCGAGATACAGGCGTCCGAAAATGCTAAAAATCAGAAAATACTTGATTTTCAGCGTGCCATATTTTGCTGCCTGTTCATAGTATCCGTATGAATTTGTTATCATACGATAGTACAATCATAGTGCAGTCCAGTGGTACCCTAATTTCTTTAATCCATTTATATCGGGCGGAGAAATCGCGTTTTCCCCCAAAATATCCATTTTTTTCATTTTTTTCAAAATATTGCACATTATTTCGACCACTTCCGGTTTAAGGATTTTTGTCGAAATTGCTTTATTCGTTGGTATTGGACTATAACTTCATGTTCCAGAAGTTTCAGAAACGTCAATTCTGCCATAAAACGAAACCCGAGCTCACAAAATGGGAAGAAAATTCGAAAAAAATCGAAAAATAAAGGGCGATAACTCTGAATGAAACTTATATTGCTGGAATCGCATGAACTTCAGGTATCCAAAAATGTAGGTCAAATTTGAAAATTTTGAAAAATAACAAAAATTGTCTCGTAAACAACATGTTTTCAATTTTCGAACGCTAAAAGTCATAGACGAATGTTCGAAATCGAAAAATGTGAGATAGCCACTGTCTAAGAAAAGATTCAGGAATTCCAAAAAGGTAATTTGTTTGAAAATGGATAAAGAATTGACAAAACTATGGCCAATTTTCAATTTTTAGACAAAATACAAAGTTCGGTCACTTCCGGTATGCGCAGAAATTTCAAAAATATTTTATCAAGTAGCCACCACATGGTTTCCCGATAGAAATTCTAATTCCAGATCGATATCAGTTTTCGATCATAGAGATCTACGCTCCCGCGGTAAATAATAATAATAATAATAATAACTAGACCTGCAAGCAGCACTGAACCGGCTTTCAGGAATCATACAGGAAGTTTATTATACCATAGCCGATCCATTGAGCTACCAAACTATACTTTAGTTGTTTTGCTTCAGTGACACCCTCTATCATATGTAAAAGTAATATTTGCTGGCTAAAAGACCGGTCAAAATTGTAAATTATGGCAAAATTACGTCACTTCCCGTGCCGAAAGAAATTTTTATAGATGAAAAATAAGTCGAAAATTCGCAACATACAAAATACAAACTTTTTTTTATAAATATCGGACAATAAATAATTAACCTATAACCCATAAACTGAAATTAAGAAGGTAAAAAACTGAAAAGTGACCCTCGGAAAATTGGTTATTATTCGGCAAGGGAACATGCTAGAAGATTTTTCTTGATATCAATATGATGGTATTGATTCAGTCTTACTGCCCATTAGAGTCAGACGTTATAAAGTTATACGAATAATAAATATAAATCCCTTCAAAAAAATGTTTGTTTTAAAGGCTAAAAATACGTTTTTTGCAAAAATTACATTACTTCCGGTGATATTGAAAATTTTAACTAGGTTCATAGAAGTCATAAATAGCATAAGGCATGAAATGGTAAATAAATTGTAAAAATCGAATAATAATTGACAGTTTTACAGACCAAAAACCTTGAAAAGTGACTTATAGAAGATCGCCTATTTCTCTGTAACCGTACAAGTTAGAAACCATTTTGTGGTATCTGTATGGTCGTATGGCTTCATTTTATTCGTTGATGGGAATCAAATATCATAATTTTAAAAATATTATAAGGCAGACTCATTTGAATAAAATATTTGTTTTTTAGGTTAAAAATACAGTTTTTGCCCAAATGACGTCATTTCCGGTCACAGTGAAAATGTAAAATTGGCTTGACCTAGTCCAAATTGGCATTAGGCATCAAATGGAAAAAAAATATTGCAAATCGAATAATAATTAACTCTTTTATAGGCAAAATAACGTGAAAAGTGATGCATGCAAAATTGCATATTTCTCGGCAACTGCTCATATTACAAACTAATTTTCGCATACATTCTCTTCGTCTGGATTATTGCTACGAGTTTATGAAAATTACAAATAAATATTTCAAAATATGAAGACGCTGAATGAATTGTAAATAACTGAATTTTACACTTTATTTTACATTTTATTCGAAATTGCCCGAAAATGAAGTTGAAATTAAAAAATATGAGCTAAGGTTTTTGTGCACCTTTGCAGGGTGCATCCTTTTAGTTATATCAGTTTTGAAAAAAAATAATATTTGCTTTCAAAAAGTGGTACCGAACTGTCAAAATTGTAGTTTTTGTTAATATTACGTCACTTCCGTTGCCGACAGAAAAATTTCACTGTAACAAAAAAAATTACAATTGGGACCATGGTGCATATGAACTTTGTTTTATACAAATCGAACAATAAATAATTTTTCTGGGTACGAAAAACTAAATTAGCCGATGGCGGCTAACGCAAATTACCGAGACAATTTTTTTTCTCATTTCTGCTCAAGTACGATGATATTTTAACCCTGTGTAAAATATCATCAAAAAATATTCATAAATAAAAAAGGTTTTCGTAAAAAAATTATTTTTTTTCGAAATATCGGACATTTTTTCGACTACTTCCGGTTTTACGATCGTTGTTGTGATAGCTTTACGAAGTCCTTTGGATACTTAACTTTCTGTACCAAAAGTGTCAGAAACATCCATTGAGTAGTTTTAGAAAAAAAGATAAATTAAAGAGCGTTTCAAAAAATTTAACGATTTTTCAATTTTTTTCAAAGTTTGAGGCCATTTTTCGACCACTTATATTATTTCAATGCTTTTCATTTTGGATTCCCTATATAGACAACTAACAGGACTTTGAGTAAGAAAAGTTTAAGAAAAATCGTAGGCGTCGTTTTCGAGAAAAGGGCGTCTCAGAATGTTAAAAAATTGGAAAATACTAGATTTTTGGCATACAATAATTTATTTCCTTACCATCGAAATCGTATTATTTAGATACCATATGATGGTCCATTAATAGGGCTATCCAGCGACACTTTAGTTCTTTTGGTCCGCTATTACCTAAGGGAGAAATCAAGTTTTTCGCAAGTGCGACAATGTTTTTACTCTTTTTTTTCATTTTTTGAATACTTCCGGTATGGTTATTATTGTCGGAATAGTTCTAATAGCCGGTTTGGGCACTAAAATAGCCACAGGGCTCTGTAATGATATATTACATTATCTGATCAGATAAAATGCCCCTGAGAAATCCTATGTTCAAAAGTGCCAAAAATGCAAAAAATTTAAAATATCGAAAATTAAATTTTAATAATTACATACATATTATACATCGTTAGAATCGTAATTAGGTCAGCTATCTGAATATACAACCTTTTTTTAAAAATCTCTTAAAATAAAAAAATAGTAGAGCATTTTCCAAAATTTCACGATTTTTCGACTTTTTTCGATTTTCAGTCCCTTTTTTATCCTATTCCAGACATTTCAAAGTCCTATTGGATGGCTTCATGCCAAATACCTCCAAAAGGACTCTCGATAGAAAAAAAATAAAAAAAATTGTAGGTTAAGTTTTCGAGATACAGGCATCCAAAAACGCTCCAAATCAGAAAATACTTGATTTTCAGCGTGCCATATTTTGCTACCTTTTCATAGTATCTGTATGATTTGGGTATCATACGATAGTCCATTCTTCATGCAACCCAACGATACCTTAATCCCTTTAATCCGTTGATATCGGGCGAAGAAATCACGTTTTTCCCAAAACCACCCATTTTTTTCGTTTTTTTTTGCAAATTTTGCACATTATTTCGACCACTTCCGGTTTAAGGAGTCTTGTCGAAATTGCTTTACCTGTTGATATTGGACTTTAACTTCATGTTCCAGAAGTTTCAGAAACGTCAATTCTGCCATAAAACAAACCCGAGCTCACAAAATGGGAAGAAAATTCGAAAAAAATCGAAAAATAAAGGGCGATAACTCTGAATGAAACTTATATTACTGGAATCGGATGGACTTCAGGTATCCAAAAATGTAGGTCAAATTTGAAAATTTTGAAAAATAACAAAAATTGTCTCGTAAACAACATGTGTTCAATTTTCGAACTATAAAAGTCATAGACGAATGTTCGAAATTGAAAAATGTGAGATAGCCATTTTCTCAGAAAAGATCCAGGGATTCCAAAAATGTAATTTGTTTGAAAATGGATAAAGAATTGACGAAACTATAGCCGATTTTCAATTTTTAGAGAAAGTACAAAGTTCGGTCACTTCCGGTATGCGCAGAAATTTCAAAAATATTTTATCAAGTAGCCACCACATGGTTTCCCAATAGAAAAGCTAATTCCAGATCGATATCTGTTTTCGATCATGGAGATCTAGGCCCTCGCGGTAAATAATAATAATAATAATAATAATAATAATAATAATAATTTTAGTAATCTCAATAGGCTTTCAGACGAAAGTCTGAAAGCCTAATAATAATTTTAGTAATCTCAATAGGCTTTCAGACGAAAGTCTGAAAGCCTAATAATTTTAGTAATCTCAATAGGCTTTCAGACGAAAGTCTGAAAGCCTAATAATAACTAGACCTGCAAGCAGCACTGAACTGGCTTTCAGGAATCATACAGGAAGTTTATTATACCATAGCCAACCCATTGAGCTACCGAACTAAACTTTAGTTGTTTTGCTTCAGTGACACCCTCTACCATATGTAAAAGTAATATTTGCTGGCGAAAAGAGCGGTCAAAATTGTAAATTATGGCAAAATTACGTCACTTCCGGTGCCGAAAGAAATTTTTATAGGTGAAAAATAAGTCGAAAATTTGCAACATACAAAATTTGTTTAATACATATCGGGCAATGGAAAATTAACCTATAACCCATAAACTGAAATTAAGAAGGTAAAATAATTAAAAGTGACCCTTTTAGAAGCCTTTTCTTGTATCAATATGATGGTATTGATTCAATCTTACTGCCCATTAGAGTCAGACGTTATAAAGTTAAACAAATAATAAATATAAATCCCTTCAAAAAAATGTTTGTTTTGAAGGCTAAAAATACGTTTTTTGCAAAAATTACATTACTTCCGATGATATTGAAAATGTTAACTTAGTTGATAGGCATCAAATGGTAAAAAAATGATAAAAATCGAATAATAATATTGACACTTTTATAGAGAGAGAGAGAGAGAGAAATGGGGTTTAACATTACTTCCGATGATATTGAAAATGTTAACTTAGTTGATAGGCATCAAATGGTAAAAAAATGATAAAAATCGAATAATAATATTGACACTTTTATAGAGAGAGAGAGAGAGAAATGGGGTTTAACGTCCACTCGACACAAACTAGGTCATTTTGGGACTAACATATGGTTTCAGTTTTATTTCAATAATTCGCTTGCGCGTAGGGGTCTTTAGCAGTGGGAGGAAACCGGAGTGCCCGGAGGAAACCCACGAGGTTGAGAAGGCGCCCCCATCTCCATGCCACATACGCTCGCACCAGGGCTCGAAACCACAGCCGCAAGCCAGAGGTGACCGGCCAGCTAGAGGGCGAAGCGCGGCACTCTAGACCACTAGGCCATCCCAACCCCCCGACACTTTTATAGACCAAAAACCTTGAAATGTGACTTATAGAAGATCGCCTATTTCTCTGTAACCGTACAAGTTAGAAACCATTTTGTGGTGGTCGTATGGTTTCATTCTATTCGTTGATGGTAATCAAATATCATAATTTTAAAAATATTATAAGGCAGACTCATTTGAATAAAATATTTGTTTTTTAGGTTAAAAATACAGTTTTTGCAGAAATGACGTCATTTCCGGTCACAGTGAAAATGTAAAATTGGCTTGAACTAGTCCACATTGACATTAGGCATCAAATGGAAAAAAATATTGCAAATCGAATAATAATTCACTCTTTTATAGGCAAAATAACGTGAATAGTGATGCATGCAAAATTGCATATTTCTCGGCAACTGCTCATATTTCAAACTAATTTTCGCATACATTCTCTTCGTCTAGATTATTGCTACGAGTTTATGAAAATCACAAATAAATATTTCAAAATATGAAGACGCTGAATGAATTGTAAATAATTGAATTTTACACTTTATTTTACATTTTATTCGAAATTGCCCGAAAATGAAATTGAAATTTAAAAAATCTGAGCTAAAAATTTGATACACCTTTGCAGGGTGTATCCTTTTAGTTCTATCAGTTTTAAAAAAAAAAAATATTTGCTTTCAAAAAGTGGTACCGAACTGTCAAAATTGTAGTTTTTGTTAATATTACGTCACTTCCGTTGCCGACAGAAAAATTTCACCGTAACAAAAAAAATTGCAATTGGGACCACGGAGCATATGAACTTTGTTTTATACAAATCGAACAATAAATAGTTTTTCTGGTTACGAAAAACTAAATGAGCCGATGGCGGCTAACGCAAACTACCGAGACATTTTTTTTATCATTTCTGCTCAAGTAGGATGATATTTTAACCCTGTGTAAAATACCATCAAAAAATATTCATAAATAAAAAAGGTTTTCGCAAAAAAAAAAAAACAATTTTCAAAATATCGGACATTTTTTCGACTACTTCCGGTTTTACGATCATTGTCGTGACAGCTTTACGAAGTTCTTTGGATACTTAACTTTCTGTACCAGAAGTGTCAGAAACATCCAGTGAGTAGTTTTGGAAAAAAAGATAAATTAAAGAGCGTTTCCAAAAATTTAACGATTTTTCAATTTTTTTCAAAGTTTGAGGCCATTTTTGGACCTCTTATATTATTTCAATGCTTTTCATTTTGGATTCACTATATAGACAACCGATAGGACTTTGAGTAAGAAAAGTTTAAGAAAAATCTGCGGCGTTATTTTCGAGAAAAGGGCGTCTCAGAATGTTAAAAAATCGGAAAATACTAGATTTTTGGCATACAATAATTTATTTACTAATCATCGAAATCGTATTATTTAGACACCATATGATGGTCCATTAATAGGGCTATCCAGCGACACTTTAGTTCTTTTGGTCCGCTATTACCTAAGGGAGAAATCAAGTTTTTCACAAGTGCGACATTGTTTTTAACATTATTTTTTCATTTTTTGAATAATTCCGGTATGGCTATTATTGTCGGAATAGTTTTAATAGGCGGTTTGGGCACTAAAATAGCCACAGGGCTCTGTAATGACATATTACATTATCTGATCAGATAAAATGCCCCTGAGAAATCCTATGTTCAAAAGTGCCAAAAATGCAAAAAAATTAAAATATCGAAAATTAAATTTCAAAAACTACATACATATTATACATCGTTAGAATCGTAATTAGGTCAGCTATCTGAATATACAATCTTTTTTTGAAAATCTCTTAAAATAAAAAAAAAGTAGAGCATTTTCCAAAATTTCACGATTTTTCGACTTTTTTCGATTTTCAGTCCGTTATTTCATCTATTCCAGATATTTCAAAGTCTTATTGGATGGCTTCATGCAAAAAACCTCCGAAAGGACTCTCGATAGAAAAAATTAAAAAGAAAGTTGCGGTTAAGTTTTCGAGATACAGGCGTCCAAAAATGCTAAAAATCAGAAAATATTTGATTTTCAGCGTGCCATATTTTGCTTCCTGCTAATCGTATCCTTACGAATTGGGTATCATTCAGTGGTCCAATCAGCGCCCGACCAAATGATACCTTAATTCGTTTAATCCGTTGATATCGGACGGAGAACTCGTGTTTTTACCCAAAACACCCATTTTTCACTTTTTTTTCAAAATATCGCATATTATTTCGACTACTTCCGGTTTACGGATTGTTGTTGAAATTGCTTTAAACGGTGGTTTGACCATATTACTTCATGTTCCAGGAATTTCAGAAGCGTCGATCTGGCCGTAAAACGAAACTTAAGCTCACAAAATGTGAAGAAAATTCGAAAAAAATCGAAAAATAAAGGGCGATAACTCTGAATGAAACTTATATTACTGGAACCGGATTGCCTTCAGGTATCCAAAAATGTAGGTCAAATTTTAAAATTTTGAAAAATAACAAAAAATGTGTCTTAAACAACATATTTTCATTTTTCGAACGCTAGAAGTCAGCGGCGAAGTTTCGAAATTGCAAAATTTTCAACTGCTATCGTCCGAGAAAAGACTCAGGGTTTCCAAAAATGTAATTTGTATGAAAATAGATACAGAATTGACGAATCTACGGCCGTTTTTTAAATATTTGGCACCGCACGAAATTCGGCCACTTCCGGTCTGCGCAGAAGTTTCAAATACAGTGGAAGGGATAGCCACCATATGGTTTCCTGATAGAAAATTATGTCCCAGATCTGTATCTGTTACAGACACTGAGAAATAGGCTCCCCCGAAAAATAAAATAATAATAATAAATAATAATTTTAGTAATCACAATAGGCTTTCAGACGAAAGTCTGAAAGCCTAATAATTTTAACAAAAACAATAGTGTTTCACACAAGCTACGCAGTGTGAAACCCTAATAACCGTTTAATACAATAAATGATGTTAAAATGAAATTGGTTCCTGTAGATTCAGACAGTTGCTATAGCAACATAGTTTACCGTTTGAATAAAACCTATTGTCTACATATCTATCATTTATCTACTCTTTCTTTTGAACCACCAATGCGTTATATTTAGAAGATAATCCCATGTATATATTCGAGGATTAAAGTGACAACAGAGCTTAATATGGTTACTTCAAATATTTCTTTATAAAGAAAGTGTCTCCTAACATCTTCTGTTATTCCAATTTTCGTCTGCGGCGATGATTATCAGACATAGTTCCAATATTTGCTTGATTATTCCCAAACAATTCTATAGCCCTGTGAATTCTATAGCCCTGTGAACTAAATTTTCATGTGGTGGCTTAAATTCCTCCATGTGTCTTTCTGTGTTACGGTATGAGTCCAATCCTGGCATCCCATCTTTGGTAAGGATTGAGCCGTCTGTCGTGTCCAAACTCGATCATCGATAACAGGAAATACAGCCTGGTGTCGAGCCTAGATCATCCAGATTCTTCATATATCTCAAAAGTAAAAATGTAACTATTTAAGTAAACACCTCTTGGTACAAATAAACGGTTATGAATAATAATCTGCGAAAATAATAACTAATTTGTATTACTATAAAGACAAATAAAGATGTCAGTAAATGAAATCGCAATAGAAACCAATGTAAATTTTAAATAACCATATCTTACGTTCATATCGATCGAATTGAATAATTTGGGTACCACAATTAGTTTTAATACATGTACACGGAATATTCTTTATAGTTTATTGATATTCTGCTGTGTTGTGACTTTAACAGGGGAGACAATTTAGCAGAGCTATATATGGTTCGTAACTGTCTCCAAATTTGAAGTGTATTTTCTGAATTTCCCCCCGAGAAGAATCGTAAGAATAGCTCAATATTTTCATGGATTATGTATCATTCGTTGATGTGCTAATTATTGACCCTTTTTATTTTACAGGATAATGTTCCTATAGACGTGTACAACCAGCAACTTGAAGATGGTTCAGTTATTTTACTATGAAACGCGAGGAAAGTGTTGTAGAAAGGTGTTTAGCTATGAAGGTTGTCCGACCAAAGTTCTGATGTTCCCTTACGAGGGCTGGGCACAACCGGCTCTTATTACTTACTGGCTTCTCAAAACCTACTGGTGGAGCCGCTCCAAATGTAAAATCGTAGAAGTCACGGGGCCCAAGAAAACCAGCACTAAAGGCAAAATGGTGGATAAGGGAAATGGCACAATGATCATTACTGGAAGGTTTAAAGATTCGTCCTCGCCAGATTTTAGAATGTTTCTTACGACGAATATCAGCCATGGAGATTTTCAGATGGGTTACTGTGTGACTGGAACTTTAGAACGCGGAGATAAACGAAAATCCGAGCTTCAGTTAACACATTATTCAATGATAAAGAGGAAAGGCTATTAGTTTGGTTTGAGGGCACCGACATTTTGTGATATTGCTTTTACGGCTTGCATAGCTTACTTTCTGCTCAATATTAAATTTAATCAAAACGTGTGGTTGGTGAGCTTCAGTCGTCCGTTTTTGACATTCATATTAGTGAATGTAATTGCTGAACGGAAATGACTACCACTAAAGATGGATTAGGTGTTTTTTCCTTCTTTCTCTGCGATAAACATTCTGAAAGATGAAAGTCCATAGCCTAGATGAAAATATTAAAAGACGTAATTTATAAAATCGGACGGAATCGATATCTAGTTTCAAAGATCTTTGCTATCGTATATCGTTTAATCGTGTATATCGTAAAGTTTTACGATAATAACAAACAAACCCAGTCAATTCAGAAATAGAATTACAAATATATAGGTACATTTGTTCAAACACGCACCGTGAACAGTGTAAAATATAACGCTTTTGGTAATGGCAGCTAAATGAAACTAGCAGAAGATTTGACCCGGGTTACTTCAATTTGTTATAATGATATCAATCATCATTCCGGCTCACTCGGCCCAATCTTTCGTTTAATTCCCTAGATAGGATACTCGATTCCATCGCAATATCTTTTACGACTTCATTCCTGCCAAGATGGCGTCCATTATTTGTGATATTCCATGTGGTTTGGTAGAGATGACTGGTTTTAGTTGTGAGGATGTGCGGACTGATAAGTCGATTGCATGTCTATTAAGAATGACTATTAAGAATGACTAAAAATATATCCCGAGAAAATGAAATTGATGTCAATGAAAGTACCATGAATTGTTGATTTTTTGTGTGTTTTTATAGTGCAATAGAAGAATAGTATCGTGTATATAGTCCAGCCTAATGTTATGTTATTATAGCTTTCTTGTTATTTATATTTAAACAAAAGTGATAGCTCGATGTTCCTGTTTTGAAAATAAACTGTCATGGCGGTGCTCGTTGGGTCCATAGCATAATAAGACTTCATCATTACAAATGTTGGAACATTGAATAAATGACATTTGAAAACCGTATATTTTTGCTATATAAAATGACTGTCTCGTCTTATGATGTTGCAGACGACATAATCAACGCCATTTTGTTGTTATCTCGTTAAATACAATATTTTTGTAGTGCATGAATACGTCTGATTGTTAATGTGTTATTACTGTGAGGCGAGGACAGAAATACATGTTTCACTCAATATATCGTTTCCAGATATGTTTTTCTCTTCTTGCTTCTAGTCAAATATTCTTTGAACTTTCTCAGATTATTATGTCTTCGCCCTGATCTAGAAATCGTGCTATTTGTAAAGATCTGACTTCATTCATCAGAAAAAAAAGATGATGGAAGTAATGTAGGAATGGAGAAATGTTTTTCGATTAGTATTTCGCTTAATTAGATACTTAGGAAGATATTGGTTTGTTATCTGATGAGCATCTATTGTGTAGAAATCATGATACTACTGTGGTCGATTTTACAGAGAAGAGTGCTGTTTTTGGTTAATATCAAAAACTAATCTTGCTTAAAATGTGTACCATTTGAATCGTTTATAAGATAAGATCCCAATGTGATAACCCATTACATGAGCGTTTTTGAAACCATTTTTAATGGCGTCATAGGCCCAATTCCAGAAGGTATTACTTTTTACGCTAATGTGACTAAACCCTTTTGGGTAATGGGTAGGGTTTAAGAATAAATATGTTAGGACGTCATTAGTCTGGATTAACGACAAAGACAATGTGCATTTTTAATTTAATTTCACACACAGAACTATTTCTTCCGAATCTTCTAGAAATTAGGTCATATCCGGGAAGGACATTCAGATATTGGGAATTTTTCAGTAGTCAAAGAAACTACGAGGCCCAAGCATCTCCATTCAACCTCCTCGAGATTTGTATTCAAAATAACCATTTTGTGCATTCAACAGATTAGATATCATACTAACATCGGAGTAAATTTGGACCATAATTAAAATGTTTACTTTCTTCAGCAACCAAACTATACGAGAAACTATGGTGTAGGACGTTAAACCCCATTTCAATTTATTTATAATATGAGTGTTAGTGTATCCAATTCAACTAATGTACATACGATTCAAAGAGAGCGTGAAACCAATATTCATGGTTTAGGTGCATAGAAATTGCATCGATTGTTTGTGAATTCGTGCGATATAAATTGCTTAAAGTTCCAATTTCACATTTTCTAAGAAAGTCAAAACATAATTATTTCTATGTCTTTTGCTCAAAAGGTTGTCAACTCACTATTATACGGTCCTGGGCAAATTTTTTTGGGCATTATAAAGGGTGATTGAGGTAATAGTTACTCAATTACCTCCCTTGTTTTCCCATTCCTCTCCATGGACGGCCATCTTCAAACGTTTGAATTTGAAGTTGAAAATGATATTTTTGCCAATTTCTCAACTGGCAGTACTGAATTATAGGATTAATAGGATTATTATTTAACAAGGTAGGACTGTTTATAGGTTCAATCTATTTTTGGGCTTTATTTTAATACATTTTAAAAATATAACTTAAAAAAATGCTATTGGAGCTTTAATACGATTAGTGAGTAAAGCACATCAAATCTACTCAGACATACGATTCGTTATAATGTGGTTTAAAATAGTAAATTCAATCAAGGTATTTTTTTTTTAAAAAAAAACCTCAATAAACAATATATCTAAACTTTTAAATATGCTTCTTGGCTGAACGTGGGCACATAATATTTGTCATTTATCATAATTGGCTTCATGATGATCAAATCAAATTTGTGTACAACATGATGGTCATTTTATTACTCAACATGCCACAATAATTAATATTAATGGTTATTAAGGATGGTAAAATACCAGGAACTAAATGCACCGTCTACCCGTCCAGTAATATGATTCATAACTTAATTTTCAGACTATAATTAATTGTCCATTACCCAAAAAGTTTGGGGTGTTCTCATATCTGACTCATGTACCAGAAACCTTAAAAAAGAATCAACTCATTTAAAATCCAATTCATAATCTCATATGACATAAATCTTCTTATTCACATAGTAACATAAAACATATTAATTTATTAATTGTGGCCTATGATGAATTGACAATTTCTTTACCAAAAATTAAAATCGTTCGACATTTTGTTCTACAAATATTGTTTTGAATTACACACACAAATTCGGCCATTAATTACTTATACGAATTTTAGTAGATCTAAGAGATGGTCACAACACACGAATCATGCAACTCCGTTTTGAATCCGTTGTAGAATACATTATAGTGTTCTTGTCATAGATTTTATAGGATTTCATGGTGATAATACTATCTTTGTTACCAATATTATAAGAATTTTAGACCATGAAATGTTCGAGATTGCTTATTTTTGTAAAAACAAACCATAACAAAAATACCAACGTTTCGCTTGAATCAGCCATCTTGAAGTCGAAGATGATGGTAATAAACAAGGAGTGGGTGGCAGTGTGAACAAAATGAATCACCGGGCCATTGATATTGAATCCATAACAAAAGTGGAGCAAATAAATCTGGCCATAAAACTTCGTTCATTTCCAGAATCTTTGAACTGAAGTAACATGAGCTCAAACCGTCGTTCTCACGGCTAGACAGAGGTCAGACGGGGTCCAAAGATGCGTATCTTCTGTTTTAACACTGGTTTAATTGTCATGGTTTGTGCTTTCGAAATGTTCTCTGGAAACCTTTTGACTATCCTTTCCTGTAATATTGTCATCCGCCTAACACTAATTATTATTGTTCTATAACAACTGTTTGTCATGAAACCATGATATCTTTTAATTAATAAAGTGATTGATGACGTGTGCTTTGTCTGCCATATTTAATGCTTCCGTTATTATATACTTGTATATGTCTGTTGGTTTGTATGCTTTAAAAACAACAATGGTTATATAAGTAAATTCCATATATTCTAACTTGTTTTGAATGTTTTCAGATATATATGTATGTTATATTGATTTGTATAACTATTATTATTATTATTGTATATATGTTTTTGTTATTGATACATGTGTATCCTTTTTTAAATCATACATCATGATACATGTTTATGAACTTCTTTCACATCAAATGTGTTTTATGCGTTAGTGATCACACTTTGATACTTTTGCTTGATTAATGTACGGAACCGTTTCATTTGTGAACATAATTATACAATATTTGTTTACTTTAAAACATTTTACTCAATATATTTAATGGGGTTATTGATCGTAATTCCACTTTAAGTCAAAAAGTCATTTGGGTCAGTGATCACTCGATCATAATAGTCATACGAATAACAAGTTGTAATGGTGGGCGCGTTTTATTAATTACCACGTTTCCAGATCCGCACTGTTCTGTCTCTGTCCTGGACTCCAACGGTTCTGATCAAGTGATCTTTTATGAAATAACGAGACATACCGGGTTGTATTGTTGCGTTCTCACAGATCAAAAAATCTGCACGCTTAATTGAAATAAAATCCTATAAATTTCAAATCTAACTCATGGATAATAAACGAGAATTTCATTTGATTTTATCATCAAAGAATGTTTGATCTTGACCCAAATGTCTTTGTTTTCTGCTTCAGGCAGTTTTTCTTCCCCCTCTCTTTTTATTCTATATCTCGTCATCTAGTCCATGTATTTATAGTATGTCTGTCTGAAACATGAAATGTTCGTCTCTGTCTCTCTCTTTATATATATTAATATATGATTACACACCGTCTAAATGTCTAAATTGAATATTTATTAAACGGTATAAACAGAGTAGAGAAGCGTTTATAGTTGACTTGTATTGTTTCTAAGACTACCGTCTGATCCATATAATGAACGAATCCATCATTATTCATAGGAAATGTTGCACTCTTATTGACTTTTCACTTCAATGTTGACATTATATCTAATAGCATATCAGCTAATGTGCCGTTTTCCTGGCAGACGATGCAATTTATTGCATCAACATAAAATGTTCCGAGTGGTGGGACCACTACTGAAGGCGGCTATTTTTCTTTGATAACTCAATCTGGCTGAAGATGGAAATTACAATATTGTTTGTTTTAAATACACGTTTTATTCAAAATTAAGACTGTCGACAAACAGATCTGATATTTTCAAAATAAAGTGAAGAGCTTATAATGCAGCTTCACAAAATCACAAATGTTTGCTTTACCAGTAGGCAATTTCAGAGACCGCTGTGAGTTTTTTTCTTGGCAAGTCTTGATTTCAATAACTAGCTGGGAAAAGTAACAATCTTGTACGTTAAACACCCTGCAAATTGAAGTTTTGTTTGCTTCCAGGCATTGTCTCTGGTCGCAATTTTAGCTAGAAAATCGATCAACTTGAATTTCGATTGGAAGAAACATTGACTGGATAACACCGTGGAACTTTTATCGCCCTACTTGAAGATTCTCTCGAATCTAAATCTCTGAAAATATACTGTAGACGACATATAGGATGATTGTTCTGAAGAAAGAAATAATCGGAAGAGAAACTGCTGAAAAACAAAGAGGTTTTTGGATGCCAGTATCTGTCCGGGTAAATCCAGTAGGGCAAAGCTGACCCCTACCGAAGGTGTTAGCTAAGTGCGTGGTGAATATGGAACTCGCTAACCCGGTTTTGGCCGTGAAAGTTCCTGCCAGTAGCGCTAGTTAGATAGGGGATCTGGTGGGGAAAAGTGCCTGATCACACAGATGGAAATCGAAAAGAGAGAAAGACCGTATAGCACACGACATCGCGTATTCCTGTCTTCATTTTCCCGGTTTGTCAGTCATACATTCGCTACCCCTGAGTCGATATATTCTTCTCGTCCTATGTCCTCTATGGCACGATTCGTGGCCTATGTCCACCTTCATTAAACCGACCTGTGGACAAAAGTAGGACATTACATCCCCATTACATGTTCATGTTAACAACGTATCTAATAACATATCATATCTTACAAAAAGTGGGGAAATTAATAGTGAACAGGCTAATTCTGCCTGTCCCGTCTCTCAAAATTTCCAGCCGTTTGTTGGAGAGAGAAAGAGAGAGCGAGATAGTCAGAGAGAGAGACAGAGACAGAGATATAGAGAGATGGGTTTAACATCCATTCGACACAAACCAGGTCATTTCGGGACTAACATGGTTCAAGCCCACGCTTTTTTTTTTATTATTCATGATGTCTGAATGGGATTATGGAACAGGCTTAGTCAGAGAGAGAGACAGAGACAGAGATATAGAGAGATGGGTTTAACATCCATTCGACACAAACCAGGTCATTTCGGGACTAACATGGTTCAAGCCCACGCTTTTTTTTTTATTATTCATGATGTCTGAATGGGATTATGGAACAGGCTTAGTCTATGTTAAACCCCTCTCCCAAGATAGTATAAATGTGTGCATACTATTAAAACAAAACGCAGTAGTTGCGAGTTGTTTTCTTTTAAGTTAAAAAATGGCAAAATACAATTTTAGATAATGAGTCGAATTCCACGTCAAACAACGTCTCAATAACAACTTCTTGCAATATTCTAATGGCCTGTATTGAAGACTGGGGCAACATTACTGAAAATAAGAAAAAAAAAACTATTCTAAGACCTTTAAGAAATGTCTTTGCGGAAAGTAAGATCTTATCAATCTGCTATGTCGTATTGATCTGAGAGCTCCGGGAACTATGCTGCAACATTATGAGAATTGAACATATTATGCAATGGCTACCATACAACTTAATCCCTCTTGACACCTAACATGCTTGGATGAAACATTATAGATTAAAGGTTTGCACTGAAATGCATCAAAGAATTAACTTTGAAAACCTGGTTTCAATGGGGATTTTTAAAATTCTTCCACGCTATACGTTAATACCGAGTGGAGAGAGAGAGAGAGCGCGAAAGAGAGTTGTTGCTTTCTTTCTTAATGACAGCTTTTTCATCCTGTCAAATACCTTATCGTTGTAATTTTGGACTAAAGAATTGGCGTTAAAAATCTGGTTTCAATGGGGATGTTTACAATTATTTCACTCAATAAGTTAACACTAAGCGGACATAGACAACATATGCTGTAGCGGTCGTTGATAATTGTAGCTTATTCATCCTATCAAATAACTAATCGGTGTAATATAGGCCTATAGGTCCTCATCAACTTGTCAAATACTCATTGATCGAGTCTAACTACTTTCCTTCATTATGTAATTATATCTAAAAGCAAAATCTATACAATCAATTCAACACAGTTTCCACGCATTAAACTTGCTGTAATAATGGCCTTAACTTGTAATCTTTATTCTCTGGCTATCAGCTGTCAAATAAAACCCTCCCGGTGAGTTTCCCTGAAAACACAGAACTCTTATTTTTGTCCGGATTCATTCGTCCATTATTCCAGAGAGCGAGGTTAATGCTTAATGCAGCTTTTATCAAAGAGAATTCTTTAATGGCATCTCGTGCCAACACGTATCAGAATGAGTGTTACTGGTTTCACGTGATTGTTTGTGTCTGTTCGTTGTTTGGTTACAGACGACCAAATTTCAAGAAGCGGGAAAAAGATCGGTCAAGGATCTCCTGTAGATAAATTTGATTTCATGTCTGCAGCCAACAACAAAAGAAAGGCTTTAAATACCGTTTTCCGGCATTGATGGAATCGTTAGATTTCCTTAATTTCCCCGTTTCAATAGTCTTCCCTTGTATTAAATGTATTATGTTGACCCTTTCATTAAAGATGAAATGGACTTTTGTCTGAGCTGATCTGCGATTAAGAGATTTTATCCAAATGCGGGTTATAGGTAGAGCAACAGGGCTTTTAAGCATCACGAAACCTCGTCTGATATTGGGTAATTGATTTACCGTTATTTTAGCTGGCACCGGAAAACCCTTAATTTATGATACTTCTACTGTTTAGTTCCTATCATGAGATAAACTGTCTTATTCTTCTCATTTTGTTGAAAATTGTCTGTCTGATTATGTTAGCCTCCAACCTTTTCATAGACCAGAAAAAAATAACTTTATGTAAACGCTATATCCTCAAACCAGTACACACTTTGACATTTTATATATTTAAATATAGTGGTGGTTGAATCTACGTACTCTTAACTGTTACGCTTTTTGTATTGTAAGATTTTTGGTATCCAAGTTGGCCCGGTTGGTATGGTGCTGGCTAACTAACCAGTGTGTCCCGGGATCGATCCAGATGTTGGTTGCCTAATAAAGTTTGTAGCCTGGCAACTAAAGGCATATAGTCGCTCGGAAGGTATGCTCGACTAAGGTCCAACCTGTACCTCTGTACCTGTTGGCTTGCAATGAAACAACTTGAACGTTGGAATTCGACAAAGGGGAGGTAAAAAATGGCTTCCATAGCACACCACATGGCGTAATTGTCCGGTCAGTGCAGAAAAGTAAGACGTTTAACGCCATTGCACGTTATGCTCAAGCCGTTTGTTGTCTTTGATTGCTGTCCGTTGATTCATATAACCGTAGAACCGTAGATGTTATTCAAACCAAATAAATCGCTGCGTATTTTCATAATTAAAAAGTACGAGTAAAGCCAAATTCGCTTGATCTACGAATACGTACAAATCAAAATTAGTGAGCTATGTGAACCACTCGGCAAACCTCAGGAAACTCCAGTACCCGAGTGGGAGATTCTATTCGTGGGCCAGTTGGGGAGCTTCTGGAATTTCCGGAGTCCACAATGGCCGCTTTATATAAATAATTATTTTGGGGAATACTAACCCTAACCCTTACGATTTTTAGGGGGTAAAGGGTAAATTGGATCCAAGTCCAGTCTCT
Source organism: Patella depressa (assembly GCA_948474765.1). Taxonomy (NCBI): domain Eukaryota; kingdom Metazoa; phylum Mollusca; class Gastropoda; family Patellidae; genus Patella; species Patella depressa. Next base: position 25,141,723 of record OX419718.1, read on the forward strand.
TAAAAACGGTTAGGGATAGTATTCCCTAAAATACTCATTTATTGACAACGACCATTTTGGACTCAGGAAATTTCCGAACCTTCCTAATCGGCCTATAATTAACATCAGGTGACGTGTTATCAGGTGACCAAGAAAGATTTTTTTTATTATGGCTGCCCTATGGGATCTATGATAAGCCTACATTTTACCAAACCAAGAAACGTTATCGATGTAAAACGAGAACGAATCAGACTAAAGATCTCGCGATCTGCGATATTCTTTCAAATGACATGGATATTCAATATAAATATAGTTTTTGGAAATGTGCACACGGGACCTAGGCGTTTCCTCCCCACCCCGTTATGTATCGAATGCATTGGGGAATCCCGAGGTACTTTCTCCGCCGAAACCCCCCTCCGTGGCTTCTATAATTATTAGAAGTTGATATGTCGTAAGCTTGCATGGAGGATTTACTCATGTTTGGTCTTGAATAGAAATAGAAATGAATACTACATTAATCTACTAATCCTTTGCAAAACGAATTAGGAGAAAGTTCTGACTGTGAATGAACTTTTCTCCATGTTGACACACATAGTGAATTATGTAGCGTTATACCGTTCCGTATTTAAATGTTTCTGATCAATATTCGTTGAGATTCAAGGGCACCATCATAAAACCTCGAATGTAAAAATACAAAGATGTTTCTATGATTTATTCATTGCCATAAAAACCCGCGTTGACTGCGTAACTGTAAAAAGGGATACCGCCAAAATCTTTAATTTGTATCTAGAAGAATTTATTGATTGGAATGTCAAGTATAGTTTAGGCGATATGATGCGTATAAAATGAGTTAAGGATCGATTCAAGACAGAACTAATCTTAGGTCACACCAATTTGATTTTTTGTTCCCCGGGAACACCTATTAAAAATTCTACCACCAATTTTTCCAAGAAAAAATAAATAATTTAAAGACAAAAAGCACTTGGATCAAAATATTTAAGTTTTTTAATTTTATCGAAACATCCCATCAAAATATTGCCTGGGTTATTTATTGATCTACGACGAACTACGATTAAATTGGTCTGGCCTTAGTATGCATGATATAAAAATTCAAACTAGTTTCATGCCTTCACTCGATCTCAGAGTCTTACTGTCATTTGAAGAAATTATTGCTCATAGCAAAATCTTCAGACGTCATAAAACTGTAAACGAGGACAAGTTTATTTGACAACATATCTGTATTGTCAAACACCGAAGGCTATAAATATCAATTTATCCTTAATATTTCAATATCAACACTTTAAGATTGGTTCCATTGTCAATTCGCTGAAGGACGGTATCTAATTTATTTAGTAAATTAAAGTCATCAAATATCTATTTTGATGAAAATACATTGACACGAAAAAAAAGCAAAAAAAAAAAAAAAAAAAGCGGCTAACTAATTAGTTTCCGTACTGCATACTTACATTTCTTCTCGGAAAGATGACAAACGCTAATAAGTAATCCGATAGGATACGTCATTAAAAGTGAAAGATATTTTGATTCTTGGAAATAACCATCGATATTTTTATAAGGAGAAAAAAATTCACATATTGATCGTAAGATGAGCATAATTATAAGATTATGAAATTAAATTGGGTTTATTGTCTCACTTCTCTGCATAAATCGGACATACGCCATGCAGTGGTTCCTTTAGGAATTGTCTCTGATCGGGCGATGTCCACTGACAGTTTCTATCTACATGTACTATTTTTCACCATGTTTAATCTTTGTTTGCCAAAGGAATCATTTCTTGCCACGACTACCACACATTTATAATAATTCAAAAGTAGAATTTTGCGATTAAAAACATACACAAAACAGCCATCAGGAGACTCGAACAGGCGTCGACCGTAATCGCACAATATTATACTTGAAAATAGTGTTGAATTTTTTATAAATTTGTGTCAGATATGTTTAGAAATGATTCCTTTTCAAACAAATAAAGAATAACGCTGAAAATAGACGCTTAGGGTACCAAAATAGCCTGAAACCAGAGGTGGGGCAGAGCGGTATATTATCGTATTTTCATATTGCCGCTATAGGAAGGAATACGAACTGTCAGGAGACATCGTTCGGTCAGAGACAGTTCTTAAAGGAACAAGTCATGCAGATACAATGTGCTGTAAGGGAAATGTGTCCCGACTTTGGGACAAGGACCGACTCTTATTTCGAATTTTAACTTCAGTATTTCGCCCCATTCGAAAGAATAGTCACCGTTCCTTGCAAGGAACACCGCTCTGCATCACTGACAATGAGAAACGCAGTGGAAAATCCCGCGGAACTTTGTCGGCCAACGCCGGGATCGAATCCCGGATCTGGAAGTGTGAGTTAGCGCCATTGACGTTGAGCCATATTGTATGAGCTAAATCTACCGATTCCAGTTTTTCCTTTTGTCCTCAAATGTTCTATAAATTACACATTTATTCTCATGACAAGAAAATAATCAACTCCAAGTGGTCGAGATTTTCAATGGATTGAAACACGACCGCTATTTAAATAATTTAATTTAAAAGTGTTACTTTGTTATTATCGAAACAATGGTAACGATGGAATAACCATAAATACTTATAGCTCAGAATAACATGATTTGACTACAATGTTAAATATATTCCTATTTCATTATATATTTTAAACTATTGGAGTGAGAGCAATCTACTCTTTATCTAAATATTAAATTCTACATCTTTAAAAACAAATGCAGGGACGACATTCAGATAGCATTGTAATGGAAAACAGAGTTGAGGTTTGGTTCAACAGTGTTGTATTTTTTATAGGCAGAGGTTATTCGCCATGCGCATGGCAAAGAGTTATTCGCCATTCGTTTACGTTATTTGCCATTCGTTTTTGTTATTCGCCATTCTTTTTTTTTAAATCGATATTCTCTGGCCTATCACTATGTCTGGTCGAGTGGTAATACCACAAAGCACTTAAACTAGTTTAACCTCATCCTACAAAATGAACATATATCATTTTCGTTGCAGTAAAAATGCGAAAATAAATACTACAACAAACGTCGTTTGGCAGAGCGCCATTGGAGGTCTATTTATAGCCTAGCGGTGACTACCCGAAAGAGTACCATACCTTATGACCTGTCAGTTTAAATAAGACAAAATAGTTTTATTCAAGTATATGAATTGGAAATAAACATTTTTTGAAAATAAAAGGTTCGAGTAGATCAGAATGTTCTATCGGAATACATCAATATGAATTTCATGCTGGGCCTATGCTGTAGAATAAAAGGGTTAAATTACTAGGGGGGTAGGGATGGCCTAGTGGTCTAGAGTGCCGCTCTTTGACCTGTAGCTGGCCGGTCACCTCTGGCTTGCGGCTGTGGATTCGATCTCTGGTGTGAGCGTATGTGGCATGGAGATAGGGGCGCCTTCTCGACCTCGTGGCTTTCCTCCGTGCACTTCGGTTTCCTCACACTGCTAGAAACCTCTATGCGCAAGCGAATTACTGAAATAGAATTAAAACCATATGTTAGTCCCGCTATGACCTAGTTTGTGTCGAGTGGGCGTTAAACCCCATTTCTCTCTCTCTCTCTAAATTACTTAATTTGTTCACCATTTATATTTATACGTGGTGAAATACCTTTTGTTGGGCCATGTTCAGGAGTAGGGTCGCCTGTCCAACCACGTGGGTTTTCTCTGGGTCCTACCACTGCTAAAGACCCCTACATGCAAGGGAATTATTCAAATAAAAAAAACCTGAACCATATGTTAGTCCCGAATTCCCTCACCCCCTCCGATATCTAGCCACAGCTAAAGATCCCCTACGCGGAAGTGTACGTATTATTGATATGAAATTGGACCACGTGTTAGTTCCAAAATGACCTACATTGTGTCAAGTGAACGTTAAACTCCCTCTCTCTCAATATTGGTAGGGAATGAAATATAGGAATGGAAAATAAAATATATAAACTACAGGTCGCAGATAAAACATGCGGTTGGCAAGGAAATATATGGGTAGACTACTCCGTGTGGTAGGCGGTGGGGCAGATCAAATAGAACAATTTCAATAAGCCTCTATTGCTTTCGCTCGACAGGAATGGAATTAGACTAAGTTTGTACTTTATATACTTTGTGATAAACAAAAGTACAAAGAAATGCGTTTTCAATGTTGAATTAGTAAAGATACAGAATTTTACAGAGTACGGAACTTTTCACATGTGTTCTACTTCCATGTACACACGATGTCCGTTTCTCTGTCTTCGCTTCGCTGTGAACGAAGGTTTTCATTTACACGGTGAAGCTTCAAATAACAAATAACAATTAAAAATGGATTCTAGGCATGCAGTTTGAATAAAAGAACAAACAATCTGCAAGGATTTTAAGTTTATTATATAAAACGAATGGCGAATAACCATCCTTAATGGGTCTGGGTTATTCGCCATGCGAATGGCGAATATCCACTCCCTTTTTTATAAATAAATAAATCAATGTAGATATGACACGAAGATTATAAAGAATAATTCATATGGATGTAATCGACAGTGAAGAGGTTAAAATCGAGAATAATCAACGTAGATGTAATCTGTATGGACCATAAAGGATCAATTGGCGTAGTTGTAATTGTTAGGGATGAGATAAATGAAGGTATGGTGTAAGCATTAAGGAAGTGATTAAAAGTAAATGTAATCAATGAGATTAATAGTTAAATGTACATCTGATGTAATCAAGGCAGAATCAATACATCTGAGAATGTAATGGTTATAAAGATAGTATCAAGGTTTAATAAATTTCAATGCAATGGTTATAAGATAAAAATAAAACCAACCGAAATATAAAACGCTAGAGAATAGAGAAATGGGTTTAACGTCCACTTGTCACAAACCAGGTCATTTCGGGACTAACATATGGTTTTAATTTTATTTCAATAATTCGCTTGCGCGTAGGGGTCTTTAGCAGTGGGCGGAAACTGGGGTACCCGGAGAAAACCCACGAGGTTAGACAGGCGACCCTACTCCTTGCAACCTACAACCGATCGGGGATGTGAGACCACACCAGTTGACTCAATGACTGACAGGCCGTATGATGCAGCGCGCGCACGCTATATAAATCACTCGCCCCCCCCCCCAACCCTGAATATTAATATGTATGATAGATTACATGTATAGGTATAACTATCATACGAATGTTAATATGTATGATAGGTTATAGCGTTGATAGATGTGAAAGTTGAGAAATTTAAAGTACCATGGGGTTAAAACGATTGCCCAAAGGCATCATATTATGTCTTGTTAATAATAATCCACGAAAGCAAAGGCTTAGTAAGGTTTAGTTAAAGGAAACTTGACTTTATAAAAACCCGATTAATAATCCTCAGTGATTTTTTTTCCTCTCCTGTAATTGTATCAGTAAATCGATTTTGTCGAGAAATGCGCCATAATTTGTTGTCGCTAATTTCATTGCTTTGGCTTGACAGGAATCCTTTAAGCTCTGAACAAAGTCGTGTTTAATATACATTAGTTTGGTAAAAAGACCATAAATGGAAGTCAGTTTCAATTACCAAGTATATAAACATAAAATTGGCACGAAAGCTGGTGCCGAATGAAAGTAAGAACGATGGATCGCTGGTCTCTAGGGAAATCGTGATTAGTTAATACTTGAAAGTCGCGTCACAAACAGACGTTCAGCTAGAAATTTATACTCGGTTCACTTTTAGCTTGATCAACGAGGCTGGTTAAAAAGGCTCTCTGTGCGCTCGTATACATTGGCGCTCTCCTAAAACTATGCTCAACAAACTGTTATCGTAATGGATATGTAAACATTTCTATGATTCTTAATGACATTTATGCCATAATAAAACATGATATTGGTCCGCTTAATCAAATCGTCTAGTAGATCAGAATTTTATTACCGTCAGTTGGCGGGAGTATTAAGAATGAAAAGAATATCCAGTAACATGCAATAACTTTTAAACGTTTACCCTTTAGATAGAAACTAGAATTGATTGCTAGATTAATAGTTTTGTGGCACTCCTACTCATATAATACATGTTCCTTTGAGCCAGGAATGGAAGCTTACTAATTTCAATATTGGCCTGTGTTATATATGCGTTCAAAGAGGACATGCATTATTTGACAAACATAATAGGAACCTCAAATTACTTTGGATTCTATTTGTTGAAGTAACATCAGTAAATCTCAACGTTTTTAGCTACGTTCTCGTAGCTACGTTGGACTAGAATAGACGCAATCCGTAGTCTGGAGAAACTGGTGTGGAATCCGGGTCGTTGTAAACCAGGATGAATGACAATAATAAGTGTGTATATCTATGAAACAAAACTGAACGACTAAACTAATCTATTTATTCTTTGGTTAATAAAGATAAGAGAACTATCGTCGAAATGACGACAGAAAAAAATATAACTTCATATAATTGTCATGTTTTAATTTAAGCATACGGTACAAAATCATCCCCAGTGGGGAAACATTAACAAAATATCTAGAAAAGTGTAACAGCTAGTCTGTGCAGTCGGCTAACGATGAAGGCAATTTCACTTTTCCTGCAGTTGACTTGCTAATGAGTTGGAACACGGAAAGTTGGTTTTCGCCTCATCTGAATTACTAGTTTCTGACCCTTGACATGCCCTCAGTCCTGCACAAACTGATAACAGAAACACACGCATATGTATTTTGATTATGCAGTGTATATATAGAGAATCTCCTACGGGTGTTTTTTGATATCAACACACGACGTGTTTGAGATTTTATTTATCACCCAATCCTTTCTTACATGCACAAATAAATAAATATAATTCTTTGGTATAGATTTCACTTTTACTGAATCTGAATACATTTCAGCGTAGTGATACATCATTTTTTCCGGTGTGATTTCCCCATGTCGGTGATGCAGAACGGGGGGACTGACAAGGACAGCTGTCTAGTCGTTCGGATGGGACGAAAACCCGAGGTCCCGTGTACACATTGGCAAGCACGTCAAAGACCCCTTGACAGTTGGAATTTGATATAAGGGGAGGCCGTAGCGCCGCTGCCCAGGCAAAATTTCTCCCATAGCACACTGTATGGCGAATGCCCGTCTTCCATTAGCCCAGGTTGGGAGCAGAAAAGTAGGTCGTTAAACCCCACTTCATTTATACATCATTTTTTGACAGCAGTTTACATATTGCAAAGTCCTATATATTGACCCACTATTTCCTTCAAGATCAATTAAATAAAAACAGTTTCTTTTTAATAAAAAAGGTTAAATTGGCGCCTTTCAACGGCTATTAGCAAACTGAATAATACTTGGACACTTGTCCAGGAACCAGAGTCTAGAGTAGCCCGGTGGTATGTCGAGTAATGTTTTGTTTTTTTTAAAAATTGGTTTTAAAATATACACTGTTACTTGATGGTAAAATAAAAAAAACGGTGACTTTTCTGAATGTGGGTACCTATAGTTCATTTTGATAGTTTGGGCAGAATTTTCATTTTGATAGTTCGGCGTTTGATGGTCAGGATTTTTGCTTTTCCATTTGTTTGCTTGCTTAAAATCTCCTGTCAAAATCGTGTATATCTGAGCTAAAACGTAGTACATGTATTTTGTATATCATAATAATATGTTGCTGTTAAAATCTCAGTTTCTGTGTTTTAGCAACGTGACTGCGAATAACCCAGATGTACCCCAAATTGATGCTAGAAAGTGGTGGGATTTCAAAATTTTCCTTGTCGGACATTTTACCGAAAATAAAGGGGCATAACTCTTATCGTTATTTTAGCATACGAATTCATACCACAATTAAAAAGCACATATTCAAATACCGTACCAAATAAAAATAGGTGATCCTTGCTATTTTCCATATTTAATTTCCTTATGGTATTCAAATTTATGTCAGTAACAAAATTTTAACTTAAGATAAAATCCAAACTTTGGTAGATACTTCAATTTTGATTGGCTAAGCGCTAAAATCAATCTAATATTATGCAATCAAATTACCGAAATTTTGATTTTTATCTTACTTAAAATTTCGTGAAACAGGCCCCTGCCCATTCTCCCTATAATAGTTCAAAAATAGATTATGTAAAATGAATATATCAAAAATCTAATTCAAATTACTTTATTTTGAGGAAAGTTATCATGGCTGTAGTTTTAACTAGGACTGGTCATTGCAGTCTTAGCTTTGCTTCTCCATATTTAAGGCCCAAAGAAAGACCTCCTGCAGATTTAGCTCTTACATAATGCCTGTTTACATCCCATTTGAAGAACAATATAAATAGAATATGGTAGCATAAACTTTATTAACTCTTTGAGTTAGAACCTTTATGTGATGATAAAATATGTGTCCTATATTGTGAACTGAGGCCTGTCATCCAAAACTTTAACAATTGTTCTTCACCTTTAGCTCCCATCACTTGTAATAACTTCTCTGTATCCTCTTTTGATCTGTTACCCCCAGCTTTAGTAAACTTAAACACTACTTTCACTTTACTGTAAGAATAAATTAAAAACATTTAGAACTACTTTCACTTTACTATAAGAATAAATTAAAAACATTAAGAACTACTATCTGTTTACTGTAAAACAAATAAAAAACAACACTACTTTCACATTACTGTAAAACAAACAAAAAACCCCAATAAACACTACATTCACTTTACGTAAAACACATAAAAAACAACACTACTTTCACATTACTGTAAAACAAATAAAAAAAACCAATAAACACTACATTCACTTTACCTAAAACAAATAAAAAACAATAAAAAGTGCTTTCACTTTAAACAGGCCTTACGAGCCACTTATTGGCATTTGTGAGATATTGAATACAACATTGTAAAGTTGAATCAGATGATAAGTGTCTAGTAAAATCTTTTGATGGACCTCCTTATAACCTGATCAATCAGAGTAGCTTAATTGTTAGCATGGATTGGGAAGATATGTTTGATTATAAACACAGGTAGAGAGAGAAATAGAGAAAAACTTTACTATTTACAGTGGACACCCCCCCCCCCCCCCCCGGAGATATTGTAGAAAATCTAAATGGATTCCACATAACACTTTAGACCACTACTACACCACCTCCACAAAACCATGTCAAGTATTTAGAACTAATAAAGAAATATATTTTTACTTACTTCATCCATTCTTCTTTCATGCAAATAAAACATTGTTCTAATACACTATCACTTAGATTCTTATTCTGTATAGAACTTTCCATTTTAGTTAAAACTGTTGGTGCTGTGAAAATATAAATTTAGAGTATTACTAGTCCACTGGGTAATGTATAACTTTAATACAATCAGACTGACTTATATGTTCACTATTACATTACAGGATGACACATGGTAAATGAGAGGGGTATCTTTTCCAGATATTTTGATTTATAATTAAACCCTCCACATGCCAGTATGAAGGTTAAATATTTAGTATTATGACCATACCCAATCAAAAGTACTTATGTTAAAAAAATTGTTCTGGCTATTTCAAGTTTACAATGGTTTCTACCGATTTGACACTGCTACCTTTAAGTGTTTTAGACAAACAGAATAATAATACTTATTCAAATCAATAATTTTAACTTAGATTATGGTAAGCTTAAATTTATGTAGATCTTTTATTGATTTCATAACACCATATTTATGTGTTAATATTTGGAAGTGCCAAATTACAGATTTACAACATATTGAGTCCTCACATTGAAATTGTAAATACAGTATATATTGGAAGTTTGTGTTGACCTGACCGGACCTCTCATGTAGTGAATGAATAAATTGAAGCTATGACCTAACATACATCTCAACACTGAGTACTGCAACCAGTGGTTACATTACTATTTGCATATTCCTAGTTTTTATTCAAACTGTAATAGCATGTTCAATTCAATTCATATAATTAATTTATTTAATTATTTTCATACATCTCCCATGTCTGTTTGTTTAGTTTTGAATGAGTTAATTTCATTCAAATAATATCATTAACTCATCAAAATTCATAAAATAACGAATACCTCAAAATCGAATCGAATAACTTCAAAGAATTATTTGACATCTGAATATTTATGAAAGAACTAAAGAAATTTTCTACTCAAAAATGGAAAGATAATTAAAAATTACCTTTTTCGTTTAAGATTACAGGACTGCTCATTTTAAACTCATATGTTTTAAAATTGTCATCATCAAGGTCGGAATCCATTGAGTCAAACTGGCTCCCATCTAATTGATCATTCTGGATAACCTCTAATAAGACAAATTTCTCTGATGCCATGACATGTATAGGCAGTGACACATCCGGAGACAGTCCAAGAAAATTACATTTCCATGACTCTTGATATGAGTCACTGTAATTTATAACCCGACAGCATCCTTTAGGCAATAATATCTGTAATATAAGAAATAGAGAATTTAATATTGACTGAAAAAATGTAGAATCTCATTGAACAAACTTTAATATCTTACTAAATAAACATACATGCTCACATGTTTGACCAAAAAATATTCCATCCAAACTGACAAACAATATTAATAATCTGACATTCATTGTAAAAAGAAAATAATGAAATGTTTTGTTCATTTTGTAAAATGTACTTCGATGAGTTTTCAAAATTGCATGTGCTCTGCAAATATTGATATTGGCAAAGTTTGTTACAAAAAAATTCTAAATTTAAAAATCTAATTTAAAAGAGCTTAACTTAAAGATACCTTTGGGGGGTTGGATGGCCGAATGGTCAGCACATGCATGCTGTATCATAAAGCATGGCATGGTTTCGAATCCCCGGTTATACATGACAAGGAGTATGGACTATCGTCGCCTATCCAACCTCGTGGCACTGGCTTTTCTCCAGGTCCTCCGGTTTCCTTCCCCTGCTAAAGACCCCTACGCATAGCGAATTATTGAAATAAAATTAAACCATATGTTAGTCCCGAAATGACCTAGTTTGTGTCGAGAGGATGTTAAACCCCATTTCTCTCTCACCTTCCCACGTTCAAACTGTGTGATTTGATGATGTATTTGGACTACTCTTCTGCACCTAACCTGGGCTAATAGAGGACAGGTTTTTACCAAAATATCAAAGAAGTCTAATTGTGTTAAAACCTACCGTTAATGCAGATAATACAGATTTTACCAGAGCTTTCTGCGATCCTGTTACTATTACCTGGTTACCAATAACAACATGGTAACATAAAATATGAAAATTGTGTATTCCTAATATCTGAAATTATCAGAAAAAATAAAAATGTGTCAGGGGAGATAACTTCAGAATTGGCGTGGCAAAATTTAAGCCAGGGTTAGAGGCCTATACATGTAACTTTACATTGCTAAGACTTGAAAATCAAGCTCCCTTTAACTATAACAGACACAACATCTCTTTTGGACTGGATAGATGGTGCATAATAAACCCACAAAAACTAACACATAGAGTGGTCTAACATGTGTACCTGTGTGCTTTAGATTGAAATTTGAGTAAAACTTGAGTTAACCAGAAAAAATTGATCATTAGCAGCAGTGGAGTGTACCTAAGAGGCAGTTCCAGATATAAACTCTTGCAAATTACATGTAGAATGCTTCTCTTATGCAACTATTTGAAGTCAGAGGTTTCTAAGGGAAATAAATTTTCAGTTTTCATGTGGTGTTGGCCATACATGTACAGATACATGTATGTTTCCAAATTTCTGAAAATTGTGTAAGTGCCTGGCTAACCACGTCTATATAATTGCCAGTACTGTACGTGATCATTCTGAATATCAAGTAACTTAAACACTTAAAGAAACAAATTCCATAAATGGGTTACAAGAAAATTTAGTGAATATTTCCGAACAATGTTTCGGGTTGAAATTTCCGGACAATATAAATAGGAATCATTCCATTTTGACACTTCATTTTCATACTGAAAATCATATGAAACCCTGAGAAATCTGGAACTGGCCATTTAAGAGAAGGAGATATTCACAGCATAAGGCAGGATATGCAGATTCTTTCTAGAACAATTCATGCAACTTTTCATTTATTTTCTAAGTTCACAGACATGTATATGTAGTTAGCAATTTTTGTTTTTATTGTCAAAGGAAATATGTTTTGAACAGGGTGTATACTATATAGCTATAAAGGTATACTTTACCTGATATAAATGTCTTATGTTTCTAATTAATGGAACACCTGGATCTGTCTGATCTAAATCATTATTATCAGTTTCAGTTATAGACTCAAAAGTTTCTATATCTTCCTCTTCTTCTTTCTTAAATACTTTTATAAATCCTTCTTCAGTTTCTGTAATCAACAATATTATATTCATAGTTATATTATATTCATAGCTATAGAAATGCATACATATGTATTGCAGTATAGATCTTCAATACATATTGCAAAATGGCATATATCAATATGTATAACAGTACTTATTGTAACATATTCTGTCACATATTTGTAGACAAACTATTTCAAATTTCCAGGCAGTGCTATCAGAATTCACATTAAAATGGTTTCACTGTCTGCTTGTCGGGATGCAATTTCACAAATTCTAATACCGATGAAGTGAAATGAAATGGGGTTTATCGTCCTACTGTTTTGCTCCTAAACTGGGCTAATGAAGACGGCCATACGCCATACAATGTGCAATGTGCTACGAGGGTAATTTTGCACGGGCAACGGCGCTACAAAGGGATCTTTTACATGCACGCCAATGTGTACACAGGACCTCGGCTTTTCATCCCATCCAAATGACTAGACTGCTATCCTTGTCAGGCAATCCGTTCTGCATCACTGACAAGGGGAACCACGCCGGAAAATCTGGATGAACTTTCTCCGCCAATGCAGGAGTCGAACACTCAACCTCCAGGCTATCAAGCCAGCGTCTTACCCACTTAACCATGTGATGTCCCTAATATTCATATATAGAAAATCATTATTCACCTTCAATTTTCTCCATATCTATTATAGAATCTTCAGTCGGAGGTCCTTCTAATATAGATTCTGTTATTCTATTTCCACAAGATTTCAATATCCACACAAACGCCAAATGTAACAATTCAAATACATGTTTATCGTTAGTTAATTCTATGAGAGATCGAGCTGGTTTTGTACTACTTCGATGATGCAGCAAATTGCCAGGATTTAAAGATGGGGTAAAAACTCGATCACTTGGTGGCCTTTTACTGACTTCGCCATCGTGAACATTTTCTGCCTTACTTTGAAGATTGTTTATGACAACTTGTAAATTTGGCACCAAAAAGGGCCATGAATTTAATAAATATACTTTGTCCATCATGACAACGAGAATACTGTAATATCTGTGTAGACCACGAGCTTTACTGTCTTTAATATAAAATGTGTAACTTAGCACATGGCCATATTGCTCATCTCCAAAAAATATAGGCCCTTCTCTTCCCGGACACACCTGAAGTAAATATACAAAAGAAATTTACATGAAAGAACAACATTGGAACGAAATGAAATGGACTTTAACATCCTACTTTTCTGCAAAAACTAGGCATATGAAGACAGTTTGTTATGATGGAAATTTTGTCCAGTCAGTGGAGCTACAGCCTACTCTTATATCGAATTTCAACTGTCAAGGGTTCTTTTACATGCACACCAATATGTGCATCCAGATGACTAGACACTGTCCTTGCCAGGCAGTCTGTCCTACACCACTGACAATAGGCAACCATGCCAGATATTCCAAAGGAACTTTCTCTGCCATCCGAGGGAGCAAACACAAGACTTCCTGGTTAAGAACAACAATAACCAGGATGTATACTTTAAGTTTGTCCTAAAGTATTTTTTATATTTCAGTCCAGCATTTGTTAACCCTTTCCTTACTTGCCACTATGGTCATCAACCTATTTCTATAATAAAAGCTATTCCAATAATAAAAGTGAATCTGGTAGCCAGGACACACAGACAGTTTTATTGGCCTGTGAAGAACCAGACCCCACAACATTCAGTTTGCTGTTAGACACATATATTAGTCTACACAGAGTTATAGTCCCATATTAAAGATACCTCACAACTTAAACTTCTAATACATGCTTGTCTAATACGACTGAAGACTTGTGGATTGTATGGATGCTGTGTACTGACATAACTAACTTGTCCTCCTTCATCATGACTAACAAATCCTTTCTTCACAGAGTAACAACCCTAAAATATACACAAAAGAAAAACTTATACATGTACATTAAGTAATAGCTGTAGGCTACACATAGGTGTACAGGCTCAAAGACAGTTAGAGGCCAGAACCTGAAATGCCTGGAAATAAATTTGGGTAACAGACGTCAATGTTGGTCTTCTGCGAGATTCAAAGAGCTGAGCTTACTGTATAGGGACATCAAAAGAAAATTTTGGCAAATTTAACGATGCAAACGCATTTTCCTGCTATTTAAGCAACTTGAAAATGGTCTATTATAATGTAGCCTAATTAACATGGCTGACTTGAATTCTAATCAACCAAACAACTAATCAATTGTCCTGGGGTATGGGGCCTTGCCCACCGGAGAAAATAATGAAAATTTAACTATCACAATTGCGTAATTGTCTGCTTTTCTAGCCCGTGGATTTAGTAACTCCAAAGTTGTCCAATGGTTTTGTAACCGAAATTCCATACCATGCCAACCTGAATTCCAACCATCAAATCAGACTGTTGCAGCTACATTCGCAAATAATAATCTATGCCCGAATGTGTCAATCAAAGCAGTATGGCTTAAGTGTTAATACATATTCAATTAAAATAAAAATAAAATTAGTGTTTTATTAGATTTCAGGCAGATGAAGTATCCCCTACCCCCCCCCCCCCCTGCCCAGAGTGACATTGTAACTGTTACTTCTACATCAATATAAACATGACAGCAAAATGAGGTGGAAGTCACAAGTAATTGTTTATGAAGATAATATATGAACAAAATTGTCAAAATAGGATAGAAAATAGAAAATACAAAACAAAATTAGTGTGCTTTATTTGTCTATCTGTACCTTTCGCGTTATACATGTATTATTACATAGATCAATTAAAATTCAGTATTAATTAAAGAGGTTTCTCAGTTTAGCAGTTACACATACATTTACATTTAGACAAGTGTAAGTGTAACTGTACATTATAATATTTCGCTAAATTTACAGTTAGTACATTGTATGTGGTGAAAAACTAGGTCCACGATCTCAATAGACAAACATCATGGATAGATCATTGAAGATGAGATTAATAAAGCACACATGTTTTGCCTCAGCCTCTTCTTAATTTATCTACATGAAGGACGAGATCTTCTCTGTGGATTTAGTTTGTGAAAACTACGATTCAGAGAAAAATTATGGACTGGATCATAGAAATTAAACAAAGTTTTAAGTGTTGTGAACTTACAGATACAGTATGGGGGCAGTTATCTATCTGCCACACTTTTCTGACGTGCACATACATGTACATGTACGTCACAAAAACTGATGACGTTTTAGCATCTAAATGCAAATGTAAGTGTAAATGTGAAGTTGTCAAACCTCTCTAATATATAATATAATTACATTTTTATCTCACCTCACAAATATCATTTTTCATACTAGGTAGCGATGGGATGCCACTTTGTGAAATGTTGGAGAAATCAGATGACACAGAACTGACAGATGGTGACTTAACACGACGCGTTTCATCGTCTTCACATTCTGACAGATATTTGGGCTCTTGTGGCCGTAATGGTTGTGTACAATATACAATCCTTGGTCCATGAATTTCACAAAAATGACACAAGTTGATAATGGCATTCATCTTTTTGTACTTTTTATGACAAGTACGTTTTATGATTAGTACTTTTTATAACATCTGAAACAGAAAGAATTTAAAAGATATGCCTTATAAAGTTATATATGGCAATAAATACATACCTGTAGGTACAGTATTGTCACATGAATGAATATAAACAAAACAAATGTATTAGATATATGCTCACAACATGTTAATCATGACAATTGGGATATGAATAAATTTGGTAAAATGTCCTGAAAAATGTCTTTTTCGATGTGTAAAAAATATATCATGTACAAAGATATGCACAAAGATATGAATTTAACTCCAGAAAACATCACAGATATTCTTGAAATGATGTCAGGTGTTAAACCATACGATTGTGACTGATTATCTCAATTGATTTAATTGTTATTATACAGGATAAAGAATTGTGGCATGGATCTTATTATAATTTATAGTGTGGTTAGAGATACATATTGATTTTCTAACCAACCATGCAAGCATTATGTCAGTTGCCGAATGAAAAAGAAAGGATTCAGTCAGATATAATACATATAATAATACGTAGGCCTATCAGTATCACTGAACAACAAAAACTGACTCAGTAGCCTAACTTAATTCTGTTGAATTGTAATGTTTAAGGCCCCTACTCTGTAACAAAAATTATGACATAGTTACCTCTCTATTACATTAAATAATCCGAGATTGAAATTTTTCAATGTCCAACAAATAATGGAGAAATCGATTGGTACTTTGATTGGCTTAACATTACTTATATTCACAGAAATCAGGTTGCAATTTCTGAATCATTCAATATCGAATGTGTCATGTGACTTTACACACGGTCATGTGATATGTTCTTGTTTATTTTTATTATTCAATACTTCCTTTGAAATTTGTAACAACTAATTCTATTAGTTAATTTATTTATATCAGCCAATGGGATTGCAATTATTCCGGTCATACGGGGTCAACTTCGATTTGTTTCAAAATGGCGCTGACAATTTGAGTGAAATTAACTTGACTAACAATTTATGTACAAACAATTTCCCTATTAATACTACAGATTTTCCAGTCATATAATAATGTATCATGGGGTAAGATTTCGTCGTTTTTAATTACAATATATATTCCAAGATAGTTCTGCGCAAATGTTCATTAGCAATATTTCAAGTATGGACATGCATTTCTCAGTTCTGGGGTGACACATTTTTCTGTCGACCACGGTTTGTTTTCCCACGACTTGCCTTTTCGGTGAAAAATGGGTACTTGTAAGTATTCTTGATTAAACATTGACTATTATTTCATAGCTATGTTGTTTTGGACACAGATATTGTACAATGACTTTTCTTCGTTTTTATTTTTTTAGGAATTTTTATTTTTTTTATTTTTACCAGTTTTGATTTTCCCCAGGATCAAGGCTCAGCCTCTCAAAACCATTGTAGTATGATTTGTTAATATCACCGATTCGTACATCATATTATTATTTTATTTTAATACAGAATCTCGTATTCCCTAAAAATTTATAAATTCTTTACAATAAAGTGAATTATCATTCCATTTTTTCTTCTGAATTTATTACCCAAATGGTTTCTTGATCAAAATCACTGTTGCTTGCGACTAGGCCTACCACAAATATTAGTACATAGTAATGGCCTATTTTATGAGGAATTGTGGTTGTCATCTAGAGAGAGAGGGAGAGAGAGAGATGGATTTAACGTCCACTCAACATAAACTAGGTTATTTTGGGACTAACATATGGTTTAATTTTATTTCAATAATTCGATTGCACGTAGCGGGTCTTTAGCAGTGGGAGGAAACCGGAGTACCCAGAGAAAACCCACAAGGTTGGACAGGCGAACATACTCCTTGCTGCAGACAACCTGCCAAGGATTCCAAACCATGCCAGTAGACTCAATGGCATGCACGCTAACCATTCAGCCACGGTACCACCACCACCTCCCCCCAGTTGTCATCTAACCTTAGATTGGATAGAACATATGTTTTTAGGAATGCATTGGAATAAAGCTTCACTTGGCATTCACATGCAAAATGCATCTTTATTAAAACTTAAGAATATTTAAGCTTATAAACAAACTGTCACCTATTTCTAGACAGTGCTAAAAAAATTCACATAAACATAAAAACTGCTTTAGTAGTGTCAGATTAAACATCAAGCAATGTGTGCTTTGGGGAGGGATGTACAGAATGGATACAATGAATTTTAGGGATCTATTTTTAAAATAATTATGTATAATTACATGTTAATAAAT
Source organism: Patella depressa (assembly GCA_948474765.1). Classification (NCBI taxonomy): domain Eukaryota; kingdom Metazoa; phylum Mollusca; class Gastropoda; family Patellidae; genus Patella; species Patella depressa. The sequence goes on from OX419718.1 coordinate 25,159,686, forward strand.
ACTGTAATCAACATTATGGATATTTTAAGAAATTTGTATTAAATATAATATTTTTTTTCTCAAAAAACACTATCTGCAATATCTACAGATTTGACAAAATTCAGAACTAAAATTCAATAAGCTATTCTCAAGTACAGAGTTACAGTAAGTTCACTTGATTACATTATTAAAGTTTATCTTGTACTTAATCAACCGAAAGAACCAATACTGCTATTAATGTTATGTTTTAACTGGCATTGAGCCAAGAAAGTTCAATGTTTGTTTATAACGCGCAGCAACCTTTTTGACTAATAATACTGTTTGGCGTAGTGTTCTCATCATAATATATTATTACATTTCTAACTATAACAACTAATAATTTGTAAGTGATAGTGATAACATTATTATTATTAAATATCAACAGAAATCAGGTACGGTAACAAAATCTATTGAAATCCAAATAGATCAACATATTATTAATTAGAGTTATTCTAAAATATAGGAAAAAAGTATCTGTATGCTATGAGTGGACAGATTTGAAAAATAAAATTGGGACAGTTATGTATGGATTCAAATAATAAAATAGAATAGGGGCAATTACCTTGTTTTTGAAAATTCAAATCATGGTTTGTTATCAGAGAATTTTTTTAACAGTTAGTCTATTACACGTGTCAGAGTGACACATTATCTTGCTCAATGTAAATAAACCTATTTACCACCGTTGTTGGGACATACAAATGTGTAGGGTAAATAGAGAGAGAGAAATGGGGTTTAAAGTCCACTCAACACTAACATATGGTTTAATTTTATTTCAATAATTCGCTTGCACGTAGGTGTCTTTAGCAGTGGGAGGAAACCGGAGTGCCCGGAGGAAACCCACGAGGTTGAGAAGGTGCCCCTATCTCCATGCCACATACGCTCACACCAGGGATCGAAACCACAGCAGCAAGCCAGAGGTGACCAGCCAGCTAGAAGTCGAAGCGCAGCACTCTAGACCACTAGGCCATCCCCCCCCCCGTGTAGGGTAAATAACATGTACACTATGTTCTCATATTTACTAGATAGTCAAAATGTTATGCAAATAAAAAGTTTTGACACAAAAACATTTAATATTAGTTCAACTGATCATGTTATTTTAATAGAGTAGACACATGTACATGAAGATTCTATAAAAATATTAGTGCAAAAATTATCAGTCTTATCAATTATGATTTTACTGAAGATTTTGTAGGGGTAAGAAAAACTTTGTAGGCCTACCACAATGTAGTTTACATATTTACAGGTTTAAAGGTACAAAATCTTTAAACAAAATGTAAATGGTTGTGATTATCTTGTTCATATTTAAATTTATTTAAAACTTTGTAGGCCTACCACAATGTAGTTTACATATTTACAGGTTTAAAGGTACAAAATCTTTAAACAAAATGTAAATGGTTGTGATTATCTTGTTCATATTTAAATTTATTTTATTCTACTTCATTTCTTTATTTACAGATTAAAAGAAATATCAGCTGTAACTATTTACTATGGATGATAATTTAATGGAATATATTGAAACACAAAGTCGTAATCTTGACAGACGGGAAGAGACTATTGTGAAAATGGCGGCAGCATGTCAGTATGTCTCGTGTATCCGTTTTAATGGGATACCAATATTACCACCAGTAGTGAGTATTATACAGTAATTCTACTGATAGTTCTACTAATCATGGAATATTGTATTTTCCAACTTCTCATTTGTAGATGTCTTACATTTTCAGGATCAGGCTCCGGTTTCAGAATATTTATCTCAGATTTATGGTTAAAACAACATTAAAAGTTGATGATAATCATGAAGCTTACAGATGTTCTTTTCTTAGTAAAGTTATTTTGTTTTTAAGCTGACAGGGAAGAAGAAAGATGAAATGATGAGCTATAAACATCAAGCTGTACTTGTAGAAAACAGATTGAAAGCTAAACAAAGGGAACGTTTAATGGCGAGAGCAGAACGAGTTGTTAAAAATACAAAGGTTAGTATGATAATGATATTGATTTAATTCAGATAATTAAAGATATGTCCCCTCAAATATATTTTTAGTTATCTGTTTGACACTCCAATCTTATTCTTACCTGAAAGTAATGACCAGGTAAAATCCAATTATTAGACTGAAAGTTTTTAATAAGCCAACAATAAATTAAAACAAGTGAATTATTACAGAGCATCAACCACTGAGTCTGATGTAGCTATATTGGATGTAGCATGTCCAGGTCTCATTCTTCAATTGATATACATAATGGTGTCTTTGCTGACTGTCAAAGCGTTTTTTACATATAGTTTAGAGAACCTATTCATTATCGGGTCTTGTTTTTAGGATGGCGATTTTAAAGGAAATATATCTCTAACTTCTTTTTTTGATTTACTCATCCCTACATTTGTTAAGTTTATGCCAAAAAGACAATTTTGTATGACTACTTAAGCTTTTATTTGAATATTCATATTCATTAATTAACACTGTTATTGATAAATATTTTTTAGGCTTCAGAAAGTGTCAGGGTTAAAGAGGTGAATACTGAAATTAATAAAACTAGATCAAAGGTCGAGGACAAACCATCTAATGATCCTACTCAAGGCATCAGTGAAAACACACAGTTTAAAGAAACCTTAGATTCACTTTCTTCAGGACTTATGTCTTTAGAAGATGGTTCGTTGCCAACTGATTTTTATGGTCTACCTTGTACCTCTGTGCATGAAAAACAGATATCTCATGTTCTTCAAAAACTTTCAAAACAACTCAATCTAAAAGACACATTAGGTTCTACAGGGGGAAGTGAAGCAAATGAAAATCCGTCTGATTCAACTTTAACTGCTGGACGTGTTCCTGATGCAGGATCAGAAGGTAGTTCTGGTGGTTTTAGAGATAGTCAGGACACTGTCGTGGAGGTTTTAAGAGACACGCGTAGTAAAAATAAGCCACCTGCAATTAATATTGAATGTCCCGATGAAAGTACATTGAATAAAGATTCTCCCTCGCATGGATATATTAGTGGCGAATCATCAGCTGTCAATTCTGCTAATACTTCTGCTTCAGAAAGAGCCAGAGGTAGTCCTAAATCCCTTAAAAATACTGTGCATTTTTCTGAATTTGTTAAAGTTTTGAACACAAATCGGTCTGTTGAAGACAATATTACCGTAAAGAGATTAGAAGAAACAAAACCCGAAAATTCTCAAATAAAACCCAAATCAAGACCTAAAGAGAAAAAAGAATCTCCTGAATCCAATTCCAAAAGCCAAAGTTTATTAAGTCAGGTGATTTTAAGTCCTGAAGAAGATGTTTCTACCCCTTCCCCTGATGCAGTCATTGACATCCCTTTTCAATCATACAAAGAATCCTCCAGTAAAGCAGAAGGAACAGAAGACGAAAAAGTCAAACCAACCAATAAGCCAAAAGGCTGTGCTTCACCCAAACTCAAATCTGGGAAAGATTCTGAAACCGACTCTGATGTTTCGGAGAAAAAGTTTTCACAATCAAACATCAGACGAAGCAGCAGCTTGAGATCAAACAGATCAAGAAATTCTAACCAATCAATGTATCAATCACAAAGTACTTCTACGTCTGCTCAGTCAGGGAGTGAACTTGGCCGCACGTCTCAACTTACTTCTAGTCAAAATACTGAACTTATGGATACTGGTGACTCGAATATGCTCTCAGGGCAGTCCTCTGGACCCTTGTTGCAGACGGCTACAACAGAGTCATCAGACACGTATAGTCAAAATAACAGTACATTAAATACTAATGAAACGATAGGCATTAGCTCATTAAGCGCAAGTCAAAGACAATTCACAAATACAACCGATTCTCAAATATCGGCAAAGTCAGATTTTACTCTCAGAACTTCAGATTCAGGAAGTAAGTCAAAAGCCGAACAAGAATCTAAACTTGTTGGAAGCAGTACAGGAAGTTCTAATTTGTATAAATATATGAGGCATTTAGAAGGAACATTGGAAAGTTCACCAGATAATGACTGCAGAAAATCAGAATCTGTTTCTGTTCTAGAGAGTAGCGAAAGCAAACTCGTTAATGGCGGTAGAAAGGGGCATGTTAGAAGGGGTTCTTATACGTTAGATACCCCCTCTCCTGTTTTAATACAAGCTCAATCTAGAGTGGAACAAAATGGAGGAGGGGTTGTAGGAGTTGAATCAGTGGTTAATCCAGTTGAGGCGATCGCAAATACTAGTATCAATAAACCTATACAACGAAAACTGGATTATGAGGATGACCTTGAAGATACCAGACCCATTAGTCTGCCGATTCCCCCTGGACCGGAGTCAGTCGGAAAGGTGGAGCATATCAATAAATATTTAAAACAGGTACAAAAACACAATCAAAATGAAAGTTCACATCCAAAAACTACTGCCTCAATAACAAAAGAACAATATCCATCTCTCACGGGCACTGAGGCTGAGTTATTGTTGAAAAAAATTCAAGAAACATCCAATTTATCGGAAGAAGAAGCTTTCTCGTTACATAAAGAATATTTTGAAACCCTGAAAAATGGTTTATTGGAACAACAGAGAAGCGAATTAGAGGAGTTGTTTGTTCATCAGAGACGCGAACAAATTAATCTCCAGTCGGAAATTAACAACCACCAGCAACAACAGAAAAAAATAAATGAACAAGTTCTGGTTAAAAAACCCAAATCAAGACATCAACCTTCTAATATTAATGATTATGAACAAGAAATCAAAGATTCCTCCTTTTTGTCCAATTCAAGTCTGTATCTAAATGGCAGACAAAAGAGATCTACCAGTACACACAAAAATACACCAAAACAGAATCTGATGTATCCACAGACTTCTACACCTAGTCCTAAAGTTTTCCGTCCTGTAGTTAGATCTCCAGTCAAACCACAATCAATATATAGACCAAAATATCCTGTTAGACTTCCACCAGATGTAAGTACTGTTTTTGAAATTTTATTTTATCTTGTAGAGTGTATAAATGGCAATGCTTCTGGTCTGATTATATTGTATGGTTTTAAAATGGAATGGGTTTCAAAGCCTCGTCAACAGAATACTTATAAATATTGTATGATAAATTTGATTTCTTTCAATATGTGTGCATTACGAGGTTCAAATTATGCCCAAACTGCAGACTTGAAAAATTCACAAAGGTCCCTACTAACTACTTGTACAAGTCATTTACCACAATCCCCAGTTTTGATTGTATGGATTACATTACATGTACATACACAGTGGAGTGAGTTAAGTTTTAGTCTTTCTGTTCGCTTTTATTGCAGAAAAAATGAAATGTGAACAATTTCACTAGGCAAAGTAGATTATTTCAGATGGAGCATATTTACCCATATTTTATTCCAGCATAATTCATTCTCATACATGGAAGTATCAAGCACAAAAACAATGCATGAACATTATTATCTAAAATATTTTTTTCAGTTAGATGATGTTGAAACACAGTTGAAATTTTATAAGGTGACAGCATTAGCTAAAGGTTTTCTAACTAGAAGATTATTTCATTCAGAAAAAGTTCAAGAGTTGATTAAGACTATTCGAGTAAGTACGAATACATGTACAGTTGTGCAGCGTAAATGCTGGATCTGCAAACTTCTTTGATAAATGAAAAGTGGTATCATGTGTTTTGAGAAGAGTAAGCATACACTTCCTGTTGCATGGCACACTTCACTGTGTGCAGTTAATTTGATTCCCCAGGATATTCAGGTATACTTTCCCCATGTCAGAGGGCCTTGAAGGCCCGACAAGAATAGCTATCTACCTGTCCGGATGGGTTGGAAAATGGAGTGTACATATTAGCGTGCATGTAAACCTTTGACAGTTGAAGTTTGATATAATATAAATGGTAATATATGTTTTTGGTTTGGTTTTTTTTCACAGGATACAAGAGAATTTGCTTTCAGCTTTCAATCTGAAACCCCAATTAAAACAGGAACATTTTCAAATCAGGATAGAAATCTTTTAGAGAGAATTATAGCTCAGGTATTAATCATTTTATATTTGCAGATTTTTCAATTACTTAGCTTTTATAAAACCTACCTTTTAACCAGGCTTTTCTAGTCTCTGTCAGGTAATGATAGAGACAGTAGAGAAACAAACATACATATTTAGAATGGGGAACAAATAAACAACAAAAAAAACAAAGATTGGTGTTAACACTAACTAGTGGATAATATAATTGATTTTTGGTGCTGAGAGCCGTCCTGTGTACACGAGAGTGTGCACGTAACAGATAAAAAAAAAACATGACAGTTTGAATTTGATTTAAGAGTAGGCTGTAGGGCCTGTGTCTTTGCAAAATTTACCTCATTGCACACTGTATGGCATACACCCATTATCCCAGTCGGTACAGAAAAGTATGGTGTTTAACCCCATTTCATTTCCCAAAAAAATTAAACACGTTATATCCATTTGCAATGACACCTTTAAGTGTTATTTTTTATACTTTTTTTCTTTCTAGCTTGAGGCAGCATTACTTGATATACACGAGATATTTTTTATAATACCTATCCCGGAAAAAATGGAGTTGATACATCAGACTAGAATAAAAGAGCAGCAGAAACGTTATCATGGGGTAAGTGTCAGTACCACTCATAGGCTAGTTTATTACTTAATATGTTCTTAAAAGAGAAACTGTATTCTTCGCTATGACTTGTTAATCCTAGTGCACAAAAACTATTTTCTTAGTCAATTTGTAAGTGATTTTTAATTGGCTCCAAATTGTTGCAAAAAGTCACCGTTTGTGTCAATGCGATGGAAATGGTTATCAACTTTCGTTGTCAACAACAAGTTTGATTTTCAGCTACAGGGTATGAAATTGTGCTTCAGTCACTGGTATGGAACCATTTTTTATTTATTTTATCAATCAGTGGAAGCTAAACTAGGAGTTGATCTTACAAAATGGCGACTTTATTATAGGCTCCGCCATTTTTAGCAGTGACATGTCGCAGTAATTTTGACAACCTTTAGTTGATTTACAAATTGTCATTGCTTAATAAAAAAATATTATTTGTATGTACATGTATGCCCTAAGCTTTAGCTTTATATGACAAGTGCTGACAAAGGCAGCATGGAAAAAGAATATGATTCTCTATGATATTGTAACTGGTATTGAATAATTATTGATGTTTAATATCTGTTTCAGGCTTCGTCCATGAGAGATTCTGGGAGGAAAGTAAGCTCTGCTACACTGAAGGCTATAGAAAGAAAGAAAAAAGCACAGTATCCTTATACATCTAACTTGTCATAGAATCAGAATGATGAGTTCTTGAGCCAAAAGTGAAATATTACTAGTAAAGTCTCAATTTAAAAATTGTTATAAAAACTAGATATTTATACATCAAGATATTTAATTATAAGATGCCATTTTGACTATGATGTTCATAGACATAAAAAAATGAGGTCTTGAAATCAATAATAGAAGATAACAGATGTAAACTGTTTTATTTCGTTCAAATTATTTTTATTCCTTAATGAGAGTTAGAGAAGAAGAGGAATCTGGAATTAATAACAGACCTAAAACAGCTCCTGCTACAAGTAGTCCTAGAACACATGCTGTTGATTTAAGGTAATTTGTATTTCAGGGTCCATGTCTAGACTTCAGTAACTTGAACTTACCTGCTTTGTAAACATCACTGTATGTTCATCCTTGTTTGATACTTATGATGAAATAGAACAGGATTTGAACCACAGACAGTTTACAACAGTTGAGTTCCAGTTAATTTTCAAGTGAATAGCCTTCATATGCTCTAATCATAACTTGTACATTTAACCAATTAAAAGACTCTGTTTATTATTAGACAAACTATGCATGGCAGTCAAGGGTGAATGTTTTGTAGGGGTTTTTTCACATTTGACACCATGTGCAGTTGTGTTTTCAGAAAATACGACTGATGTATACTTACATCTCTCTTACTTTTATTTTAGGGCATTAAAACCACTACAAGGTTTGATATCACCAATCAGATCAGATGAAAGTTCTAATACAAATAGAAACAGGTGTGAGGGCTTTATTCCATGTTATTTATCACTCGTTCATTTAAAATCAGTGAAATGGGGTTTAACAGCCTACTTTTCGGCACTGATTGGGCTAATGGAGACAGGCATATGCCATACTCTGTACTATGAGGGAAATTTTACCCAGACAATGGCACGATGGTCTACTCTTATTTCGAAATCCAACTGCCAATGTGTTCACAGGACCGTGATTTTCCATCCAATTCAAACAACTAGACCTTCTAGTTAGTAAACCAGGGTTGCACCCCAGCTTCCCAAAGTTATGGTGTTCAAAACTTGAAAGTCTTGACAAATCATATTGTTTATGACTTTGCCTAAAAGGAACAGAAAATGCTTATTATCAAACTTAGTAATGATATTAATATTAATGTTATGAATCTGTTAACCATGTTTTATCAGTCCTCAATGTTACCAATGAGAAGCAGAGGTATTCTTTTCTACTCTGTTATACTGACACAGACAGATGGTTGAAACCTTTTCAATATTCCTCTGTTTTCTGTCAAAGACAGTGGCCGAATATACTTTTAATGAGTAATACTTATGTTATTATAAATATCATACATCATTATATTATTATGTAGACATGGAAGTAAAGAAAGACCGAAGACAGCTCCTGAGAAAACCAACAACACAAAAGAACAATTGGCTTACAAAAATAGGAAAATTAGCACTGCTGTTCCATCTATAGGTATGTTGTCTTAATATGTACAATAATAAGTCTGTATTTGTAGCAATGTTCTTAAAGCTGCAATTTCATATTTTTAAGATATATCTTTAAAATGTATTAAAATAAAGCCTTAAAATAGATGGTATCTATAAACAGTCCTACCTTGTTAAAGAAAAATCCTATTAATCCAATACTTTATTATTGCCAGTTGAGAAATTGGAAATATACCATTTTCAACTTCAAATTCAAACGTTTGAAGATAGCTAAACCGTGGGGGGAATGGAAAAACAAGGGAGGTAATTGTGTTATTATTTCCGGTGTCAATGATTTATTAGTGTGGGGAATAATGCCTATGATCGTATAATAGTGAATTGACAACCTATTGAGCAAAAGACATAAAAATAATTATGTTTTGACTTTATTTGAAAATATGAAATCATCGCTTTAAATATGGTTTAGCAGCCTGAGAACCATTCTTTCATCCGTCTGTATTTGGAGATCTTAAGGCATTTTTGCTCCTTGGAGAATTGTTTGTCAAACTGTATGTCACTTTTTTTTTCTTAGTAAAAGTAAAAAGAAACCTTTGACATAATTTAACAAAAATATATGAATACATTATAACCATGTGACCAACGAGTGCCACAGTACTTGAAGATTTTATGCCATGTGATCATTTTTGACTATGTCGTTGGAAATAAGTTGGAATTAGGGTCATTCCTTACATTTTCTTTCTTTCAGTGAAAACCAACAAAACACCAGCATCTAATACTAAAACAAATACTAAAATTATTCGTAAAGTAAGCAGCAAGAGTAGTGATAAGGCCTGGAGATGATAAGTGTGTGGATCACAATTATATGTTCTCTCCCTTGAATAAGTGCTGTTTCATTTGCTTCATCCCTCATCAACATATGGTTATATTGGGGATTTACCTTTTATCCAAAAAATCCCTGGAAATATAGTACTGGCATAAAAACAACTTAATTACTTTGTGTTAACCTTGTTTAACAAAATACATGTTCGAAATGGTGGATATGTCTTTGCTTAAACCTATGGCCAATAGTTCATAAGGTTTGTCATCAAGTCACCTGTCGTGGTTTTGATCACTGCTTGTACATGGGTTTTCTTCAGGTATTCTGGTTTCCTCCAACTGTTACAGACCCAAACTGGAAAGCGCATTATTGAAATGAAATTTTAGTCCCAAAATGTCCTAGTTTGTGTCGAATGGACGTTAAACTCCTTTTCCCTCTCTCTCAAAAAATATTTTATAAGGGTTTAAAGAGGCATTATCACTTTCACCAAATTCTGTATATCTGTACTAAACCCCAGATTCACCTGATTATTTGATCTATGGAGTTGAGTGGAAAACATAACAACGAATGAACAAGTAAAATAGAAAAGAGAGTCTGTCTATAGTAAGCAATATGTGATAAATGAAGGTCTAGGATTACACACATGCTAGTCATGTATATTTTAAATAATGAAAAAAAGTTTTATTCCAAAATATTGAGTTTTGTGTTTTTATATGATAAGTGGCCAAATACACACATGGCCACGTAAACAAACGAAAAAAATGCTTCTCAGATACTGCCATGCTATTTAAAAAGTAAAGCATGATCCGTGAAATAACAAATAAGAACAATATTTGGATTACGGCACAATTATATTTGTTGTAGTAAAGCAGTTACTTAACATAGATTCAATTGTCAAGTGTGGAACTTTGCATTATTTTATTGGCAATCATAAATAGAGATTCTGTATTACTATACAGAGAAATTTAGACCATTAAAATATTATATGGTGTGATCCATTCAAAAACTAAAAGCGTCCCTACTGCATCTTGTATTTTGCAAGGATTACCTGAGAAGCAATAATTTTTTTGTTTGGTCTAGTGTATACTGTGAGTAAACCTAGACTAAGAAATATATTTTATGTTTTTTTGCAAGGTTTGAGAAACAATGACCTATAGATCTAGGTTCGAATATTACTTTAATTAATCTGATATCAAACAACTTGAATACTGCCAAATGTATATTCATTATTTTATTTTGTGCTTCAATTGAAATGTTCAATATTTATTTTGTAAATTTGTAAATATTTTTAATTATTCACTGACCAAATATTTATTCATAAATTATTATTTGATGAAAAGTTAAATAAATTGTTACAATATAAATCATATTGTGGTGGTTGGTATGAAATAAATATTATTTTTTTCAACAGTGTGTTTTTTTCTTGGTGAAGGTTTTAAATTTTAAAGTCGAATTCCTAGTTTGAAAAAGTTAAAAGCTATTAATGACCAAAACTGATTTCTGCTGTTAATGAAAAATGTTACAAGCTGGTACCTGGTACTAAATAATTTAGTAGGGTTGGGAGCAAGACATTTCATCAAGGTGTTGAGTGCGGGATCACACACCAATTGGAGTCCATAGAAATCACTGTTACCTTGCATTCAATATCAAAGTTTATTAGTAAAATTTTTCGTAGGGATTTTATTGCTACTTCCAAAAAACTAAGGCACAAAAATTCCCATAAAATATGAAATATATGATCATTGAGAGCATCATCAGGCCCTGGGGAGAAAGTTGTTTCAGGGCCCATGTTCTCCCATTGCAGTGTTTTGTGCGAAATCATAAAAATCAGCAAGAACATATATAATACATGTATAATGTAAATTTTAGAATCATTTCATAATTTTCAATTCAGCTAGCAATTTTTAGCATCACAAAGTGAAAGACGAAGCATTTTATTTCTATTTCATTTATTAGGCTAATTGTTTTTATGAACCCTTGCCATGGCAGCTTGCTAGGGTACCTTGGGACTTTCCCTAATATCTCCTTTGACTACATGTATACTGAGATAAATGAGATTTACAATCAGGGTCCTGTTTCACGAAATTTTAATTAAAGATAAAATCCAAATTTTAGTAGATACTTCAATTTTGATTGGCTAAGAACTAAAATCAATCTAATATTGTCCAATCAAATTACTAAAATTTGGATCTTATCTTAGTTAAAATTTCGTAAAATAGGCCCCTGATCTCCCTTCCTAGGAAGTGTGACCAGGAGATTCAGTTAAGTAGCTTCATCTCTTACTTCCAAAAGTGGCATACCCTTTTGGGGGATCATACCCATTTTGGAGATCGACAGCTACCTACTGGAACCGTCATAAAAAGAACACATCATCTGATTATAAATGTACAATTTATTTTACAAATAAATTAAATATATAAACAAAACTAACACATTGATGTATAGTAAATAAAAAAAACTCTCCTGAACGAAATCTTAAAAAATCTAAGAACTTGAGTAATAAATAATAAAGCAAATAATGAGAACACTACCAGTACTTTATTATTTTTATACAATGTTTTTATGTATACTAGTTTTGGGTTCCTGTAAAATAATCACTTCAATACAAAATATTTCTATAAAATGTCAAATGAACAACTCCATATTTATAAAAATAATAACAGTCTGATAATTATTTAATATCTGTTACCTAGAACTATATTGTCCCCCCTCCCTTCTCTTTTCTCTTTGACTAGAGACAACTACATGTATTCAGAGCTGTATTGATAAGAGAGAGAGAAATGAGGTTTAATGCCTACTTGACACACACTAGGTCATTTCTGGATTAACATATGGTTTAATTGTAATTCAATTATTGGATTGGTGACCCCCCTTCTCAATAAATAAGAGAAAAAAAATCTGTTTAATTTGACTATCTATCAACCAATTAATTATGTAACATTTTTCTGTTTAGACTTTGAGAAGCTTTCTATCAACTCTGCCGCAATGGCGAATATATTTTGGCATAATATTTGGAATATACTTAACACTCAAATTCCTGGTAGTATAAGATTGAAAGTGTTGTAATGGCAAATATTTTGGCTAAATGGACTTTCCCTGAAAGACTTAACCATTTCTGATTCCAAGACTAATGCTCTTAAGCTAATTTTAATCTAATTACAAATAAAATCAGAACCATTTAGATTCTTGAAACAATACAATTAAGGCCAACCAGATATTAAGTTAAGCACAGGTACATGCAAGTTGCATTCATTTTCCAATATACAACAAAATAATTATTCAATCTATACTGCTCCAGAAAAATTATCCATTGCAACATGATTATATTAAGATGACATTATTTCCTATATAATATCATACATTATAAAACATTTACAGGATGATCAACAAGATCAAATACAACAGTTTTTGATTCAGGCAAACTGTATACAATATCATATATCATTCTATAAATATTCTCTAAAAATTTATAAAACCCCCCACAGAATTTCAATTATTGATACTGATATAATTAATCAATTAAAATAATTATGTCAAACATTTAAAAGACCTAGTGAGATAGACGTCTTATAAGTTATAAAATTCCAATATTAATACAACCATGTTGGATCCAGTAAAGCATGATATATGCAATACTTAACCATAATATCTTTTCCAAAAAAATACTTTATTTTCTTATATTGTAAATTTTCTAAAATAATTTTAACAATTTCACATACCATAATCATGTGATACACATACGGTGGTAATACATATATATGTGATACACATACAGGTATAATACACATACAGGTGTAACACACATACAGGTGTAATACACATATAAGTGAAATACACATACATGTGTAATACACATATGTGAAATACACATACATGTATAATACACATACATGAGCTACACATACAGGTACAATATAAATGCAGGTGTAATACACATATCAGACAAGAGTTGGATAAAACAATTAATATTTACTTAAGCACACATTTACATCAACCTATTTACCACATTCTCATCTTCACAGCCCATCCCCAACTCAATAATATGGAAGTTTTATAAAATGCCCCACATGGAAAAATAGAATAATGCTTTGCAAATTTGCATTTCACGTTATCATACATTTGACAGTGGAAAGAAAAGTTAAAATGCACAGATAAATCCTTTGTTTTAAAAATCAAACAATAGTAATGTGTAAATAAAAGTTATAGTTAAACAACGGGAGTAGTTAACCACTGGTGTGGAAATACAAACAAAAATAGTGCATTATGTACAAATTCTCATGGATAAAATTTGACTCTGTAAAAATGACAAGCCACTCTAACCTAGTGATTAAAACTGTGTAAGGATATTTATACACTACTAGTAGTACATGATTTTAGTGGGATTATAAATGTCTACATCATCTGCACAACCACCACTCAATTAAATTACCTACCAAATTTCATTGAAATACATCAAGCAGTTTTTGGGAAGAAGTCAAAAATGCATAAATTTATCCAATAAAGGTGCCCCTGCCCGACCAGGTTTGGGTGTAGCAACTTTATTTGAACAAATCTGAATAACCAGATAATAAACAACATCAAATTTTATCAAAATCTTTCAGAAAAAATTCACAAATGTTTAAATTTGTCCCCATACCTACCAAATTTCATTGAAATCTATTATCGATCAATGGCTTAAGAGAAACTGAAAATAGCAGACGGAAGTGACTACTGGTGGGCTAATAAACAATGTACAATGTTGGCTAACTAAATTGCAGTGTATGCAACCCTAAGTATCTAAGTTTCATTCAGTTTTCATTGCATAATATTATAAACTCAATTGAACGGCTTCCCTTTCTTCAGTCAACTGAATCTAACTCTCTATCTCGTGGTGTTATAAGAACATTGAACATTTTGATTTCCAATAATTGATTATAAACATCATCTGTGAGTGGGTTATCTTGAAAATTCACCTCCACTAATGATAACATTGATTTTAAGTTGTTGACATCAAACTCTGAAATAGATTAATGAGAACAAATTGGTGAAAGTAATATTAAGTCGTGTGTATAGCACTGGATCACTAATCAGGAGATCCCAGGTTAGATGTGGTAGTGGCCAAGAATGTTCCTCTCAAGATTGACCATTTGTGAGTTCAAAGGCCTGCTGAGTAAAAGTCCAGTCATTTGGATGGTATGAAATATCTAGGTCCACCCGTGCACTTACTGCCTAGTATGTAAAGAATCCAGACAAACTTTCTGTCATTACACATGCCAAGCTTCCTCAACTCTAATGGGGCAAAAACGATAGGACCTTAAACCCAATTTAATTTAATAATTCGTTCATTATGTTGATATGTGCATGTGATCTTTCATTACTGTTCTACATGTTTAGGTACGTTTAATAGTTATTACTCTCTAGTTTGGAACAGCAGATGTTGGTCACTAACATAGTGATTGTGACTACTTCTTGTCAATTTGACCCAAAGAATTTTTTCATCTCAGCAGTGGTAGTAAAAACTCCTAATTTTTCAAAGTAGTTTCTGGTTACCTTTGACTTCATTTTTCTCCATATTTAGATGCTGAAGTTTAGAATAACCATAAATTAAATCAGGAAGACTGGTAAAACTGTTTGTTGATATATCTAATCTCTTCAAATCCTTCATTTCCTTCAACTCATCTGGTAGTGAACTTAATCTATTGCATCCCAAGTTTAATTCTACAATAGAAATAATTATAGATATTCAAACTTTGTTCAATAAACTAATACCAAAACCAATCTTTAAACTCAAATATTTAACACATATTATTGTTTCGACTGATTTAGTAGACTTGTGTATAGGCTAAAATTTGAAGAAACATTATTAATATGATTACCATAAATGCTACAATTAGCATTTTAAAATATTTTTCTAGGGTTTCAGCAATAAAATAATGACAAAAGACTTAATTAATCATGTCATATAAGCTTATGATAGAGCCTAATTGTATGGATATGAGATACCAGGTACACTGATTCTATTACGTAACTGGTAAATGTAGGGCAAATACATCCTTACAATTAATTAATAGCATTTTAGATAATGTATCTTTAATAACATATGATAAACATATTGTTACTTGAATTTAATAAATCCTCCAAGACCATCTACCTGTTACATAAGGAAATTTAGTTGGAAGTTTTGATGGTATTCGCCTTATAAGATTTCCTGAGAAATCACAAATTTCTACCCTTGTATTTTTCATCAATAAATAAATTGCATCTGGTACCTGAGTCAACTGACATCCTGAAAGATCTAAAAAGATAAACACAATAAATGATATCAAAATTTAAAGAAACTACATATATACTTTAAACTTTCTTAAGCTGTGCCCAGTACGGTAATTATACATGTACATGTATAATAAAAACTATATTTGTTAATTTCAAATATGACAATTTTGGATAAAAAATATGCACAAAACTCAGTAGTATGAAGTTTATTCTATCTTGATGTCCTAGAAACAGGAAACAATTTAAGATTAAAAAAAAAACTTTACTTGTATAAAAATTCTGATCTTTAACTATAATATGAAACCTCATCTCTTGAAAAACACATCGGTATATGTCAATGTTTTTAGCTACATTCTAGTACATGTAGCTATCTGGGCCATGATGTTATTCTGAACATTAAATTAAATAGGTATTGGAAGAGAAGCAATTACCATAGTTTTACTTTGGCAAAGAATGAAAGATGCATTAACTTTTATGAGTTGCACATATTTTGAGTGGTTTTCAAGGACTTGAACATTCATTCAGATTGTTTATTATACTAATAATTATTTCTTTATATATCCTGGCATAGCTGAAAACCATCATTTTGTTTAATGATTTTGTAAGTAAAAATGTGATAATGCCTCTTTAAAATTTAATCCACTGTGAATTTATCATCATAGATATTTTCGTTATGGGCCAAATATATCACAGCCACAGGTAATATGTCCTATGAATATGATTCATGAGTTAACACCTATTCGTTTCTAGTTTAAGAATATGTGAGACGAAGTAGTTATTTTTAGACCGCTGGCACTGCACTGTCTTATTTTAGACGAGAAAATCAAAACAAATCATAATAAGTTATCTCACCTAAACGTTTATTTTCCTTCGCTTCATCACATCGATGAACTACTTTTGTTACTGCAACGCCTGCCATTCTTTCTTGTTCATAGTTTCCGTGGATACTACACGTTATCCATCTTATTAATCACGAATATATTCCTAGAAATTACTCAATTGAGGTGAATTTGTTTACCATTTTAGGGTCCCTTCTGTCAAGGAAATGTTGTGCGAGATCCCTTGCATCAAATACAAATAATAGAGTTACCCCCCTCTATCCAAACTTCCAATGGAGAGGGCCCAGACAAAATATATCTTCTGTACAAAAGGCAGACCCGTAGCCAGCAGGGGGCAAAAGGGGGAGGGCAGCCCCCTCTGAAAAAAAGTTTTGCCCCCTCCCCCCACGAAAAAAAGTTGACGACCATATCTCTAGAATACCTAGGCTACTGTCGTATAGAGTTTGCCCCCCCCCCACGCCCTAAAAATTTCAATACCCCTCCACAGGGTCTGAGAAATGGTGGTTTTCGGCAAAACCTTGTCATTATAACATTCAGTTATTTTTATCTATTATGGTAATGTGTGCAGTGTGCAATGTGAATGGGAAGAAATTTTTACTGAAACTCAATTCCAAATACTATGGTTCTTTTATGCATATACACAATAATATCTTTTACAAACTTGTGGACTGTGGAGCTATGGAGTCACGGTGGCTCAGTGAGTAATGTATAATTCGTTTGGATGGATGAAAAACGGATGGTCCCATGTACCCATTCAAATGCCTGTAAAAGATCCCCTGGAAGTTGGAATTCAATATGAGAGTACCCCATAGCAATACTGTATGTATTCGTAAAATTTTCCTAATAAATAGCACACTATGTCATAGACCTGTCTTCATTAACCCAGCATGAGCAGAACATTTGGACTTTAAACCCCAATTTAAATTGGATGACAGTGGTTTATGCCTGCTTAGTCCATTCTAAATGTTTTTATATATTGTTATTTTGTCCCCTACCCCTAATCACAGAGAGGGATGTCTGAGGCCATTACTTTAGGAATGTGACTGAATCCAATCCAGGAGATTATATACCACTGACATGTTTTTATTTAAATATTAGTAATCAATTTAATTTCTGCATTTTTTTTTTGAGAGGATTAAGATATTAGATATTGGCTGAAAAATCAAATGACATTTAGTGGTAAAAGTCTGTATCAACAGCTACAGACATGTAATTAAGTTACCAGTAATACTAATATACATGTAGATATATAATAAGTTTATTGTACACAGTAAGAATTGTGAATCAAAGCTATATTATAAGTCATTAATTTATGTACTATACAGTCATTTGTATTACGATAACTGTTGTAAAATTTTTGTAGCTCTTTCAATTTTAATTTTAACAGTTTTCAGTTTCTCATTTTCTTCAGAATTTTCATCATCTTCCTCATTATCACTACCTATATCATTATCAACTAATATTTGCCCGGCTTCTTTGATAGTTTGTTCTCTGGCACAACCTACCAGACCACTCAAATATTCCAAGAGTCTTTTGAATTTTCTGTCTGATATTTTAGTTTGATCATACATGTGTTGCAATAAGCACAATTGCCGAACTTTTTGAAATTTCCACTGGTCTCGGTGTTTGTACCAAGTCTTAAGATATTTTAATGCAACCTTAATCCTTTGATCTGGATTACGTTCTTCTTGATTTGTCACTTTTTTTACTGCCCCATCCTCCTTTTTGCGATTTCTATTTTTCTTTGTTTTTTTCACGGGTATGGAATTAGGGAATCTGTCTTGCTGCTCATGATCATGTTCCGCATCCTCTGTAGATTGTGTTACTAATACTTCGTCTTCTTTTCTACTTTCAATTTCTTCTGTAGTAACTTTTTCGCCTTCATTGTGTTTTCTCTTTTCTTTTTTGCTTTTCTTCTTTATCTTTGATTTCTCAACATCATTATCTTCGAATTCTGTTGTAGACTTTCTTTTTGTCATCACAGCCTGTTTGTTTAATGTTTAATTTTAAAAAAAATGCCGTCAATGTGTGCTGTAAATTGTAAATAAAACCACGTTGGTTTTGTTTCCGGAAATGACGTAAACTATACTTAGCATCCAAGGGGACACCACTGTACAAGAAAAATAATGGATACAGACCACAATCATTTATCTCTGTTCTTAAAGTTGGGTACCCTCAAACTAAACACAGGCGCGGATCCAGGGGTGGGTGGGGGGGGGGGGGGTCCAGGGGGTCCGGACCCCCCCCCCCCTCTGCTCAGGCTTGAAATTTTTTTATGCGATTTTATTGGCGATTTTTAGACCTGTAATTTTGGAATTTACCTTCCGGAAATACGTCAGAATGCACCAAATTGAATCTAATCTACCAAATTTTTCTGCGGGAGGAACCGCGCCTGAAACAGTACCCTTCAACAACTTCTACTTATTCGTTTTTTATATAATTTTGGAGGGCAAAACGAATATGTAAGGTTCACTATGGGTGTGTTTTGTTTACATTGCTAAATAAGTTTAATTTCAATGTGACGTTTCATAAGTGTAAAATTATAGTATACAAAACTCTGATTTTTTGTTGCACGCCAGTTTTTATATAAGATGGTTTAAAGGAGCTAAATTTGTAACTCAATATTGTCCATACTATTCCAAATTACCCCCCCCCCCCCCAAAAAAAAAAAAACCCACCTCGAATTATAATTCAATTTTAGTCCATTCCAATCAATATTTTTGTTGTCGTACCATTTAAATATGTGATCTTAATATACAATATTTAAGACAAAATGAATATTTTAAAACCAGTACACGAGTCTTTTACCCTGTAGATATAATGAGAGTAATTTGTAATGAGCAAAGGATGACATATCCAAGAAGACAATACGCAGATGCAAACGAATGCCGTTCAAATTGGACTGGTCACGTATTTCACTGAACATAATTCATTAAAAATTACAATAACTTAGTGCGTGTTCAGGTAATAGCACACGTGGCGACCCCCTGAACACAAAAGATCTAGTATCGTGCTCTGAACACATAGATCCATCTACTTCATACTTTGAGAATAAATCTTTGTCCTGAATGGCCGCCATATCCAAAAATTAGTGTATTGTTTTCTATCGACTTATTTAAACTCCATTTCAGCTCGATAATGTAAATTATACAGTGTATATATAATAATATTTACGATAATAATTTGACTGTGTACACGGACGTATCTTGGCTTTCGGTCCAACCCAAACGACTTGACTCTTTCTTGGCCAAACACACGACCTCCAGGTTTGAATGTCAACAACGGAAAGCCTCGGCCAACTTAGTAAATATTCTAAGTATATACATTAATTCTAATTAGATAAATAAACATTCATTACCAATGAAAGCATCTTTATTAAAGAAATCGTCAGAGGGTGTGAATATAATCACGAAGTAATAGCAATTACATACACGTAATTAAACACACCCAATTAATAACAGCTTTATAACTGATCACATACTATCTGGATATATATTTATATAAAAGTATAAAGCTGAGCGGCATGCATACAATGGCTATAAAATTATTCAAACCACTCCCTGTTCATCTGCCTTCCAAAATTAGCCACTGGAGATCAGATCCCTAATCCCAAAGCTGGAAATCGCAGGAAAATAGTCAAAAAGTTCAATAGGGGAGGGGAGGGAGTAGGAATGATTGTTACGCCAACACTTGACAGATCTATAACATAAATTTTCCTTCCATGACAATTCTTGCTTTCCCGAGAATATCAACCCGGTCATCTCTCAAAATTATCTGAATATCACCTCCTCTTTCTGAACACTGGCGTACTGAAACATGAATTATTATACATTCCGTTAACAATAAGCATAGCCTGATTGGAATTATTATTTATGCATAACTAAAATATTAAATCGTCTGAGTATTCAAATCTAGCAGTATTAATATATCTTTAAAAATGTCACATCGGCAACAATGAATTTTATTTTTGAATGTTTAGTACAAACAGTATATAACGAAAACATTTTTAAAACGTCTAAAGGTTATTACCTACCATAAAACTTAGTTTTATTTAGCACCTTTGACCAATAATGAGCCAGAACTGTTTGTGCAGAACCTAGAAAAGAAAATATAGACGTATTTGAATAAACTAATATACAGATCAATAGAATTAATTTTTTTTCGGAATGCTAGCTATTGGTTATAATTTTCGCAGGATTGCGCACATGTTATAATAAGCCTTGTAACAATTCGGTAGCGACAACAAGGCAGGGTCCCATAAGCACTGGCAGCGCATGCCCCGGCAGTTGGAAATCAAAATAAGAGTAGACATTAGCGGCACCGTCTGGGTAAAATTTCACGTTTGGTGCCAAAAAGTGAAACGTAAAGTTGATACCGTAATATTCTCATATGCATATAATATTATTATTGTGTTTTCACAGAGCCGAAGTTGTGCAAATTATCATAATGAATAATTATACTAAACTGACAAAATCCATTTTTTCGGGTAGGCCTATACAACATATTATCTATTATCTATCTATTGTGGTATAAAGCATAATATATATCTTTTACTGTACACAAGATACTTACCACAGACAGGATCCTCTGGTACTTTCATCCATGGTGTAAAGCATCGAGAAACGAAATCGTAATGATTTCCTGCTTTATCCGAAAATCCTTGATCAGGGGATCCCTTTATGGTTACTATTAAAGCAATGAGCTTATCAGTTGACTTGTGTAAGTCGCCCATTTGTAACTGCCATTCTTCGAATTGCTTTCTGTTTAAAAAAAAAATATAATTGAGAATCTAATTTGTGCAAGTATCTTTTGGTATATCATTTACAGTGGTGTTCTATATACATTCCCTCGAACGAAAATGAATACACCTTAAGCCGCAGATTATAATATATATTTTTAATTATTTTCTAGTACAGATATAAATTTCGAATACGAATAGGTTTTTAAATAACTTCCATACATTTAGATTTTCTACCAGTCTCTCGGACTGAATTAGAATATTGTTTCACCAGAATAATAAGAAATAATACCTTGTCCAACCATCTTTTAGACGAACTAATAGATAACGTAAAGACGAACAATATACCACATCTTCTACTCCAGTAGTATCACCAAGAGACTAAAATATTTAACAAGCAAATAAATGTAACACGTGCCACAATTACATGGAATACAAGTTACTTGAAGCATAGTTCTGGTTCTGGCTCTCGAGGGCTCTCTCGTTTTTATTAAACAAAGAATGGCAACCATAGTATAGACATGTGTTTTTTGGAGCAGTTATTAAATGACTTTTTAACAATTTTACGTAAGTATATTGTTTATTAAATTGTCTCACACCCTCACACGACATACAATAAGATAAGTACACCTTAAAATATACTTATACAGCAGCGTCAAGCCCATGTTGACTCGGGAGACACGGGGGAGTCGCGATGACTCAGTGATTAAGACGTTGGCTCGTTAACCGCGAGGTCCCGTGCTCGATCTGGGTGTTGACCAAGAAAGCTCATGTGATTATCTGGCGCTTTGTCCCCCTTGTCAGTGATGCAGGACGCAATCGACCTATCCGAAGAAATTTGAAAGACCAATCATGAAAACTGACCCGTAGAGCGTGCACGAGGTTTCAGTAGAATTACGAAAAAGTTCCTCCTTAGGTAGACAAGCTGATCAGTCTGGGTTGGAAGATAAATCTTAAATACCCGGAGAGTGTTTACAACGTCTCGGTTAAATGTTTAGTGTGGTGTCTTAATGTATTATTATTATATAATGATGTAAGGGAGATAACTACAATTATTATTAGTAACTGGATTCCGGTTGTGACGTAATATAGAAGAGTATGATGGCTCCACATGTTTGAATGCTATGTAGAAGAATAAATATAATCTGCATTAATGTCGTCTGTGTTTCATACATCCATACCATATTTGGCGACGAGGATAAACTGAATAATCAACTTCATGGCTGAGGATGAAAATTTACCCGTTCCAGCGGCAATTCCAGCCCAATTTTCATCGATTTCGCAGCCTCCAGCTTTTCAAGCAAACCCCGGCAATTTGATTATGCCTTGGATACAGTGGGAAAGATTGTTTTCAAATTACATGGTAGCTTCTGGATCCGACACTTTGAATTCTGAACGTAAGCAAGCAATTTTATTACATTCTATTGGTGCCGAAGCTCAGAGAATATTTTACACACTGCCAGATTTTCCAGGCGATCATGAAAGTTATAACGCAGACGTCTACTTACATAGCCTCAACAAATTACGTAATTATTTTCGACCAAGAATCAACATTGTCGCAGAACGTTATCGTTTCCGAAACCGAGCTCAACTGCCCGGAGAGTCCGTTCTTGCATATGTTGCTACACTTCGTGACCTTTCATCCAACTGCTTATTTGGTGCACAGTGTGATGAGAACATACGAGACCAGTTAGTAGAGAAAACGAATTCCTCACGTATACGTGAACGCCTACTCATGGAGTTTGATGTTCCGCTTCCAAGGGCGATAGAACTAGCTACACAAGTTGAGACAGCGGTGCGTGAAGCTAAATCTTTTAATCGATCAAGTCAACAATACACTCCACCATCCTTCCAACCCAATTGTGCCAAGATAGATAGAAAAGTGAAGAAATCTACGGACTTTCAACATAAATCACGACAGTTTCCAACTGCTCCTGTTCAGTACACTCCACATGGTAAATCCGAATCTTCCAGTACTTTTTGTTATCGCTGTGGTTCACCACATCACCTTGCAAATTATCCAAAGTGTCAAGGCAGGACTGCTACTTGTCAAAGATGTGACCGGAGAGGACATTACGCCAACGTATGTAAACATCCCCGTGTCAACCTGATCCAGATAGATGACTCTACCGTTTCATCTACTACCGAAGATGGAATCCAGGTTTTATCCACTGATTCCAGCAGTTCCGAGAAACGCAGTGTTGAGTGTACAGTATTCATCAACTCAATTCCTCATCAAATGACCGTAGATACTGCTTCTGATGTTTCCATAATGAATTTGAATACGTTTGACAAGTCTTATATTAGACAATCTATTGAATCTTGTGCTGCAACCTCTATTAGAAGTTACACTTCGCATTCCATTAAAATACTTGGTATTTTTCGCACAATTATAGAATTTAATGGTAAAAGTTCAGAATGTATATTTTATATTGTCGAGAATGGTACACATTTGCTAGGTAAAGATATTATCAAAGCCTTAGGTATTAATATTGATGGTTCTACATTAACATGTAATTGTACTACCCAGTCTTCTAGATGTCCAAATACTGTTATTGACATGAGCTCAGTTACAACCGATGTCATTCCTCATGAAGACAATGATAATGTTGTTAAAAATTAACACAAGGTACAATTTTATGGATACACAATTACTGAGTTTGATACTAAGCGACGTTTCGACGAGGATGCTCTCGTCTTTATCAAGCAATGATACAAATTTGTGAATAGTGTAGGCAAATATATACAGAATATGCAACAAAGATAAAATCAAATACAATTAAAGTTTAACACCTTTGATTGGGGGGCCATTAAGGACTAATCCTACACAACAGAAAACTCATACGGGGATTAAAAGGAGGCGAAAGCTATTATTTATAAAAAGATCAGTGTATTAACACTATTAATGTTAAAAATTGTAATGTTTTTGCAAATTGTACATTTAATGATCCAAATGTTATTGATTTTCCAGAATTATTTAGTAATAACCTGGGTAATGTTAAAGATTTTGTACATAAGGTTAAGGTTAAACCTGATGTTAAACCTGTTCAGCAAAAGCTACGTCGCTTGCCATTTGCTGTTCGTGAAGCTGTTTCGCAACGTATTCGTGAATTAGAACGTGCCGATATTATCGAACGTATTGACGCATCTGAATGGATTTCGCCAATCGTAAATCCGGTGACATTCGTGTTTGTGTTGACCTACGGAAACCAAACGAATCTATCGTTGTCGATAAACATCCACTTCCAAACATTGACGAAATCACAAGTGAAATGCATGGTGCTACAGTATTTTCGCGCATTGATCTTAAAAGTGCCTATCATCAGTTAAGTTTACATGAGGATAGCCGTGATTTAACCGCCTTTATAACGCATGACGGTTTATTTCGTTTCAAACGAGTATGTTTTGGTTTGGCATCCGCGCCAGCGTATTTTCAGAAAACGATGTCATTGATTTTACGCGATTTAAAGGGAGTAATTTCTTTCATCGATGATATCATTGTATTCGGACGTACACAAGCCGAACATGATACTAATCTCCGCCAAGTTTTAACTAAACTCCGAAATTCAGGAATTACTTTGAACAATAAATGCCAGTTTAACGTTTCTAAATTACATGTTCTTGGATACGTAATTGATGCCCAGGGTATTCGTCCTAACCCTGAACTTGTTCAAGCCATTCGCGACGCACCTGTTCCTACGTCATCCGAACAATGCCGTTCATTTCTCGGTTTAGCCGGATATTATTCCAAATTTGTAAAAAATTTCGCTATGGTTATTCAACCAGTACGCGCAGTTATGCAACTTGATAAATTTACTTGGACTACCGAAGCTCATCGTGCATTTACAGATGTCAAGAATCAAATTATTTCGAGTCCAGTATTAGCCTTATTTGATCCATTACTTCCAGTCGTCGTTACAACTGACGCTAGTGCCTATGGTTTAGGAGCTGTACTTACACAGTACAGACATACTTCCGAGTATTTAGTCGCTTGCGCGTCACGTAGTCTAACTTCCGCCGAGAAAAATTATTCTGTCGGTGAACGTGAAGCATTAGCCTGCGTCTGGGCCGTCGAAAAGTGGCATACCTACCTTTGGGGTAGAAAATTTGTTTTGCGTACTGACCATAGCGCGCTTACTACCTTGTTAACGACAATGGGGCATGGTCATAAACCAATGCGTATTGCTCGTTGGAATACTCGCTTATTACATTATGATTATACCGTTGAATTCAAACCGGGTTCACAAAATAAAGTTGCCGACGCCTTGAGTCGATTACCGCTTCCTACTACTACACCCGCAATTACTGAAGATTGTGACGCAGTTTGTCAAATCCAACTTACGGACATTGATACCGTTATTAAATCAGAAGAAATCATTCAAGCTACTTGTAATGATGTTACTTGTACACAACTAATGTCGTATACAGAGGTCGCAGTGGATCAATTTCAAGTTGCGTAAAAATACGCAGACATTCCAAAATTTCGCGTTTTTGCCGTCTACATCTGCGTGACTTCGAGCATCTCAAAATACTCAATAGAATCGAGTCGAGTCATTTTGTGAACAAACCTATTATAAAGCGTCCTTATTTCATTGATAGGCCTATACTGCATTTAATCTAATGACGACTGGAGGTTAACGGCATCGGCACTAGATCTATGGTTGACGACGCAACGATTTCCATCTTTCACTTCGACAGGAAGTAAAGAGAAGACTATCGCTATGAAAGCAAACATTTGATTGGCTGAATGTAAACAGGATACTGTGTCCTAGCCAATCCAAAGTCTTGTATGACATGCGCTTTATTGCTTCCAATGCCGCAAAATAGGGGTATCCCAGGAGAGCTACGTATAGAAGGCTGCGACTGCTATGAACTTATGAATGAAATAAGCGGAAATATAAAAATCTACGGAGACTACGTGCAGCGTGCAGTAGAAGTGTGTAAAAGAAGCGTGAAGCACATAAATTGTACAAACTACGACGTAGAATAATCTAGTTTTATTCTCACGTCGGGAAATTTTCTGCGTGTAAATTACGCAGCGTCCGTCAATATTTGCGTTTATTTTGAAAAAAATGCGTGAAATACGCGGATTTTTGCGTGACTGCGACCTCTGGTCGTATATCCACAATGGTTGGCCGCATTCCGCAAATGATTGCGAAAGCAAAACGCGTCCTTATTTTCGATTTCGCGATGAATTATATGTTCATAATATATTAGTATTTCGTGGTACACGTGTTGTCGTTCCTGATGATCTTCAAAACCGCTTGGTTCATTTAGCGCATACCGATCACCTAGGAATTGTTAAAACCAAACAAAGACTCCGCGATTTGTATTGGTGGCCTAAAATGGATGTTCATGTCCAGGAAACTATCAAAAGTTGTCAAACTTGCCAATTTAATGATAAGTCAGCTAAAACGCGTTCTTCACCAATGATTCCAGATAAACCTTGGTCCAAACTTGGTTTAGATTTCGTTGGACCTGATTATTCCGCGCCTGCTCATGAACGATTTGTTATTTGCCTTAATTGACTATCGTAGTAAGTCAAGTAAGTGGCCCGAATTAGCTTTTACTTCAAATATCACTACATCTACTACTATTGATTTTCTTATTCGTATTTTTAGTCGTGAGGGTTATCCTGACGAAATTGTTACAGACAATGGTCCTCAGTTTACCTCCCACGAATTTAAAGAATTCATGAGAAAAAGGGGTATTATTCACCGCTTTTCTTCCGTTTATTACCCGGAAGGGAATTCTGAAATTGAACGTTTTAATAGAATTCGTTCTGAAGTTATTCAGGCAGCTCGTTTTGAACATAAAAATGTTAGTACTGCTGTTACAGAATTCTTAGGTACTTATCGTTCCAGTCGTCACTGTACTACTGGTGAATCTCCATCTATTGTATTACATGGTAGACATATGAGAACTTTATTAGATATTCCATTTGTTACACAACCTCCTACTCCTTTGTCTGATTATGAAATTAATGATAGAGTTAGTCATAAGCAAAACCTAAGAAAAGCTTACACTGATAAACGTAAAGGTGTTCTTTCACGAGATTTCAAAATAGGTGATATTGTTTGCATAAAGAAACCTTGGTATGTTCCAAAAGGTCATTCGAAATATACAGATCCAGTTCGTATTCGATCTAAGATTGGTTCTTACACATATATTTTAGATAATGGTCAGAGATGGAATGTTAAATATATTTCACCTTTCTATGGGAATTATTTTAAAACAGAGGGGGAAAATGGTGTTCATATGTATTTTGACCCACCTGATAATGCTATTAATAGAAATAATGTTAATCCGAATAATGTACCATTTGTTCCACCCAATGTTCCAAATGATTCAAATGTTAATAAGCCATCAAGAGTTAGATCAAGTACAAGAGTAAGATCAAACCCTGTTTGGTTTAAAGATTATGTTGTTCATAAGAAATAGATAGTACACTGTCTTATTTTCATGTTGGAAAAGAGCATTTCTTCAGGAGGGGGGAAATGTGGTGTCTTAATGTATTATTATTATATAATGATGTAAGGGAGATAACTACAATTATTATTAGTAACTGGATTCCGGTTGTGACGTAATATAGAAGAGTATGATGGCTCCACATGTTTGAATGCTATGTAGAAGAATAAATATCTGCAATAATGTCGTCTGTGTTTCATACATCCATACCATATTTAGTAACTATGCGTGGTCCTGAATCGCGATAAGATTCTTGCTTAGGAGTAGACGAAAATTCGTTATACATTCAAGTGTTGAGAAAAAAATGTCGAACTCTGATCTGTATAATTGCGTTTACAGGAATTGTGAACTGACAGTCACACGGATAGAGGGCATGACTAAGTCATATAAAATTGAATCTGTTTTTTTTTACCGTTATCAGTTTGTTATAGTCACTGGGCTCCTGCGAAAAGAAAGAAAAAAACCATTGACGAGTTTTATATAGTAAACATTCCCCATAGAAAAGGAACGTTCTGTGTACTTATTTGATAGAAATGACACTAAAATCCATTTAATCGCCGTGTTTGATAATCTTATATATAAGCTGAGCAAAGAACCCCACGCTTCTTTTAATTTGAACTCTTTGGGTAAACTTGAAAAACGACTTTCGAGTACTTTGTGCCTTAGCTTTCACTTCAAGTTGTGTTTTAAATTAGGTCTACTGAACATTTCGAATTATTTATATATAGTGAATTACTAACCTGTGTTTCTGTGTATCCTGTTGGGAAGTCCATGCGAAACAAATCTCCTTCTTTTCTAACTATTAAATCCCCACTTAAAGTCTGAAATGTTATCGAACCGGACGAGTTACCTTAAAAATAGAATAACAGACTATGGACTCAGTAGCAGAAGCACCAGTCTCCACCTGAGAAATACTGATCCAAAATAAATCCAAAAATAAAGGGAAAGAATAGTCCGAATCCCGGAAGAAAAATTATAAGACGAGGAAATTGATGCCTGTAGAAGGATCATCGAATCCACGAGGGCAGCTGTCCAGTCGTTGGGATGGTAAGCAAAACCGAGGACCCGCGCATGTATACATTGGCGTGTGCGTAATAAATTCATTGGCAGTTGGAATTCGATATGCCCGTCTTCATTAGCCCAGCCCGAGCAGAACAGTAGGACATTAAAACACATTTCATTTCCGTCTCCGTCGTCACATCTGAGAAACGAAATCATCGGTCTTAAAATTCCATATCTGTCATCAGATCTAAGAAACGAAATCATCGGTTTAGAATTTCGTATCCGTCCTCAGATGTGGGGAAAGAAATCCTCGGTTTCATTCGATAGGAAATTTGCCTATATCATCCGGTGTTTTGTTGTGATGGGCCCCAACTGTGAGGTGAATGTGCAACTGCGGTAGTAGCATTGAAACAAATATGGGCGTAGATGTAATTTTAAAAATTTTCCTATGTAGGTCCCCGTCTATCCTAAATTCGCCATACGTATAGACCGCATGCTTTACAAGACCAAAGTGTATTGCGATTTCGGGTTTTTATTACATCTGTACAATAATAAGCCACTTATATAGACAAAAACAATTCATGGTATATATATGGAACTATAATTAGGCCTGTCTCTGTATAGAAACTTACCAAATTTATCGAATAAAATAGCTGCTGTCGCCAGGGTTGCATGTCCACAGAGTTTGATTTCTTCCTTCGGAGTAAACCATCTTAACCCAAAAGTATTACCTAAAAACATGATTTCTTTCCATTTTAAACATTATAGTGAATTTCATTTATTTGAGTTTTGTAGGCGTTTTGTTGACAAAATAGAAGTTTCAACATGAAATAATATGCAATACTAGAAAAAAGTTTACAATAAACCCAAGAAGGCCAGTATAAAAAGTTTCAACAAATTTGTGCGTATACCCACTTTTTTCAAATGAATCATCTGATGATAAAAGTTTTGGAAAAGCTGTTTCTGAAAGATTCATTTCTATAGCAATTTTCTGAAGAATATGATCCGATATTTCCTAAAATGTAAAAAATATAGATAGATAAATGATTAAACAATAGCATTTTTGTTTTTATACTCCCATATTATTTTGTGTAGGCGTGTGTGTTGTCACTGCTGTCTTTTCACATGTCATATAGAGGTCAGATGTGTACATCGATTTATTGTCCGTTTCAGAAAAACCTTAACTGAAAAGTTCGGCCATTTAATTCATCAGTTTCATATTTCGTCTTTAATATAGGTCACAGTTCTTAGATTTAAATTATATTTGACCAGCTCCGTAGACGTTTTCTCAGGAAAATCAAAAAAATCTTCACCCCCCTCCCCGAAAGTTTTTGGAAATGAAATGAAATGGAGTTTAATGTCCTACTGTTCTGCGCCTTAACCGGGCTAATAAAGACGGGCATACGCATCATTGACAAGAGGAACCACGCCGGAAAATCTGAATGAACTTTCTCGGCATATGCAGGGATCGAACACCCGACCTCCAGGCTAGCGAGCCAGCGTTTTATCCACTTAGCCACGTGATCGCCCATTATTTTTTGACCTGGGACTAATGTTTATATTGGTTTGGTGCAACCTAAAATGACATTACTCTCACAACCCTGGCGGTTATAATTTTTAAATTGTAGGAGTTATTTCATTTTTCGACGTGAAAAAGATGCTATAATTTGTTGGAGCACCCCTGCATTGACGTGGTTTCCCCTAAGTGGTGCAGAGTGGAGGGCTTGACAAGGACAGCTGTCTAGTCGTTCGGATGGGACGAAAAACCGAGGTACCCTGTACATTGGCGTGCACGTAAAACATTCCTCATAGCACACTGTATGGCGTATGCCCGTCTTCATTAGCCCAGTCATGAGCAGAAAAGTAGGACGTTAAACCCCATTTCATTCCATGTCCGTTATAGTTGCATTATCAAAATTATAAAAGGGTTTAATACTAGTAACGTTTCCTTGGCGCAGTTTTCTTTGGACATCAGTACGTGTATACTTTTGGAACGCTTGTTGATCTCCAGCACCTCTATAGACTCTATACCTACCAAACAGCCCCTTGCAGTAAAATTATACATAATTCAAGAAACTGTGTTATATGGCTTGTTATATATTAAGAATACTACAGTAATACATCGCAGTTTGATAAGAGTATGATATACTCAATTCAAATACTTACAGAATTACACGTCAGCGGACAGACTGCTGCCGGATTCCCTTCAAATGGAACATCCGTAAAAGCATCAACTGTGTAGATGGGGATAGACGCTGCCATGTTTGATAAGTCTGTAGATACTATATGATTCTATTTAGGTCATCGCAAATAAACATGCTGACCTTTACTGAACCGTGAGTTACGGCTGATATTGTGACCCCAAAATAACTGAAATGGGGTTTATATAACTTCCCACTTTTCTACACCGCCTGGGCTAATAAAGACGGGCATCATGCTAGCGCTATAAGGGAATTTTTTCCGGGACAGCGGCGCTATACGGCCTATTCATATATTTGGATTTCGAGATGTCAAGGGATATTTCAAAAGAGCATTTGTGCTAAATAATGTTGCGATAATAATTTATGAATATTATTTCAACTCTTTCAGAAGTAATTAGATTCAACTCTTCCAGGAGTAATAAGATAAAAATATTTTGAACTTCTTTAGTTTTTTGGGATGTCTTTTTGGTATCGATATCTTTAGCCAAAGTTTGGGACTATTATGAGAACGTTTTAATGCAAAATAAGATATAATTTATATATTAACATAGAAATATATATCATCGATCTAATAAGTATAAAAAAAAAAACACGTTAATGGAAATAAATATAAATTTATATATTACCACGGCCCTTCTCTCTTTTTCCATCTTTATTAGAACAAACATCATAGTCATCAGCCTGTATCACAAAGAATTACGAATTATCTCTGTCACAAATGACTTTCTTAAAAACGTGCAATGACATCACGCGGCGTCAATCATTTTAACTACAAATACTTCAACCGTGTTTACTTATTGTTCTTACAAATACAAAAAATGTTTTAGAATTTAATTTGTCGGAAGAAAAAAGTTAATATTGGGGACTCATAGTCGCGTCGATGTGGCCTAGTGAATATTCACTGCTGATCCTGCAGTGTGATAATGATATGGTCAGCGAGACAACAATTAATTGTGGTCTGAAACCAACAAGCGCGTGTTCTATTTTGTGGAAAGAGTAATGTCCCTTACACCGGAAATTTGTTTAATTTTTTGTTTATTCTATTTCATGATTTTAAACTCATTTAATTATTAAACCCTTTGTCTTAAACACATGAAAAGGACCCATATGACCTATGTTACAAGAGATGTCAAACAGAAACGTTTAATTTATACATGTGCGTCACATTATGTTCATTTCAGCCTTGATGTTCAAGACAACAGTAATGGCTTCCATCTGTCAATTTTTTTGGTAAACTGTTTAATTTAGATGAATTGTCGGTGTTCTTGAGCACCCAAGGTAAATATTGTGGGTGACAGGGTTGTCAAGTCATCTCTATCCTTATATCTAAAGTCGTATCTTAAAACCTATGACCTATGCATACGTTTCTCTGATCAATTGAAGTCTTAATTTTGCCGGCAGTTGTGTAAACAAGTTTTGACACATTTATTTCAAATTTAATTTTCGATCGTTAACTTTTTATCAGTAGAAATATATGTACAAAGTCACAGGCAATTTCTTCATATTCCACACAGCCGAAAACTGCATTTTAGATAGATAACATGCTTCTCGTTTACACATAACAAAGTTATTGAATTTGAATATTTATTATAAATTAGGCCTAATGCCTACATGTAGGATGTATGTGGCTACTGCATGTTATTCAGTCTTCAGATCATTCATTGTTTTTTATTCAACATATTTTATTTGTGGGGTGTCTTTATTTTTGATACGAATAGCGTAGGAGTGCAAGAACAATTAGTATAGTACTGTGACTGTAGTCATTAGAAAAATATCTTCTTTGTCATATGGAGAAAAAGGTATAGGCTACCAATGCGGTATAATTAAATATAAATAATTAATAGAATCAACACATGTTAGTCATGAGATCCTGCTATTCTCTAGATTCTTGTTAGACCTAATCTATTATTCATAATGAATCATTGTGATGAAATGAAACCTGGAAATATAATATATAAGACAATGTAGCGCACAGTATTTTACTAATTTTATTATGAATGAGACTCAGAAACCTTGTATTTCTCTCTCTTCAGGTATTAATTTAAAGACATAAAACTATGGAGGAGTTTCGACAAACGTATGTCCATCTTTGTAAAGATCATCATTTAGAAATTCAGGATTGTGTGATAGATAAATTAAAATGGTAAGTATGCATTAAGATACAGTATTGATTTAAAAATTACTGCAGACCACTGTCTTAGCTTTTTTGATTAGAAAGACCTTCATGGATCATATTCTCTGTTTGTTTGCTAATTCATTTCTTGCCACATCTGACTCAAATTTATAATAATTCAAGTACAATATTACAATTCAAAAACATAAACAAAAGACCACAATTCAAATGTATTTGGTTTATGTTTTTGAATCACAAAATTCCATTTGAAAATAGAGTTTGAATAACTTCATGTCAGATGTGGCAAGAAATGATTCCTTTATTGAAAAATAGATGGTAAAGACCCCCAAATAGCTGTAGAACAGAAGTAGGGATATACATTATTTTCGTTAATTTCAAAAATTGCTTGTTAATAGGAACTACCATACTTGTAAGGTGAACTTTGTTTTTATGGCATATTACCTACAAGCTTGAACGATAAATTTTTCTTCAGTGCAGAGAAAACACCAGGAAAAGGAAAAACCATCCTAGATTTATCAACAATAGGTCTATCTCCACAGACTTGCTCAGTATTAGGAAAAGTTCTTGCTACTGACAGAAATTTCTTAGAATATAAATTTGCTGATTGCATGTTGAGTGAAGATGGTATGTAATAATGCTTTTTTTAAAGACAAAGTATACAATAATATTGACTGTGGGTCATGGGTTTATTAGAGGAAATGTTGTGCGTATTCACTATTAAGTTAGAACTGATGAATTTCAATTTTAACAAATATGTTATTACTACATTAGGTAAGAGTACATGTAATTTTGATTGTGTATGTTCTTAAACTATTTGATTTTTATTCTGTCATTTCTCCTTTAATTCCAGATTAAAACTATGTGGTTGCTCTATTATGTTTGATTTACACTGTATTTTAATTTTGTACTTACTGGTATTTTAATTTCAGCTGTTAAGGGTTTAGCACAAGGTTTTACGCATAATACATATTGTAGAAAATTAGACATGAAGGTAAGCTAAATAAAGAAAATGCATTATTTACTAACAATAATATGAAATGTCATGGGGTTTAACATTTATAATTACTTTATTGCACCAACTGGGTAGATGCCATGCATTGTGCTACATGAGGTTAATTTTGCCCTGGCAATACTGCTATTTCAGTATCCAATTGTGGGAGATTGGGGTGTGTTACATTCCATCTACAACCAATAGATGTTTTCCTGGTTTGGACCAGACACAAGGAAACCATGCTGCAAAGCCTTACAGAACTTTGTCAGCCAACACTGGAATAGAACACAGGCCAATGTGTACTGGGACATGTATATGATAAATTTGTTCAGTGAGCAATTTATATATGATATAATAATTATGGGCATCGTTCCTGTCTGTAAACCTGACTTTAATTTTTTTTTCTCACAGGGCAATAATATTCGGGGAACGTCAGTAGAAACATTAGGTAAAATGCTACGCCACAACAATAGTCTCTACAGGTCAGTGGAAAATTTAACATTCTATATTTTTAGGAGCTTGTGTGCTGTGAAACAGATCAATTTTCAAATATATTTTTGTTTTTAAATCTCGAGTGATAAAAGTGTCTCTTCTAACAAAGACAGTAAGGTTTCAGTTGACATGCATGTTATGAAGTTAGACCTTCAGGTTTCAACTTATTCTGTTCAAGCTAAAAATAAGCTATATTACATAATCACAAATAATATTGTTTGCTTACAGTTTGTGTTTAGAGTGGAATGCGTTGGGTATGTTAGACAATTCTTTTGCTGTATTTAGTGATGGAGTAGGATCTAATACTTGTTTAAAGGCTCTAGATCTACGAAACAACCAAATCAATCATGATGGTGCTGCCGAACTAGCCGCATCATTGAAGAGAAACACTACTCTCCGAGCATTAGGTAATTTTGTAATTTGATTTTTATATTGACATTGATATCTTCTGGGTAATGTATGTGAATATTATAAAGAGTAAATGGAAATGAAAATTTAATGAGGTTTGACATCCTACTTTTCTTTACGCAGTGTGCTCTGAGGAAAATTTTCCACAGACACAGTCTACATTTCGTTGTATTCAAACTTTCAAGTGCTTTCAGAAGTACATTAGTGGACATTTTCTTTTAGCCAAACAAACAACTACAGGCTTTTTCTTGCCAGGCTCTCAGTCTTTCCCTACTGACAAGGGGAGACCATTTTTGAAAATCCTTCGAGAATATACATGTAGTTATAAAATCCAGTTTTTTAGCAATAGCTCAATAAAAGACTCAGGTGTAACTATTTACTAGTATTAGCATTAAAATTTCCAGCTATTATTTATGATCTGTGTTTATTTCTGTGTTTTATTTAGATCTACGTTGGAACAACATTGGTTTAATGGGTGGTAGAGCTATATTAGAGATGTTACGATCTAATAAAACACTGTCACGATTAGAACTAGCTGGAAACAATATTCCTTCAGATATTCTTAAAGCTATTGGTAAGAGTTTTTTCATTTGAATTTGGGACTGAAATTTCTTCCACAATGGCTTGCTCAAATTTTTAGACTGTACATGTACTGGTTTGAGAGCACCTCCTCCTCACATACCCAAGGAACATAGATACATGTATTTGGAATACATTCCTGTGTTAGTGCAGTTTTGAACAATGGTTCACTAACCTTGGTTGTTTTGGTTAAATACCAATTTTCAGTTATTATTATTAATTAGTTTTTATATAATGAAATTATATACTTTTGCAAAATGATGAAAATGAAACATCTTTTCTTTTTCATTTCTAGAGACTTCAGTTTCAAATAATGCTGATCGTCAGTTAATTGTTGATGACTTCCAGAAAAGAACTACAACACTTAGTAAACATGTTCAACATTTAGACAAAGAAAAGTCGTTACAGGTACCTGGTATTGGTATAATTCAGACATTAATTAAGTTATTCATCATTTCTTTACATCCACATTACATGTAGTAATTATTACTCAAATTAAAGTTTGGTGATCAATATACATCTAATTTAAAGCTATTTTGTTTTGCCTAAGAATGTATAGATTTAGTAGTTATTTTAATAGATTCGAGTTACGCAAGTGGTTAATTATTAATATATATCATATTTTTAGCTGAATGATTTGATGAATACAATTGATAAACAAGAAAATATTTTGAAGAGTACAAAAAGGTATAATCAGTTAATTTTCTGGATGTAAATCCACTCTTTATATTCTTACATTATTTTGTAGTTGTACACTTAAGGTATACGTGACAAGGAGGAGGGTCACCGGTCCAATCTCGTGAGTTTTCTCCGGGTCCTCTGATTTCCTCCCACTGCTAAAAGACACTTATGCACAACGAATTATTGAAAAAAAAAAGAACCATATGTTAGTCCCGGGACTGTACAGCGCAGTGGACACTTACGGCTAGCCCCCGGATCCATTCACTCTTTTTGATTTGTTTTTGTTTGTGGTCTCTTAGTATGATGTCTTGTCTGTATATTTGTTTTTGTGTAGAATTGTGTGTGGTGCAGTCCCCTGCACTAGTTTGTGTCAAGTGGATGTTAAACCCCATTTCTCTCTCTCTGTACACTAAGGGGCTAACTTTCCCTTTGTACTGGATGGCTGGAGAAAATGTGCTGTTGAGCTGGATAAAAATGCTGCCTAAAAAGAATGAATAATGTTCTGATAAAGGATGTCTGGGCAGTGTTTAAGACCTTATCTGCCAAATTTACATATTTTTTTTTATAACTTACAATATTTATATTTCTACTTCTGAAAGCCCTGCGTCACTTTTCTAATATTTTAGAAGTAGCAATAATTTTTCTATTGATACTTTATTTTAATAGAACTACAGCACATCAAGTGGGTAATTTACAAAATGCACTTGAAGATAGAAAAAAATCTTTTAATGCATTAGCTGCCAAGTAAGTAGCCATTTGTATTCCTTCAAGTTGATAAACTGCCATACTTTTTTTTATAAAAATGATATCGCATGATTTAAAAGTTTTTTTTAAAATATCTCATAAATTTTATATTTAAAAATATCTTATTAATGTTACATTTAAAAATATCTTATTAATTTTATATTTAAAATATCTTATATATTTAAAAATATCAATCAATCAATCAAAAATATCTCATAAATTTTATATTTAAATATATCTCATAAATTTTATATTTAAATATATCTCATCAATTTTATATAAATTTTACAGAAAATTATATGATATCTGATACTGTTTGATTTTGTTATCTTTTAGACTGGCCATGACAGAATCTGAATTAACCCTTGCTGAACAGAAAAACCATGATGGTAACAGTATTATAAATCGTTTAAAACAAGATTTATCTGAGATGACAGCATCACATCATGCTGATTTACGACATGAGAAAGAGGTGATTTGATTTATATTTGGATTGAATATTCAAAACAAATTTTATTCAAATGTAATATAAGTCTAAAAAAAATTCCCTTCTGTATTTTCAAAATTGTAATGCAGATGATATAAACAAGGGCTGGGTAAAGTCATTAAATGGGCCTTTTTTTAAACTGATTTAAATCAAAGCCAACAGATTATCTACCATTGATATTTTGGTTTCATTTTCTTAATTACAAGTTAAATAATCAGTTATAATGTGCAAATCTGATATGGCTTGAAAACTGATGAACAGTGGCAATAAACATATTTTTGAAGGGACAGTCCAGATTTGAACAGTCTCAAAAATAAAAGTCCGAGTACATATGAAATTTAAATGCCAAAATATAGGAGAATGGTGTATTGACCTTGTCTCAAAATTTCAGCTCAAAATATTGAGTCGTTTGGCCGTGAACGTCAAAACTGCTTATCCGGTAACGTAACCCTTTTAAGATTTCAGGTCAATTTTTTTCATTGGTGACCTGATAATTGATTCCCGTTTCCTCGAGAGTTCTATATTGAATGGACCAAGTGCTGTACTAGATAGCGAAAGGACAATTTCAACTACACATTATTTTTATTTAAAAAAAAGCCTGGTTTTA
This sequence comes from Patella depressa, assembly GCA_948474765.1. Lineage (NCBI taxonomy): Eukaryota > Metazoa > Mollusca > Gastropoda > Patellidae > Patella > Patella depressa. The sequence goes on from OX419718.1 coordinate 25,197,791, forward strand.
TGTAGGCACCGCATAATATAGCTTGGGACACCGGTCTCAATTTCCAGAAGAAGACTGATGGGTTTAAGTTGTTTGAAAACATATCACAAATACTGAGTTAGTTGCTCGGCCCTTGGTAAGGAATTTTAAGGGATTTAACACAAAATTAAGCAATGATATTCTTCACAAAAATATCGGGATTAGCCCTTTAAAAATGCCACAGGTGTTTATATCCTTTATAGAATAAAGTAGAATACAGTTAGGTAAAATTATTATATCATTTATGACAGGATAGAGCTAATGAAGAGATGAAATTATTGAAGGAGTTATCAGAATCTAATGATAGAAATATTCAGCTTCAAACAAAGGTACTGTAGGCATTCTTAAGTTTTAATTTTGGGGTCCCTTGAGAAGAAGTCTATTCAACATTGGCCAGAGATTCAGTAATTTAGATAAACGAAAAACTTTCTATGTTTACATTGACTTGCATCTAAATGAACATGTGGCAGTTGAATTGGAATAGACAGAAAATGGCACTTTCTATGCAGAATTCTTGTCCCAATCATTGCTCATATACATTTTAAAAACATTTTGGTTTTTCAGATAATGGAATTAGTGTATTGGCAATATTCCATGTATATTTTTTTTTAAGATTTTTATCATAAGGATGATTTGATTTTATTTGAGAAAAATATCAAGAATACACAATTTTACATATTTAATTTAAAACTGCTAAAAATGAACCCAAAGGTAGTAACCCCCTAGCAACAAACCTGGCAACAAACCTGGCAAGACTTGTATTGAAACAACAGTTGTTTAATCTAGGATGCAGCACCCCTTTATCAACTATATCATTGAAATCTAATAAACCTAGCCTGCACTATACCTTGGATTTTTCTACCCATTTAGCGTACTTTTAGTAAAGACTTTCAATGTAATCTTGAAGTTTTTAAGAAAAGAACATGGTTTTATTTGAAATTACTTTGTAATTCATAGTTTTTTGTTATAATTGTGTTTGACATATTTAATATTTTAAAAAAGGTTGAAGATTTAGAGAGAAAATTAAAACAAAATCAAGAACAGTTATATGAATATAAGGAACAGATAACTCATCTACAGGCTGAACTTACAATGAAAGGATCACATTATGATGGTACGACTAGAAACTATATCTGTATATTTGTTAATCTATACCATGTGCTGTGTACATATGATATAACAAGTATGAGCATAGTATGGGCCGAGAATTGAGTATGAAATCATCACAGCCATCTTAGACTTGAGATATCATCAATCAATGCACAATTGTCTAAAGAACATGCATGCCATGTTTCATGTCAATCTTACATGAATTGGTAGAGTCTTGAGATTTTTTCAAAGAAGACGAGTAGTGCTTGTGGCCCAGTTACTCTTCCACTGAGCACACATTCATCATTTCACCATCTGCACGAATCAGTGAATGCATTTAAGTCAAATGTGTTTGCTATGTTCCTCTTACATGGGCTACCTCTGTTCTGGTTTGTTTCTGGCTGTGGAATTCTCTGTTTCTCTATTATAAAATCTGTGCCTTTTGCGGAATATAATTTTTGGGATTTAATATGTTTTTGTGTCAAATTGACTTATTATTTTGAGTTTGCACACAGGATATTGTTGATCGATTGAATCTTATTTATTTTTTTTTCAGAGAGAATCCAACAAGAAAAATCACGGCAAAAAGATGCACTTCATGATTTAGAAACATACAAACAAAAAGAGGTAAGATTATATAGGTGTGAAAGATTAGATATTGTTATAACTCTTTGATTTACCAACACTGACAATATATAATAATATTAAAGTATTGGCATATAATAAATGATTATAAATTGTTTGAGGTATTTGATTTTGAATATTTTGTATATATCTAATAGATTAATCGAATAAGACAAGAAGCTGATGATACAGAGAAAACATTACGTGATAGATTACAGAAAATGGAAACCCATAGATTAGAACTAGAAGAGGAGATTAGTAGATTAAAAGCAGCTAATATGAATGATAAAATGATGAATGAAGAACAATTAATCTCATCTAAACAAAGACTCAAGGCAGAGGAGGTAGCTAGGATGTCTATTATATTTATTTCTGTATAAATTCAAACTGTGTGTCATAACAAATTTTCTATAGAGATATTTTATTCACATAAATGAATGGGAGATAGGGGAAAGGCAAAATTCCTTAAAGCATATCTCATCATGGATTATAAAAAGGGCAGCTCAAGTGGTATTTTACAAAAATACTATAAGGTTTTAAAACAACTAAAACAGTTTTTAAGGTGTAATATTGTCCCTTACAGTAATTCTCAATGTCATGCAATAAAGTATCATCTCAGATGGTATTTCACTATTTTTCTCAAAAATTATGACATGGTGCAGTCTAGATATCATATAGTATTACTAGCATGTAGTGAACCATTCAGTGAGTAAGGAGATTTCTCACTAAGCAGTGGTTCCAACTTCGATCTTGGTGTTATCCAAGAAAGTTCCTAATGATTTTGAAGCCTGGATTCCCCATAACAACATAGCATAATGGTGATCCTAATGGGGAAAAGTGACTGACAGTCAAGTACCTGCCAAATTAACATCTACATCTTCTTGAATAGAGTAAATCAAATGAGACATCATATTATTTATGTATCTGATTTTATTTATTTACTGAATAATTTCTGTTATGAACTCACAGGGAATAGTTTTAATACAACCTAATATAACATATCCTTCATTATGCATTTACATAATGGCTTTTTTAAAAGTCTTGTTAACAGAATACTTTGGTTATTTTGAGACTAACATTTACATGTACACAAATATGTTATCTGATGGACTTCATTTTTGGTCCCATTTGAACAACTAGGCCTACTTTTCTTGTCAGCCCAACAAGTTGTGAATTGAGCTTGAAAAATCCTGAATGTTCTTCCAGAATTTGAACCTTTGCATGTGTAGTTGATTGGCTATTGCCACAGTGTATTTATAATACCTGAAGTCATTGTTTTGTGTTATTTATTTTAGGAACAAAGACATATGCAGTTAGAAGAGAAGATACGAGTTTTACAGATAAGTAAAGATGAATTACAGACACATTGTACCCAACAAGCAGCATTAGTTAGTGAATTACAGCGTAAAAATAGTAATTTACAACTAGAAAATGAAACATATAAACGACAATTAGAAGAATTAGGACAGGTGGGTTCTTCTATTTTATTCTAGTATAAGTTTGGTTATAATTTTTTATTTACATAATTCTATATAAAATGCAACCCTGCCACTATACCACAAGATACAATTTATTTGGATAATCATCTCACCTGAACAATAACACTTGCTTTGGAAAATTATATCAGAACATAATAAAAAAAAACGTGATTAAAATCCATAATAGGTAATAATCCTACAATTGTTTATATATGACAAGTAGATGGATCACTCACAGGTAAAATAATGTGTCTGTTATTCTTGAAGCAACCAACCAAGTGCTAAAGGGTGAAAGAACAATTTCCTACCTTTTGGTCTGAGTTTTAATTATTAAATATATTATTACAGGACTTAGCCGAGAAGAGTAGCATTACCATGTCTGAAGTAAGCAAAGTACGACATGAACAGAAAGAAATGGAGATGAAATTAGATAGTGAACGTAAAATACAAGCTGAATTACGGGAAAAACTCAGTCATACAGATCAACAATTATCAGGTATTAACATGTCAATATAGGGATTAAACAAAATTGTCAAAATTGAATTTATGCTAAATACAGAGATAATCTTTAAGTGATGGATTTGTTCTCTTGAAAATGAAAAATTTACTAAAATGGAATGATATGGGGGGGGGGGGGGTAGTAGACATCTTGCTATCAAGGAAATTTTGCACGAAACATTGCTATGACTTTCTCTTATTTCGATTTTATTGATAAACTGGCAAATGTTTTAAATCACAAGTAACACCAATTAATGTTTATGTTTGTCATATAAATACTTAAATATTTTATCTTAACATTTGAATGTTTTATATGGACAGTATTGGTCAGGTATAATTTTATATCAATTTGATTTATTTTATTTTATGATAAGCAAGGTATTCGCAACAGAATATTTGCTTCTTTTAACACTGATAAACGAAAGTTTTCAAAATGAATAACATTTCAAATATGATTAAACTAATTAATATTCCTACAAATATTGAAATTATGGACTGTATTTATATATAATTTGTGTATATTTCAGAACAATTATTAAAATACCGTACAATGATAGAAGAGAAGGATAGAGAATTAGTTATATTAAGTGAAAAGTTGCGTTCTAGAGATTTAGAGATAACAAGAGCTAGAGAAGAAGAATCTCAGCGAGCCCATCTATTGCAATCAGCTATAATGAATTACGTTTCTAAAACACCATTTTCTTCACCTAGTAAATAATAACTATAGTCAACAAACTCTTACCCAATATATGGTGCATACATAGAATATATTTCATTTATTATGATTGGCAGCTGGACAGATGTATTGTCAAGTGGACGTCAAAATGTTGTATGTAAACAGTCATAGATGAGAAACAGAGACACACTATTACACTGAGGGTCAGAATGGTACCCAAGTAATGTGAGCATGTGTGTGTAAAACTTTGTTGATCAATCATCATTATAACATAACTCCAATATCTACATTATAGTGAATCCTTAGTGTATTGTCAGGCTTGTTTTGTTCAGTACATTTGCTAATATTCTAATACATTGTGGTATTGTCTCAACACAGCTGTACTAGCTTTTTTCAGAGTTATAACTTCAAACACAAACTACAGTCAAATTCTGCGTACAGATGTGTTTTTATTTTTGTAAGCGTGTACATGTAAGTACCCAATGATCACCCAAAGATGTTACTTTTGCCTTTAAAATCTATCATACCAAAATTTTTATAATTTAATTTTTAAAATATTTCTTATTTATTGACCAGAAATAGAAAAACTGTGGATTTGTAATTTAAAATGCTTTAAATGCAAATGGAAGGACCTCTTTGCAGAAAGACCTTATTCCTTCCCAATACATTCCGTCCACTATACATTACCATTATATCTTTTTCATCCATTTTGAATACTTATGTAAAAGAAGTAATTGCCATAGCATCATTCAAACTGGACGTGAAAAAAACAAAACTAGGACATATTTAGTCGGTCGCTGTGAGTACAGATATACAGATAGTAAGAAATATTTCATTGCGTCATATTAGGACAATCAGATTCCCTTGCAACCTACAATATCGGTCCAAATGATATGCTGTTCGAGTGCAACATAGTTTGCGGAGAAACCTGATGGGCCTAGTTTAAATCCAATCGAAACGTTAACTAAGCCCGGAGATTATCAATTTTAGTACATATTAGCATGGATTAAGTCGTGAGAAATTTGATATTATAGCGAAAAAAGCAAATGATGCATCGTTACTTTAATAATCCAAATTCTGTAGATAGATACCTGTATTTCATATCTACATTATGTGATATTTCATTTTTATAAATAAAAACAATCATTTACTTGTAGTTCAATATTTTGTTTATTTTTTTGTATGTTTATTTATATGTTTATATATATGTATTTATTTACAATAAAATTACATGCATGTATAAAAAAATATAAATTATTTCTTTCTTTTTAAAAAACCTATAAAATGTTAAAAACCTTCGAAATTGTCATCTATTGTGTAGAAAAGAGTCTTAAAGCCGCCGAACTTCGTTTGAAGGATGTTGAAACCCTGCAATGTGCAAACTACACCATTGTGGATGTTGAATCTCTAATAGGAATATCTCTCCAAAAATGGTTCAATTACATTCACTATTTACAAAGATATCATCAATTTAAAATTTCTCAACATTTGGCATTCCCTGCAGGCATGTCATCTTTTGATGGGCTTCTTTTTAATCTACATGAATATCAGTCTGGACATTATCTGTTCAGTATTTACATTGATGTGATGAATGCAAACTATATAAACAAGCTAGCACCACTAAGTAAAATCATTGAAGGGCCTTGAGATTTGAGACTCTATAGAGAAACCTTCAAGAATATAAGAAAATTAATTAAGTGAGCTAAGTAAAATCGTTGATGGGCCTTGGCATTAAAGACTCTATATAGAAACCTTCAAGAATATAAGAACATTAATTAATGTGAACTGTGTATCTGTTAATTAATTCATCATCTTCTTCATCAGTATCATTATCTAACGGTAAACAGGATGGATGTGATTTGTAGGCTCCTGATGCTTCTAATACTCCATTTGGTGCACAGATCCATGGGTCGGCTGTCACATTCTGCCACTGATTTAGTTCCATTTTTAATGATTTTATAACATCAAGATACTGCTTATTATAAGCCAGGTTGTTTAGTTCTTGTGGATCATTTAAAATATCATATAGCTCCCACTGAGTTCTATAATAATATGTTTTTAGAGATTTCGTCCAATTCAGATTTTCCTTGTGACGAGTCCGTGTAAGAATATCTTGAAACGTTGGGGATAAATAAAAATCCTGATCAATTGGAAATGGCATTTTATAGTTTAAATTATGAATAAGTTTATATTGTCTATTACGAAGAACTCTCATTGGATAATACATAGTGACCTCATGGAGGTCATGGCTAGCATATACATGATCCCAGCCATTGGTTGGCTCTTCACTTAGAATAGGTAGTAAAGATTTTCCAGTAAGTTTAACTGGTTGTTTATTTAACTTGTAATCTGGATAATGTAGACCAAACCATTCAAGTACAGTTGGAACAATATCCACCAGACTGACCATTGCATCGCTTTGCTTATGAAAGAGAAAAAATATTTGAAGAGTATTAACATTGTTGGATTATTAAAATTATTGTCCCCCGTCTGTCACACCTTTTGAAACACAATAACTTTGGTCAAAGTCAGGATAGAATGTGTAAACTTTGTGTGGATGATATTTAATAATCTGTTGACTACAATAAAGTGAAAGTTAAATATAAGTTCAAAAATGATTCAATTTTGTTCAATATTTACAAAGATATGAATTGAAAATTTTGCATCATTCAGCTTCCTATGCAGAAAGTATAAACAATCCAGCCCCACCTATATCTATTTGGTAAACTATTTTAATTTCATGGATCTCTTTTAAAGCCATGAGATTATTTACTTTTCATAGTTTGGATTTATGTTCTTATTTCAATAATGAATTTGAATATATTTTAGTGTGTATTAAGCTGCAACATTGTTAGCAAAATGTATGATCAAGATATTGGTTTTAAATTGTAGATTTAGTATCAAGAATTAAACATTCTAACCTGTGCCCATCTATGAGTATTGTATGGAGATGATATCAACATAGGTTCAGCCATACCAGCATCAAATAGATTAGTTCTACCATTAGGAAATGGTATACCATTATCAGAACTATATATAATTAATGTATCATCTAAAACACCAGCTAATTCTAATTCTTTTATCATTAAACCAATACCTATAAAAATACAATAATAAGTTATGACTATTTATTTGATTTCATCTTGTTGAACTTGTTTTCATGGAAACACAAAATCTAGTAAATCTAAGTGTACAAAACTGGGATGAAAGTATGGATGGACAAAGACTATTTCAGTATGTCTCCCTTAATTTCATTTTTCATGGAAAAAATGAAAGAAATTACCTTGATCTAATCTACTGATAGTAGTATACTGTGCAGCTATATCAGCTCTGGCTATTGGTGTATCTTGTACAAAATATGGTACAATAACCTCATCAGGTTTATAATGCACAGGTTGCCAGTCAACAATACTACCCATTCCTGGTTCACCATTCCCAAATTTCTCACAGAATGATCCATATTCCGGATGAGTTGAACCACATCGATGAGGATCGTGGAAACCAATATACATGAAGAAAGGCCTGTGTATAAAATATAGAAATTAAGGTGAGGTTATATCTCCTTTGGTTATAGATCTTTAAAATAGCATCTTTTGGTAAGAAAGGAAACAACTGTTATATAGATCACTTTTCATCCATTAACTTCAATATATTGTGGAAGGCCAGTGGTTCGATTCCAATATGGTTCCTTAGGATTTTCCAACCTTGTTTCCCAATTTTGAAGGATTGTTAAACTGTATTTCAAAATAGTTTTGTTAATTCGTAATAACAAGTTATTTTATTTTTTAGTTAAAATCAAAGAACTATGACTATAACTACCTTGTATCATTGGAGTTTAAAAATTGACGTAAATAGTTTTTCATGTAAGTAATATTTCTTCCTATCTGTAATATTGAATGATTCTCTTCTGTTTGAGAAAAATCAAATGGATAAACATATTCGGGTCCAACATGTTTCTTTCCAATTATACCTGGGAAAGAAAACAGAAATAAAGATTATTCCTAATTAAAGATGCATTATGTAAGAGCTAAATCTGCCTGTTGCCTCAAACATTACATAAATTATTATTTAGGCATCTCTCCCGTAATCTGGGAAAACCTAGCAAGTCAAATTTTGGTGTAAATTGAGTTAGATCCATATTTGGACTCAGTACACATGTATATAATAATAGGTTTTTTTCTCCTTCACTGAAAGGGCTTCTAATTATCTTCATCAAAAAAGACAAAATAAAATTGACTATATATTCAGTAGCTTAACAAAACAGTTTTCCTTTGCTTACTTACTCAAAACTACATTCAACAGTGTTACTAGGTTTTTCCAGATTACGGGAGATCTATTAGCATAAAATAATAAGACCATAATCAACTCTCTAGAGCATCGGATGCTCGCAATTTTCTATGGATTGAAACAAGATCGTCGTTTAATAATTTAATTAAAAAATGACATTCACAATCAAAACTCCGCTATTCTCTAAAAGGTCATAACTTCATTCAGAAAGAAGTAATTTGACTGAAATTGTTATTATATTCATTTTTCATTATCTATATTTAAACCACATAGTGAGAACTGTCAGATCTTTTATCTAAATCTTACATAATGCATCTTTAAATAAAAAAATACTGTTCATGCAATTTATAAAAAAAATATGACAGGAATCATTCATTTCTCTGTGCAAAATGTTAAATTAATTCAAAAGGAATAATAGACAATTTTCCTTATCATAACAATGTTACAGCTTTGTAAAGATATAAATGTCTTTAAAAAGGGAAAAAAACTGTTTTATCATTAGTTTTTGTCATTATGATCCTTTCAAATGGAGATAATTAGATTTTCGCCTGGTTCTGACTGGTATCATTTACATCTGAATTTGTTGTGGTGTTTGTCATATCACATATACAAGTATTTAATATCTATATTTATATCGCTTATTAAAACATCATAAAGATTTCAGATGCTACATTTTCTAGTTTGCAATGGCAAAGTACCTGTTCTGATACCAGCTTTCTGGAGTAAAAGTGGTAAACTTTTAACTTTATCAAAAGAATTAAAATGGTGTACACTGTGATGTAAGCCATACATTCCATTCTGGTGTTGAGGTAATCCACTTAATATTGCCGACCTATCCAAAAGATAAAATACAACTGATTAAATTAAAAGAAATAATTATATTTAAACATAAAAATAAAGGATTTTACGAATATTCTAATGTACATGGACAAGAGTATACTGATTTTCTTTCTATAAAAGGCTAACATTTTTGTCCTAAAAATATGGTTTGAATTAATTAAGAAGCCTTTGAAGCTCAAAATGTAGGGACAGGAGACTAAAGGGAGACAACTCGGTCAAACTTACTTTGATCAAGAGAAGACAAATCTATTAACTATGAAGTTTTTTATCATTTGCTGCAAATCTTTTGAATAAGTCTATTTTATGTAGATGGTTACATGTAATAATGTAACATTATTATAGGAAAATTCACAAAAACTTGAAACAAATTATATATGATGTGTCAAGGGAGGTAACTCTGTATCAAAGCTACCATACTTACAAATAGATGGGTTGACATGGAGGCGACCAATCACAATTTGTGCATTACTGAATACTCCCTATAAAGAAATGTCTTTTGACCAAGATGTAGCGGAGTATACAACCGATAAAATAAAACGAAAAGTTGGTATAATTTTAATTAGGACTGAAAAATTACCTGCTTGGAGAACAACTACTAACAGATGTATAAGCTTGTTTGAATATTACACTTCTTTCTGCTAGTTTCATCAAGTTGGGTGTTTTACATATATTATTATTATACACTGGACTTTCAAATCCAGCATCATCACCTGCAAAAATATTGCAATGTACAAACTAATAAAGAGAACTGACCAACAATGAACAAATCTTTATAAATTCATAATATATCATCTCAGATCCTTATGATTACACATAATTTTCAAAAACCCCATCAACAGAGCAATGTACATGGCACAGACATTTTGTTTATATCTTGTTGAAGATTCTATATGAAATGTATTTTTTTACAACCATGTTCTGCATCTCAGTTATGAATTGGCAGATTACCTTAAATTTTGAAAGCAATTTAGTATGAATTTGACTTATCTAAATTGAATATCATTCTTTTAATATAAATGTAACTGATCTAATGGAACAGGAAAATCTTGTTAAGTAGTGAAAGAAATATGAAGACACTGAGCCCACATAACAACAAAGGTACGGTAATTACAGTCACGTCATAGGGAAAACTGCAATTTCAAACAAAAACAAGAGTCAGCCGTTACACAGAAAATAGGTCCAGATTACATCCAGAAGAAATCTAATATTAAGGAACACTTCCTTGTATAAATTAAAACATACTCAACAGTATTTAGATACAGGTATTTGATAACACATTCAATTAGCCTATTAGGCCTATATAGATTTGTTTCGTATCGACTACTCTGGCAAATTTTTGTCGTAATGTTATTTTTTACTCACCAATAAGAACTAAGACATTTTGTAATCTTTTACAATAAGACAAAGAAATAAACAAACAGATGGACAATAAACACAATATATAATGTTTATACATTATTATCATCTATATGTCGACCCATTTACAACACTATCATATTACAGTACTAATTATATCTATATATTAATATGTCAATTGAAAAAATTGATCAGATGTTAAGAAAAATAGGCCACCCATTTCCTGCCTTTACTGGTACTTGAATCACATGATAGTCACGTGACAGAATGTACGTTCGAGTTCAATATCAGTTTCCCAAAAGTTTTAAATATAGATCAGATAGCATTGAATAACGCAAAAGTAAAGAGATATTTTGTGTTTTATTGTGATTGAATCTTTCTGTTCAAATATTGTATTATTTTGCTGCAAGTAAAGAGTTTATTTTTTTCAAAAAAGAGCCAAAGTCACGTGAGTGGATAGCTTTTCTATTTAGAAACAATATTTAGTGTTCCTTGATCATGTGACACATAGAAACATGGAATAAGTGACAGACGTGAAAGTTGTGACTGTTGATCAGTTAATGATAGTCAAATATCTGACAGATAAGATCTCATGGTTTGGCGTTTGATGAGGTTATCTTATATGACATTATTAGTTTTTACTGTTTATGACATTATGAGTTAATTATCTTATTGAAATGTTTATCACGCTTAAAACATGAAACGAATTTATCAAGTTTGATAAAAAAAAAAGTAGAATTGTTAGAACTACACTAATATAATCAGTAAAATACTGTTATTTTGTATTGGATCTTATCTCACTCATCAGCTTTGTTTACCGTTAGTTTTTTCAAAGTTATTGAAGGGGAGCTTTAGAAATAAGTGTTCAATAACAGTGTGTTTAGATGTAACATGGAAAGTTATTTACCTGTAATGAAAGGGAAGCAATACATAGGCTATTTTTATGATGTTTTACTTGTGCAGACTATGCATTACTAATACTAGATTATATATATATATATATATCTTTTAGAGAGAAGGTAATTACCTATCCAAAGTAAGACTACAATAACAGGGATATGTACTGGTAAATCATCAGTTATTTATATCTACATGGCTAGTCAGGTAAAATGAATATTTATTTTATAAAGTTATATAAAAAGAAAGTAGATTGTCCACTGTCCTTATTATTAATTCATTTTGGTTTATTTTTGTTATTTTTTTCCATTCTCATTGTTATTATTCCATGGTGAGAATTTAACTCTTCACTTTTGCATTTGTGGCACTTACGCCTCCATTCAGACTTCGATGTCACTGTCAAATAGGCAGGGAATTACATGTTTTTGTGGGAAGTTCCAAATACTCAATGCAATCTACAGTGTAGGTGACGTAGTAATGTAATGTTTATTATATTTTAGATACAATATGACAGTGATGAACAACAAACCTTGATTGTTGACCATACAAATTCATCAGAGGTTCGAAGTATGGGATCTATTCATCTAAGTGAAAAGTTGAAAGAGATAGGTCGTAATATATGTACGAAAGAGACACTAAAAAAGAAATTACCGATTACAAAATGGCTCCCCCATTATAAGTAAGCATCACAGATAACTTAAACCTTTCATTATGGGTCGCTTCACTCTTTTTAGTGATCCTATTTCTACTGTACATATATGTAGCTATTCTAATAATAAAATTGGAACCAAGAAAAATCTCCAACTGTAAGTATAAGTACAGTGTGTGATGACCCAGTGACCCACGTTTATACATTGTGGTGTCCTATTGTTATTGATAATCTAGGCTTTAATGGGTCGGGTTTCATCCCAAATTTGTGCAATGTGTGGTGATAAGGCCCACGTAACAGTTAACCTGTATACTATATAAAATCATATGAAATGAAATGGGGTTTAATGCCCTACTTTTCTGAACCAGCTGGGCTAATGAAGAACGGCATATGCTACTCAAACTTTTTTGTCGGATTTCAACTGGCAAGGGTTGTTTTGCTGGATGCCAATGTGTACAAAGGACCCTGTTTTTTACGTACTATCCAAATAACTGGACATTGTTCCATGTCATATTGACAAGGGGAAACCGTGCCTGAAAATCCTGCATAACTTTTGCGACCAACACCAGGAGCGAGCCCAATATCTCCTGGTTAGTGAGTCGTCATCTTACTCATTAAGTCACCGGGGGATCACTTGGCTAACTGGGTAAGGCGCTGGCTCACTAGCCTGGAGGTCGGTGCTCGATCCCTGCATTGGCCGAGAAATTTCATCTTGATTTTCCGGCGTGGTTTTCCCCTTGTCAGTGATACAGAGGGCCTGACAAGGACAGTTGTCTAGTCGTTTGGATGGGACAAATAACTGAGGTCCCGTGTACACATTGGCGTGCACATAACAGATCCCTTGGCAGTTGGACATGGAATTGGATATAAAAGTAGGCCGTAGTGCCGCTGTCCAGACAAAATTTCCCTCATAGCACATTCTATGGCGTATGCCTGTCTTCCATTAGCCCAGGTTAGGTGCAGAAGAGTAGTACGTTAAACCTCATTTCATTAAGTCACCACAGCTCCCGTATGCTATATGTATTTATTAAAATACATCTATCTATGTATTTATTAAAAAAGATGATTTGTAAACAAATTTTGTTTAACTTGAATTATTAACCATTAATCTCCAGACTATTTCTTTTTCATCAAACCTTTGAGACTGTTTTTAATTATTTAATATTTATTTGATGTATTTATTTTTCAACAGTTTAAATACGCTTCAATGTGATATAATAGCAGGATTAACAGTAGGATTAACTGTGATACCCCAGGGATTAGCTTATGCTAAAATAGCAGGTCTACCACCACAGGTATGGTATGTTTTGGACAGTTCGTGCTAAATTTCACATAATAGATCTAGATGTGCATTCTTGATTAAATACAAATAAATAATTTCTTTTGTTATGAATTTACCAATACATGATTAATCTGTCTCCTCACCTTCTTCATTTTAAAATATATATAAATAATTTTAAAATGACATTCTTCAGCAAAATTTATAGGTCAGGTTAAAATATGTTATTTTTGTTATGAATTTAGCAATAGATTTCCAGATGTTACCTGATACCACTAATTTATTTTTAAAAGAATACCACTATATGAATATCTATATACCTGTATGACTCATAATAATCAAAGGAATATTTATGTACACACGATTTCAAATATGACAGCTGTAATGAAAGACATGTAAATACAGGTGTTGTTAGAGATTAAATAAAGATTAAATTTTAAAGGAAGCAAGTCTCTAACTCAATATCATCCACAGTCTTCAACATTGCAAACATGACTTATTGGTCAATTTAAATCAATGTGTTGTTATCATACTGTAAAAACGTGAGCTTCTAATATCCAATATTTAAGACAAAATGTAAATTTTGAAATTGGCGCACAAATTAATCACTTTAATAAATGCACTAGAAGCAGAAGTTCCAGGCATTCCTAATGCTTATTGGGGAATTAGCATTTCGAATACATATTTTGAGTTGATTATTTGTTCATTTTAAGAATATATTATTTTTCAGTATGGATTGTATTCATCATTTATGGGATGTTTTGTTTACTGTTTTCTTGGAACATCCAAAGACATCACCCTAGGTCCAACGGCCATTATGTCATTAATGACAGGGACATTTGCTATATCACCAGTACCTAATGATGCTACTTATGCCATTGTCTTAACATTAATGTGTGGTATTATACAGTTAGTTATGGGTCTTCTAAATTTAGGTAAATTCTTATTTAAAGATATATTATTTTGATTAAAATGACAAATGAAATGTCATTGAGATTGTGAAATATAATGTAATAGGTTTAACTGTTCATGCCTTATATCTTTTCACCAACCATCCTAACAAAGACTGATATATACCATTCAGTGTTTATGAGGGAAATTTAGCCCCAGACAGAGGTGCTGTAGTCTAACCCTATATCAATCTCCAATTTTAACTTCATACCAATGGTACTTTGTTGTTTTCATTTCAATTGAATGGCTAGGCACTTTTCATTGTCAGACCATCAGGTCTGCGCCACTGACAAGAGTAAACCATTAACATTTTAAAAATCATGAGGAACTTTTTTTGTCCAACACCAGGATAAAACTTGAGATACCCGGCATAAGTGGAAATTTTAAAATGTAAACAAAATATTTTCAACCATTTGAGAAACGAATCATTTTATAAAATAAACATATACAGCAATTCCACACAATATGAAAACACACATTAAACCTTACATGTACATGTGATGTTGAATAAACCATATATATATTTTATTCTATAGGTATAGTAGTGAATTTTATTTCTTATCCTGTCATCAATGCTTTTACATCAGCCGCTGCTATTACTATAGCATTTGGTCAAGTTAAGGTAGGCACATTCACTTATATTTCTTATTGTTAAACTATTTTCGAAATTTTGAATTTCTTGCAAACTACACTTGAGAAAGTTGATTTGGCTCAAAGTGGTTCAGTTCTGTTTAATGTTTACAAAGATATGATAAATTGAAAATTGAGCAACATTAAGCAGCCTCTGCAGACAATATATACAAGCCAGGCCCACCTATAAATATTTGGATTTATTCTCTCTAGCTCGATAAAATGTTAATTAATCAAATTGAGTAAATTTAACTTTCAGAATTAGATATTTCCAAACAACGCAAATGACCATATATAGGTTTCGCTTGGAAAGAGGATTTTACATTAGGGGACATAAGCAGAAAAAAGTCTGTCTTAGTATTTTGAGTTTATTTCAGGCCCTATTTGTCTGTGGTTCATTTAAAGTTTAATTATTGTAAGACAGTATTGTTTTAAAACATTTATGGTTGTTTTTTTTCAGCATATATTTGGATTATCCAACATTCCAAGAGATTTCCTACCTATGGTATATCATACATTCGCAGAACTTGGGAAAACCAAGTAAGTTATTATTAAAAAAATTTCATCTAAGTATGAAAATTAGTGAGGTCTACCTTTTCTTTCGTGGAATCATAGATCTGATATTATTCAGAACACAATCTTCCTACATAACATAAACATTTTTTCTAGTTGAAATCTATTTCAAGAAGCTGACCTGATTCTGGCCTCTATTTGCCCCAACTAAAAATGTCAGACAAGCAAAATTTTGAAACAGCTACCTGTTACACACTAAGTTAATCAAATTAAACCATTTAATTTTTACTCAAATATGCAGAATTCTTTGAATTTTTCTCTTTGGGGGATAATGGATGCTAAATGGGTAAGATGCTTGCTCACTAGCCTGGAGGTCAGGTGTTCGACCCCAGCATTGGCTGAGGAAGTTAATCCAGATTTTCCAGTATGGTTCCCTCTTGTCAGTGATGCAGGACAAAGGGCCTGATGAGGACAGCTGTCTAGTCATTTGGATGGACGAAAAACCGAGGTCCCGTGTACAAATTGGCATAAACCTAAAAGATCTCCTGACAGTTGGAATTCGATATAAGAGTAGGCATATGCCGTCTTCATTAGCCCAGTTCGGAGCTAAACAGTAGGGCGATAAACACCATTTCATTTCATTTCATTATTTTCTCCTTGTAATTATCTCACAGGCTTTACCTATTGTTTGTCAAATCATGTGTATGTTTTATTGTGTATTGTGCTGTCCTCCTGTGCTTAATATTGAAAAGGTAACCATATAAAATTCTATTTTTTTTATCTGATTTTAGAATTTGGGATATGATTTTAGGATTTTCCTGTCTCGTTCTCCTCTATTTTATTAAGGTAATGATATTCAATCAAGCCTTTGAATAACACAAAGTATGTATATTTAAGTTTTTTTATTTTAGTTTGTCAATATTAATGTCATTTCTATACTGACTTTGTTAGAGAAATGAGGTGTGATGAAATTTTTTTTTTTGTATTTTTATAGAAATTACGGAACATAAATTGGGGAGATTCTAAATCAGAGGAATTAACAATTGGTCAAAAAGTTTCACGTAAATTCTTATGGCTCTTTGGAACTGGTAGGTATACATTTAACACTTCTAAAGGGAGATAGAAAAATGGGGTTTAATGTCCACTTGACACAATTACAATCAATAATGGGGTTCCAGCTCTGCTCCAATAAGAGAGAGAGAGAGACGTCCATCCAACACAAACTAGGTCATTTAGGAAAAACATATGGTTAAATGAGGTTTTAATAATTTTCTTGCGCGTATGGGTCTTGTGGAAGGAATCCAGAAGACCCCAAGAATTTGGACAGTGACCCTATTCATTGTCACATTTAAGCAGGGAATCGAAACAACACCAATGGTCTCAATGACAGACCTTATGAAGCAACGTGCACACATTAACTCTTCAGCCACCAAACCTCCCTTACTTCTAATAGACGGTAACAACATTGATAGACTAAAACTAAAACTTAAATTAAAATTTTTTTTTTTCTTTATTTCAGGAGCTAATGCTGTTGTTGTTATAGCAGGGGCTGGTATAGCAGCTAGTTTGATTAGTATGAATATAACAGATAAACTAACTATAACTGGTCATCTACATGCCGGATTACCTCCATTTCAACCTCCAGCCTTCTCGCTAAAATCAAAAAATATAACTCAATCAGCTGGGGATATATTTACTGTAAGTAAATGTTTCCAAATAAAACACTCTGGTTTGGTAACAGTTTTTCTAGAGAATTTATAAATTGTCAGGGGAATGTACCAGAGTATAAATGCAGAGAATCAATCAATATTATTCTGAAGAAAAACAATTGCTGACTGCCAATTTGTAAGGGGATTTTTAATGTGCTGCCAATAGTTTATATGAGAATATTCTTTATTGTTCGATCCAAATGACGACACTTTTCATTGCTTGGCCCTCAAGGTTTCCTTAATCATTGACAGTGGGAAACCTGGCTGTTTAATCCTTAGGAACTTTCTCAGTCAACACCAGGATCCAACCAAAGAGCTCAGACTGCTGTAAAAACTAGTATCAACTTAAATGCCCCAAAATATTGTTAATTTCAGAAAATTGGAGTAGGATTTGGTATAGTGCCTTTACTTGGGTTAGTGGAGACTATTGCAATTGGAAAAGCTTTTGGTAAGACTTCTGTTAACCCATTTTTTACGGTAGCGAAACAACTCGCATCACGCGCCTGACGGTAGCGAATCAACTCGCGGACCCTTCATACTTGGCAACGGCTTTAGCGAACCCAAGCGAGAAATCAATCAACTTACTTATATTGTTTCTATTTCATTAATTAATGGTGATTGGGTAATAAAAGTAAAACCCGCGATGAAAAGGAATGTTTAATTCGCTAATCATCCAATAAAAAAGATATGTTTCAACACCGGATCTTTCAGTATTTACGTAACAGGTCAGAGGTGAAAATTCACACCGTGTCATTCAATTTGGCACTATTCCAATATTTTCACGCTGTCACTTACGGCTAATAATTATACGATATTGAGAGTGAAATAGAATCAGATTTTATGATTACTGCCAGGTATATTGTGGAATATGATAATGTCGAAGAAATCAACTATTTATTATTTTTTTTGACGTTATGATGCGAAGAATGCGTATACTCGAGCCGAGATCAAGCGAGTCGCCGCCATCTTGGATTCGCTCGCTCAAACAGATGACAACACGAAACTTACGGTTAATAATTCTAGACTTTGGAAAGCTAAATTGAATCAAAACTTTTAGGGTTTAACACAAGCTTAATAGGGGAATATTACACTGTCGAAGATTTCAAATATATATTTTTATTTTCGACGCAGTGAAGCAAAGAAAACGACAATTCCCGTCATATATCCAAAGAAAGGCAGAAATGTTAAATGCCTTAGGCGATGAAGTGACCGTTATTTGGGGTGATATTTCTTTTTAAAAGTTATATTTATATTTACTTAGAACACTGCTGCCAACACGAGGGATTATATATTTTTTTTTTTTTTTTTTTTAAATCGTAAGGGATACTTTTTCACATTATTTTGCCAATATGATAGAGAAAAGTCATAATTTTAGTGGAACTGGCTTTTCAATATTATTTATAGTAATATACATGCTACTTTGTAAAACTGAATTTTATATCATTGGAAAGAACACAGCAATGTGAACATTTTTGTAACAGAGTATTTTTATGTATAAAAAATATTTTTTAAATTATTTGCAATTTTGTAGAGGGTATTAGGATTAACAATAATCCTCTAATTGGCTTAGGAGATGGGGCCCTGCTAGTTCAATGAGCTTAGGGTTAGGGCAGCTAATCTTTTAATTGGCTCAGGGTTAAATGGGTTAAAACGTTCTCCAATTTAGATTATTTGTTTTATATGTTTTTAAATTCACTTTCAATTTGTATATATAATTTGATTTATTTCAGCAAGACAGAATAGGTATAAGATAGATCCAACACAGGAACTTATTGCAATAGGTAAGTGATGAAATGATACAGTGATATTCTGTTTGAAAGAATTGAAATTATAAAAGGATACAGATATTTTGGAATATGGAATAAGGGGGTTTAGCATCCTACTTTTCTGTACGAACTGGGCTAATGAAGATAAGTCTAGGGTCTAAACCGTGCAGTGGCCTGTGGTGGAAACATTTGCCTGCACAGAAGTACTAGCCTACTCTTATTTTGAATGCCAACTATTAAGTGTTCTTCGATGTACATGCCAACTTGTACACTCCAGGTTTCAGTCGTCCTATCTGAAAAACTAGACGACTAGACACTGTTCCTAGCCAGGCCTTTCGATGTGCACTGCATTGAAGGATAAGTCACACTGGAAAATCCAGAGAGGAACTTTCTTGGCCATCACTGGGATCAAATCCACGACCTATTCATTAGTTAACCAGAGTCTTACCTTTGAGAATTATGTGTATGTAAAAATGCCTTTGTATGTAAGTCTGCTGAACCTTCTATTGTATATTTCTAGGTGTAGCTAATATATTTAGTTGTTTTGTATCATCATATCCAGTAACTGGCAGTTTCTCTAGGTATGTTTCCAATCATTTCAAAAAGATTGCACTTTACAAAAGAACTTACCCCTAGTATTTACAGCAATGACATTGTAATGTGACAATGAGACCTTCCAGACAAAAGGTAGTACAACAGAACAGAATTTCGTCTTTAGAGATTTCCAGATTTTGTAAATAATATAGTCCCAGATCTGATGATAATTATAATGCACCCTGTTCATGTACCGAATAGGCACACCCAAACACACAAAAGTCAATGCAAGGGTTATATTATGATGTGTATATCACATTGCTTCAATTCCGTTCAGTATTTGCAAAGATATGTTGAAGTGAGATTCCATCAATCTGTGCGGCTTGTTATCTAATATGGCTGCTGCTATTTTGTTAGCGACGAACAGAGGCCATTTTTCGAAAATCTAATTGAATCCCAGCCTTGAGGTAATTTAGTGCTGGTATTTAGATATTGTTTTCTTGATTAGGTGATAAATAATCTAAGCCCTGATACATTGGATATTTTAGCGAAACATGCATCACTAAAATATTACATGTTTTGTTTTAATATTATAGAACGGCTGTTAACTCTCAGAGTGGGGTGAAAACTCCAGCATCAGGCATCTTTACAGGTAAATAAAACATTTATTCAATTCTGCTACTTAATCATATATATTACTTAATACAGTTCCCTACCTGTAATGAGGTAGGAGGAGGGTGAGGGTGGTGCAAGTGCTCAATTACATGCGATAAGGAGTAGAGTCATCTGTCTATAACCACAAGAGATTTCTTCAGTGCCCTGCTACTGCACTAGAGAATTGCTCTTTATATTTAAAGAATTAACATTGTCTTGTTTTGTTGAAATAATTCCCTCCCTTTCTTCTTTCTTTCATTTATTCCCAGTTTGTATTGGTTATAAATATCTGAAGACAGTCTTCCATTCATCATAGTATTTTTGTTCTTATTCTACAGGTGCTCTGATATTATTAGCGCTACAAGTTTTAACACCATTATTTTATTATATACCTGATGCTGCCTTGGGTGCTGTTATTATATCTGCTGTGTTACAAATGGTTGATTGGAAAGTACTTCAAATATTGTGGAAGATCGACAGTAAGTTTATATCAAATTTTAAAAATTATGTATAAGTTATTTAATAAATTGTAAAATAGTGTTTTGAAACACAAAATGCATGATAAACCAATGTTCTCCATCACTAAATGCCATTCAGAGATTAGATACAAACGATATCAAAGAAGTGGACATTATATTTCACATGTCTATCATTTTAAATATGTTTTACTTTCTTTTTTTTTTAGGATTAGATTTATTTCCATTGATTGTAACATTTTTATCATCATTAGTTATAGGTATAGAGGTAGGTTCAATACTAAAGTACTAAACCAAAATCTTTACTGTTTTTGTTAATACACATGTACTCTTAGATTGATGATTGATTTGCATGTATATTATAGTTTCACAAGTATACAACTAATTAGTTGTTTTAAAATATAAATACACACTCAGTATACACAACCAGGTTAGATATACAATAAACATACCTTTATATCAGGTGCTGATTAACTATTTAAGGCAGCTTATATATGATAAGATAAGTTAAGATGTTTATTGCATCAAAATGTCCATTATGGACAGCATGCATACATACATTTAGACATAGTCGTATACATTTGATAATACATGTACGTACCACATAGACAACACAATACATTCATACAAACAATATACTACATGAATATCAAAGGGGTTTCAGTTAGACGTAGTTGCCACCAATTTTGATTTAGCTCTCTTATCAAAAGCCAAAAACACATATATAGCCACTGCCTTGGCAATCAATTTTGGTAGGTTAAACAGATTAAGAAAATTGTAGGAAATCTTAGGATTTTCTGAGAAGGCTGGATATAAATGGGCTTGGCGTATTTCTTCATACTTGCAACAGTATAGCAAAAAATGTTGCTCGTTTTTGATCGAGTTTAAATCGCAAATTTTGCAGAGATGCTGATTAACAGGAATTTTTTATATGACAAAATTTATTGTTTCCAGTAAAAGTGTATTAATATAATGTTATATTTTGTTATAATTTTAATAGTATGGTATATTAGTTGGTATTGGTATATCTATTATAATGATTCTATATCCATTAGCAAGACCAAAATTAAATGTAAGTTTATGTATTCTTAAGATTATACCCAGATATTAAACCTATAATTAATTGATTATTAACTGGATCAAAATCAGTAACAAGTATATGGTGGGAAACAGTAGATTGTTAGAAGTAATTTGATTTCTTTCTTTCCATTTTGAACTAGTTTTGTCATAATATTATATTTTGTAGTATAAATTTATGTTTGGCATTGTTTTGAAGTATAGTTATTGTTTTGTATTTTGTAGTATCATTATCAACCAGGTATTATGATAGTACAACCAGATAAAGGTATCAATTTTCCAGCAGCAGAATATATTAGTGATACTATAGTCCTTAAAGCAACTAGTGGTATGTTAACTTTTGGTCCTTTTATTCTGGGCCAAACATTGTTAAGGGAGAGATATTGAAATAAGCTATGAGAATATCTCATAAACCATTCAAGGTCCTATTACAGTAGTTATGTCTCTTACTAATTAGAAATTTTGCAAATTTAATCATTTGTAACTAATTTGAATGAGTTTTTGATTGAAAGTGTATTGAACAATGTCATATATATTTTATATTATATGTACTTTATTTATAGAGAGAAAAAGTTATACTATGATGTATAAATAAGACCCTTGTAATAATTTATAATTGTTTCTTTCAGGGGGTAAAAGAAGATCTGTGATATTTGATTTTTCTCATATTTCGAGTTTAGATTATACAGCTGTATTGGTGAGTAAATGATTTGTATTATATCAAACTTGATTGACATCATTAAATGTTACAAACATGTGGCTGGCTACTTATTCAACTGATTAAGATACCCACTCATCCATCTAATTCAAAACACCCATAGTATTTACTAAACATCAAGTGATTTTTTTGATGTTCTAAAGCCGCGTTTCTCAACCTGGGGTGAATTCACCCCCAAGGGGAGAATGGCTAGCATCTAGGGGGTGAATGACCACACTCTCAGTAACTTCAAAAATGATCATACAAAGGTTGTGTAGTTGTGATTAGCACTCTCAAACACTGTCCCGAGAATAAAAAAAAATCGTTTATGACAATCACCAGGAGCAAATTTCGCACTGAACTGAAAACAACGTATTTTCATTAAAATATAAATTTGGTGATTATTGAATCTCACCTTCGATCCGTATTCATTCCATATTCAATGTCAATGTGGTCAGGGGGTGCAGGCCCGTGCAAGGATCCACGGTTCATGTCGGATGGCTTCTGTAGAAAAAGGCCATTTTCAAGTTCCTATGAAACGCCTGAAGAGTGCCTAAAATGGCTGGAAATCACATTTCCGGGCTCCAATTTCTAAAAATTTCCTAGGGGGGAGACCCCCCCCCCCCTTGACCCTCCTCGACGGGCTTCGCGCCTACGGCCATCACGGTTACCAGCTTCGACAGCCACGGCTCCGCGGTCAGTAACCTCCCCAAAACTTTGGGGGTAAATGGGTTGGTTGAGAAGTCATTTAGGGGTGAGCGATGAAAAAAGGTTGAGAAACGTGGTTCTAGAGGATGAGGCATAATTAATTTGCAGATAACTATGATAGGTGCAACTCATTGATTTTTATGCTTTGTAAGAACATAGAAATAAAGTTGATCATGTCATTTTTTTATCAGGATTTACCGGCATCATTTTCCCTTGTCAGGGACAGCTGTCTATAGTCGTTCAGATAGATAGAATAAATGAGGGTCCGTGCACACATTGACATGCCCGTAAAAGATCCCTGGGCACTGTATGGCATATGCCCCGTCTTCATTTGCCCAGTAGGACATTAAACTCCAATTACTTACATTATGGTTTTAACAAATTTACATTATGGTTTTAACAAATGTATATTTTAGGCTATAGAAGAATTAATGGTAGATTTAAAACAACATAAATTAGAAGTTGTGTTATGTCATATATCGGTGGGTATTGTACTTTTCTCACATAAGCACCTCATTAAATAGTTATAAACAACTTTATTTTTCGAAAAAAAATCAAGAAATTTACCTCACTAAATTGAAAAAATATATAGAGAAAAAGTCTACAAAGTCTGAGGTGAATGTGCAGGCTTGAGGAATGAAATGAAAACTTCTAACTCTAAATAGATTCACCTTCAGTATGAAATATTTTCTATTTACTATTTATATTTTATTCATTTCTTGGATTTTTTCTTTTTCATAGTCATCAGTGTTAAAAGTTATACAAAGAGCTGAGATACCCAATTTAAGACTCTATTCAACTATTGCAGAAGCTACTGATGAAATGTATGTAAAAGGTAAGAATCCTTTTTCTAATTAAATTTTCAACTGTCTTGCGGTTCATCACATGCACACATATTTCATACCGATACATCATCTTTCAATACATGGATAAAATGAACTCCTTCAATATTCAAAAATCAGTATAAATTTGATTCACTGTTGGTTGGCTAGTGAGTATACTGGGCTGACCAATCAGTGTTCTCAATACAAATAACCATGGTAAATGTTGTGCAGTAATGGTTTGTTGAATGTATTAATTTAGAACTAATAAAACAAAACTTTTTGTAGAGATGTTGTCCTTGGTCATGTAACCTGGATGCATATTAATTGTAAATTAGTCTGCTATTGGTCTAATCTGTTCACATCTCCAAATGGTATTACACAGTGGGGTGTTGCTGATAATTAGTTTATTACTTATAATTGATTGTTTGTTTTTAGATGAAAGTGAACCTACAGAAGATGAAGAAAGCCAACCATTAATAGGACGTGTATAGTGATGTCCATACCACAAAACACAAAGTAGCACAAACCAACCATCTTAAATAATAATAGACATCGTGAAAAATTAACAAACTGAGTTGTAGATGGACTAAAGAAATGAATGACCACTCCACATATCTATATTTATATTTTTCAATTTGGGTGTACCTAAAAATTTAAAGGTGATCACTAGTGGCGGGTCTAGCCCCCCCCCCCCCCTTGCCCATACAACAGCATAAAAATTCAGTTATTATACTGTTTCTATGAAACGTGTAAATTTGGATTCCCGACCCTCCTCCTTCCCATACCTTATATCCTGCGTCTGCCACTGCCAATCACAGACAAAATATTTTTGTTGTGATCACATCACACACTGTTTTTACTATTCAAATATTCCCAGTCATTATTTCAGGGCTATTTTTGGTGCAGTTTTGAAAACTATATATATATATTACCCATTATCTATTTATTTAGAGATATTATTTGATTTGATTCATTAAATATTAGTTGAAGATACATTATGGGAGATTAGATAAAGAGCTGGCAGTTCTCATTATAATAGTTAAAAACTAAATAATGTAAAGGGAATTTGTTAAAATTTCAGTCAAACTGATCCACTCTGAATCGAGAATTTACTGATTGAATTTTTGACCTAGCCTCGATCATATTACTTAGTCGGTACGATAAAAAACATAGTCTCGCTTATCCATTTCATGAATAAATCATGAATGAAAGTGGTGCAGCAAATTGGATCCTAATCCAGTAAATATCACAGGCTAGGGTTCACATCAGGAGTTGATTATAGTCTGGATAAGTTAATTAATGTCTAATTGATAATTTAGATAACATTTCAGGCCTCATGAAAGACCTGCAATAGGCAGATTTAGCTCTTGCATAATGTATGTTCAAATATCTCATAGGAAAAAAATAACAAAACACATTTCAGTAGTTTTAAATGAAAATTTAGTTTGAATATTTTTGTGAGCTTTTTTGTTATTTACCCGAAAAGGGTCATGTGGTTGAATATTGCTGTTAATATCTTTTAATCATTTCATAGTGATATATACTTGATGAACCAGCCATTTATCTTGATATCAATATTTAAAGATGACCTTGTATTGTTATTTGTTATCAGTTGTCCTTCAGTCAGTTATCAAATTACTAATATCCTTGGTACATGAAGTACTGCATAATTACCTTCAATGATCTCTACTTTCATAAAAGTCATAACTCATATCCTTAATTAATTTAAGGATAAGTTGCATCGAAATATTGGGGGTTGGATGGCCGAGTTGGGAGCATGTGCAAGCTGTATCATAAGGTCTGTTATTGGGTCAACTGGCGTGGTTTTGATTCTCCATTTGTACTAACAAGGAGTAGGGACGCCTGTCCAACCTTGTGGATTTTCTCCAGGTTCCTTGGTTTCCTCCCACTGCTAAACCCCCTAATCGGAAGCGAATTATTTAAATAGAATTGAAACATGTGTTAGTCTCAAAATGACCTAGTTTGTGTGGAGTGGGCGTTTAACCCCATTTCTCTCTCATCGAAATATTTTATATTTGTTAGTTAGCCATTTTTAATAGAAATTTTTGAAAGTAATCGAATACAATGTGCCAGAACAATGAATTAATAATACAATATTATTTGCGTATGTAGAAAGAGTTGTGGTTTAAATGTCGACAGCGAGATATTAAGTAATATATTGATACTCTGTGAGGGCCTATCACTAGTGACCTTTAAACAACTTAAAACACAGATTACACTTTAACGCACACATGCATTTTTATCATATCATCATATGACCACCATCTTATACCATTGGCAAGTGTCTGTACCATTACCTACTTGAAATAATGGTATGCCAATTAAAATCATGACCCTACATCTGTATTTAAGCTCATTTAATATATTTAAAGTTAATCAACATTTCCCCTTTGTGTATTTAAGCCAAGCTTATTTCAGGTATATCAAGCACAATACAATGAATTAATTATAGTAACCTGCAATATCATAAAGCACAATAATTTAGCATGGCATGCATAAATATAATGAGCATATTGTCAACGGAATACCACATTAATATTCACATTTTATATTGTATGTAACTTATATTTTATTTCACGAAATGGCAGTTTTTGCAGAATCTACTGTGCTCTTGACTTCGAAGTTTTATTTTTTTACTATTAAGAGCTATATCATGGCAATTTACAGCAAATCAAATATTATTTGTATCAGGTACTTTTCATTTTAGATGTCTCCCGCTTTTTAAAGAAAACAAGGGACTATTAAAATAAATTTGTCTGTTCATCATGTATTTAGAAAATAATAACTCTGCTTCTAATGTTAGAATGTTTAAAGTTTGTGACGGTGAGTATCACCTGCTTAGGTTGGGCAGATAAAAGTAATTTGATTGGTCAAGACTTTGGTTCTGAGTGAGAGTGATGAAACTTATTGAATACATTTATAGCAGCCATAATTTCAATAATGAGCATTTTCAACTCAGATTAAGTAGAGTGATTACTTGATGCTTTAAAGAAAGATATATGTACAAGTAATTTTAATGAGTGTCATGTTTACTTTGTTTGTTAAGGCGGGGGACATCAATCTCACTGTTGGCTTGCTTTTTATAAAGCAGGATTCAAATGTATTGTGGAAAAATTGGACTCGTTGTTTTTATTATACCCTCTTACATTCTATTTATTTTAATATGCGCCATTAAATTGTTATTTTATGTGAAACAAGGCGATGTTATGATTTATTAAGTTTATTTGTTGATTATTATATTTTGATATTTTGTACATATTTGGTGATAAAAAAAAGCAAAAGCTTTAACGGTATATAAATTGACAAAAATCATAAATAAACCTCATAGTTATATTTTAGTTTTGGTCAGTTTTGTAGAATTTGAAATAATCACATTATGTATAGGATAAAGCCAGAGATTGAGGTTATGCTGGAGAAACTGAAGTCAAGAACTTTATCTTGCTTATATGTACGCAAAATGAGAATATCCCAAATTCGTGTAAGAAAATCCTTTATCATGTTATCTTATGGAAAAAAAAACCTACCATGGAAGAATAACCTGCTACAGGTTTAAAGAAAAAAACTTTCAGAAGAATAAACTCTCCCCTGTATATATTCAACGCTGCCCCAACTTTCAGACCACAAGTTATTCCAGGCATAGAAATTATACCCCAAAGATCAAAGAGATTTACCGTAATAGGTTTATAAGTGTATCAGTATGTTAGTCAGTCCATCCACAATATCTTACGAAGGAAAACAATTTCCGAGCTGTGAATCAAGCTATTCTTTGTACCAGAGAAAACTTGCAAATTATTCCACTGGTCAGAGGTTGGTCAAACATCCCTACAAGTGCAAGCAAAACAAAGAAATAATTGATACTTGAATCAATCAACCGACTGCATTCACAGAATTCACTTTAACCTCCAGATATATATATGTCCATAAGAGTAAGACTTGGGCTCACCAAGAACTGTTTGTCTCCGATGGTGACAATCTGTTGGGGTAAAACACTAGCAACCCAGATTTCTCATCACTGAAAGTTTTGTCGATAATAGCATGTGGTGAACATTATTTGAGTTTCCTACAAATAGATACTAAGATTTGAAGGTTTTAATGTGTTTTATTCAAGCCAAGATCACACAAACAATGAGAATACTTGTGATTAGCCAAAAACAAGATATAATAATAATAATAGATGTTTATAAATACAATCCTTCAATTAATATACAATCAATATAAAAAAATATCTCTTATCACTCTTTAAAAATACATGAGAAATAATTTAAACTGGTTAATATTAGATAACAGTCCATTTGCTGACAAAATAAAGGTAGAAAAACATGAATAGCAATAGCTGAAAACAATGAAAAGGAGATACCTCGTACACCTACATTAGTTAATCAAGAAAAAAAAATGAATTCCCTCCCAAATTGTAAATATAGTTTAATATTGCAATTTATTTTCAAATATTAAGAGTTTTCAATAGTTCTATATCCTTATAACCAATTTTTGTACAAAATAACATAAATATGTATACATATATTAATTTCTTGTCAAATCTTTTAATTTGGGCTTGCCGGTATCTTCTTATATATGTTCATATATACATATATATAAAGACATTGTAAACCAATCAACCGACACAACAGGACATATTATTTTTACAACATGTTCACAACACACAAAAAACATTAAAAATATTAACAAAATTAAACTATGAGATTCTACTAAAGAGAGATTCTAACTACTGAGTATTAATAGTTTTTGTAAAATACTAAATAATACTTGTTTACTAAACATAAACTTCTATATATATATACAGATTTATGATATAATAGATGAAGGGAGATCATCTCTAAAAAATTTCTGGGCGATTGTTTTGAGTTTTCTGATCCTCATGAAGTGTGTATTACCATAAATCATTAAGATGGCAAAATGTCCCCATAACATGAATTAGAAAATGCCACTCTGATTCTTGAAACAAAGTCTGCCAAACATCACATGTATTTCATAACTCTTACATTTTTATACTTTAGTTTAAATTTGACAAATTATTGCTCAATTATCTATAATTACTTTCAAAACAAACATTATCTAAAACAGGGCTCTTGTTTCAGTCTTATTTGTCGGTCTTGATTGACTGGTAGTGTAATTGACCAAATAGAGAACATACCTGTTCGTCAATTTGCATGTCACAAAATTTGAATTTCATAAAATTGAATTTATTGTTTTTATGTGTAAAACACTGAAAAATATGTACAAACAAATTGACATATTTTTTAAAAAACAGTTTCCTTCAATAAAGTAAATAAGATACCTAAAAAAATTGAGTCACTTGTCAAAATTTTTAACCGAAAGCCCTGATTTAAACAAAATGAATGTTTAAAAATTAAAAATTGTTATTAAGTAAAGATTAAATGAAAATCTGAAAGTATTTATACACAAAACAATAGACAGAGACATAGTTCAAATACTGAACTTGAATAAATTATAACAAGTGATTTATACAATTTATAGGAGATCATCCATATTAAATATGTAACAATGGACAATGTCAAGAGACACACAAGTTTACCATGATTAGTGTAAATGTAAAATAGTACATAACATTAATCTTGCAAAAGAAAAAAAAAAGAAAACTAAACCCTAAATTTTATGGTGAAGATCAGGTTCCATGTAACAAGAAACTATTCATGATAATAATGCAAACTGTTGAGAGTTTGAATCAATACCTATTGAAATAAATTTATTTTATAGCTGCTGATTGTCATTTGAGAGATTCTGAATACTTGCGAACTGCATTACTGTGAAAGAAGCTCAAAAAAGAATTACAGTCAAAAATTGGTTCAATTAGAATATTGTAGATCTTTTGACGTCCTCTACAAATAAGCCGGCACAACCTCTACAAATAAGCCAGCAAAACCTTTATGTTTCGAATAAAATCTCTTTTAATGGGCTTCTTTTGATCTAAATGAATCTAAGCTGGAAGATTATATCTGTTTTCTCATCTAATGTGAAATAATCAATAAGCATGGATTAAGTAGAATAAAATTTTAAATTGTCCTAAAAATATCAATGACAATCAGTCACATTCAAACCACCAAGAATTAAGACAAGTTAATCAGACAATGACATCATTGATATAAACATAATCGATCATATAAATTGACTATGATTGTTCTAATGTTTTGAATTTGTATACTTATTGCTGATACAGGTATATGATTTACTCCTTTCTTTATTTGCGTATGTAACTATAATAGAACATATCAAAATTAATGTGACTGATCATGCTTTGTATTTACACATTAATATCTTGCATACATTACCCTCTTGCTTTACACAGTTAAGAAATTGAATGTATATTTGATATACTACTATAAATAAACTAAATAATAACATAAATAAAATATCTACAGCAGAAAGTCAACAAAATACTTAGTTTTTTTTCAAGAACCATTCACTCCTTTGATCAGACAAAATTAATATGATAGTATTAAAGTTACATGTAACACAAAATAGTAGCATGACATATACTTCTATTGTCATGATAAACTTTGAATCTTTCTATACTAAGTACAGTACAAAAATACCAAAACATTAAATATTCATACATTATTCATACATGACAATATTATGGTGTGTTTTAATTGGCAATGTACATGTCACATCTAGACTATTCTCTATGGAAGAGGAAATCAGATATAATAACTGCTAGACATTACAGTATAATGGTAACTTGAATACTCCAGTCTTCATCAAACAGATTCTAAATTATTTTTCTGTTTTCAATTGGCCTATTCATGCGTATTTGGTGTATCAAGACAACCATGCTCTATGCTCTGATTTGTACTAATGCCTATTTTCCCTTTCAAAATTATACAAATTTATACAGACATATTTAGTCTTGTGTATATCTAAAAATCTGAATATATTTCAACAGGTAAAATGTCTATATAGTGTACATTATATCTACAAGTTTATATAAGTAACTGTCTTATGGAATATTATGATATGTTTGCTTCATCTGTAGCTTTACTTTATATTTTGTGGATCTACAACTATGGGAAAATAACAATTTACCCTTGATTAAGAATGTAACAGTATCCTTGACTAGGGTATATATTATTTGGCGACAGATGATTAGAAAGTAATGTGAACTTTAACTGACCAAAACTTATATTGGGATTGATTGACGTTAATAGATTTTGGACCAATATCATTTTTGGTGAGATTACTATTGTGTAAATTGTGTTGTGACTGTCTTTATATGACTTTCATTCTGGAATATTGGACCTTTAACAGAGAAAAAATATAAATTGTATTACCCTTATTTATATTAATTTTAGTAAAAGAAATAACATTTCTATAGTTCAATAAAGACTCAAACCTGAGCCCTGGTAAAAATCAATATAGATGTGCAGGATATCATTCAATGATATCTATAAATGTACATATCCTAATATGTAATTAAAAGAGTCAATATCAGTATTGTTATTGTTATATAAATTGTTAAAATAAGCAGAAAGCAATTGTACACATTTGTTACATACCAGTGCATTCATAATGATAAATTAAAAAGACAATTTACCACTAAAGTCAACAAAGAAAAAAAAGTAAGTTAATTTTAAATAAAATGTGTTTTTATAATATATCATGTGGTTTCAAATATTAAAAAAAAAATCACAAACTATTTCATTCTATTTACAACTCCATCATAATATAGAGTTTAATTTCAAGACTGAAATTTCCACATAATATATATATAAATAATAATTCACTTGAAATGCAAATAAATGTAAATATAAATACTTGTTCATAAATTAATAAACAAATATGTGCAGGAAAAAGAAAATTTGGAAATGAATTTCAAGAATATTCACAATTTAAATTGGATCACAATTTAATTAAATTATGGAAAAAGTGAAATAAATTAAGAATAAAATTACACTGAAGCACTTGGTTACCGACTTTTGAAAAACAATAAGGTTACAACTTATGAAACACAATAAGGTTACTGACTTATGAAACACAATAAGGTTACCAACTTATGAAACACAATACTTTAAATTATAAATTAATAAGAAAATAACAAACTGTGAAATGATATTTTATGGTTATGAAGTACTCTCATGTCGAGTACCTCGAGCACTTTTTCTTTTACTTCGCTTCACAATCTCGTTGAAGTTGAATGGCTGTAAACAGAAGGCCTGTAATAGACAATAACATGTATGATTATTTTATGTATTACAAAATATTTATATAGCACTGTCCTTAGAAACAATAGTAAAAATGGAAAACATTTTCTTGCATAGTTTTTAAAAATATCTTAACATTTATTTCAATAGGTTTTTTTTTAAAACAAAATACATAAAGTTTAATAACCACTTTCCCAGTTTGTAACTTATACATTTTCAACTAATTCACAAATCCAATATCATCTTTGCACTAGTTTTATTCATTATTGAGACCCATTAACTGCCCAACACTCATCACTTTATTAGTCACCTTCAGATGAATATAACACTTATCAACCCAAAGGATCTTTAAAGGGATCTTTTACATGTACATCAATATATACACAGCTGGACGTGTGATTTTCGCCTATCATATTGAATAATCACACGCACCTAGTATAGTTTGTCAACCCATGTCATGATTTGAACCCAGGACATTCTTGTTAAGAGGTCAGTGCCCTATTGCTTGACTACTCCTCCCCCCCCCCTCCTGGAGAAATAGAACACTGATCACCTCTGAATGAATGAGTATAACATTGTTCCGGAGCTAATATCAACCCAGCACTACTGCACAGTTGATGGAAGGAGCGACTAATGCATCCACAGAGATAGGGAAGTATTATTTACAGATAAAACATGTTTAAGAGTTAAAATTATAGAAATAGAAATAAAATAAATATATTATATAGATCAACATACTTAGAATATAGAAATTATAAACACACAAAGCATGCATATGTGCAAAAAAAAAAGCATATCTTTATTACATGAAAATTTGTTTGAATTGTTTCTGTGTCAGTTCCAAACAGGATTAAAGATAATAAACTTCAATACTAAGAATTGTAACTACCTTTCAGATTATAAAATTTCTAGCTTGTCACATCAAATTAACATCATTATATAATAGTCAACTTTATCTTGTCAGATATAATCAAATGAACAGTATAATATATCAGGAAAAGACCCAAATTAAATTAGAAATTCTTTAAATAAACTACTTATTTGCAAATATTGTAATAGCTTCAAAAACACTTTTACCAGTACATCAGTATCCATAAGGAACAATGGATTTCAGGAATCGTGATAATTTAATCTGTCCACTCTATTTGCCTATGTATTAATTGTAGTGATTGTGAATATATTAAAAGAATGACTAATATTTTTTTTGTAATCCATGCAGTAAGAACAGCAGTGAACAACTGGTATTCAGATGTACTTATACTGTATTAGAAATGTTAGTACTGTATCTTAATAATAATTCATGACTTAGAAATAAAGCTAAGCATCAAGCTTATTTGCGTACCGTAAAACCAGTCTTACATTGACGTCGCCTTCAGTCCATTATTTTCTGAGATGTCAAGTTCACTTATGGCGATTTCACTTTGGGCAAGAACAAAGACCTGGGAAAATACACATATAACATGCAACTAAGAGGAAGGAAAATATATATGTTTTTAACCATGCAATGACAATATAAGATGAAATGTGTACACAAATAGATGAAGATAGGTTGCCAGACAAAAAAACATATACCCACAGCAGATAAGTCACCAGAGCAGCCCATAAAGGCAGTCACAGTTTTATCCTTTTGTAATTAATGTAAGTTATAAATACAAGGCACTAAATCTGATCAAGGGCAACCACTTAAAATTAATTATATGAATTTATTAAAAATTTGATAGGCGTCTAGTAATAGTTCTTCCTATCATTATCATATGTAAAACATAGATCAGTCATCAGGTTTAACCTTTAGCGCAGAGTTTAAAATCACTGAATATTAAAAGGCTTCTTGTCTCATGAAAATAAACACTGTGTATAAATGTGGATAGACGGATGGGGTGACAACAATATACAACCATACTTCAATATGAGTGCATAAAAATAACGGAAAAATTACAATAAGACAATACAGAGTTGATTTTAAAAACAAATGATTTAAATTAGAAACAAAAATAACCCAAATTATTTGTGTGGCGGCACAAGAAAAAGAAAAAATTTTGGATGTCACGCTAGCCCACTGTGTGATATATGCCAAAATACAATGTAAACCATTATATAGTTCCATTTTCCATTCTTAATGTATTTTTGAAATACAAAATACAAAGTTCATTCCCTTAATTGTCTCAGTTATTCGACTTTTACGTCGTTTTGTGTCGATTGCACACTTAAAGGTGAAATTAGGACTATACTTGCTGAAAATAACATCTATTTAATTGATTTTGATCAAGTTTCAAAAACTTTTCAATAGAAAGAAGTCTTTTTTTTTAAAAATATGTCAACACTAGTCATCTTCTATTGTTTACAAATAGTCCAAGATGTCTGCACCAATGTGGAAATATGATTGCTTGGCATTTAAAACTCCCTTAAAGACTCCAAGACACAGTAACTAACCCAAAACACAGAAAATAATTCTTAGCGCAAAGATAATTATTGTATTCTTATTTATAAATAAGATACATTGTGATAATCATAAAAATTAGTACTATAAACTGTTCATAAACTTTGAAATATCAACATTGTTTAAATTGCATGGTTTCTATTTTTATTTTTCTTGTGTTTCTTGTGTTATTTTCTTGTATAAAATGATAAAATATTAACTGATTTTGACAATCTATAGATTATTTTGATTCCCAATTTGCACACATAAAAAAACCCCATGATTTACCATGTGAAAGGTTTTGTCATGCCGCCACACATTTATCTGTAAGATTCGACTAAATATGTGCATTGGAAAGCCAAAGAATAATTGACAAGAAAGAAATAAACATTATAGTAATGAATGTATAAGTAATGTTACCTGGTCTGTTGGCAAAAGTGAAAACTCTTCAGCAGGATTTGTGATCACATATCGCTTAGAGGATGGACTTTTAACAGATTCACTTGTGTCCCGGAATCGATACAGTCCAATACACAATATACCATAGTTTCTTAAAGCATGTACAAACATATCTCCATATCTACCATCAGTCTATAATAGAAAAGCCAATTATTCATAACAAATTTATTGGAGAAACATTAATTTTGATTTAACAAGATATTTTGAATCTTTTTATAAATTTTTCGCTTTCTTACAACAATTAGTACAAATAAAATGTGAATAAAATATCCCAGGCCACCTCAACTGTAATGCATGGTCATTAACGCAAAAAATCCTGATTAAAATTTCATCATATGACTACTGGTAATTTGACAAAGTGCTGGAGTTTTAAGACAGAATCTCACAAAATGGGGATTGCACTAAATTGTCAAGAATCTCGTGTCTGTAAAATGAACTAACCCCAAACTGTGCTAGTGGACCATCAAACAAGGATATTTGAGCTACTCTGCATCGGTCTCGATTAGCTAATACTGCTGGAGTACAATAACCTCCCCTCATACCGGCACCTTCTGCTAAAATCTGTTCTAATTCAGGAGTTGCACCTCCTGTTATTAATGTTCTGATTAATGTCAGAGCATTATCATTGAAATAACTCTGAAAAAAAGAAGCAAAATTACAATTTAACCAACTCATTCCTGTACATAAACTATTCATTTTAATTGTGATCTACACTAGATAAACTTAAACATGTAAATTAATGTTGCTATTCAATTCGACTTGTAAAACATATAAATTAGTGATGCTATTCAATTCGACTTGAATTCATTTGGAGTATATATCATGATTTCATTCTTTTTAGCTAGGTCATATATGAATCAAAACATTGTACTGTTTTCTTTATCACCACAATTATAATGTAGAGATTCACTTACTGTACTCATTAATGAATCAAGCACACTAACAGCAAAAGCTGTACCACACGCAAACGGCTGTGTCATATATAATTCTGTATCTGGATCATCATCATCATCTTGATCTAAAAACTGCACATTAGAATCATTGGCTGAAAAAAGCATAATACCAATACATAATAGGTCACAACATTCACAAAATAACTACAAATGGTTTGAAGCTTGAGTATTGAATGTAAATTCCCATTCCCTAGGAGTATGGTTGTCTGGCAATTACTATACATCTGTTACATCCCTCTAAATAACATGAAACAATATTGAAAAGATAGGCTGGCACTGCCAGGCAGGATACGCCCACATTTTCGAGAGATGGATAGAGAACAAGCAATACCGAAAGTGATTTTTCCTACATCTTTAAGTCCTGTATTTCATATTGTATTGGGAGCAGCCATTTAGTTGGTCAGTTCCAGTCTGATATTCATGAAATTCGAAACCGACAATGATTATGGTGTGACGGTACACAACCTAGAAATGTGACTTTTCATCAAAATCGGATAAGAATTGTGACCTGTAGAGAGTCCACAACCATGATATACCATATTTTTATACTATTCGCGTACAAACAACGACCATTTCGTCCGGCAATTTTTGTATGATTTTCACGAAATTAGAACTCAACCTTCCTAATCAAAATCGAATTAAAATTGTGACCTATACAGGGTCCACAACCATGATATACC
Source organism: Patella depressa (assembly GCA_948474765.1). Classification (NCBI taxonomy): domain Eukaryota; kingdom Metazoa; phylum Mollusca; class Gastropoda; family Patellidae; genus Patella; species Patella depressa. The sequence goes on from OX419718.1 coordinate 25,234,727, forward strand.
ATTTTTTTAACAGTATTCGCGTACAAACGGCGGCCATTTTGTCTGTCAATTTTGGTCCAATTTTCCCGAAATTCAAACTCAACCTTCCTTACAGTGTAACGGTGATATAATCAAACGTTTTTTTAAATTGGATAATAATTGTGACCTCCAGAGGGACCACAAGCTAAAGAAAGGGGGATTTTGCGTATAACCAGGGGCCATAATTCAGGAAGTTACGATCCGATATGCGCAAATATCGAAAAGAACCAAGATCTTTGGGTTATAACCATGAATTTCAAGTTTGATCAAAATCGAATTAAAATTGTGACCTTTACAGGGTCCACAACCTTGATATACCATTTTTTAACAGTATTTGAGTACAAACGGCGGCCATTTTGTATGGCAATTTTGGTCTGATTTTCCCGAAATTCAAACTCAACCTTCCTTACGGTGTAACGGTGATATAATCAAAGGTTTTTTTAAATCAGATAATAATTGTGACCTCCAAGCTAAAAAAAAGGCAATTTTGCGTATAATCAGGGCAGGGTTCGTACACTAAAATGAGAATGAAATTCCATGACTTTTCCATGACTTTCCAGGACCAAAAAGGGCATTTTCCAGGACCAATATTAGAGCATTGCACTGAAGTTTGCCTTTGAATTAAATCTGCACGAATAAGCTAATCTACACTCACATATGCAAAGAAATCAAAATTTTCCAAATTATGAAACTTTCCCTACTAAATTAACTTTTTGATTCAACAAACAATTGGCAAACATTGTTTTACTTCTTGCAATACATCAGCAACTATTTTGCAGGCTTCAAAAAAAAAAAAAAAAAAAAAAAAAAATTCTCTGATTGCAAAAAGTCTGTATAGGAAATGGTTCCAAGTTTCAATAAAATCTGACCATAACTTTCAGAGATATAATTTGACTAAAACTGGAGAAAAAAAAATGATTTGGGATCTGTTAGTTAGGCAGATATGTTCCATTTATTTATTTTACTTTAATAAAATGATTTTTCATATATGGATTTCTTATAAATTATACAATATTTCAATATTGACTTATTTTATTTCCTACTGTGTGTATATTTATTACATGCATGTAACTTTGACACATACGTATGTAAATGTAACTTTGACTGACATAAATGTTATTCAAAACAGAAATTAGTAATGGTATTACTATTATTTATTGAATTATGAGTGTCTGTCAAACTTGTCGAGTGATCTAAAAAAAAATTAAAGCCAGAATATCGACAAACAATGAAATATTTATCAAGAATATTAGTGATAAACCGACGAGAAAGCATATCTGGGACATCAGCTCAGTGCGCATGCCTAATAACCTAACCTGGAGAATTGCTTGTTTCTGATTGGACACTTCAACCATTGACCTTAGCGACCGACCAATCAAATAACTTATTCTTAAAATAACCTCATTAGGTATGCAAAAACATGGTTTTTCTTTCGTACAAGTTTTACAGATTGAATAAATGGGATCAAATTTAGGAGAAAGGGTGATTTACTCGACGGTGAATATTCCATGACTTTCCATGATAAAATACTCATATTCCAGGTTTTCCAGGCCTGGAATTTTCATACGTGGAATTCCATGACTTTCCAGGTTTTCCAGGTAGCGTACGAACTCTGTCAGGGGCCATAATTCAGGAAGTTACAATCCGATATGCGCAAATATCAAAAGGAAGCAAGATCTTTGGGTTATAACCATGAATTTCAAGTTTCATCAAAATCGAATCAAAATTGTGACCTCCACAGGGTCCACAACCTTGATATACCATTTTTTAACAGTATTCGCGTACAAACGGCGGCCATTTTGTATGGCAATTTTCGTCCGATTTTCCCGAAATTCGAACTCAACCTTCCTTAGGGTGTAACGGTGATATAATCAAACGGTTTTTTAAATCGAATAATAATTGTGACCTCCAAGCTAAAATAAAGGCGATTTTTCGTATAATCAGGGGCCATAATTCAGGAAGTTACGATCCGATATGCGCAAATATCGAAAGGAAGCAAGATCTTTGGGTTATAACCATGAATTTCAAGTTTCATCAAAATCGAATCAAAATTGTGACCTCCACAGGGTCCACAACCTTGATATACCATTTTTTAACTGTCTTCGCGTACAAACGGCGGCCATTTTGTATGGCAATTTTCGTCTGATTTTCCCGAAATTCGAACTCAACCTTCCTTAGGGTGTAACGGTGATATAATCAAACGTTTTTTTAAATCGAATAATAATTGTGACCTCCAGAGGGACCACAAGCTAAAAAGGGTGATTTTTCGGACAATCAGGGGCCATAATCCAGGAAATTACATTCCGATAGCCGCAAATATCGAAAGGAACCAAGATCTTTGGGTTACAAACATGCATGTCAAGTTTCATCAAAATCGGTTCAAAATTGTGACCTCTATAGGGTCCACAAGCTAAAAACGTGATTTTTCGTACAATCAGGGGCCATAATCCATGAAGTTTTGATCCGATACATGCCAATATCGAAAGCAGCCGAGATCTTTTGGGGATAAACCTATATTTCAAGTTTCGTCAAAATCGGATAAGAATTGTGACCTGTAGAGAGTCCACAAACAAATTGTGGACGGACGGACGTCCGGACGGACAGGGGCGACGACATAATACGTCCACATGAAAATGTGGGCGTATAAAAAGGGCCATAACTCTGACAGCAATTATTGACATAAGTTGAAATAGGCTTCTTCATCTGATGCATTAATCAAGAGGCGTTTTTGTTTTCGTCAAATGGTGCAGGATATAGGGTCTGGCAATTCTCCTGTATAAAGCACATTAAAGATCTTCACGGATATTGAAATAAGAGTAAGCCAAATCACCACTGTCAGGGCATAGCTCTCCTATAGTACAATGCCTATTAAATCTGAACTTGGGAACCTACAGTCCTCAATGGAAGCAGAACAATAAGAGGTTGTAAGGTAAATATCAGCTGCATCCATAGAAAATGCAAAGTTTGTACAGATCATCAATGTATCATTTCTAGTAAAAAGAGAAAGAAAGAAATGGGGTTTTAAGGTCCATTCGACACAAACTAGGTCATTTCGGGATCAACACACGGTTCAACTTTATTTCAACAATTCGCATGCACGTAGGGGTCCTTAGCAGGGTGAGGAAACTGGAGTTCGCAGAGAAAACCCACGAGGCTGGACAGGTGACCCTACTCCTTGCCACGTACAACTGGGGATTCGAAACCACGCCAGTTGACTCAATGGCAGGCCGTATGATACAGTGCGTGCATGCTAACCATTCGGCCATCCAACCCCACATTTCCAGTAAAAGAAATAAGCTCAATAAAATATAAATCCTGACTATGAAAAATATGTAATTAAAGCACATACCAAGTTCAGTAATAAGAGGTACATTAGATCCACATATTGAACCTCTTCTTGAGGTAGGTCGACTAGCTGGACTCCCTAATGGTGAAAACCCAGCCGGTAAAAAGGCTAAAAAGAAAATAACTACATTTAAATAAAGTTAATGTTAAACCATGAATTGAGGTTAATTATACTCTTAACTTATGATATTGTTAGCTTTAAAAATCTCAACTGATATCTTTTTCTTATGAGATACTCACCTGAATTAGTTGGTGCGGATGCTTGTATTAGGCCAATAGAATCATCAAAATTCATAGCTTTTATATTTAATGAGCATAGAATTGCTTCTTTGTCAACTAAATTAGGATCGTCCATATTTTTATCTTTAGCAGACACAATAACACACATATCACACAAATTAACATTTACTGCCCGTAAATTAGCTCGATTTAATGGTGAACCCTGAAAAAAAATATAATCTTATTCAAACCACTCAGATGTTATCATATAAAACTTGAGGCACATGTTCAGGTGGGCTACCAGTCATTTGAAACTCCACACAAATGGACTTTTCCTTCTTGTCTTTGCCACTGAATAGCTACAGGTAATATCATTTGATACATACACTATTAGTTATCAACACAAGTTAAAATTCCTTTAGTCTGCTTTTACATACTGGTCGCCCTGTATAGGGTATTTGGCATATGTTTAGAGGTTTATGCAAATACTTGTGTTCAGACAACAGGAATATGCTTAGCAGTTTACTATACGCGTATACATGGTATCATGTCTGTTCATTTTTTTTAGCGTATTTTTGCTGCAACAACGAGTAAATTCTATGAAGTGAGAGGAAAATGGTGCATGTGTATTGAAAACAGGCTGACTCAAAGCCTGACCTTCACACCACACTGCTTCAAGCCTCCGCAAGTAGAAACCAAGTCAATGTTTTTTCCTCTTCTTCTGATTCCTCCATTCTGTTTGGACATGAATGAGGGTACCAGAAGTGGTGGGGAAGATAACCAACCAGGCAAGTATAACAACGTATAGATGCCATGTAAATCACCACCAAATACTGTCCTGTTTTTATTATCCTCAAATATATATTTGACTTCAATTGCAGTCAATTCCAAAATAATAAACTTAACTTACTGGTAAAATGGATAACTTAGGAAAATTCTGTAATGTTTTCCATTCTCTTTTAATATAATCTAAATGTCCCACTATAAATACATGTTTAAGTTCTTCGTAGTGAAAATTGCTGGCTCGCAATGGCATTACTAGATTTCTGATACCTATTAAAGGTGAACCTGCATCCGCAAATAAACAAACAATTATATGGTTGTGTAGACCTGACATAGCTGCCTTATTGCGGTCCTGAAAAAGAAACCCACACAATAAGATATATTTCAATTTTTACTATCTTTTATATATTTAAAACCGTTGCACTATTAGTTTACTGTTAACAAAATAGCAAAGTCCTTTTTTTATCTTTTGCATTTTTAAGGAAATGATCCCATTATAAACGTTTCTAGTTTTATTCTTTTTTGAAAATAATATATTTAAGAAACAAAAGAATTTGTATACCATGACCACACTTTCTAGTTGCCTATCAGGACACCAATGAAACATTCCAGTAGAATCAAACCGTCTCTGTTCATCTTCAAATGTTTTATCACTATCTGTTGTAGGAAGTGGGGAAGGGGTAGTTCGTGGCAATTCTTGTTTACCAGTTAACTGTGGCCTGTAATTAAATTGGTTCTTTATTTACATCATGAGTCTATCATAGCATACAAACAATTTTCATCAAAAATTTAATTATAATATTCGAAACCTCATAACATATAATTAATGTACACAAACTTTTTGCAAACTTTAATACATGTACAAAACACAAAACAGTATATTAAAAGATAATAATGGACAAGCAAAACAAAAATAATACAAACAATAATACAAACAATAATATATTTGAGATAGTGACAGCACACCAGTAGAAAGATTTAAGCCAGTCTCCACATAAAATGGAATTGTAAAATGAAAAATCTAACATTTTCAATGATGTCTTGGTAATTAATTTAGAAGTGTAGTCTAGCCTTTAACCTAATCTATCATAATATAACATATATATCATGAAACAGATCTACCAAGCTTTCAACGACTTGTATATAAATTAGTACAGGTATTGAAGACCATGAGTGATTTTGTGCTAATACAAATATTTAACTAAAAGATCTATTCAAATCCTAGACTTTGATAATTCAATAGTGGCACACTTGTTGAAACTGAAATCTAAATGTTATCAGCATATACACATCTAATTAGAATAATGTGCAATAGTTGTTCTATTGTGTCTAATATTGAATCTAAAGAAGATTGTTTTTCGATGATCGAATAGTGGCATATCTGTGTTGAAACGGAAATCTAAATGATGTCAGTTTATAAACAGCTTATTATAAGAATGATGTGCAATGGTCACAATTGATCAATTAGCTGTTCTAGTGTGTTTTAGATTGAATTTAAAGGTTGTTTTTGAAAGAATGAAATTGTTTCATATGTCTCAATTAATTTGAAATATGAAGGTGCTAGCTAATTCACTGCATTTCACTGTGTCGATAGGGCTACTACAGTATGTGATATCAAAGTATTTTCTCTTACACTTCATCATTTTCAATGCCAAGTAATTTACTAGTATTTTCACCAGTATAACTCAGCTCTAAAGACGCATGACTAGGAGATCTCTGCTCAGTACTTAATGGCCTCTCCTCAATTTGGTCTATAAAAGATCTCTGACTCGATGTCTCTGCACTATTAGATCTTGGTGCGATAAGCTCAACTTGAGTTTCAAAACTATATAAATTCAAAATAAAGAGAAGTTTTAATTTCGTATCCAATAATTCCTGGACTGAGTTGAGAAATAAGTAATAGTGTTATAAGAATAAAATGTTAATTGTGTACAACAAAAAAGTTAATAAATTCAACCGATACCATTCCAAAACAAAGAGAAACTATCACCGTACTGTAATAATTTTAGTTATTATTGGTAGTAAGGAAGAAATGAAAGATGTTGAAATTATGAAGTTATAAGTCCTGTTTTGATATTAATGTATACAGTTATACATGTACAAGACTATCCTCATCCGGTATTACACAAGGACATGAGGCGTACCAACCTTCTATCATGTTTCCCTATTGAAAACAGATATATAGAAATTACCAGGAATAAATAAAGACAAATGTTTTGACCAGATTAAAAAGTAAAGGTTTGTAAAGACACCCGAGACCATTCAGTCACCAACCACCCTTCCAACTATATAAAATACCTGGTTAGGGCTGTTTCTCTCATTTCATAATGTGGAGATGTAAAACTATATCTAAGAAAAGTTTAAATTGAGGTCATGTTTAAATGATACTCATAATGACATATTATTATGATAGATTTACAAATAACTTTTAATGATATAACATAGACAATAACATAGACAAGGGCTTGTCGATGCCACTGACACCCTCACCAGCAGCTAAGTTCACAAGTTCACGTTGCCATACATAAAATCATTGTCTACAAATTATGAACAATACCCCCAAAGTTAAAATATTTTTTCTGCATCACATGCACAAGCTTACACAGTCAAAAAGTGCAAAGCAAGATAACTCTGCAAAAGCACCATTAAAATTTGTATTCCCCAAATAACCCTTTGTGATTGAAACTTCATAATTCTTAAAGGATTCTAGATTATGACCAAATGAGCAATTTCTACAAATTTGAAAAAATAAAATCTATTAATTGTTCATAGGAACAAGGTGAAGGCAATATATGTCCACAATAAATGTGGGCAGACAAAATTTGTTAGAGAACATATATAGGATGACAACACATTTAAAATACATATACATAACAGATTTGGGATTTAATTTTAGCTTTTGAAGATTACTGGAACAATAAGACAATTAGAGGTCAATATTTAGTAAAGGAAAATGTGTACCAAACCCAACAACTGTAACCACAACTTCATAGTCAGAGAAAAAGTATGTTTAACACTGTAAGCTTAGTGTAAATCTAGTGTAATATACTGCAACATCATGAAAAATTACAATTTCCATTTTTAGAAAAATGCAGTTGTGGTTATCTTTAATGTGCTTGGATGACAATCTTTAGTCCTGTTATCTTTAATATTGAAACTCATAACACTGTTATCAGGTTGCATTTAATTAATAGGAATAATAATACTCATAAAAGTAATTAAATTGTTATAAATTGGTGAAAGCTTAAAACTTTAATGTAAGTAATAATATGAAGAATACTTAATTAAAAGAGTCCCTGAAAGATTTACATACTTTTTAGGAATGATTACTAATGTTTTATATGAGAGAGAGAGAGAAAAATGTGGTTTAACGTCCATTCCACACAAACTAGCTCTTTCTGGACTAACATTTTCAATTCTATTTCAGTACTTCGCTTGCAGTGGGAGGAAACTGGAGGACCCGGTGAAGCCTACATGTTGGACAGGCGACCCTACTCTTTGTTACCTACAAGAGTGGAATCAAAACCAAGCTACATGATTCAATAACACACAATATGATCTAATGTGTACGTGTTAAACACCCCCCAATATTTTGTTTGATTAGTCCATTCATTATAAGCTAGATTTAAATTTCCATTGTCTTATACAAGTAAGAAGTATGTAAATATTATTTGTCATATTGTTATTATATCTGTTCATGTTTATATTGTATGCTGTCCTAAATGGACGTTTTGACGCAATAAAATCTTATCTTATCTTATCTACATAGTTTTTAATCTATACGGGGCAAAATCTTAATCCTCTCATTTTTTACAAATAATATCATGTAGAGCAAACCAGGACATTCATTCTTGTAGTCAAATACAATTAACGAACGGTTAATATATCACCCAAATCTGGACAGTAAAAATTACACTGTAGAGATTAATCAGAGTCCTAATAGTCACATGATTAAATGAGACATTAAAAAAAAAATGACTGTAGACATGGGCCAAAAACTATCATTACTGATATTCTAAAAACAGCCAGTCTTTATTCTAGAAAACAACCAGGCATAACAGGCTAAGTCATAGAGAGAAAAACAAGGCATCACAAGCAGAATAATGACTAGCCCTAGTCTACACACTTCTGGTCAAGTCAAGGGCATAAACATAATTAAGCCACGGCTGCTCAATTTTTTTCAGATATCACTTTTAATGATGAAAATTCTGACAGAGACCCTTTGTTTTGTTAAGAAATTAAGAAAATGGGTTTGATTAATTTTATCCAAAATAAAATTAGATATATATATCTGGAACATGCTGAATAATATTATCTGAAATTAAATACTTTTATTAAATATGTGTTCACAGTTAGATAAGTATATGAGGTGGGGGGGGGGTATTTTCATCAGGCATCTACAATGATTTTCTTTTAAGCAAGAGCTACATTATTAGTTTGCTAAATACCTGTTACATTTGGATCGTATGTTCAAAGCCCAGATGCTAGAAAAATAATTTAATTTATCAAATGGATAGAGCTAACCATGAGTATTAAAACTTAAGAGCAACAGAAAAATAATTAAATCTAATTATATCTATTTAATTGTTGCTTCTAGTTCTTCCCATTATGTTCAACATAATCATAATTCCAGCAACTGGGCCCAGATGAATAATCCTAATGTTATAATCTGTCTAGCACACGAAGAGTTTCATTCCAAAATGGGATAAACATAAACGTCAAACTTACTACATTTTTTCAAGACTAATTTGATATCCTTTAAAAAAACATTAGCTCATGATATAGTGAGAGATCAATTTTTCAAAATGAAGAGATAAAATTGAAAATTATTCATGAAATAATTCTAAATGGACATAGGGTCTATCCCATTTGGAAAATAAACTTTTCAGATGCACCCAGTCAAATGTTATTTAGTGATTTGTATTGGAATGTTCCATAGCATAGCATAATTCAAATTGGTACCATCCTACAATAATCCTCTGGATTCCATCCTCATAAATAGGCAGTATACAATTTCTGACATTCAAAGGGTTAATGTTTCAACAACTTGCACCAAAATCATGTAATAATATATATATGTACATTAAGATCAGCTTTTGAAATCTGTTGTAAGAATTCTTGTCGTATTTGATAGCAAATTTTTCTTGAAACAGACTACAAGGGAATGGGACTTAGTTGAATAAACTCAATTAAGAAGTACAATCTGTTGTTAATACAATAATAGAAGTGAAAGAGATATAAAAAATAGTTTTTCCAAATTTTTCAACCAACTATCATCCAGTAGGTGCATGCTGTAGGTGGAAAAAAAAATGTATCGTCATTTACATTGATAGACGGCGTAATCTTTTATCTCTCTTTCTATGATTAGTCGATATCCTTGCCCAGCTTTTCTTGGAAATAATTCCATCTTCCACATCATCTGTTTTCACATTGTCACTATGTAAAAATGTAGATTATTTTTCAACAATGATATTAATAATAGTATCTTTTTTAAGTAAAATATGAAAAGTGATATTAATCACAGTATCTTTTAACACATAACACCAAAAGCAGACTACTAGCTAAAGGTTGGTTATACAATTCTCATTGGTATTTAATGCACATTCTGCTTGGAAAATTACTAATACAAACTATGAACTATATACACAATTACCACACAACCTAAAATTACTACATTAGGTAAAATCTAGATATATACATAAATTATACTTTTTTACACAAAATCATGACAATAGTTTTTATTCTATGAATAAAATGATCATTAACATTTCTATGGATATGTTTAAAATTACGAGGATCTGTAACATTTCTAAAAAAATTCATGGTTCACAAATACAAACATTCACTCTAAGGGTAACACAAACAATACATTTTAAGAATTGCATGAAGACTAAATGTTTTGGTATAAACAATCTATAATCTATATAGACTATGCTTAGTAAATTTTAAAGATATGATTAAAAAAAGCAAACAAAAAGGATTCTTTATTCTCCTAGAAACGTAGCAGGAATCACACATCAAACTATTTTTGGTGGCAGATGGAAACAAATTCTTTTTTTACATATTGCTCCCTTTTGCTTAAAAGAAGATATGGTTAAGTCAGCTATTCCTAAAGTCAAGTTCTGTAACAATATATATACTTACATTGAAGTGGATGCTGGCTGGGTAACTTGTGATGATGCCAACTTTTCCTTTGTTCCACCAACTGAAAAAGAGAATACCAGTAATCAACTCAAGTTTCTAAAATATGAAGTCATATAAATGGTGCATGCATTTCAATTCATTTTTGGATGGATCTGGAATCAAAATTTTATATTATGATTAATGTTTTCTTTAAGAAGTTAATAAGAAAGAAAAGCAAATCTTTAAATTTCAGCTTCTTCTATATACTTAACAAATATATAACAGTAAGTTTTGTCAGGAGTTTTACAAGTGAATTGAATATTATAAATGCAAACATAAACAAGTCATATGGGTATTTTCAAGCACTAATGCAAACAGCACTATGATTTACATGATATTAACTCCTGAAGTTACAAATATATATAAAACACATGTCGTGTATATGAATGTAAAAAGTGAATTGTAAAAAAAGCTGGGATAAGGTACCTGTAAAAAGAAAGACCAAATTGGTTTCATAAAAAGGAAAGTAAAAGCAATGTATGTTTTGATAAAAAAAAAAAGATGTACAAAGTTAAAAATCTTATTTAGTCCATGACCAATAATGAATGTGATTTTAGCTTTCATCTGCTTTTCAAAACAACCACCTCTTATTACACCAGAAATGAAGGTTACAAGATAAACAACACCAGTAATTAATACATTTATGTACCCATAGTTATAATAATAATTCTAAAATAAAACCCATTCATTCACGGCACCCTCAAGATATGGTGCATGACCCTCAAATGTGCATAATATTATAAAGAAAAGAAAATTTGTCACCCTCTAAAAGACACCACCAAAGTCTGCCATTATTTGATAATGTAAAACTTTAATTTGAACAGATTCACAAGCATGGTGACGGTAGAGAGATATTTGTATAAAATCATGCAGGTGGAAATGTTGTAATAAGTCTTGTACTATAGTCTATGTATAGAGGATTTAAGGTTTTAGGGCAAGCTGAGTTATAAATAGATTGGTTAATAATTGATACATGTGCCAAAACAGTTAATCAAATTTTCTGATCTCCAGGAATGACTGCTCACTGGAAGCCCAGCAGCTTGGGAGTACTGATAAATTTTTTGGAAGACATTTTAGCTCTTTGGAACAAGTTATGTATTAATTCTTTAATTAAAGTGTTTAGTTTAAACTTGCTACATAAATGAACCATGATGATTTGTCAAACTTATATATTAAGAAGACAGAACAAAGCACTTAGAAACAAGAATTAATGACTCCCAGAATCAAGACCTGAATTGTTTTCCATAAATACACATACATGTATCAACCATGACAAACACTTATCTATAGTAAAAATAAAGTGAAATATAAAGTTATTGTGCTTTGAATCAATGTATTACCATCTTCTTGTGCTTCTAGAAAACCTACTGAACCCGTTGAATGATGTAACGCTAGGAAGAAATAATAGTCAAAATAGCATTAATACTTGGTTTAATATCGTCTCCGATCTTGAATATTTCAATATACATATAACAAAAATAGAATCATTTTAGTTGTTCTTTCAATATATTTATTTCTTTCCAGACCCATAATTAATAAAAGGCTTGATACCAGCATCTATTGAAAAATACAGTATCATACTATGTCGCTGCTTTATCCTTATTAAAATATGATGAAAATCAGATTTTATTTTGTTTTACATATAACATTTATCAGACTTGATTGTACATAATATCTGACATTGTCTCATGCTCTTAGTTGTATACTGTATACAGGCAATGAAAACGTTGTTGTTCCAATCAGGCCAAGACAATGTCCTCTGAAATTCACAAAGTCTCAGGAATCTTGCAGCCAAAAACGATACTGAGATGCAATAAAAAGAACTGCACAAATGATTTGACTGAAAGTACTGGTGAAATTTAATATGATTTTTGGCTTAATTGTATGTTAGAGTTGGACATTCATTGACACTATAAAATCAACAACCCAAGGAGGACATAATAATGCACTTTACATTATTGAAACATAGAACAGGTTAACAATTGAATCCATTTCTAGCAGCTACACACACCAAACAATGTGGGATCCTTCTTGCCATTTTGAATTGACACATTGTTACTTTCAGAATTCTAAGTGTATCTTTGCAAATTATGATCAATAATGTCTTTCTTTTAATGGGGTTCCACCTCTGCCCCAATGAGAGAAAGGGAGAGAAATGTCCACCTAACACAAACTAGGACCATTCAGGACTAACGTATGGTTCAATTTTATTTCAAGTAAGTGTCTTTAGCTATGGCGGGAAACTGGAGGACCCAGACAAACCTCACATGATTGGACAGGCAAACCTACTCCTTGTAACGTACTATCTGGGAATAGAAACCACGGTAACTCAATAACAGGCCTTCTGATCAACCCCAACATCTCCCCCTCCCCAATGAACAAACCTACCTAGTTTGTCCTGTATTGCATTCACAACATCCAAATTAAAAAATCAAATATTTATCTGAAGATCTGTGATTTGTACGTTATGCTCTGAAGATCCTGAGGTGTTGTACCGGTATCCGGGACCACAGGATCTTATCATAATGAGTAAAGGTGTAAATCTCCAGGTAATTAAGACAAGTGCACTACACAACAAGTTGTCAAGATTTTAGGATTTCAAGATAATGTGTTAAGATGATGGAATCTCAAGATGTCAGAATGTTGTGTGGTTAGGATATCAACCAGTATCTATAGAGGTTAAGATAATAATGTTGAGATGTTAGGATTTTGAAAACAATTAAGTTGAGATGTTAGAATCTCAAGACAATTACACTGAGATTATGTCAAGATATTAGGAGAATTTAGAACAGCTAGTATTTCATGAAAGTATAAATACAGGTTAAAAGAAAAACAAATTTGCTGTACAGATTATATGATTTCAGTTAAAATAAGTATATAGCATATGTGAACTAGCAGATCACCCCACCCAAATCCTCAACCTTTCCCCCAAAAGATGGAGAGGATTGGGGTTTTTTGCATATCACAGAATTATTCTAATAAAAAAGTAAGAGTTCTGATTTTCAGTTCTATCTAAAAATAAAGAAGCAAGAGTTAGGATTTCAATTTAACAAGTGGTTGCCATGCAAGATATGCCCGAAAGGAACCATGATATGAACACATATTATAAGCTTACACTATTTGCATACAAAGAGCACCCATTTTGTCTGGAAGTTCAGTCTGTTTTTTATGAAATTCTATCTCAACCATCATTAGGGTGTAACAGTTATATAATCAAATGATTTTTAAAATCAGATAAAGATTGTGACCTCAAGAGGGTCGTCAAGCTAAAATTGTGATTGTTTCGTACAATCAGGGTCCATAATCCAGGAGGCTACAGTCCAATATGCATGGATATCGTAAGGAACTGAGATCTTTTGGATATAAACATACATTTTAAGTGTCATCAAATTCATGTTAAAATTGATCCTCTAGTAGGGTGTCAAAAACATTGATACATACTTAAATAAGATTATTCGCGTATAGGAAGCAGCCATTGTCAGGTAATTTAGCTCTGATTTTCACAAAATTTTTCAAATGTATACAAATTGTGACCTCTAGAGGAACTACAATCTAAAATCCAGGAAATTGAGGTCTTTGGTTTATAAACATACATTTCAAATTTCATCAAAATCAGATTCAAATTGTTTGCTATAGAGCATCTACAAGCTAAGTACGTGATTTTTCCCACAATCAGGGTCCATATTCCTTGAAATCGCAGTCCGATTCATGCCAAATTCAAAGGAAACCGAGATCTATTGGAGATAAACCTATATTCAAGTTTCATCAAAATCCGATAAAAATTGAAACCTGTAGAGTGTCCACAAACAAATTGTAAATAAACAGACAGAGATGGCGACAATATACATCCCCATAAAAATGTAGGTGTATGTATAAATATAAGTCTAAAGTTTTTAGAAGTATACAATTGATAGGTAATTGAATGTAAATTCACACAAGTGTAGTATAGAAGAATCGTTATATCCACTGTTTTTTCTGCTTGAAAATACTTACGTATTTTTACTACATCGACTGATTGTGTGACTTAAAATATAAATATAAAATTTTTGTTACAGTGTAATGTAGATACATTGTTTGGAATATCATACAACTTCTGGAGTCACATGTTAAATGAAAATCTCAAACTTTTAGAGCTCATGTTACGAATGCAGACTAACGAAAGTATTAAATATATGGACAAGAGTGGATGAAACTATGTGAATTAGAGACCAGAAAGTTCTATGGAGATACTGCAATTGCTTGGAATATTATATCATAACTTCAGGAGCCACATGTTATGCCCAAATGTCAAATTTCTAAAGCTCATGTTACGTATTCAAACTAACGAAAGTAGACGCTATCAATTATATGGTGGTTCTATGGAGAACAAGACATTCAACTATTGAGTCAGCATGTCTATTTCTTGTTTATATATAACTCTTTGAATTGATATGTTCTGCTATTTCAAACCTCAAAAGTTAAAACCAACAAGTATTCAATTGATCACATTCAATTTTTTTAAAAGTACATGAAAACAGCAACGGATAAACATCCAAAACTATGAAATCAAAACAAGAACATTTAATCAAATATCACACACCGCATTAGCTAACAGTCAAAAATGATTTCTTCCTGCAAATAGTAGTTTAATGATTCATGACATAAATAAAATCTTACTAAATAAGTAACAGTACATTTAACTATGAAACAGTTTACTATACATAATATCTAGAAATATATCTAGTTTTTATATGATCTACACTAAAATAAAGCTGGCTCTATTTAGACAGAGGTGAGATTATTTACAAGTTGCGGCAATGCTTTGGTTCTAATGATATTTATATCAACATAAAAGAATAAAAAGATTCACATGGGGAAAAACAGATGTAAAAAGTTTTAAGCCACTTATTTTGAGAGAGAGAGAGAGAGAGAGAGAGAGAGAGAGAGAGAGAGATAAATTGGTTTAATCTCCATTGGACACAAACTAGGACATTTTTGGATTAACAAATGGTTCAATCTTATTTCAATAATTCGCTTGAGCATTGGGGTGCAACTGTTGCTGGAGGTAGCCATGATTGTTTACTGCAGATCGCATGACCTATGTGTACATCATCATGATTTATTCATCAACTGATGGAAGTCAGCTTAACCATCTCGTTTGCAATAAATATGTTTTTCTTACTATTTGAATCGCCATTATTACACAATAAATGGTCAGAATTTTATGTGTCCTGCTATGTATCTTGGACTACTTAAGTATTCATTGGAAAATAAAGGAAGGAGAGAGAGAGAGAGAGAGAGAGAGAGGGGTGTGTTTAATGTCTATTTGACGCAAACTAGGACATTTCGGGATTAACATATGGTTTAATTTTATTTCAATAATTCGCTTGCGCGTTGGGGTCTTTAGCAGTGGGAAGAAACAGAGAAAACCCATGAGGTTGGACAGGTGATCCTACTCCTTATCACGGACAAGCGGGGAATTTTCAACTGATCCAAAGAGCAAGTAAATGAAATGAAATGGGGTTTAACATCCTACTCTTTTGCACCCAACCTGGGCTAATGGAAGACGGGCATACGCCATACAGTGTGCTATGAGGGAAATTTTGACCAGGCAGCGGCGCTACGGCCTACTCTTATATCAAATTCCAACTGCCAAGGGATCTTTTACGTGCACTCCAATGTGTACACGGGACCTTGGATTTTCGTCCCATCCAAACGACTAGGCAGCAGTCCCTGTCAGGCCCTCCTTCTGCATCACTGACAAGGGGAAATCACGGAAAATCGAGATGAACTTTCTTGGCCAATGCAGGGATCGAACACCCAACCTCCAATGTGTACACGGGACCTTGGTTTTTCATCCCATCCAAACGACTAGGCAGCTGTCCTTGTCAGGCCCTCCTTCTGCATCACTGACAAGGGGAAATCACGGAAAATCGAGATGAACTTTCTCGGCCAATGCAGGGATCGAAACCCGACCTCCAGGCTAGCGAACCAGCGCCTTATCCACTTAGCCACCGTGACCCCCTCCAAAGAGCAAGTAAAGATTGGGAAATAGAAGAATTTGTATTTTTGGCATGGAGACAAAAAACAACAGTTTCAGAGTGACAGAGAATAGTAGATTGACAATGAACACAGAAGAAAAGACATATTTATTGGAATGATGAGCTATCTATACTATAGCAAAAGTTAAGCCTACTATAAATACTATGGTGTACTATCGGATACAAATACCTAAAATAGCAGCCGCTCCTTTCTTGAACAGGGCCACTTTATAAAATAAAAATAATCACATCTACTGTCTGCTTTAGATATCAAATTTATCTGTGTATAAAGGACTGTTGCAAAATTTTAATACTTGCATTAAACGAATAATTCGTGGAACAAGGTGGGTGGATTGAAATGATAAATTAAATGTTGGTTATTTTGTCTCAAACTTATTTTGTCTCAAAATCCATGTGTATCAACATTTTCTTATTCTGTCGCTACAAATAGGCAGTTGGGTCGAGATCTCTCCAGCTATTCGTTTGGACACAAGTGTTGAAATTTTGCCACCATCCCTTATAAAATAATGTTCTAAATTATATATTACTGTGTTTTAAGTGAAAATAAATTTATCTATGCATAAATAATTCTTTAAGGTATATCATTACTGTGTTATAAGAGAATATACTCATCTAGAACTAAATAATAAATAGACTCATTCATAATAATCATAAATTGATTTCGAAAATGCTTTCACGGGTATGTTCTCTGAGGTATATTTGAAGGGTCATTAAAAACATTTTTCATTTGGTTGCAAGGCAATAGAAACATGGTTAAATAACTGTTAGAGGGAAACATCTACTCCTTAAGATGTTTGCAAAAAGTTGAATGGAAAGGCTATATGATATGATATCAAATTTAATATGCACAAACATCCTACTCCTCACTATGAGTTTGCGTACATTTGCTTGTTTGAGCGCTATTGCACTGAGTTTACTTAGCCTTTACATAGATTTAAGCAAACCAGATCAAAATGAAAATTATATAAATGAGAAAATACAAATAGATATCTATATATAGCATAAGCATCTAAAAGATAACAGGATGACATTGATGTAATTTGATTAGTAGTTTACTATATTATGGGATATTTATAAGGCAAGGAGAAAAAGCAAAACTTCTGATGGTATGGATAAATGCAATAACATTTAAACCTACTGCATTAAACATTTGAATCTATCTGGTGAAAAATGTCTACCAGATCTCACAATATCAGCTTACTAATCACAATAATTTAGCTAAATCATCAACAATATATGTGGTATTTTTTCATAAACGATAGGTAATTCCCTGACAATTTAGCGCCATCATGAAACATTCTGGTAACTGTCATCTGCAGAAGGTTCAAATTGGTGAAGCAGTTACGCAGGTTTAACAGTCATTATGCTTAAACTAAGACTGTATTACATGTTTCTACTCATTAAACTAATGATATGCTATCTACTAATCTTATACTAGATTATCTCTAAATCTATAGCTTATCCAGTACCTATATATATATATAATCTATGATAGGAATTATAATCCTACACTAATGTATATACTTACAAGGTCTACACCGACATTTCTTTATAGCCCTTACATCAGTAACACCATTATGACAATTCTTGCAATAGTAAAAAGCTCTGAAATTTAAGAATACATATCAGAATACTAATTTGTAATACAAATGAAATGAGATGCATATCATCTTCCTTTTCTGCACGAATTGGGTTAATGAAGATGGGCATATGCTATGCAGTTTCCTATGAGAAAAAGTTTTCCCTGACTATTCTTATTTCAATTTCCAACTATCAGAATGGTGTATTCAGGACTTCAGTTTTCATCACACTTGAATGACTAGATGCCTCACCTATCCAGTCTCTCTGCTCTGTCTGCACTATTGAACTTCCAACAACCCAGCCGGAAAATCCTGAAGAATTTTCACATCCAAAATGGATATTGAGCCCAGCCCCCAAGCCTCCTGTGGCTCCCAACTGGTGTTACAATTGACTTGAAATGTCGATACAGTTCATTTTGTATTTATCAATAAAATTATAACCATGATTGACATTTTGGATTAACTCCATTATACTATACCTTAAAGTGTTTAACTTGTATAGAAATGTATTTGTCAGGCATTTTTTAAATCAAATCTGTGGAGTTAATACATGACCTAATATATGATGTTTATTAAAGGTCTTTCATTGTTTACCTTTTAACTTCTTCTGCTGATTCAGCAATAAAAAAACCTTGTGTAGCGTTTTCTATTTTAACTTTTGGACCAGGATTGATAGCTAATGTACTTTCTCTGGTTTCTTCTTGCCGTACTTCTATAGCCAATAATAACAACTTTAATTTGGAGAAACATAACCTGTTAAAACATAGGAATGGAATAGAGTTAAATATGTCATTGACAGAATATTCATTTTGATACTTATTAATCTTTTTTGTAGTCATCTGTGCAATACAAGGGAGGAGAATTTTTACAGTGCCTGCCGACTCTTCACTTAATTTCAACCACAAAAGTATTTTTTATGTTAATACCAATGTGTCCAAATAACAAGGCAATACTTTTCTTGTCAGTTTAGCAGGGGCTACCCCTTAAAAACTGACGAGAGTCTTTTCAGCCAATGCTGAGGTTACAAGCCCTTAACGCTCGACAAAGAAACCTTATTTTCTTTATTGAATATAGTGGTCTTAAAATTAATGAAAATGGTCAATCAAGATTTAAGTTTCAGCCAATTTAATTTTTCAGAAGTTCAGTATATTGGATTTGTATTTGCCAAAAATAAGTCAAATTCGGTTTGATATTTTAACTTACTCTGCCGCCTCAGGAAATGTTAAACCATTAAACGCACTCGATAAATATTCTGTATACATCTCCATAGCTGTACCTCTCATATAATCTGTCTGCCATTGACTTAATTCAACATTCTACAACAATACATCATAATGATAGAGTTAAACATTCTACAATAATGCATCATAATACATCTATATAACTTAATGTGCATAATTTTCACTTTTATTTTTCTTTTGCTTAAATATCATCAGCATTAATCAATGACAAAAAAATGTCAAAGTTTTGATTCTCATTTATTTCATGATCATGGTCAATTAAACATACTTGTTGAATAGTTCTCACATGCATTCTTAAACCTTATAAAAAGCGCATTGTGATTCTACTACAAGCAAACAAAGCAGAAAAGACAAACTATTCAAGAAATTGCAACCCCCACCTTCTCCCCTCCCCCGCTTGGATCTGCCACTGCTACCAGTCAACTGTGCATACTTAATTGTATTGTTCTTACGTGAATTCTCAGGTCTTAAAAGTTAGTGAATTACCGTTTTAAAAGACCTCATTGTAAATAAGTTGGCCATTAGTGTAGAGAAGCCTGGTGCTAGACAACTTTGAGCAATAAAACCAAGTTTTAACTCGGCAACACAAACAGCATCATCTCCTCTCTTCCAATCCCAACTTGGTATATTTAGTAAATATGCCTGTAAATATAACCAAATATATCATCATCAAAACTATAAAAGTATGCTTACATTAAGCAGAACACTTAGCATCACTTCCATCTATTTGGAATGGAATATGATCAATGTCTTCAATATTTTGAGACTAAAAATACAAACTGAACTCAAACAGCCAAGGGATCTTTGAAGTACACTTCCAATTTGTATTTTTGTCAAAACCTAGAATATTCTTTTCTCTTGTCAGTCAAGCAGCTGCTACTCGTAAAACTAAGAACCAAAGTTTGAAAGTTATAGCATTTTTTTGCGGTCCACAATAGGTTTTTGATCCAGGAAAGTCAAGTCCCTAACTACAGAACCACCTCATCCCTGTCATTCATTTGGAAAATTCATCTTGAATCAGATTAAAGATGCATCATGACAGATTTCTATAAAGAGCTGTCAGTTATCAATGTAATATCTAAAAAATCATAAAATGTATAGAGAATTTATTAAAATAATTCAGTCAAATTACTTGTATGGAAGCTTGAGGAATAGCGTAGACTCAATTATCATTGCTACCATTGTTATGATAATAGACAAAGTCTTGATTATTCATTGTTTAATTAAATCATTAAATCTAAATCCATTGGAAATCTCAACCATCCAAAGATCTAGAGAGTTGATTATGGGCTTGGCATGTGAGAGAGAGAGAGAAAAGGGGTTTAACTTCCACTCTACACAAACTAGGTCATTTCAGGACTAACATATGGTTTAATTTTATTTCAATAATTCGCTTGCTCGTAGG
Organism: Patella depressa; assembly: GCA_948474765.1. NCBI lineage: Eukaryota > Metazoa > Mollusca > Gastropoda > Patellidae > Patella > Patella depressa. The sequence goes on from OX419718.1 coordinate 25,255,542, forward strand.
GGTATATTAGCAGTGGGAGGAAACCGGAGTGCCCAGAGAAAACCCACAAGGTTGAGAAGGCGGCCCTATCTCCATGACACATATGCTCACACCAGGGATCGAAACCACAGCCGCAAGCCAGGGATGACCGGCCAACTAGAGGTTGAAGCGTGGCACTCTAGACCACTAGGCCATCCCATCCCCCTGTCTTGGCATATGAACAAATGTCTGTTGATTAATATAACATTTGTGGAAAGATCTGCATTAGGAAGATTTAGCTCTTGGTTCCTAAATCCTGAAGTGGGGCAGTTCCATGAATAAATGCTAATTTTATCAGTAAGTCAAATTCAAACGTTGTTTTATAAAGATTATGTAAAGTTATGTAAATAAATACCTTATTATGATACTGTAGTAATTGTACTATAACTTTGATGTCTGAATGATAATTTTTTATAGAGATAACTCTCATTATATTAGATGCATCTTCTTGATCAGGATCTTGACAATATTTATTAGCTAATACCAGACATGCATCTGCTGATCGAATCTGTAATATAGAATTAAAATAAAAACAAATTTGAGTTTTAAGATCTATATCCAATCTATCGTTTCGATGGTATGATTCTGTTAAAGGCTCTCATACAATGATATGGGGGTCAAGTGTAGAAAGGCAGTACCAGCCTACAGATGTTCTAAGAGTTACCCTTGCCACACCAAACTTACAAACTTAATTTCTTCCGATACCTACTTAGTTCAAGAAAAAAACAACTTGAATGATAATGATATAAATAGGTAAAGTAGCTGTAGGATGTGCACAACTAACCTTGGTTCTTTCTAGATCATTAGCATCCATAACTGTTCCTTGGAAGAATTCAACTTGAGTAAAATGTCTTTTCAATAAACCTTCTAATTCTAAATCTGGTAAACCCCTGAAATCAATCATAACAACATGTATATGAAGATGAATTAGTAAAATGCATATAAAAAGCTCTTCCCTTTCTTCTAAGTCATTTCTATATTCCTGACACCTAACCTCATGTGTACATTTATATATAAAAACCTATTCCTGTCTTCTTTTACATTATTTAATTCTATATTCCTGACACCCAGCTGATATTTACATGGAAAAGAATAAAATATACTGTATCAACCTGATATTTACTTTGATATACAGAGAATCTCAACACGTGTTGATATTTTTTGATATCAAAAAAGATGAGTTGGAGATTTTATTTATCACCCAATCCTTTCTTACATGCACAAATAAATAAATATAATTCTATGGTATAGATTTCACTTTTACTGAATCTGATTACATTATAGCGTAGTGATACATCATTTTTTGACAGCAGTTTACCTGTTGCAAACTTCTGTATATTGACCCAGTATTTCCTTCAAGGTCAATTAAATAAAAACAGTTTCTTTTTAACAAAAAAAGAAGTTACTTTTTATCTGAAATAAGTGGTTTCTTTAAAATAAAAGAAAGTAGTTCCTTTTTGATTGACCAATTAAATTCATGTAAAGCGATATCTCCTAAGGAGATTATGTAATTTATCACACAAGCGATATCTACTGTCAAATGTGTTATTGGGTGATAAATTCCAAGAAATCATCCCTTTTCCTTCCCAAAATCGAAATGTTAACAATTGGAGGGAAGTTGCTATTACAACAGACCCGGAGCAAATTGATGGGCATTTTGATTGCCTATTTTGTTAATGTTATGGAAGTGTGTTAGAAGACATGCACACATGCTGCAAAACCATCATTTCGGGACGATACAATAGAACTTCAAAGCCAGCTTTACGGCATTTTGAGTTTTAAGAGTTACATGTAATTATAGAAATTGCAACTTACTTATGTATAAAGACAATTTCAACATCAACATCCTCTCTATCCTTATGTAGAAAATCTTTTAAAAAGTTCTGAACAGATTCGTAAGTAATATGCCCACAAACAACAATATGTCTGAAATAAAAATATATTTGATCATATAACGAAACGGTTCATAATACCCTGGTATAACACTTCTGAATTGTTTTACAACTGACAGGGAATCTTTAACGTACTGCCACTGGTATACATTGGACATTCAAGATTTTTAAGAGGAGTCCACATTTCATATCATCCAAACAACTGAGGAACTTTCCTGTTGTAAAACCCATAATAAAACAAACACCAATAAAAAAACACATTACCTTTTCCCTCTTTCCTTTTTATATGTTCCACCATATTTTTGGCGTCTGCCTAAAATTTCTACCATTTCAGGTATAAAGCTGGTAAACAAACCCTAAAATATACAATTTTTATGCAATTGGATCCATTTCTGTTATAAATTTGCTTGATGAGACATGAGTGAGAGAGGGTTTAATATCCACTTAACACTCAACCAGGTCATTTCAGAACAAATGGAGGTTTCAATAATTCCCTTCGAACCTATTACTTGATAATAGTGAGCATGGTTTAGATCATGAGGTCATTCAACTTTTTACTTCATAAGCAACCTTTGCTTTGATATGAGTATTTAAGCTAAAGTAGAAACATGACTTCTTTTTAGGGGGGTTGGGATTGCCAAGTGATCTAGAGTATCTAGAAATCTAACTGGCCAGTCAGCTCTGGGTTGCGGTCATGGTCTCGATCCCTAGGTTGAAGATGGGGGGTAGCTTCTCAACCCCACGGGTTTACTCTGCGTATTCCTGTTTCCTTCCACAGCAAAGACCCCTGCACTTGTGCTAAACATAATAAAATAAAAAAACATGTCTACAATATCCCTGTTCATTTAGGTCCCAAACATTAAATCAATTATTAATAAGGTGTTTTCAAAAGTAACTGTAAATAAAAACTTACGATACTGATACATATAAAGAAGACAATAAATGTTCTTCCTAATACGGTTGTAGCATAGACATCTCCAAATCCAACTGTTGACATGGTAACCAAGAGAAAGTATAAACATTCCCAATAGGTCAATTTTTGTGGATTGGAAAAATTAAAGAAAAAATCGCCTGAATTTTCAACCTGCAAAAAGACAAAAGAAACCAAATGAATTATAGTAAATAACAAATTTGGATATAACATCAGAGGAGTAGCACTTACAAATGTCATCATATCAGATGCATCAAGCTAACTGGATTTATCTTGATGAACATGCATGAAGAAGGTCCAAAAAGGGACACATAGCATATAACTGACTAAAGGGGGTTTTGACACCTGTAATGCGTGAATCTATTATCATATCATAACGATTTGGCTTCATTTTCACATGTATCCATTACAATTTTCTTTTGAAAATGTTAAGGCTTGTAAAGATTTTGTTGTGCTGTATAAATGACTAAATTATTTTTCAACCTACCAAATGTACGAATCCTGCTGCAGCCAACCATAAACTGATAAAGTAAGCAACAACTTGTGTCAGTCGTATCATTGTACTTGTCTTCAGTATATTAAGGTACGTCAAAATATCTGGGAATGACATCAGTCGCAAAGCTCTCAGAAATCTCAGACCTAGAAAAGATATATTTAATGTCATAATACATTTTCTACATTTTTAAAAATAAAGTCTGTATTTGGTATATAAGAAAAAAAATTGCTGTATTCCCTTGGGAGATGTGAACAAATCTATACAGGGGTGGGTGGGGGTCTTCTTTTCTGCTGAAACTAAACAATTCATTGAATCCTGAATCAGTAAGCCTGTACAAAATTTGTTCATGTATCAAAGATCAAAAATGTTCTTTTGCAATCACATTTGCCAGAACTGACCAACTGGAGCATTGTCTACTTTTGTTAAATAAAGTACTTTGGAAGATGAGACTAACAGAGGAGGCTAACTAGTTTGTTCTTCCATTTGATTCTGTGTAATAATAATAACAAAAACAAATTGTTTCATGGTATTAATGATCAAAATAGATTTATTCTATGCCAAAAAAGGGTTTTCAGATCTCTGTCTGAAAAATTTTCAAAGTGAGATGAGAAGAAAGTCATGTCAGACTCAAATCCAATAGTCTAGCACTTTTGAAAACTAAAACTGAACATTACAAGGGAAACAACTCTTTTGATCATAATTGATTCTAATAAATATTGTTGTCTAATGGTTTTTGGTTACTAGGATATCCAATTAACCAAACCCATGCTGAACTGTATCATAACCATAAAGAAAATCTATTGTTTTAAAGACATCAACTATAAAAAATCTATCAGATAATAAACAATGGAAGATGAGCAATCAATGAAATTAATAAATAATAAGAAGATCTAATTGCCTTTAACAAGAAAGAAGTAATTCATGATCAATATATTTTTTTATGGTTTCTACTTAGTCAATAGCATTACATGTATAGATATATCTTTCAAATGAGTCTACATAAATATTACTTCCAATTAAATTTTCTTTAAAGGTACAGGTATTTGGGGTCTTGATTATAAACATCAACTGCAGTTTCGAGAACAATATTTTGTTTAAAACTTAAAACTTCAAATCTAGGGAGCCATCCACATACATGTAGCTACCCGATGATGAATGTTAACAAAATATTTTTGATTGATTGACCAATGTTGAAGCTGTTTTACTGGCATATGACGTAATGGTATTGAAATTACGTATCACTGTTCAATACCTACATGTACTGCAGAGGTGTCAAACTCATTTCGATTCAGGGGCCACATTAACTAAATCGGAGAATATACAAAAATATTAAGATAAAGCCAAACGTGGTTGATCTTTACTGAATATTGAACAAATGTCAATAAATATTCCTTGTCTCGTGAACATAAATATTGAGTAAATTATTGAAAGTCAATTGAATGATAACTTTAGTCTCTAGGGCATCTACAAGATTTTTCTCAGCGATCAAGAGCAATAATTCTTTCAGTAATTATTCGAAATTGTTGAAATTAGGCACCTCAATATAAATAATCCACATATTTAGCAATACATGTAGATTCCATAAGTAGTTTAATGAGAAGTGGTAAGAGGGCATTTTTGAAAGAGTATCTTAATACTATGCCTGCCTTATTCACGATATCATTACTTTTAGGTTTTCAAACACTACTGCATTGAAGTGCTTACAAATGATTTTAACCTATGATCATTTCACCAACTATTACGTTTGAAGAATGTGTTTTTAAGTAGAGTAATTATTATTTTGGCAGTAAAACAACATAAATTGTTAATTAACCAGGTTGTATGAATTATTCAAGGTGTATTTAAGATATTATGGTAATACTAGTAATACAGTATACTGCTGTTAATATGGCAAGCAAATACCACATAATCATTTCTTTCATAAACAATATTAATTTCTCATTTATTTAGTGAAACAAAGAATATAATTAATTGCAAATATTTGAAGTAAGAGTACACGAAAATAAATCATTATGCAATATTTATGTATTGAATAAATTAACCATTTAGCACTTGGATGGCCCAAAACTGTCACAACTTTCCCTCCCTGTGGAGACTAAGTGAGGCAACAAAGAGAAATGCGTGTATTTCTGGAAGCAGAAGTTTCAAACAGCCTTGTAAATTGGCTAAAAAAAACCAATGTAAATCCTAGTCAATATTTACAGTGCATGAATATATAAATAATACATTGCTAGGTCAAAAGATTTATTTGACATCCGGTACGTATGTTGCCAAAATCAAGAATAGGTTAACAAATATTAAACTGGATCTGTTGAAACGTATTGTTATGCATCAATTTCTTGCTTTACACAGGTATCAACAGTATGAGTATTTCAGAATTATACGGCAAGAATCTGCTCGATAATTTAATTAAAACTAAATCCAGAATCGTTAATAAATACTCTTCTAAAAATAGGTTGCCGCTTGCCAGGCAAGGAGGGTTCATTTTGTCTGTCAGATCACAAGCTAAAAACATGATGTGTTGTACAATCAAGGGCCATAATCCAGGAAGTTACAACTAATATGCACGGACATGGAAATGAACCAAGATCTTTGGGTTATAAACATCCATTTCAAGTTTCATCAAATGTGAATGTTCGGAAGGAGGGAGACACTAGCATTATACATCCCAATGAAAATGTGGGTGCATAAAAAATTAACTTCCTTTGTTGAGAATAGAGCAATGATTTAATTCATAACTAGAAAACACACTGTGGCGGGAGTTGCAGACTTTTCTAAATAAAATTTCAATGAATGGATCATTGCAGTACTAGGAATTTGAATAGGAAAGGTTCAAGAATTCATATAAAGGTATTAAATAAATAACAATTTTATTGTGTTAAACCATGAAAGACCAGAACATAATGTTAACGTATGTCAAGAGTCTATTGTTACCATTCTTTATTGACAGAATGGAATCCCAGGGTTATTATATAGTGTCAGACAGTGTAAAGTTATTAAAACGATTTTCTGCAGACAGCAACAAATGCCTCCAATGCTTTAGCTTTTGGTGTTCTCTTGATTGAATGCAAAAATAACATTCATTACAACAAAGAGTATTGACTTAAAACTACCACTTTATTGTTCTACCAGGGTAAAATACAAAAATAAATTATGAAAACAATACTCTGTGCAGTCGTCTTGACTCCTAAATAATGTTTGATGTCACGTAATCATCATTCGCTGCAATTCAAACAAACCAAATAAATTCAATCATCTACGTATTTATTTCTTTTTTCATTGAAAATTGACAGAGAATAATTCTGAAGCTGATATATTGCTTTAAGAGCCTCATCTGGCTTATTTCAGACAGGCATTAAAACACATATCTCAAGGGGACTAAGCGCCAAAAACACTTTCTGTTACTGAAGGCTCCATTTAGGGAATACAAAATAATTTATAATACACTTAGCCAGTATATTAGATAGGTTTAGTCCCTGCAGGAACTATAACTGCAAATAATTCAGTGGCGTGTTCGGGAATTTGAGCAGCAGTGTTTGTCTAAGGTCGAGAAGCCCAGTTTGTCAACAAGGCTATGGATTGCCCAAATTTTTTTTATAAAACCAGATGATCTTAGACAATATTTATGCTCATTCAAGTGCACAGATGTATAGGATTTAAGTGGAATGAGGCCAATATGATGGGCAATGCTTTACATGTTTGTTTGTTGTTATTTCAATGCATCTCCCCCTGTCTGTGTTTGTGCTTTATGGACATCATCTATAGCCATGAATCAACTATATAAATAGGGTATCCAACACACTAATTGCTCAAAAGTGCTATCTACATAAGATCTTTAAAACATGAAAATAACCATGACTCGATAAACAGTTAAACACATTGAAGGAATAAACGTCAGAATAACTCTTAACCCTCAAGCTGCGGAATTGTTTATGTCATATATGACGTCGTCAACTGAATTGTTTTCAGTATACATGCATGACGTTGGATGCCTTTACTAAAACTGATATAGCTACCAAAATCTGCAATTCAGATTTATAGCATATGACACTGTAAAAATCTGAGTCAACAACTGTGATCAAATTTTCACAGAGGTCACTTCGGAAAATTAGCGAAAAAAATATAAAGAATGACTGCTAACGGTGCTTCTTTCGTTTAGTGAAACACTACCTTTGGAACATGGGAATTAATTCTATTAAAATACCCAGAAATAATCCGGATACCGCAGGACAAGGGTTAATACGTGTATCTTTGGGATGCTTGATTGTTAGTTAAGAATCCTTTGTGATAATGTGAAAGCTGTATCTCTTGTACGAGTGTCAGTCCCAAAATGATGTGATTCCATTTAATATTGGCAAAGATATGTTAAATTGAAATTTTAAGGATTTGTACTGTTAAGCAGTGGACAGATTAGCTGAATCAATCGGCGCCAAATTTTATTTGGCCGAATGGGTGGAAACACTAGCCGAATGCTTTGCCCGATTCACCAGTCGACTGCATCACCTTTCACGTCACATGATTAACATGGTGGCATCTATGTCTTCAAACAATTATGTGATTTCGAGATATGTGCGGATGATGAGTGGTGATTTGCTAATGAATTCTACATTCGGCCAAATGCTTTGGCGAAGCGGACACATCAGGCGAAAAAAAATTCAGCTGAATCATTCGGCTAGTGTGTCCACGACTTTAGCTATATCCCAGTTTGTTGTTTATGAACGTTTTTGATGGGCATGTTTTAAATACTATTGAATCATATATTTACTATGCTGTTGTGCAATAATGCATTATTATTAAAACTTGTACATTCTTGATCATTTATTCATCACAGTTTATAATAGTTTCTATATTTAGGTACATATTGTATTATAATGTAGTTAAGTATGTATATAAGCAGCTGTGCTGTAATCTGCACCCATTTATCTACTATATAGATCTATATATATCACACCTACTGTAAAAATATACAACTACTTTAAGGAAACCATTAATCAACTGCATCTATCCCAAGCAGCTTACGCAATTGTAATACAAAAAAAAAAATTGCTGTCAAAACGATGAAACTTCTAATGTCTGCTCTACTATTTGTGTAGAAAGTGATAATAGTGGCTCAGTGGGGTAAGACGCTGGTTTGGTAACTAGGAGGTCTGGTCCCTAGTTCAAAAAGCATTCTCAAAGTTAAGAATATAGTCTTTTCTAAAACTTTTGTTGTTTTTTAATGTATCGCATACATCAATAAGAAACTACGTGCAAAGTTTTTTGCGTCTGGATCAAATATATTTCTCATAAACAGTGATTAAAAGTTGAGTAAATTCTCAACCTAAGTCTGAAAATGTTTGTGAACTTGGGGCCTGGTATTCTATGCCAAGCTGTTGGTCGAGAAAGGTCTCCAGTATTTTCAAGTGTCAGTGGTGTAGGATGCTTAACCTGTCAAACACAATGTCTAGTTTTTCAGATAGTAAAGAAACTAAAATCCCATGCACACATTGGTGTGCACTGAAAAGAACCCAAGACTACTATGCTTGTAAGAGAAACTTGTATAATATTACTGTAATACGTGGCCAGTTGAGAGTATCTTATTTATACTGCACTGATTCCACGGTTATGATGTCTACATGATTTCTAATCCTAATAAAATGAAGCCAAGAACGAACCATCCAAACCACTAGACAAATTTTAACTAGGTCATTTTATTTCTATTATTCGCTTGCGCATAGGGGTCTATAGCTGTGGGAGAAAACTGAATGACCCAGAGGAAACCCACGAGGTTGGACAGGCGAACCTACTCCTGGTCACGTACACGCAGTGAATTGAAACCATTCCATTTAACTCAATGACAGACTGTCTGATCCAAAACACAAGTGATAACGACCACACTAAGCACACACAAAACAGAAAAGACAAACCTACAGACATGACACAAACCACATAGAAATTTCAAACAATAAACAACAAATATGAAATGAAGCCAATGGATCAGGGCCCAGCTGTAAGTGTCCACTACATGATGTATACATTACGTACCCCTTCCGATAAGGTAACATAAGTACCTTTCAATTATGGCTGGATTATTGACATAAACTGGTTTATAACGGGAAATGAACATTGAGAATTAATTGCATGTATAATTAATTAAACAATGAGGAAGAAAAGTGATTGAGTCGATCGACTTACGTACTTCAGGATCTATAATTATGATACAGTGTACAGAGTGCATCAAATGAGAAAAAATCAGCGGATAACAAAGATTAACAATTTTCTTAGATTGAAATAGGGCTGCATATAATTTATATTATTCATATATATGCATGTACAAATATACAGATTACATAAACAATACAAGTACAGATAAATTCAATTTTTGTTTGGCCAACGTCCACTAGACACAAACTATTTCAATAATTGGTTTACGGGTACAGGTTTCCAACAGTGGGAGGAAACCGGAATGACAGACCTTATGATACAGCATGCACATGCTAACCATCCACCACCACCAGCCCTCCAACTCCCTCTTTAACTGATGTACCCTAAAACTGAGGTCACAGACACACAGAAATAAACCACTTCGACAAAATAACTCATTTGCGTCAAATTAGTTCCGCTTGATTCTCTGTTTGCCATTTTATACTTAGATTGTTTCATATATTGGTACCTTAATGTCTGCAACTTAATGTCAATAAATGCATCTGAATGTTTGTTTTAACTTCCTCTGGGAAAATAATAATCTTTTTAATTAATCAGTAAAGTTACACATTTGAACAATTTATTTTTTGGACAATATTTAAATTTCACATCTTATCCACGCTAAAATGTACTCAAGTTGGTATTTAACATTTAATTAAAAAAAAAAACCCCAATATCACCGGTAGATAATCTCCTGACTTGAATTCAGTGGGATTAAAAAGGGGTCCAGCTTATCATTTATTGGTGGCACTGACTTGTTTAAACCATCTGCCGATGATGCCAATACCTTTTTTTAACCAATATTCCATTTCCAGATTCAACGATTCAAAATCTGTCAAATGATAATTATTCGCTGTAACCCTTTAGCACTTAGAACTTCCGTAATACACCCTAAATAGGACTCCTTAAGACAGTCTCATACAGCCATCCAGCGCTCGAAATTAACCACGGCAAACGGCAAAGCCGTGGTAAAAGCCGATGCAACTCCCGTCCGCCATGGCATAATTTTTTTTTTTCCCGTGGTAGATCTTACGATCCTTAAAATTATAGTGACTAAATGTACCGGTTATAGAATAGTACCAGGAGGATGTCGTCTGACCGTGTAATAACGTCATGTAAATTTATCATTTTGTATACAAATATATTGCAATTACCGAATACCAGTACACTTTTAACCCATGTGCTGTAGGCATATCCATGCTTTACAGTTTACAGCATTGATCCTGAAATAAAAAAAATGCTGTGGTGTCGTAGCAGTACCATTCTGCCACGGCATTTTTCATTTTTTTGTGCCGGGGTAGAAAATTCTTAATTTCAAGGACTGAGCCATCACACGCATAACAATGGCACCCCTGCAAGAAACTAGTAAAGTGTCCTATAATTCGGAAAGCCATTCACATATCTCAGGCTGTTTGAGACAGCTTAAGGAACTGCAACATTTAATATAAAAATGTGATGGCGTCATCCTTTAATACTGGCACTGTGCCATTCGTACATTATTCATACAAGATGTCCAAAAATATAGGAGTTGAATGTTATTTTCATAGATTGTGGATCAGTATTTTAAGTTGCTTAAAGGTCTTAGGGAAGACATTGCGTAATGTATTGACACAACAATATTATCAATAAATTTTTTAATGTGTTGCTCTTGACCTTTAAACCACATAAAGAATGTTATCGTTTATTGTATTTGGTGGGAAACGAGACGGGGAGCATAATTGATTTGATCTATATAAATGTTTATTGTAATTTGATACTGAAATCATACTTAAATTCAGGTAATTTCAATCAATATGGTTTTGTTGTGTTTTACAATTGCCATGGTACCTTGAAAACAGATAATATAAATATTTGTAATTCTTTATGTTACAAATAATCAATCTGTTGATGTTAAATAACATATAGTTTTAGTTTAAATGCTTCTCTCGTTTTATTGCAAATAATCTAAAAACTTTTATATATAATCTGGGGTTGGGGTTATTAATGATGAAATAAGGTTTAACACAATAAATTGAGGTTTAAGCCCTTATACTAATGAAATAAGGTTTAACACCTTTCAATAATAAAATGAGATTTAACACCTTTCAGTAATGAAATGAGGTTAAAGATCTTTCAGTAATAAAATGAGTTTTAAGCCCTTAAATTAATGAAATGATATGGGGTCTAACATCTTTCATTAACAAAATGAAATGAGGTTTAATATCTTTCAGCAATAAAATGAGGTTAACAACTTTTCAGTAATTTAACACCATTCACTAACAAATGAAATGAGGTTTAACACCTTTCATGAATGAAAAGAAATTTAACACCTTTCCATAACCAAATGAAATGAGGTTTAACACCTTTTATTAACCAAATGAAATCAGATTTAACACCTTTCCATAACCAAATGAAATGAAATATCGTTAACAACTTTTTAGTATTTCAGTAACAGGTTTAACCATAAGAAACATAACTCCCTCTTTACAACATACGAGAATTACAACACATGTGATACTATGTTCAATTGTCGTAGTCTTGGAGTTGATTGTATAGAATATAAACACCCAGGCCATTAGGTGTATCATATTATGTTTAAAATCATCTATTCAATAAGAAAGCATGACTAAACAAATCATGCATAAGTATAGTTTTAAAGTTTATGCAAGTTTGTTTAGATTTTATTATCTGACAAGATTGTATGTAACAAGTGAAGCGACCTATTACTTTTTCATTGCCAATTTTTCAAATAAATTTTTTCATTTCTTTGTTACCAAACTTGGATATTACATGTGTAAGATAATGTTTGCTACAAATTTTATCTGGCATCCATCATTTTATCCATCACATTTTATTAGAGTTTATGATGTTAAGTACAATACTTGTCCAGATATTCCATAGACGGTGATGTCATTTTTTTATCTGGAGAGCATGCACAATAAATAGTATTAGCGATTCACCATACACTAGAATAACCAGACTTCAGGCATATTTCGCTGAACATAACTGATTAAAATTACAGTAAAAACCAAAACGATTGAATCTAAATCAGTTTATATACATACATATTACATGTACATTATTATATGTGTTACAACTCCTTTGTGTCAATTTCAAGGTCCCAAATCTAAGAAATTTAGCTCCTTTAATATGTCAGTTAATAGTTTGCTAGGTACATCTAAAATCTTTATCGAGTTCGATGCATATCTGTTATTATAATCGAATATCAGGGACCCACTCAAAACACACATAAAATATGTTTTTCAATTAAATATTTGATTTAATAGTCGATAGGACTCATGTTAAATACAAATACAAAATGTAATAATTCATGAAGGGAGAGAGAGAGAGAGAGAAATGGGGTTTAACGTCCACTCAACACAACTAGGTCATTTCGGGACTAACATATGGTTTAATTTTATTTCAATAATTCTCTTGCGCGTAGGGGTCTTTAGCAGTGGGAGGAAACCGGAGTACCCGGAGGAAACCCACGAGGTTGAGAAGGCGCCCCTATCTCCATGCCACATACGCTCACACCAGGGCTCGAAACCACAGCCGCAAGCCAGAGGTGACCGGCCAGCTAGAGGTCGAAGCGCGGCACTCTAGACCACTAGGCCATCCCAACCCCCCTATTTATGAAGGGAAATCAATAATAAAATAAACAGCCTAATCAAGATAACATTAAGTGGACTTCTTATCATAACAGCCAAACAGTATCAGCTTGAACTGCAATACTATCCACATAAAGAGGTATTTTAACAGATCAGCAGAGTTTTCTAAGGAAAAAATAGTTGACAAAGTGCCAATAACCAAAATGTTCACACATTCCTATTCAAAAAAATACATTTCAAGGCTCATTTACATTTACTTCAATCACTTTCCTGAATACTAATCTTCAATCAATTAACAATTATCTCAATTTATCTCAAAGTGTACAAATGTTAAAGTGTGGATTTGTAACTTTAGTAAATATATGATAAGCAACGTCAAATATTTAACAAGGTACTAAATACAGGTCAATTTATCTTCTCAAACACACAAAAAAACTAAAACTGATCAAATGTGAATGCTGAAAATTACAATTTTATGATGAAGATATAAGATTTGGCTCTCAAAAAGCTGGGGTCCGTACAATTCCTACAGTTAAAGGGAAGATGTACTGATTTGCCAAGTTGACACCTTTAGGGTGAGAACATATACCATTGCAATAATTCAAGACGGTATGAGTACCAGAGACTTTGCCCCATAGTTTGGTTTCCATTATAATACCATCCTTGGATTGACTGATCGGCATATTATTCGGCAACATCTGGAGGATCGCACACTGCCATCCACCATGATGCTACAGACAGAGTGCACATGGGTTCATCAGTGCTGATACTGTCCTAAGAGTTGTTATCTCCTGCGTGGGTTGTAGGTGTTGACTTCTTTTGTGTCAGTAGGACTTGCAGTCAAATCAGTTGTACATTTCCATTACATGTAAATGAGTTCTTCTCTGTGAGAACTATGGTGTATAATATACCGCGATCAATAGCTACCAAGTTCATATTAATTACCATGTCATGTTCATTTACAGATCCACTAATTATGTCAGTATTTTAGCAGATGTAAAATTTTCTATAGTCTAAGAGAAATGGGGTTTAACATCCTTCTGTTCAGCTCCAAACACCAGGCTAGTTATTTAGTCAGCTTCTTTACCTATCATGGACCCCCCGCCCCCTAGACTAAGAGAACGTTGATATTAATTTATATGTATTGTATAAAATCTCTTTCAAGTCTGTCTAAATCCATGATTATCAATCAATGAATTGATTAATTACTATTACCTAATAATGATTACACTAATAGCATGTTGATATAAGATACATGTCTGTAAAGCGATTGATTGTTCAATTCTGGTTTCAGGCTAATCATTCTACAGATCTTACTAAAGACAAATATTGAACTATTAAACAATTATTCTATCACATCTACAGATATTGATCATATCAACAGCGGAATACTGTGATAATAACATTAATAAAATATAAGTGCAAAGGAAACAAGCTATAAATTGCATCCTTAGTAACATTTATTGTTTAATAAATAAATGAAAAGGCAAAACCTACATTTAGCAATTATGTCAAATCCGTGAAGGTTAGCTATTATTATACTGTTGAAAGTTAATTAATTATTAGCACACTACTTCATCTAGTTATGCAATAGCTCTACACTGTCAGCATTATACCGCTTTGTTAAAATAACAATTGCAAAACTGAAGCACTACATTCATGTTTTACCACAATGCTGCAGACTGCATCTCCTGCCAAGTGAGAACCGGGTTTAAAAAGTCCTGATGGTTTTACTTGGACCAGGCTGGGATCCAAATCATGGATATTCTGATGATTGAGAAGCAAGTTCCCTCCAATCGACCATGGTGACCCCTCTGCTCCCAATCTAACTTAAGACAACAATGTAAGATCAACAACAACAGTTGCTTACTGGTTGTTAAATATGACACTTACCTAACCAGTTTCTGTCTAAGTAAATAGCAACAAAAGATGGTGGTATGGTGAAATAATCCACAAATGAGAACAACTCTAACCAAAACCATAATTTATCATTCGCAGCTACAAACTGAAAAAGAAAATATTTTTTTGCAAATTTAAGTAAAATGACAAAAGTTTAAAATTCTGTGCATATAATGTATTGATTAAAGGTGATGGTCCAACTATTTATATAATAAGATAGATAATAATAACACTGGTCTATAGAAACAGATGGATCATCTTTAACAGTGCTTGATGGATGACTGATCACAATTGTTTCAAATTTACTTTATATAAAGAAGCGATGGCTTTCAAAATCCAAACTATCACACCTATATATGAGGCTAATTTGGTGTCATGCATAGGACATGGTATGCTCACTATTTCTTGATTACCTGATACCAATTTTTTACATTTTAAACCTAAATGTAGAAGGTCTATTATTTATAAGACAGCTTTAGAAAATGTAATTCTGTATAATTAAACATCATTGAAGATCATGTGTATCCATTCGACTCGGATGTACAGGTCAACTTGTCAATCATGTGTAGTTCGCCATCGTAGCATTCAATTAACCAGAATTTTCTTTTCCTGCCAATTTGATCTGTCATTTAGTTTAGTATCAGTCTATCAGATAGCACCATATTATTGTTGGTGATAAATGGTCACTGTATGATCAAGTCATTATCCTGATCTTGATGAAAATGTAAATGCTATTTAAGTGTATTTTTTGGAAGATAAATAGTTGTGTTAATTAATAAAAGGAAATGGTATTTCTATGACAATATATCTCAATCAATAACATTCCCTGTAAGCTTATATCATATACATTATACAATATTTTTACAATCAGGTTGTCCCCCGGTTCCTGTCAAATGTTACTATCAAATGTAAAAGCTACTGTCCTTTTAAAAAAACTAGTTTAATATGGGTTTGGAGACAAATGTCTCAGTTGAAGCATTCATCATAACCGTTTCTAATGAATAAAAGCTGTGATAAATGGGGTTTAATGTCCACTAGTTCCGGGACTAAACTGAGATTAATATAACTATGATGCTGCCCAGGAAGCTTAAATATAAGGAGGTTCAAAAACACAGGCTAGTTAATTATGCACACATATCTACTAGAAAAAATCAATCTCCTCATAATGTCATAAAATGAGCACTTTTAAGTCACCCTGTTCAGATGGCCATGATAATCCAGAACGGGAAATTAATCTTCCTTAAGACAGGCATATGATATTAGTGAAGGATTGCTGGGACATTAACCCAATTCAAAACACAATACTGCATACTTTAACTTACAGAAGAAAAGTCTCTGTTCGATACAATGATCTCCTTTGTCCCTATTTGACAATATAGATTCATATACTTTAAAAAGGGGATGTAGACTGAGTTGATAATACAGGTAGCCATTGTATAGTGTATATAAGAAATATTATGCATTTTCAAATTTCAACTTTTAAGATCAGCTTTCAGCAATTTTTGTTTAGATCAGTCACACAATATTCTGAGCAGCGAAATCAGCAAGATTCTTATCTCCAGTTAGCACCTAATTATAATTTTAATACCGATATATGCATATATACAGTACATAAATAAGATACGCTGAGCTTATTTCTGTGCTAAATTTAAACTCTTTGGCTTCGTCATTACTTATAGCGTAACAGATTCTTATTTCCAGTTATAACCTAATTATAATTTTAACACTGACATGCTATATACATGTATAGGATATTTTTTAGCTTATTTTCGTGATAAAGTTAGACTCTTTGGCTTCTTCATTATTTATACCGTAACAGAGACTAGAACGAAGGATTGTTTTTTTCCTGAACTTTTTACCATAACAATATGTTTTTGATGAAGCGATAAAAGCGTTTATATTTATATGCACAATGCTATCTCTATTTATATATTATTTAATAACCGACCCACAAGTGTTAATATGTCGAACATGTGGCACTTCACAATATAGTCCATGTTAACACATAAATATCCTTTAATTTCTGCCTTAACAGAACAAATTCTTTCATCTATTAAATGCCAGTCAAAAAATAAATATGCCACGGATAAAAATATTCATTTCATGCTTATATTATTATACAAGAGATGTGACACCATCGAGCCTTTTCATATTTTGGTGGTGTACTCCACTTTATCTCTGTCTAAAGACACTTCTACCAATCAACACCCTTCAATACTTTGATTGATTATCCAAATGGTTAAAGAGATACAAAAATTTATGATGTCAGATGTGATATCCAGGCTCATTTCAATGTACATATACATATATAAATATACTAAATAAAGATAAACATGTAGTTTATTTCAAAATATAAATAAATAAAATATAAAATATCATTGAAAATAAAAAAAAACTAACCAAGAATTGATATTACACTACATTAACTCTGAAGATTTCAGGCTCTGCCAGTTAAGCTAATTGATATTTTTTATTCAAATGTCATTTGTTTTGATTACAAATTTTGAGTCTTAGATGTGAATAGGTTGACTATACATACATATAGGGTAAATGTATTCTAAAGAAAAACTACTTTTAAAATTTTAATATCACATTAACAGGCTAATTCAGTCTACCACCTCTGACAGGTTGGGAACAGTGCTTTAAAAATCTTAAGGTTCTTGACCTATGCTACGATTCAAACCCAGAACATTTAACTGTTTGATGAAATGGGACCACGCTCTGTATTATAACATTTAACCATATACAGCACGAGAAGAATATAGTATAAGCCATGATCTATATCTACATCTGTTCAAACAGAAAAAGAGAAATCGTGCAGAATTGATTTGTGTATGTAGCAAATTCTTGTTAAAACGCCCAGTTCTATTTCATTATTCTGTTTGAAAGTTGATCTGATTTGTAGAAAGATTTAAAAAAGAATTCAAACATTGCACACATGTATATCAACGATAAGGTTCATGACTATTAAACCTGAAATTAAAATGAGTTATTCAGGTGTTTAAAGAAACGAAGCCGGTGGAATCAGCAGCACTCAATAACTATAGAGAACTATTCGAAGCTGCCAATAAATATTGGCACCAGAAAACTATGCCAATGTGTTGACTTAATTCTCTTCTTACACAATTTACCCTGTTCTTTATACACATGATGTAGTAGAGATAAACTACATACCTGTAAAGGTACAGTGATTTGTATTAAGCCTATTGTTTATTTTCAAAGCTTTTTGAAAGAGAAATGAAAGAGAGAGAGAGGAATGGGGTTTAACATCCACTCGACACAAACTAGGTCATTTTGGGACTAACATATGGTTTAATTTTATTTCAATAAATTGCTTGTGCATAAGGGGTCTTTTGCAGTGGGAGGAAACCGGAGTACCCGGAGATAAACCTATTCCTTGCCACGTACAACTGGGAGAAATGAAATGAAATGGGGTTTAACGTCACACTGTTTTCCTCCAACTGTGGAAATGAAAACAGGTATACGCCATACAGTGGTGTTAGGGCCTACTCTTTTATTGAATTCCAACTGTCAATCACTGACAAGAGGGACCACTCCCGAAAATCCTGATGATCTTTTTCCATCAACACAAGAATCGAACACAGGACCTAAGGTTAGTGAGCCGAAGTCTTATTGACTGAGCCACTGTGGCCCCCTTTTTTAAAAGAGGCAAAGCATGTAGGAGATGAATATTCTACCATACATAGTAAAAATTTTACATTTCAATTACTGATCTGCACCGACAGTGTGCTGTGCAGAAAATTTTGCCCAGACAGTGGCACTACGGCCTCCTCATATTTAGAATATCAACTGTCTTTTACATACATGGCATTATATACATGGGGCCTCATTTTTCCGTCCAATCCGAATTACTAGACACAAACATTGTCTATACAATAAAATGTTTGAATTTGAAATAACAGTATTTTCAGCGTTGCTGTCAGGGCAAGACTTCACTCATACCACACTGTATTACTGTTTCATAAAACTATTTCATTTCCATTTATCTCATAATAAAAACTTTCCTTTGTGCTACTGACACCTGCTGCAAAGGGAAAGCATGATAAATTTCATTTTTATATATCTATCTATATTTTCTAATTCACAAAAGATAATGACAGCTCTTTAACAGTGGTTCAAATTTGTAAATTGAGTGTACAGTAGGTGCCATTGAGTGTCCTTTTATATGCAGACAGCTGGTTTAAAAGAATTTTAACATCTGCAAACTCCATTTTTGTGTCTATTTTGAAATAAAGCTGGCATCACATCCAGTAAATGTGTTCAACAGATAAATAATATATTATGGTCTATAAAAATGTGTTGTATTTAGTCTCACTTATTGCTAAGTGAACTTATGTCTTCCTCGATTTTAAAAAAGATTATAAATGTTATTTACCCGTATAAAGAAGTATATCATGAAGAAGACATTAAAAGCCAGATCAACTTGTTGTGTTGTACTTGTAGACCAAGGATGACATGTTTCAACAGCTTCATTTTGACTGAAAATATAAACAAGATAAGATAATCATATATAAATAAAAAACAAGATTATCATATATAAACATAAACAAGAAATCATAAATATAAACAAGAAATCATATATATAGACAAGATTATCATATATAAACAAGATAATCTTACATAAATGAAGGCTCTTGAGCAATTTAGCTAATGAGAGAGAGAGAGAGAGAGAGAGAGAGAGAGAGAGAGAGAGATTTTAACAGCCACTTGACACAAACTAGGTCATTTTGGGACTAACATATGGTTTAATTTTATTTCAATAATTCGCTTGTGTTTAGGGGTCTTTAGCAGGGGAGCAAACTGGAGAAAACCCATGAGGTTGGAAAAGGTGACCCTATTCCTTGTCACCTACAACTGGGGATTCGAAACCACGCCAGTTGACTCAATGACAGGCTTTATGATACAACATGCACATGCTAACCATTCGGCCATCCAACACCCCTCTAGCTAATGAGGGCAGGCATTTGCTATAAAGTGTGTTATGAGCGAGGATATTTAGATCTTTAACATGCACCCTATGTTGTCATTATAACAACTAGACACTTTTCCTGACAAGGTCATCCTATCCTGCACCTCTATTAGTAAGTTAGCCTACACCACAGTAACCGGGTCACAGTGGCACGACATCAACCAGGAAAAACAAATTAGTAAGGACTTTTGTTCCAGCTTTTAAAGCAAATGTATATAAATAGTATTACATGAGTATCTCTTTAAAAAGACAAAAAGCTCTGGATTCTCTTTGGGTTTATGAAACTTCAAATAAATTTCAAATGGATTTGAGCCAAAGTGGATTTCATATTGAAGCATGGCTCAATACATGAAATTCATGTAACTTAGAAGTTCATTTCTCATGACATTTTGATGAGGGTCTCTTGTGTTTTTCAAGCAAGGATATCGTATGACGAAGAAACAAGTAATTTTATATGAAAGTGCCTACAGATAAATATTTTCAAACTATAATGCATTTAAAACAAAACCACAAAGTACAATCATTGTTTTGTGTACAATAAAATTGCACATAAATAACATAAATGTCACTCAAGAATTATATGATGAATTCTGCATCGTATACAGTAATTGAAGTATATTTGTAGGTCTGAAATGAAATTGTGTTTAACATCCTACTATTCTGCTCCTATACTGCACTAATGAAGACGAGCATACGCAATAAATTGTGCTATGAGGGGAATTTTGCCCAGCCAGTGGCACTATGGCCTACTTATATATAGAATTCCAACTGCCAAGGGATCTTTTACGTGCATGCCAATGTATACACACGGCCTCGGTTTTTCATCCAATCCAAACGACTAGACAGCTGTCCTTGTCAAGCGCTACATCCTCCTCCACCGAAAAGAGGAAACCACGTTGGGAAAACTTGCAGGTCCACAAACTGCAAAACTTTTTAAGATTCCGCCTTCTTTTGTTAAATTTAGCAGAAATGACTTCAATAAAACTTTCATTAAATTCTCTGCTGTTGTTATTTGTCAAGCAGATAACTACTTTCCGATTGTTATTATGTTGGGGTTTTGTTATAGCATCAGTATTGTCACACATGATGTACCTATAAATGGACAAAATCCATCATAATTAGATTTGATTTATCACCCCTTTAATCCTGCAAGTTGCTCTCCCCAGAAAATATTGCCCTCAGATCAGAAAGCCCCATTCAGTTATCAAATTTCATCAAATTCTACTGTCCATAAGTTTTTATGAACAATAATCCTTAAAATTTAATATTCAATTAGACTATTTAAACAGTCATATAGATTATATTACCAGACAGATATATGACAGGAATAAAAAAAATATCAAAAATGTGCAGTTAAAAAACCTAATGTCTAATGATTTGAAAATACTTAAGTAGCTGAACTTTATATATAGGTGTAGCTGGATTTTAAGAGCAACTGAATTACATCATCATTTTTCTGTATTTAGTACTTTTATATAATAATTTTCATTTCAAATTCTATCAATAATAATGATTATTTAATTGTACATACATCTACATCTGCTTATTTGGAAATTATTAATCAAAATTGCTTACATAGCAATCAAAATTGCATACATACTGATCAAGTACATTTTCAGATGTGGTAAAATTAATAAAAGTTGTATCACTGTTATGTTAGAAAGACATTAATTTCAATATGGTTGTCATTATTTCTACTGTCCATATTTTAAATAAGATTTATGACAGAATAGATTTTATCTAGATTAATATTTAGAATTTATTACATTTATGATACGATAATCCTTAAATGCCTTGAATTTCTTTTATATACAGCATTTTCACTGGGTTTATTTAGGTCTATGATGGCACAAATCAGAATATTACAGGTACAGCCCTTGGTATTATGAGACAGTCGACGGACAGTTTTAGACCATCAAGGACATGAATTTATGACCCTTTTACAAATGATAGAAGGGACAGCCATATGTTTTAGAAAGAAATCAAAATGGACATACAAAGACGATACACTTAGGGTTAGGCTAAGCGAAAGTGTAACTGTGGTGGTGTTAAAGTATCTGCTCAGTTGAGCAAATTCCATTGAATCCTAAAGTGTTTTGTTCAATTAAATATTTTAAATATACATTTAGTTGTCATTAAATTATAACTTCTGCAAGTAGGATGCAAGTTTTATAAATTCTGAATGTTCAAATAACTGGAGGTTTAAGGTGAGATATGTCAAACTATAAATAATATTATGGAAGAGTATTGTTTATTCATTGATTTATGTAGTTACTGTCATGAATAGAGTATTATAAATGAGTGTTTCATTGATAAGATGACTAAGGCTTTTTTGTAGGTCTTTCCATTTCTTCAAAATGGTTGCCATTAGCAACAAGCTTTTACACTTTTATTCATAATAGAAATGAAATTGCGAATAGTATTTATCTAATCTTATAAAATAATACAATCATGTTTACTGTTTAAAAGTAAGCATATAAAGTATGTGGTATTACATGTATGTGGTTTAAAAGGAAATAATTTCTGAAAATCAGAATTTTTGCTATCAGTTTAGAAGATTATAAAGGAGAAAGACAAAAGTAAATGGAAATTATAAACATATGTTACTCAATATCTTTATACTTCTTCAATTTCTTATAATTATAGCCCACATACTGTATGTACTTTTCAGGAAGGAAGGAAGTAATGGGTGTGTTTATCTATAACAGGATACCTGGCAAAATGAGACACATGCACAACAAAATCAAAACACAGCTAGCAATGCTTAAATCTAAATCTTGTGTTCAAAGTTCAACATAGAATATAGATTTATTACGATATCAAAGTCTTTATGCGCCTTTTTATCGCTATAGGGATCACTTGCCAACTTCAATATTGAGAAAGATGAATCTCTAACAAGAATAACAATCCAAAAATGGTTGGATTCCATTTGGACAAAGATTCCCAATCACTTCCGCATTGACTTTAAATATTAATTCTCGACTCTTACACCGGCTCTAACTTCCGACGATTTTCCAGATGGAGCAACATGTGCCAAATTCAAAAATAAAATTAATGTCAACAAACAATGTTTGAATGAGGTTTATAATGTTGATTGACATTATAGCCACTAAAATATTCTTTATAAAACCTCTATTATTCAAAAGTTGGTAGTATAAAGTTGACATACTCTATAATATATCAAGTTTCTTTGATATTCAAGCAATACGGTCTGTTACCCTATTGAATAACTCAATAAGCGTAAGTAAACTCTCAATAACAGTACATGTAGATGTACAACATTACATTTTCATTAATCATGAGAGAGAGAGAGAGAGAGAGAGAGAGAGAGAGAGAGAATAACTTTAATTACCCCATATTGTTGAAAATCAATAAACTTTTTAGTCACTTGAGCATAGGTAAACTTTAGTCTCTAGAGTTTGTGGACATGCGGAGGTGACAAAATATAATAAGATCACATTTCAATGTGGGGGTACCGGTAAATAAATGTCCAGATTTTTTAAACAGCTATACCAAACCTACATCTTAATCATTGTTCACACTACCTGCCAAACAAATGAGTGGTGGCTAGATTTTGATATCTTGCATGAAAATTCATAATATTGTTTTATGTTTGTTGATAAGTATGTAGCGGATCTCCAGCATTTACATAACTTATAATACATTGTATCTATGTATCGCTAATTTTAAAAAAACAAAAACATAAATTCTGTATTGCCCAGATTCCTTGATCAATCTTTATAAAATAATCATCAGCAACTTCAACTTCTGCTCCTTGATGTCTCTTGTTTCTTGAGTCCTCTATTGATTCTAAGATTTTCAATATTGATTCCATTCTATAGAGCAAGGTAAAAGCAATCCTAGGGTTGCTACAATGTATATTGATTGACTGAATGCAAATTATTATAGTATAAATTAGTCATAAAAAGATTTTTTAGTGAAATCTAAACAGAGAAATCAATATTTACTACAAGTAGGTAAAAATGTTGTTGACAAACCTCAAGATATATCATTTATTTACTGCACATATCATTGACCTTAACTTGCACAGCAACAATAATAACCCAGGTCAAAGTAAATTTACAAAAATAAACCCACTTTTTTTGAATGAGTACTGTAAATTATGGTTGAAAATGTTTGCTTTAGATCACAAGGTCTCTCATTGCATCAAGGGTTGGGATTTCGACTCACTGCTTATAGGAGTAGTGCTGCCTTTTAACCCTTGCGGGTTTTCTAAGAGTCCTCCAGTTTCTTTCTATGGCTAAAGTCAAGCGATTTATTAAGATAAATTGACCTACCTAGTTTTTGACAAGTGCATGTAAAACACAACATGTATTTCTCTCTCTCAGATCGTTTTTTCCTTGCATGATTATCCATTTCATACAAATCGAAAGATAAATTTTGTAGATAACGTGTTTGTGAGTTCAACAAAGTAAAACAAGGGCCATAACTCTAGATGTTATTATGAGAATTTGTTAAAATTCAATAGGCTTCTTTGTCCCACCATCTTGGTGTATAAAAAGCAACACTTTTAAAAGTGCAGATTAACAGATATTAAACTTTGTTTCCAACATGCATGTACATGTACATGTATTTCTTAGGAAAACAAAGCACAACTTGGTTGCTTTTCTGATTGATGTCTGGTTATCCTGAAGAACCAAAAATCAAATTTGTTTGGCTTTAATTGCATATTCCGTTTACAGAACAGATATGTGTACTTATCAAAGTATAGTAGAAGACTACATATCTTACACATAAAACATATTTTAAAGGAAATCTATTGTAATATTAAAGAAATGTTAATTAAATATAAGCCTCCCAAAAAGCACCTTTCATAGACACTGTCTGACAGATATTCCAGCATTGTCAGACACAACCATGTGATGATTTGTCTTTTTTCTGTGTTGCTATTGATATTATTAAAACCTGTCTGACACAAAGTCCAAAATGTCAGCTACAAGTTTGGTAATATCTGATATTTTGTCAGATACAACTAAAACTACTATTTTCAGACCTTGATTAAGAAGAAAAAATCATCCATCAAAACATTCCCTGTGATATACATCTTTGTTAAAGATGCCTTCTCTCGTAGAAACTGAGTCAATTGATGATATATTTGGACTCAAAACATACTTTAACTAATTTATTTATCAAAACCCTTTATTTGGAAAAAATCTACTCTAATCTATTTTTTGACGTGATTGAGGGAGAATCAATTATCAGCTTGTATTTCCATCTACTATAAATATCAAATCTAATTAAATTACAGGGTTATTGAACTTCTTTCAGTGCTGTTTAATGGTAAAGACTACTGCACATTTTCTCAATAGTCTCATAACTGTTAACCATTAGATAAACACATAAGAAGCGAACATTATACATCACAAAGCTAAATTGACAGTCGGTCGATTGGGGGATGAAACCCACACATTTTTGTCTTTTGTACTCCCTGTGGATGCTTTTCAGGGAATCCAGTATTTTCTAGTAATATTGGGTATCTATCTACGTGTACCTCCCATTCCAAAAAAAATTACTATACATTTATTTAAAACAACTACAAGATGAATACTTTTGTGGGAATGTATCTTTAAATAAATCAATACTGTGTTACTTTCAGACATGCATTGACATCTCAACCAATTAGATATAAAAAAAACCTCTAGCTTCATTTCAGATGAAGTGCATCCATGTTGAAGGATTTTGTGATGCGTTTGATTGTAATGACTAGAATTCCAATTTCCTCATGATATATTGCATTGAAGGGAATACTTTATAGGAACCAAAAATACAGTAAATTTAGAAAAAAGATCAATTTGACTCGATCTAATATACAGAATGGAGTCTTTAGTATAAAACCCACTTAAGGAGGCATTAACACTTTACAGATTTCTGTTGGTTGGTAAAAAGTTGTTTTATTTTTCAGAAGTTGTCATGTTTAAATTAGATAGCAGGTAGCATAAAAAACTAATCTCAAGCAAGACATTGCTGATTAATACATATTTTATCATATATAAATATTTCAGTGTTTGAGAGTATAAAGAACACTTGTGAAACACATCTTAATAAAATGTCAGTGCTTTTGATAATTATGTGAGCTTGATGTTATTTTGAGTATTACAAAATGAAATGGGTTTTAACCCTCGTCAAATAACAAATGCCAAGGGTTCTTTAACGTGCATGACTTTTTTTTATATGTTCCAAATGACTAGACACTGCTCCTACTAGCCAGTATCTCCATCATGCAGGGGTAAACCCTAGGAAATTTTTCGGCAACACCCTGATTGAATCCTAAACCTTCAGGTTAACAAGCTAGAGCCTTACTCACTGAGCCACTGCAGCTCCAATATGTGGGTTTAGTTAAGTAAAAAACCAATCCAATTTATTTCATGTTGGGAGTGGTAATGCTGCTTTAAAATATAGAGTACCTCTTTTTCATTGATCATAATAAGAATTAAATCATATATAATCCTGTTATATTCCCATTTAAATGATTCATTACATTCAGAAGGGAAGCAATTAAATGAAACCATTGAAGTTATGCAAGAAATTATTCAGATAGAAACAAAAAAATATATTTTCAAATCAATATGTCATTATCCATTTCATAAATCTGAACCATTTTTCTCGTACCGGTAATGGCAAATGAACACTAAACATTTTCAAATATAAATTGTATTTATACCGCCAAGATAATTTAAACAGATAAACATTTTCTTAGAATTTAGAGGATTGTTATTGTTCATTTCAATCTGCTTAAATCAAAAGGGGGAGTGATCGAGAGTCACTAATGGAAAACCATTGTTAAACCAACTGGTATAAATGTTTTGTCGCCTACACTGAATATATAGTAGAAACAAAGAATTATTCATTTGCAGTGAGTCACCCTAAGAAATTTTAAAGCTTATTATTTTACTCATTTGAAATACACGTATTTTGACGAAATCCAAGAAATAACCATTTTGGGCTACAATACCTGATGCTAAAGAAAGTGGACTTTCTGAATGGAGGGGATTATTGTATCTCATAAGTGCTGTAATAATATCTCTATGAAGGATACTTCAAGTTTTAAACCACCATAAAAATCCAGTCAACTACGTATACGACATATATACTTAGAGGAAAACAACTGCCAATTTATTCGGTCAAAAATTGAAGTCCTGTGTCCAGTCAGCAGCAATCACCTTATTGAAAACATTGCCCTTATTGTTGTGTATAGTTTCATGATTTGTTGTTAACACTGTTTAAAACATCGCCCAAATAAATGAGAACCCGTATCTAAGTATGATTTATAAATTAATACTGGTAACAGGTCTTGGCTAAATACATATAGCAACTTTTTGCTCATCCTTTTTTCTTTAAAACGCTTCATTTATTTCTAAGAAAACCTTCAGTAGGCTAATAGTTTCAGAATTGTATCTGTAAGGAATAAAAAGTTAGTTAGTATCTCTGGTTCATTAAGATATCATTGCAGAGACCATGCTATATTCACTGTGTGCGAATCAGTTCGACCCAGTGCCTGTGTGGTGAGTTAATCGATGTTATACATGTAGTTTATTAACGGTACATTTTATGAACTCATCCAGATTTATTTATTAAAAGGAGGGTAGAATCAATAATACACTAATAAAGAATTTCATCCCTATATAGGTTAGTAGTTTTATTCCTGTACATGTATATCATAATTTCAGTAAATGAGATCGGAGAAATCCATCAATAGAACTTAATGACACTACAAACTTTTGATTTATTATAAGGGAGCGACAGAAAAAGGTGTTTAACATACATTCAACACAAACTATGGCCTTTCAGGACAACAATATTGTTCAATTTTATTTCAATAATTTGTTTGCGCATTGGGGTCTTTAGCAGTGAGAGAAAACCGGTTGATGTGAAGAAACCCACAAGGATGTACAGGCGATCCAACTCCATGTCATGTATCGAAACCACTTGACTTAATGACCGACAGACCTTATAATCAAAACTACACCTCTTAAAGAATTTGGCCACAAACCTCCTGAATTATATCAGAAAAGCGTATGCACTTCATCACCTGTTGAAATTTGAAATACTTAAATTACTGCATACTACACAGAGGTTAAAACAGAATGTTTATGTTAATGTAAAATTTTCCCGAAATCAATGGAGAGAGAGAGAGAGAAATGGGGTTTAACGTCCACTCAACACAACTAGGTCATTTCGGGACTAACATATGGTTCAATTTTATTTCAATAATTCGCTTGCGCGTAGGGGTCTTTAGCAGTGGGAGGAAACCCGAAATCAATGGGATATTAATTTGTTCAGTCACAATGCCATTGGTGGCTGTCATTTTTTACAGCACAGATTTTTTCTTTTATCAGTACTTTTAATGATCCATAATGTCCGGTATTGGTTCATTAGTGCTTGATCTTTGTAAGGCAGATCAATTTTGTTTATGTAATAATCAACATTGGTTTTTGATGACAGATGAGTTTTTATGCTACAGTTTTACTTGTGGATCTCCTATGGCTATGTAAGACTTGACTAAAACATTCAATCAAGCTGTAGATAAAGTATCTACAAAATTTCAAGACATTTATTAAGGCTGGTTTATAAAAATATAACTGATCTCACAACAAACTGCCTTTCTCTGACATCCTAAATACATACATGTGCCTTTGCAGAGCTATCTAGATACATCTAGAGAGAGAGACAAAGGGAGTTTAACACCCATTCGACACAAACAAGGTCATTTGGGGACTAACATAGCTTAATTCTATTTCAATAATTTGCTTGCGTGTAGGGGTCTTTAGCAGTGGGAGGAAACCAGAGGACCCAGAGAAAACCCACAAGGTGGGGAATCGAAAACCACGCCAGTTGACTCAATGGCAGACCTAATGATGCGTGTAAAGCGTGCATGTGCTAACAATTTGCCCCCCTGCCCCCTGTATAAGGAATTATTGGTTTTAATAAATTGTTCTAATAAACTAAGATACCTTATCAACTGGTGACCTTGAGTTCATTATTATACATTTCACATGTAATATTGAACACTGATTGACCAAACAAGACCATAGTTCTTATACATTGTATATAGTAGTGAATAGTAGCCAAAAATACAGGTAATAAGTAAAGCAATAGATCAATAAATATACCAACTGTCACATGGCTGGTTCTAGAACAATTATAAGTAATTTCAACCTGTGAGTCAATAGGTATCGTTAGTCTGTAACAGAATATTTAACTACATATTTACAATGTATTATATTGATCACCTTTACAAACAATTTCTCCTACATTTGCCTCAAACCATCAACAATTATTTATGACCCATTTATCAATTTCTGTATATCGACCCATGGCTTATTTGTCTAATAAATGATATGGGTTTAAATCTGGCGGGCTTTCGGGTCTATTTCATGTTTATGCTCTTTGATATATTATAATAGATTCAATGTACAATATTGTTAACATTGAATGATCTTTATTACAGTAATTAGCTTTTTTGTCTCTTTTGAAAACAAGCTAACAGTGAAGCAGATGTCCTCCAACGAAATCCCCAAATAAACAGATGACATGTACATGTACTATAATCAATTAATTGCACATTTATGTTTTTCAAAAGTATTGCGCCATTACTGTCTATCAGACTGAATCAAAGTCAAAAAATTGCTTAGCTTTAGCTCGAAATCTTAATCACTGAACTCAGTCAAGACATTCACCTATTGAATATTTACATCAAGTTTAAACATTCTACCTCAATTAAAAGCAGAGTTGTTATCGTACAAAGTCCTAGCCAATCAAATTGCTTATCACTCTACTCACCCTGCACAGAAAATACTCATTTTCAAACTAGATCAAAGTACTGTATTCATGTAATGGAAACTATTCACTAAGTTCGATCACTCTCACTTAAAGCTACAATTTCATATTTTTAAATTATATTTTTAAAATGTATTAAAATAAAGCCCTAAATTAAAATAGATGGTATCTATTAACAGTCCTACCTTGTTAAAGAATAATCCTATAATTCACTATTGCCAGTTGAGAAATTGGCAAAAATATCATTTTCAACTTCAAATTCAAACGTTTGAAGATAGTTATTCCATGGGGGGAATAGAAAAACAAGGAAGGTAATTGTGTTATTATTTCCGGCATGAATGATTTCAAGTGCTGGAAATAATGCCTATGATTGTAGAATAGTGGGTTGACAACCTTTTGAACAAAAGACATAGAAATAATTGTGTTTTGACTTTCTTAGAAAATATAAAATTCCCGCTTTAAATAGAACTAAAGTTATCATGTCCCACAGCATCATCCAATCAAATTGCTTATATTTGCATACCCTAAGCAGAAAATGCTTATCTTAGAAGTCCATCAAGACACTGACCTAATAAACACCTACAATGTATACCGAGTTCGGACATTGAAACTCAATTAGCAAGCGAGTTATCGTGTCCCAAAAAGTTTAAAGGACAGACAGACAGCTGGACCCATTTTCATAATCCACTGCTTTCTTCGAAAGGCACGATACAAAATTAGAGATACGATTATTGCATTCTATTAAACCCGTCTACAATATGCACAAAAATGTATAAGTTGGTGTATTCAAGGGTGTTAGTTTGTCCAATGAAGTCTATAAATCTTACTGTTTACCCTTTTTGTGGATGTGCCATAATTGACCTTTATGATATCGTATTATGGTATTGATATATTATGTGGATGATATTGTGATACTAGTGATAATATACTGTGTTTTACTTATCATAAACTCATCAAGGTAAACGCCTATATCATTACCTATCTGTATGTGACATTTATTACTATCCAGGCTATGATGTAATACTGTTAGCAATGACCTTAAAGCATAGAAACAGACACAACGTACATGTATTAGAATTACTTACGTAGCATCAATAAAATAGATAATCAGTGAGGCTATGCTGAGTAGAAATACCAAACCAACCTGAAAGGACAAGCAAAAAAAAGGTATGTATTACGATTATTGGCTATATAAGGTTTTAAGTAAAACAGCTTTAATAAAATACGTGATCAAAGACCATAATTAAGTCTGGAAATAAGGCCTTGTCATTTTATCCAGAACTAATTTGCATTTTTCATTTTTCAAAATATCAGAAACTAGTTCAGTATTGCCTGTTATATTGTCAGGTGTAACTAAAATCCTTTTTTCTGACCTGCATATAATTAAAGATGGCATTACATTATCTTAAAGATGATGATCTCTATATTCTGACAATAGATATATAATTAATAATGACATACTGGTATACTCTTAAAGACAACAGAATACAATTAATAAGCATATCTAGTCAAATAGTGTCAACGTCCACTTCCAACTATTAAAATATTTCTTGCAGTCCATGTCAAAGTTTAATAAGGAATGTGGTTGCCTGTCTAACTACATGTAAAATCACCAATCTTCCTACTGCTGAAGAATTGATATGTTGTGTGTCAGTCCCAAAATGACCATACATGTATGTTGAATGGATTTCAAATCCCATTTCTCCCTCCATTACATTACCAGTATACTGGGAATGAATGCTATTAAGTACAATTTTACCATGCCCTAATGTATTGTCTCAACAAGAGCTAAGACTTCCAATTAATATCTTACTACAATTTTCAAAATTCATTTTCTGAACATATCTGACACAGAGAGAATGCAATTAAAAATGAATAGGTCAACCTTCTCCATTGAATGAACACCTCTAACTTATATTGGGCCTTCGCATCTTTCTACATAATACTCTATGGCTTCTTATCAGGTCCATAATAAGAATATTCATCCGTTTATAGACTTAAAGCACAGTATTAATATCACTCAAGGGAAATCTATGTAGGAAATCCATTGTCTTATGAACAGTCTTCTCATATTATATGCAAGACGTTAAGTATTAAAGACTGTCCAAAACTGTATAGTTTCACAAAAGGATAATATTTCAAGTCTGCCTCATGCATGACGATCTATAGATGGTGGAAGGACCAGGAAAAAAGTAAAATATATATATACTAGTAATTGTGATCCCCTGAACTTAAAACAAAGATGCTGTGTTAATTAGTCATTAGTTTAATGGTATAATGTTTCAGTATATTATAGACAACTACATATACTTAGAATTAAAAACCTTTTACAAAATAATTAATGACCAATTATTCACCAGTAAATACAATTTGGAGATTACTACTGTCACGAGTACTGTTACACATAATAAGTTCATTATAAAACACAGTCCAGATCATGACCTAATGAACACCCAAATCCAGCTTGAGTGTTCTACTACCTCAATTAAAAGCAGAGCTATTCAAAAAGGGTGATGGGCAGATAGACGGGCAGGCAGATAGACTAATTTTTATAGTCCCCTGTTTTGTTTGAAAGACAGAAGACAATTATCAAAAATTGTTTTTAAGATGTATTTCTTGTTGAATTAGCTGGAATATATGGGACAATGACAATAATTATTTGTAAATCCAGACCTTGTCCTGCCATCCGTCAGATGAGAAAACACATTCAATGCATTAAAGTACTTGATTGAACACAAAGTGGTTAGTGGTGGCGCTTAATCTTATTTTACGCCTTTAAGATTCCAAACGATACATGTAATACGAAAATAATCCATGCATTCTCGATTCCTACAGGATCTATCTCTTAATATTTTCTGGACTGAAAGTTAGCAAATAATCTTTCTGGACTACTTGGATTGAAACAAAAGATAATTGAAATGATTAAGTGATCAACATATATTTCCAAACAGAGTTGATCCTAAGATTGCTTTGACCCATCGCCAGAAAAATATGGAAAACTATGCTGATTCTTGAAGTACTGAAAATTGCGGATTTATGAATAAAAATGGCAGAGCTGTAAAATATTCCTTTGCCGTCCAAAAAATCAATGATTTCGCAATCAGGAATCTTACAGGAATGTCAGGGTGCAATGCTGATGTCTACATGAGAAATCCTCGGATTCAGGAAATGAATGTCGGAATAATATCTGAATAATTATCAATCATGTGGATTGTAATAGAACTTAGTCTGAGAATCTATAATGTACAACTCAGTCAGTGCTAGACACTGTTTGAGTGAATCAATTATAAGGTGGCCTACATCATCAATGTATACACAAGGAATCTAAATTTTGCTGGGATGGGACATAAAAATCAAGGCTCATTTACGCAAAAGTATCATTGACAGTGGTAACTTGCTGTCAATGCAAAATTTCTCCCATCGCACTCTGTATGTCTGCCTTCGCTGCTGACAAGTAGGATGCTATACCCCATTTCATTTCAGTTCATCCTAAATTCCATACCAAACTACCAATATTCAATCTGGACTATAAGACTCCATATTGAATAGATAGAATACAATGACCACAACAATTTTCCAGTAGCTGTCATCATTTAGCTATCATTCACAAACAGAGACAGATCTTTAAAGTCATTTGCACTTTCTGGGAAATATATAAATTTTCATGGTTTAATCCAAGCTAAATTGTACTGAAATTAATTATTTAACATTTATTTAAGAGAATTAAAGATTTTATCGAAGGTTATTGGTGATGCTGGCTTGCTATGACCACATCGCATTTATATCATCTGCATTTTTTGCAAAATTTAAATAATTGTAACTTGGTACATGTACATTTAAATAATGAATGGATTGGAAATATTTACATGTGTATGGACTGATATTTCTATTGGAGATTCAACTTTCACACAATAGTGCACAAGTAGTTTACAGGGGATTAATAACCCCTATAACGAAGATCAAATACTTTAAAGGAGCTAAACGTCTAATTCATAAACACTCATAATATTCGAGATTAAAAACACGATCAATATTGATATTTTACGTAGAAAATATGTGACCCTAATATCCAATATTTAAGAAACCATAAACATTTTAAAATCACCATACAACATTTTTGAGCACCATTTGTGTTAATGAACAAAAGAATACATATCACACAAGATAATGGAAAAGGAATTATTAAATGGCTGCATCACAAATGACAAAATAATAATTAACAAACATGTAGAACGTACCACTCAGGCATAAACGACTGTCTTCAGTTTGGACTGTTCACGTATTTCACAGAACATTAATTGTGATTAGAAATTATAGCACTTTATGAACACTAATACTACATTAATTGTGATTAGAAATTATAGCACTTTATGAACACTAATACTTCATTAAGGTGTGCTTTCAGACCAGTTTTCGTCTATTTTAAGGTTCCAAAGAATTGAGTTAGAATGTATATATGCCCTTTAAGGTGCTCTATCAGCACATTATTAAATTAGATGCATTATTAGCCTATGTCTACTAGAGGACAGTTTCATTTATATTCATCAATTCCTTTGGTCTAATATTTGGCTGATCCCACAAGATATTTATTTATGTGTTACATGTAAAGTACATATACTGTATACATGTAGTTCATATAAAGGTCTAGTCAAAAGGAGTTACATGTAGAGGGATAATTTAGATGACCTTTCTGAATTTTTAATAAGTAAAGTCTATAATTAGAAGCAGGAAGATGTTTTGGTCTGAAGAACAGCCTATATAGATTAATTACACATACATAGATTTTTTCCTCCTTTAGTCATATCTATTCATGAATCAATTTAGCAGTGAGAAAGGGTGAAAAACAATAGGTTGAGGTACACCTGATCAGGCCAGAAATATTTACATGTACTTCAACTTTCGACTTCTCAATTGCTAAATCAATAAGCCTGTAAAATATTAATAACTCACAAGAAATCAACAATGTAATAAATAGGCCTACTTACGTATAAATGTACACGGTTTAAGTGAATATAAATAAAATGTATGTTTTATGTTTGCATATGTTTGAAATTACATCAAATCTATAATACGGTATCCTGGAATCAGCATTTGCATGAGGGGACCAAATCATTATGGGTCTTTTGGGAGAGTTGTTTAAATTTTTACATATTCAGTGTAACTAAAATACCTGGAACTTCATCAAAGATAGGTTGCCAGTAATCTGAAGAGTAAATCAAGGTTGCTGCATTGTGAATTAAAATCTGTACATGTGCATCATTGGCACATTGATTCTACGATATAATCGAGGACAATAACTCTATCTTTCTGTATAGACACAGCTCACCAAATATTCCTGGGCCGTCACCCACAAAACAAGGGCCAAACCTGCTATTTTTAGTCCTTCTCCCCCTTTCTCTTTTTCCCCCTTCATGACGATCTTTGTTGACTTTTTGGTGTAGAACGGAAGAATATACATTTTCTGCCGGGTTTTGGAGAATGTTCATGACTTTTATGCGGAAGGACACAAGCGGTAAGAGGTTGGTTAGGTTAAAATGTAGGACTGAAAATTGCATGTTTATTTGTTTATTTAAGGGTTTTCATGATGAACCTCATACATGCTTTTGGTTGCAACATCAGCTTTTGGGAAGTGGATTTATATAAGCCTTTGCTTTGTTTCGATATTCTGTGAATAAAATAATGTAAGAAAAAATTAATGTTATCACTAAATGAGATGATTAGACTATTTTGCCTCGATCTTTTTTTTAGGACTACGAATTTTGACTAATAATGGTTTGGATTGTTCGTACTTGGTTTTATCTTATTGTTATGATGATTTTTAATGTTAAAATTCACTGATCTGAATAATACATTCTGGATGATAACTTTTGCCATTATTATAACATATGAATAAAGTATGAAATATTCTTTTTATTTCATTCTTTCATATTGATTTAACCTACAGCATATATACAGTACAGCATAATTTCAATTGAAAAACCTTGATGCTATGATCATGCAAACATTGTTGCATTTATAAACTCTGACTACTGTTAGGTGTCAGACATGGCTGAGATGATGTGTAATGGTAATGGAAATGTAATTAATCACATTCCCAAAATCATGTAATGGTCAATTACATTCAATTACCTTTCAATTACATTTCATGACACATATTAATATTTCGAACTATGTCACACCTCAAATTTTAGCAGCAAAAAGGCGAATCTTACACAAATCCAAAATATAGACCAACTACCGCATTTGGATTGCTTTTGAATTTTTTCTTTCCAATTGCTTCAAATGTAGTGAACAATAGTTTTCGATTTTTTTTTTTTCATCTGTGTAATTATATGTACATAAAATGTAGTGAACTATATATTCAATTTATTTTTCAAAGCCATACGGTTTCAATAATAGTTTTTATCATGCAACTCCTCAAGTGAAAATTTACTTTTGCCAAGATGTGATATTTGATAAGAAGTACAATTCATACAGAAAACTATATTATAGTGATGTAATAATAGAAGATTCATTTCAGAAAAATATGATTGTTTTTTTTTAATTTTTATGAAATATTACTTTCAATGTAATGGGTAATGGTAATGATTATCACAAATGAGAAAGTGTGTATACATTTTAAAAGTAATGCTATAGAACTACATGTACAATGTAGTACAAAAAGATATATAAGAATTAACACATCTCTTTTGTCGCATCACTTACACATAAATAAGTAAATTACAAACCTCATCTCTCAACCCTCTGTGTTTCGAAATAAGAGATGGTCCTATTTAGTTCCATGTAGCAAAGCCGAAGGCGAATCACACTCGCAAAAAGTAAGCAAAATTGACAATATTTTTCATCAAACCAGCGATTGATTATTGTTATTTATAACATTTCTGCCGCATCCAACTACAATTAAGTAGATAATCCTACCCGACACGGGTATAAATCCCTTCTTTTTAAAGCCCCAATAACACTCTTGTTGTAACTGAAAAATATGTCCCAATCTTCATTCTGGTCAACAAATCGTATTATTTTAGAATATTCCAATTAAATGATGATATAAATTTCATCTTAACACACCTAATCTAAAAAATTGGAAAAATTCAACCAATTGATTTGAAAAGTCTAACGTAAACCTTTTCAAATGTGACTTGAATTTTAAAATATTTTCGAACCCTCTGGACAAATAAAATAGGTTGTAATGGATAATTTACACAACAGGTAGGACATTTAAACATCTAGTACTTAGAATAAGGGTATTATTTATTTTCTGGAGCTACCAAGCCAGCAAGAATGTTATTGTCCCTTTAAATCATAGCTATAGTAGATTGCTTTTTCCGACATTTTAAATTTATGTTATTAATACACAAAAACAACGCTAGATTTACTTTATTGTCAATATTTGCTGATAAATGAATGCTATTTCAGTAGATTGGGCAGCGTATGTGTAATAAGTACTATTAGTATAAAATCAACTTATTTTAAAGATGGTACATGCAATAATAAAGAAATTGAGTTTGCTACTTGGAACTAAAGGCATCCAATCGTAGCTAAAAACAAACACTTCAGTATATATATCTCAACGTTTTTAGTTACGTTCTCGTAGCTAATAAATAAAGTGAAATGAGATACATTGTACCGCTACTAAAATTAAAAACCCAATCTGAAATATGAAATTTAGCCAAATCTAGTCAATGAATCAACATGACAGAGACTTGTATAATCAGTGACAGACAGTCATTTTTATGGTTAACATTATGGTTAATACAATTTAGTATTCTTGTAAATTTGAATAACACCAATAAGCTTCAAGAGTTCAAAGGAGAAATAAAAGGCAGAGTAGGATCTCTAAAAAAATAAATATAATCTGTGAAATTAAAGGGACCCTCCCGATAAGAACAAAGTCTCAAAAATTAAAGTCCGAGTATTTATGAAATTTATGGACCAAAATATAGAGGCATGGTGTATTTACCTCGTCGCAAAATTTCAGCTCAAAATATTGAGTCGTTTGGACGTGAACGTCAACACTGCTTATCCGGACACGTAACCCTTTTAAGATTTCGGGTCAATTATTTCATTGGGTGACCTGATAATCGATTCCCGTTTCTTGATAGATCTATACAGTGAATGACCCATGTACTGTACTTGATAACAAAGCGTAAATTCCACCTACATAATATTTTCATAGCAAAAAGTCTGGTTTTATCCAGATACTGTATAATACAACGGTCTCCATTTCCAGAAGAAGACTGTCAGGTTTAAGTTATTTACAAGCATATCACAAACATCATGTTAGTTGGTTAGGTAATGGGTTTTAAGGGATTTTAACACAAAATTAAGCAGTTTTATTCCCCAAAAAGTTATCGGGATTGACCCTTTAAGTGACACACTGACAAATTTTTGAAGTGACAATATGAATTTGGAACTGAAATTTTGTATAAGCTTTTTGTAATGTCCATTTAATAAAAAGTTTTACAAGTACTATACATGTATAAGTACTTAAGTATGTGATAAATATATCAATCAGATTAATTATTGTTATATACATGTACATATACTTGAATAGTCAAGATAATTAATATGAACTATTAACACTTTGTTTAACTATCAATTATATCATATTCAATATTCTATATCTTTAATTAGTGCAATATTACAATCCTCATGAAATATTCAAATCAGTTTATATTTCATGCTCGATTTTTGGAATGTTTTTCGTGTTTTGGAAACATAAATTTTAAACTATGTGTAATATAATATTTACTTTTGAAGATTAGTTAATTTCACTGAATTATTATATACTATAACTACATGCACATGCAAGTCTGGAAACTAGGTACCTCCCACACACAATGTCATGCACAGAGGCAGGCTTTGTCAGGCACAAAACCTCTGATGCCTGTCATTTTGTCTTTTTTATTGATATAATTAATACATGTCCGGCACTAAGTTGAAAATGTCAAGTACTATATTAGTGTCTGACATTTTGTCAGGTACATCTAAAGCTGTTATTTCCAGGCCTAATGTAAATATTTTCTTTTGGAGACAAAAAATCAAAACAATTCCATTAATCAAAGTACATGTACATGTAAGTGCACATGATTTGCATTTTTCGGAAAATATCAAATTTCTCCAGCCTTATCCAAACTAATACATGTATCTACCTGCAGCCAGGCTGACATTTTTATAAAACATAAAGATGGCAGTATACTTGATCAGCAGAATTTCGATTCATATGAAACAAATTGGACCATTTTTGAACTAATAT
Organism: Patella depressa; assembly: GCA_948474765.1. NCBI lineage: Eukaryota > Metazoa > Mollusca > Gastropoda > Patellidae > Patella > Patella depressa. Next base: position 25,294,595 of record OX419718.1, read on the forward strand.
TAATATTGGAGATATAACTTTTACAATATTGTAGTGTAGTGTGCAATGGTTTCCGACATAGTATATCGCTCAAATCACACATCGACTTTAACACCGAATAGTGAAAAGTAAATAAAAGTCTGAATAACTATTAAAAAATATTCAAATCAGGAAGAGCAATTTATTCTATTTCTATTGTGGTATGTATATTTTTTACCTCAGATATTTGGTTGTCTGAATGCCTGCCAATTTCACTGCCAATACAGTACTACTGTATGTACGAGGATCTCTGCCATATTGGAACAGGTGATAAAAAAAACATAAGGTTAGAAATGTAGCTTATTTACTATTGTTTATAAAACTCTTATCTTTCATGAGATGTAAGAACTATATAGATAGTTAAAATATATGGAACGTAAATGCATGTTTTATACATATTGTTTTAATCCATGGGATGTATAAAAGTGCTATTCACATAATTTTAATACATGGGATGTACAGTACATGTACATGTAAGAACTATACCGGTACATGGTTTTATTTAATACATGGGGTGTAAGAACTATACAGTACACATTGTATTAATACACATTCATGGGATGTAAGAACTGTACACATTGTATTAATGCATGGGATATAAGAACTATACGGTACACAATACACATAGTTTTAATATGTGTACATGGGATGTAAGAACTGTACACATTGTATAAATTTTTAATATATGGGATGCAAGAACTATACGGTACACATAGTTCTAATACATGGGATGTACATGTTGGAACTATACACATAGTTTTAGATTTCAATACTTTGGATGTAAGAACAAGAAACACATTGTTTTAATACATAGGATGAATATATAGGTAAGCAATAGTTACCCCAATTTCCACCTTTAACATAATGTACCTGTAGTATTTCTAGTTATACAAATGTTGAAATACAAGGCTTGCGGATTGTCACATGAGGGATATTGAATACCATTCATACATGTATTTCTAATACTATGGACGTTCAACCTCTAAAACAAATTACAATGGTACAATTACTGTTCACTAATTACTTCCTACTATTTACAATTATGTGATGAATTAAAATTTTCCAACATTTCAAATCCTGTGCAGATGATATAAACAAGCCAGTGTCACCTATTATAAGGCTAGGGTAAATTCTTTTGATGTGCCTATTTTTAGCCTAGCCTATTAGAATGCAAGCCAAGAGATAATTTATACCTATTGTTGATAATGATAATTAATTTGAGTATAATCTAGTGTTGATTAAGGTATTATTAGAAAATGTAAATGATACATGTACATGTAATTAGCAGCTTTAAGAAATATTGTTAACTAACTGAATTCAAATACATGTAAAACTGTTATTATTTGGTACTGATAAAAAAGGGTTTTTAAATGCCTCAACATTCTACACTTGGTCATATTCAGAACAACATATGGTAAAATTAAAATTTATATCTATGCTTACATGTGATATGTGAAAATTTCACTTACTCTTTTCCGAATTCTAATTGTCATGGGTTAATTATTTTTTCGTACATAACAATATACAATGTATAAAAGGATGGAACTATTGTTTTTTTTAATCTCATCCAAATGACAGGCACACTTTCCTCGCCAACTGAGCCTGTGCTAACCCGATTAGTTGGAACTCACTGGGTTTTGAAAACCTGAAGGTTTTCCTCTGTCCACATCAGGATTCAAATCTGGGACCTACAGAGACTTGAAAGAGAAAGAATCACTGTACTGAGTCACACTTTGTAAATAGAATACCATGTATTGGAGTGACTACGGTACTTGAATGAATTATGACTTTAAGGCATTATAAGGCCATGTATCAAGAAGATTAATAAATTATATACTTGTCACAAGGATAGGCAGTATTATAATAAAATCAACATAAGACTCTGTGGACACTTTTTATACTAAAAACAACAATAAATCAATCCAATAGAATGAATAATTCAATGATGATGGGAAAACCATTATGTAGCTCTGCTAGTGCATAGAAAATATCACACCTTGCTTTTTCAAAATATTGACGTGAAATTAGAGCTGAGCGATATTTCAGTTTTCCGATATAAAATCATTAAAGAAATGAAAAACTTCAAAAATACTGTGTCCAGAAAAATATAAAATTTTGTTTGTAAAAGTTGGTAGTGTATCTATGGCTTTTATATGGTCAATAAAAAATAATAATATTGACAACAAAGTGTCCAGTGAATACTCTAGGGATATTTCTATCTTTATATGGATGTTTACATGCATTTACACTTAAAAGGTGAGAAACAGAAAATATCAATATTTTATAGAATATCGGCATATTTTTTTTTAAACATCGTGATACATATACATATACATTGTATATGTTGCCAGGAATACTGCACAGCTCTACGTGAAATGAGGTGTTTTTATTATTAAAGACAAGCAGACAGCGAGAGGTTTCAATAGAATGTCAATCTTTAGTGTCTGGTTATTCCAGTCTACACCAGTAATATGTACTGTACATGGTCTCTAGATATGAATATGACATCGCCGTTTGATATTCTAAGAGTCCTTGTTACAAATAGCGTTGATGCATTATGGTACCGTACACGCTTCGTGTAACAATGGTTCAATTTTCATTTTGTCTTAAATGTTGGACATCAGAAGCCCATCTTTTCATAGAAAGATCACAATATCAATGTTATAAACACAAAAACATATCATGGAACACAATTACTATTTTAATTAAAGCGACGTTTCGTTGAGGATTCTTCGCTTGAAAACGTTGAGAGAATCCTCAACGAAACGTCGCTATAATTAAAATAGTAATTGTGTTCCATAATATGTTTTTGTGTTTATTACGTATGTCAATTGCTAAATGCCACTCAAAGAAAATATCAATGTTCTTTTAAATTGTCAAATAATTTGTGAAGTCAATGCAATGTCGAAGACTGTGGATGATACTGATTTTTAGTTAAAGTTTAACAAGGACCATAGCTCTGGAAGTTCTTATCAAAAATTACTGAAATTCTTTATCTCACTAATTTAAAAAAACTTTGAAAAATTGGATAATAAATGACTATGAGTGTTGGAACAAGACACTACTTGCTGAAATCTACATAATAATAAGTCACTTCCAATTAATATAATAAAGTAAACAACAAACATATATTTTAAACTTAATAGAAAAAATGATTAATTTCATTTTGTGGAAGACGAACCAACCGACCCACATTTCAATGTGGACTTCCAAAAATTGTTATTCTGATCAATGGCATCTTACCAATATTCTTCCTGTGGTCGTTTGTCCTGATATTAATTCACCTGCCCAATCTTTGGCTTCTGTCATCCATCCTATTTCTGGATCCGCAGATTTAACAAATAATGGATTAGATGTTCCTCCAGCACCAACATTTGGCGATAACTTGTGGGATCCAGTACCACCTGTATGTGCAGCTCTGTAAGATATTTGATTTTTCTTCTTGCGGCAAAATGCCAATACAATAATACGATAACTTACAATAATTACAAATCCGAACATAAACGTAACTAAACTTGAAGTAAGGAAAGCGTACCAATAACGCTCCTTCAGACACTCTTCAGTGCTGTAGGGTGTTGTTCCAGACACATTGCTTGTTGGCATGATGTCTTAAAGATTTAAGTAGCTTCACACAGGGTTCTGACAGGTTTCGTATATATTTAACAGGAATAAATTCACATACAAATTATGCACAATTCGTTTTCAATAAAGCCATCTTATAACATCCAAAAATAGAATGCTGTTGCAACAACTTTGAAATCTCTATCTGTGGTGCCAAGAAAATGGTCTTGCTTCTTTAGTTCCTAACTGAATGAGTTTGACAGAAATAAGGCAAGTCGTGACTGCCGCCCATGTCACAGGTTTTACAACTGTCAGCTCTAACACGCTTCATAAACCCCACAATAAATTAATATCTCGTACGTCTAGCTAAAATCACTGCTACAGTTTAGTTAACCTTTACTTAACATGGTTTACATTTTGACTTACGAAGAAATTTCCACACAATCTTTACGTTATCTATTCCTGAAGACGATTCCAAGCACCTGTTTAACAACGCCACCTATCGTCGACCCAAGGTTTCCGTTATATTCCGTAGCGTGAACTCCTTTCGTTAGAAACCGATAGTGAAGATCGATCGTATTACAGTACATAGTCATACACATACTGTCGATCAGGTCTATTCTCACTCGCTAATAGTGTTTCTTCCGTGTAACCATAGGAATATAAACAGATGGAAACTTGCCACAAAATACTAAGATATATACCTACAATGCATCTTTTGTGATAGTTATCTACATTGACACAATAGGTGTGCTGTATAAAAGAAAGGAATAATGCTGATTTGAGTGTTAATCATGTAATACAGCGAATCCGCATGTCGTTTATTGAATAACAGTATTATATATCTAATATAATAGGCTTAAAGCCCCAATAACACTCTTGTTGTAACTGAATAATATGTCCCATTCTGGTCAACAAATCGTGTTATTTTAGAATATTGCAATTAAATGATGATATAAATTTCATCTTAACACACCTATTTTAAAAAATTGGAAAAATTCAACCAATTGATTTGAAAAGTCTAACGTAAAACTTTTCAAATGTGACTTGGATTTTAAAATATTTTCGAACCCTCTGGACAAATAAAATAGGTTGTAATGGATAATTTACACAACAGGTAGGACACTTAAACATCTAGTACTTAGAATAAGGGTATTATTTATTTTCTGGAGCTACCAAGCCAGAAAGAATGTTATTGTCCCTTTAAACTGTACTGAGAAATGGTAGAAAGCAAACTATAAAAGTCGGTGTGAATCCCGATCGAAACCCATTGAACAAAACACGCTAAACAGTAGGCTACAGACTGGGAAAATTTATAAATTTAAAATTTGCCCCATGTTCAGTGCAATCTCAGTCAATTTGATCGTTTAGAGTTTACTAGTTTATTTATTTATTTATTCGATCATGTACTAGGTTTATATTGGGCCGTTAATTTCATATACATTGCCGTGCTTTTAAAAAATATAATGTAGCCTTACGAATCTGTCAATATTGTATGGGGAAATTAAGCTATCACTATGATCATCAACCATTTTCGATTTCTTTTCCAAAGTTTTATTGCGATCCCTGCATTGACCGAGAAGGTTCATCCAGATTTTCCGGCGTGGGCTCCCCTTGTCAGTGATGCAGGACGAAGGGCCTGACAAGGACAGCTGTTTAGTCGTTCGGATGGGACAAAAAACCGAGGTCCCGTGTACACGTTGGCGTGCACATAAAAGCTTCCTTGGCAGTTGGAATTCGATACAAGAGTAGGCCATAGCGTCGCTATCCGGGGAAAGTTTCACTCATAACACACTGTATGGCGTTTTCCCGTCTTCATTAGCCCAGGTTAGGAGCAGAAAAGTAGAACGTTAAACACAATTTCATTTCATTTTATTCTCAAAGTTTTATATTTACGAGTCGGGATGCAATGTTTACTCCCCCCCCCTCGAATATATTAATTTATTTATCTGTTAGAATTTTGAAAGGTGTGCCGAGGAGGGGCCTCTTCGCACTGACCACCTGTAAATAAGGGAGTGACTCATAATTAGTAACATTATAGGTGTGATAGTGTATCTTTGTATATATTTTATTATATGATTTTAGTTAAAACAGTAAATGACCAATGTCCGCATTGATATCTCACTAATCTTTCAAGTCTTTTAACTGTTTGAGTTTATACTTTATGTAATTATATATATATATATTACGTAATTATAGTTAACACGCACTCTTGCTATGTCCCTATCTTCTTCTGTATTTAAACATCTGTTTCTTATGTGCAATTTAACATCTTATCAAACATCATTATATAATTATTTTAATCCTAAGCTTGTATATAATTATGTTCTATATTCTACTGTAACTTTAGTCTGGTGACCGGCTCGCCCTAGCGATACCTATCTCGTTATTGTGACCGTTAGCCAGTTTTGAACACTCGTTTATTAAAAGTACAATTTTAACTATTCATCTGAGTTTTCGTCGTTAGTGTTGAATTAAGCTACAACCCCCAGAAAACAGCACTTCGGCATAGGATATAAACATATTTCTTAATGTGACACTAACATTCAGTCCGTAGTTTGCCGTCAACGTTTACGGGTATATCATCAAATTCTTCAAACTGGAAGCTGAGTGCCAAGAGACGACAGCAGCTTTTACAACATCTACCTGTACGGAGTTGAAGTGAGATCATGCCTTCGATTGAAGATGAGGGACCACGGTGGCTAAGTGGGTAGGGTTGTCTCGCTAGCCTGGGGGTCGGGTGTTCGATCCATTCATTAGGGGAGAAAGTTCATCCAGATTTTCCGGCGTAATTATCCTTTGTCAGTGATGCAGGACTGAGGGTCTGACAAGGACAGCTGTCTAGTCGTTCGGATGGTACGAAAAACCGAGGTCAGGTGTACACATTGGCATGCACGTAAAAGATCCCTCTGAAGTTGGAATTCGATGTAAGAGTAGGCCGTAGCGCCGCTGCCTGGGAAAATTTCCCTCATAGCACACTATAGTGTATGCCCAGTTTACGAGCAGAACAATAGGACGTTACACCTCATTTAATTCATAACGACGACTCAAGCCGATTATCTCGACTTTCATAATAAATATTCCAACTAGAAAGAATCACCATTCTACATACCATTGGTCAGTCCATAATGTTGAGCAATTCTTTTAATATGTAGTTGAACTATCGGGATTACTGGCACTTGTATTTTTGATGTTGTCCAACGGTAACCAGGTCCGTACCTAGCGGGGGGGGGGGGGTGGCAAGGTGACAGCGCCGAAGGCGCCCTTTATCCCTTGAGAAAAAATCGGCCCCCTCAATGGACACCAAATGATGCAATACGAGACCAACGACCAACTTCTCCATAATGCCAAGATCACGACCGCTTATAATATATAATATAATGGTTGTGAGATTGGTTAGGCGCCCATGAATGAATTGGGCGCCCAAAACGGTTTGATAATCTTCAAAATTCAAACGGTGTGATTTGTTGGATGCCCCATCCAGGAGGGGCGCCCATTATATAATGCTACTGAGATTAGTTATCCGACCACGAATGAATTGGGCGCCCAAAACGGCTTGATCTGTGGGGTGCCTTATCCCGGCGAGGCGCCCATAATGACATGAATGGTGGGGTGCCTTAAAATGTTGGGCCGCAAATAGTACATAATGCTGAATCAGATTTGGTGGGTGCCCATAACTTGTTCAATGGGGCCTCAAAAACGGCATGATTTGTGGGGTGCCTCATTCCAGGGACGTGGAATATAAACGATTGATTGGAATTCGACTCGGCCATCTAAGTTAGGCTATATCAAACCACCTACTGTCTCAGGGACTGGAATAGCAAGAAAACGCATTGAGGTCGTCAAATTTTTCCACTAGACGTCTGTAAGGCTAACCCGAACCCCCGTACGCCTATGGAGAGCACTCTATAAACCCTTCCGCGGTGTAGGTACATCGGCGCCCTCAGAAGCCCAATCGGCGCCCCCGGAAGCATTTGCCCCCTAACAATTTTGGGCTAGCTACGGGCTTAACATAATTTGGAAGTAATCCCCACTCCAACATAGTTTTTCTTTATTTCTGGAACGATATTTACAGAAAAATGAATTTGACAACTGTGAGGGGGTTTAGATCGCCATCTGTAAACCAAATCTTAAAAAAATGTTCGGGGTTTATTGTTTTTTTGTTGTTTTTTTTTAAAAAAAGTTGTTTTAATAGAGTAGAATAAACGTTCGTTTCATGATGTTGATAATGACGACGGTGATATTTAATTTTATTGAGAATTTAGAACACTCATGCACCATGCATCACAATGTGTGTTGCTACAATTCAAAAGGGTATTTTTTATACGAATTTTGCTATCTGGAAAGGGGATTTTAGAATTGCAGGGCCACAAACAGTTATCAATACCTGATAAAAAAAATGCAGAATGGAGGAAAATCGTATGCAAGCACCGGATTTACCTACTTGCAGGCCCACCAGATTAAGACCACCATACTTATTGTACTGGGGCTCTATACGGTTCACGGGCACGGGCACTGTCTAGTTGTTCGGATGGTACGAAAACTGATGTCCCGTGTATAGATTGGTGTGCACGTAAAAGATTCCTTGGCAGTTGAATTCGATATAACTGTAGGCTATTGTGCCGCTGCCCGGCGAAATTTCCCTAGAAGCACACTGTGTGGCGTATACCCGTCGTCACTAGCCCAGTCGGGGCAGAACATTAATACGTTAAACCCCATTTAATTTATTTCCCTTAAAGGTTGTTAAAGCGATAATTTCATATTTTCTAAGAAAGTAAAAAAATAATAACACAATTAGCTCCCTTGTTTTCTCCCCCCAACCCCATGCAATAGCTATCTTCAAACGTTTTAATTTGACGTTGAAACTGACATTTTTGTCAATTTCTCAACTGGCAATATAGTGAATTACAGAATTAATAGGATCATTCTTTAACAAGGTAAGATCATTTATAGTTACCATCTATTTTAAGGCTTTATTTTAATATATATATTTTAATATATTTCAAAAATGTAACTTAAAAATATGAAATTACCGCTTTAAATAAATATATTAAGTAATACAATCAAAATACGCGAGAATGGGCTAGCCTTTAGTCTAATTATGAATGTCCATCTTAATTTTGATAAAAAAGAAACCCATCGTTTGAAGTGAAATTGTATTTCCTTTGTAAATCCCTTACCATGCAAACACAGTCAATGGTGGTTTCCTGCGATACCGAACATGACAAATATCATGCATAATGAAACCAAGGTTATGGACACTCTAGAGGTCACAATTTTTATACGATTTTGATGAAACAGACAATGTATGTTTAAAATTTGGGCTTCCTTCGATATCGGCGCATATTGTACGAAATATAAGGTTGGACCCACTAGAGGTAACTATTTTATCTTGTTTACAAAAGCGTTCAAATACATCACTGTTATAAATTATATGGCTGAGGCAAATACCACAAAAGCATGTAATTTTCAGGTTGTCGGCCATTCAGAGGAAACTTAAAAACTAGTATCACTATTTATCAGTTTGGTTCAATTGGTGCCATGCATGTCTTTTACACAATGTGAAATCTGAATGAAACGTGAAATTTCCTGTAGTGACAATTTGTGTCCGATTCATGAGATGAAACGAAAGAAAGAGTGTGGGAAAAACTCTATCCCTTTGTTTTATTAGGCGTCGGTGTATCTAACTGCATCGCATTATTACTTGCGTGCAATAACCTGGAGAAAGGAATACTTGCGGCCAAATTATTGGGGTGGCGTGGGGGTTAGGGAGAGCTTTAGCACCCACCCCACCCCCAATAATTTGGCCCTCCCTAACCCCCACCACACCTTGCCGTGTCTGAGCTGTCATTAATTTCATTAATAATACTTGCTCTCGGTTTTATATAATGCCTGATCTTTTACAGGAATGTTATAAGATTCGCGTGCTTAAAGGGAACTAACTGCATTTTATTTTTGCCATGCTCGACACACGTTGCAAAATTCTATTTGGGCGCTTTGGTCGATACTTTCACTGAATCATCGTTTGACAAAAGCATGGGCATTGGCATAGGTTTTGATGTCCTCTTTCGAGCAAAAGCGGGACACACGTGATCTGGCCTCATTTGCGACCGTCATTGCTTTCAGGCACTCTATCCTTTTCACTGCTTTCTATTTGCCAAGGGTCCCGCGGTTTAGGGGGCCATGCGGTTCATGGCAAAAAGAACAAAAAATTCAAATTCCAGATGAAAGTTTCATTGGAAACCGATCTAGCGGCTCAAGGGCGGAGACTGGCCTATCCCTCAGCCTTCTCTGTGATCAGTCTAGGCTTCTAGCGTCTAGCGGCGATTTCACTTGTTATAACAGATACAATCAGCCATCAGATGATTCTGATAATTCTGGAACCATTGAAAACTATTTACCACCGAGATATAAGTGCGATTCTGGCGTTTTGGCGAGGATGACATTCCTATATAGACGTTTACTGCGCCCATGGACATGCTGCGCCAATGTGGCTAATTTGTTTCTATATACCCCCCCCCCCAAAAAAAAAAAATAAAATAAAAATAATGCACTCATTATTGTATTTCCAGATCAATAAATTATTGCTACTCTCTTCTGAAAAAACGGAAGTATTCCCAAAATTTGGGTTCTTTTAATATAAATCAGGATTTGCTGCAAGAAATGTTAACACTATAGTGTGCGATGCGAGGAAATTTATTCCGGGCAACAATTTTACCGTCTACTTTTCATCGAATTTCAACTTTAAATTCCAACAGTCAAGGATTCTTTTACCAATAGACACCTTTCCTTGTTAGATTCTCCGTCCTGTACCACTGACAGGGTCGGATTTAGATGATGATGTGGAGATGAATGGTTTCGGCCATAACCGGTCCGGTATCCTTCTCCGAACCCCCCGGTTAGTGAGCTAGTACCATAGGCGTACGGGGAAACTTTTGACTGGGGGGGGCGGAGGTGGTTGGTGCCCCCAAAAAATAGTTAGGTTTTTAGTATGGTACACAATAATGATCATAGGCATACGGGCTCGATGACAGTTAGGGGGGCAGAACCCAAATTGCCCGAAAAATTTTCGGGTTTACAGACGCACCCCCACTCTCCCTTAAGAAAATTTCGGAATACTGACGGCTGTTTTCCTTCTATTTCAACCCGTGAAAAAAGCAACCTCAAAGTGATCAAATTTAGCTTAATTAGGGTAACTTCAATTTGGTCAAATATACAGCCCACCTGCTGACCCGAATTCTAAAAACAATCAATCGTCGCGGGGTATGGGGGCCTCACCCTCCAGAGAAAATTTTGAAAATTTAACCACCGCAAATGCGTTTTCTGCTATTCTAGCCCATGTCAGTAACTCCAAAAAGTATCCAATGGTTTTGTAACCGAAATCACACTCTGAATTCCAACCATCCAACCAGACTGTTGTAGCTGCATTTACAAATACTAATCAATGCCCGAAAACTGTCGCACAAAGTAGAATGGCTCCAGACAAACTGTTTTAATCCATAGTCAACTCAGTACAAATTCGTGGTTGTCAATTTAAAAAAAGTAAAATTAGTGTTTTAGGGCTCAAGGCAGTTTGGGAAGCAAAACTAAACAGAAATTCAGGTTTACAGACAGCTGCGCCTTTTTTTTCGATAGGCGAAGAAGCGGAGTTGACCTTGATAGACCTCCTAAGAAAATTTTGGAATATTTGACGGCCGCAAACGCGTTTTACTGCTATTCCAGTCAGTAAAATTAGTGTTTTATTAGATTTCGGGCTAAGTAGGTGAATTTTTTTTTCTCACTTTCTCTCTATGCCCGAAAAGTCAGCTTGCCCGAAAGTTAGGGGGTCAATGTTGATTTAAATTGACAAATTATTTTTGTTTTCAATGTTGAAGATTTTGGATGTTATTGAGTTAGGGACTTACCTACTTTAATATTATTAATACAAAATATAGGTTCACGTACCAGGCCTGTAGGATGGAAACGAAGTGTGCAGATTCTTTTACAAAGCTAACGGACCGAGTACCGACCATATTTCCGACCCGAATGCTGCTAAGGCTGTCTGTGTTTTTATTTAACCAAAACACATATGAATGAATATGCATTTTAAGTGATTCTAAGGAGTTTTTACCAAATAAAAAATAGTTCAATTTTTATTTGAAGGCCCATGACAGGTTCTACAATATCTCTTTTGCGATGAATAAATTCTTGATTTCTAAATCATCAATAAAAGAGAACTAAAGTTTATTTACTTGTAATATACACAACTAAAAACAGTTGTTTATGTAACTGTAACTCGTGGCTTACTATGTACTCCAAACAAAGAGGGTTCGAGTCATAAGATTTCTATTTAATTGCCTAACTATAGACACTCTGAATATAAATTCGCTATTAAATTGGACACATTCAAGAACACAATATTTTTTTATACAACTTTTACAAAGTACAGATGTGTGCCCAAATTTTCTCAGCATTTGGTGCCCAAAATGGGGGGGCGTCCGCCCCCCCAGCCCCCCCAGCTCGTACGCCTATGGCTAGTACTCAAGCTACTATACAGTGACCATGGCTCCCATGTTTTGAAGAAAACACCTAGAAAACGCAATAAAATAAGCGCTTAACAGACGACGAAAACAAATCTCAGTGCACACAATGACCGAATTGTTAAATCATCAATGACATTCTACCCAGAAAGAAACAATGTAATTTCTATATATGTAATTATGTTTTCGTGACCTTTATCTATAATTAACAAAATGTATATTTTTTAAAGGGAACTATCTGCCCTCTGTATTCTATAGTGATTTACTAGACATAATCATGTAAATGAATTGTTAAGGGTGTTAAAAGAAGTGACAATCCCGCTTTATTTGTTTCCTATTTGGCTTTTCTGTGCCAGAACACCGTCTCCCACTTTGATGTATATGACTGTAAGCTACTTTAATGAAATTAGGTCAGTAAGTACAAGTATTTAGGGTTAAATAATAAAAGGTCAATTTATATCAAAACAATACTTACAATAGGTTACGGGTAATAATTGAGTGAAATAATAACGATATGTAATTAAAGATAATTGAGTTTGGGTTTGGTAAAATTTCTAAATTATAGTTATCAACTTTCGTGATTAGACTGGCACCAGTATTGACGAAGGTGAGTACGTTTTTGATAATCTTATTATTACGTATATGTAATATCTTGTTTCTAATTCATAAAGACGGAACTTTGTGACCATGACTTTACACACGAACTAAAGGTCTTCAATGTTGTTTAGTTTGTTCAGCTTTCTGGAAAAATGAATGCAAACGATTAAAACTCCATTCCACTGGAGATCAACATAAACTGGTCTGCTCCAACAACCAATTTTGTTGCACGTTTGTATGATGTATTGAGAGGAGTGGACCAATATTACACTATGTTTATAAGTTCTTTAAAAAAGATTGGAGATACTGTGATAGTTGATCAGATATCGCCATCTTACGGGCTTCCGTATTTTCCACAGGGACTTGAAGGGATTAAAATAAAACTTCTTACTACTGCTTGACTATAACTATATGATAAAGGGATGGCAGACGCCATCTTTGTTCTGACTTTTTTATGATATATTGTCTGGCGTCATCTCACAATACTCACTAGTTCTGACACTTCATGTCATTTTTATTGCCAACGAGACTTTATTTGATCATTATTCACCTTCCGATGTAATTAAATTTGTCCTTTTACAGCGTTATTAATAACAAATCAAACTTAAAAAGCTATCATTTACCGATATTCAACTTCCCGAGCCCGGAAGAAACCCGAAATAAGGTCAAAAGAAGTCTGTATCACTCAGTCCCTTTATAAACCTATCATTACTCGATATGTGCATAGGAACTGGGTGATCAAGTCTCGCTCGACAGCGGCCTCGCTTCGTAAGTTCTATCACGTGATAAAGCCTACGAAGCGAGGCCGCTGTCGAGCGAGACTCGATCACCCAGTTCCTATGCACATATAGAGTAATGATAGGTTTATAAAGGAACTGGGTGATACAGACTTCTTTTGACCTATTTTCGGATTACTTCCGGTCTCGGGAAGTTGATTGTGGATAAATGATAGCGGTTCAAGTTTGATTTGTTATCAATAACAGTGTTAAATGACCAATTTAATTACATCGGAAGGTGAATAATAATCAAATAAAGTCTCGTTAGCAATAAAAATGACATGAAGTGTTAGAACTAGTGAGTATTGTGAGATGAATTCAGACGATTCATGGTATCTCAGTCAAAACAAAGATGGCGTAGTGACTTACCTTCTTGTATTTATTAAGCAGAGGTAAGAAGTTTTATTTTAATTTATTTTAATCCCTTCAAGTGCCTGTGGTATTTTCGTCACCTATATACCGATTGTTCAAAACTTAGCTACGGATTACGCATGTAAAATTACTGGACATGAACAATACCCTTTAAGGCGACTCACGTAAAATTCAAGCACGTTTTGTAATTTTCCTAAGGCGCAAATTATTAGCTCATTGAGAATCAACAAACTATTTCACAATATTAGCTCATTGAGAATCACCAAACTATTTCACAATTTGAAAATGAAGGTTAAAACGTCTCCATGATCTGAAAGATGGCTTGACAGATTTGTCTCAGATTTAGCAAACAATCTCATTTGAAAATCTCTGATGTGACCGTATAGCCCAATTACGTAAATCGGTGCAGATTTTTTAACAGATTTTATTTTTTCGAATTCTATCCGATGTTACCCCCCCCCCCCCCCCCCCAATCTTTTCAGAAATCCTTGTGAACGTGAGAGAAGCTGCAAGTGAAACCGACTTTTTTTCTAATCTTTGTGAAGCCTTATGACCATGCTAAGACAAACTTTCCATTTCTGCGTTTCACAAATAATCTGAATTCTAACATTTTTACCGGGTTCTTGAGATGGCGCTCGTGACCTTCCGTTCTGGAGTTATACCCTCTTTCAGAGACTAATATTTTTTGCGTTTACATGCCAATTTTTAATGAAAGGCCCGAAGAACTGACGACGAACAGGCGCGTCGACAAAATAATTTCTGCACTATGACATCACGAATCATGAATTAATCCTAAATAAAACTATATGTTGTATTAATATATCTAAAACTATTTGTTGTATTGATATATCTAAAACTATTTGTTGTATTAGAATATCTAAAACTATTTGTTGTATTAATACATCTAAATTGTTTGATAGTCTTGAAGTAAAGATTACAGAAATCAAGATGAAGATTTTATTGTTTCTTGGGTTGACCATGTTATCAAGTATTGTTGTGTCACAGAATCCAGATAGAAGAGGTAATGTCAATTTTGTTTGGTGTACTATCTTCAAGCAAAGACTCTCATGAATAGGACATCACTGGTTCCATTTGATGACTTTTCCGAGAAGCACATTTGTCCCGAAAAGGGAAACCAGAAAGCAAAAATGAAATGAAATGGGGTTTAACGCCCTACTGTTCTGCTCCGAACTGGGCATACGCCATACAGTGTGTTACGAGGGAAATTTTGCCCGAACAGCGGCACTATGCGACCTGCTCTTATATCGAATTCCAACTGTCAAGACATTTTTTACGTGTACGCCAATGTGTAGACGGGATCTCTGTTTGTCGTCCCTTCCGAACAACTAGGCAGCTGTTCTTCTCAGGTCCTCAGCCCTGCATCACTGACAAGGGGAACCATGCTGGAAAATCTGGATGGACTTTCTCGGCCAATGGAGTGATCGAACACCCGACCTCCAGGCTAGAGATCCAGCGTCTTACACCTTAACCTCAAAACCAGAAAGCGAAAATGTTCCATTTATAAGAATGTGAATATTACTGGATTACTACGACTCTCGCTCTCTATGGGAACCTATGAATAAAATACTGTTGTCAGGACCAAAACAAAATGAAAATGTAGATAGCCTAAACCCTCCCAACGATCAAGTTTTATAAGGTCTAATATCTACCACACATTTTGATGATTAGGTAATACATATGACAAATTTTGCACACATTAAATATTAAGAGAGACATTGATGTGAAGCGTCTGCTTACTATTTGATGCGAGGGAGCGGCAGAGGCTGGATGAGAATAACGCAGGTTCGTTAACTGGTTCATTTCCGGGTCGGCCCAGGAAGTTCCTCGGAATTTTCCCGCGTGGTTAACTCTTGTCAGTGGTGCAGAATGGAGGGCCTGACAAGTAACAGTATCTAGTCGTTCGGGTGGGACCAAAACGAAGCACTAAGGTCACATTAGCGTGCACGTAAAAGAACTATTGACAATGGAGGTCGCAGCAAACCGTCCCTCACAGCATTTTATTTTCATTTTCGATCTGTTGACTATATAAATGTGATGTTAACGTGGTTCATATCCATTGACTATATATTTGTTTTTGAACACAGTATCTGTATGTGTGTATAAAGGAAGAAGATATCGTCATGGTGAAGTTGTGACCCTCCCTAGAAGCCCCTGTGCCCGATTCAGATGTGAATATAACACCCTACGATTAATTAACCAAGGTAACATGGTCTTAACTTGAATTTATTCATGTACATAACACAAAGTTGAATAGTCACCTATGAAATTCGACTTCCTATTTCTTAACAGAGATGAGGGAGATATTTCAGATTATGTGAGAGTCGAGATTTAATGACGACTGAGGACTTTGGAAATTATCACACTTTGAGTGTGAGGTTTAAAAATTTGGGTTGTGGGTGGGTACCGTAACCCATTCCCTATCTCATAGGTGAAAGGACTCCGCAACCGGCCGAATTGGCAGTGTCGTCGGTCTGACCCCGTGCACAACCGGCCTGATTTCCCAAAGCGACCCCAAAATAGACAATACCCTGGTCAAAACTGTTTTATAGAGCATCTTGACCCCAAGTAAGTTTCCTGGTTTTCAAATCAATTTTGGAATACAATATTCTTCAGATTGTGTTGATAGAAAGGGACAATGTATCAGAGTCGGTCAAACATGGACCGAATCATGTATAACCTACAGATGTTCAACAAGAAAACTGAACAACAAACAACATTATAGAGGAAGAATATTAGAAATGAGTAAGTTTCGTTTGGATTTATTAATTATGAAATGGCCATTTTTATAGCACTTCCGGTGACTCAGCTGGTGGAATTTTGTGCCGAGCGCATCGCCTGTCCCGTCGCCTTCGGCTTCTGAATTCCTGGTTAAAACCAATGTTCCTGTCAGTGGTACTAATGGATGTAAGCTTGTTGCTTGAGAACATTTGGTACAACTTCTCGTTTATTTGCCGCGATATTCCAGCTTGATTTCTCCTTGATAGTGGTGCAGGACAGAGGTCCTGTCATGGAACAGTGTTTAGCAAGGGCGTTTTAGGGTTTATCATGGCGGAGACTATACAATTTTGAGGGCCCTCTTTCGCGAGGGGGGAGGTGTCTTTATTGATGATTTTTATGCCAATACAATGACTGCATTCTCATTAAGCAATGGATTCGACAGTAACAATGTATAGAAAACGATTGACTCGGACTCTGGGGCCCTTTCCCTTGGCCAGAGGGGCCCTTTTGTCAAAAGTGGGTCCCTTTGTCTGCCTTTAGGGCCCCCTAACTAGGGTAGCCTACATTTTCATTTTTCTCGTCGGTTTTAGCAATTTTCTCCCGTTTTATTTTTCCAATTTCTTTGATTATTTTCGAGAGGAGGCTGGCGCCTCAAGTGCCTCAGCTATAAAACGCCTTTGGTGTTTAGCAGTTTGGGTGATACATGAATGAATTCTTGACGGTTGGAATTCGAAATAAGAGCATACGTCGTAACGCTACAGTTATATCATGGCACATTGCATGGCATATGTTCGTCTTCATTAGCAATGTTGGTGCATAAAAGAGTCCAGAGCATCCAATACCACATCTGATTCGCACAGCTTACAAATTATTCTTATACATTGGTATAGAAGCGTGTACTAGTTGAGAACAACAGAAAATCTAGATTAATTTGTTATATAGTTTACTAAAAACGAAGAGGAAAAACATACAGGTTAAAAATATCTGCGTTTGTTTTCAGAATGCCCAGATGCTAGAGGCCAGTGCCACTCACCAGGCGCAAATTTTGAGTTCAGAATTGGAATGCAAGTTTATCCTTCTTGTACCTGTCGAATTTGGTTAGAGGGACAGAGACGGAGAATGAAATACTTCTGCTAAAATTCATTTTCTTTGTATATCGACTTTTTTTATATTCAATAAAATATTGTAATATTTTGTATTTATGTTGGATTTCCACTATGGCCACTTATCCATAATATTATTGTCAATTTTTATTAAATCATTTCAATTTTGGATATGGTATATAAAATATGCATATGTTTTTTAAAACATATCGTTTCTTGTCTGGTTATACGCTGATACATATTGATGGGGCATTTGTTTCTGAATTAGAATGGCCCAGGTTCGAATCTTGGTGGAGGACGAGAAGAACAACCGGAAGCCCAAATGGGACGGAAAACAGAGTTCCCATCTGTATAAATTAAATGGGTTTAACGTCCTATTTTTCTGCTCGTAACCTAGGCTAATGAAGACGGCAATCTGTAGAAAACGGAGAGAACACCCGGCACCTGGTATTTAAATAAGAATTGACAGAACCCCAGCCACTGCATCATCCCCAGTCCCGCCGTATAAATAACTCTCAAAATAGTCTTTGTTACGAGACCCTAAATCCCATTCCAATATAGAGCACAAAGAGCACCCTCGGACTTAATTTTCTAATATGACGCAAAATTCCAATGCTAATTAGTTACACTGATAATTGAACCTCTTAGATATGATCTTTTTTGGGATATGGTAGATATGCAACCTCAAACAACTTTAACTGTTACATGAACTCGTCCTCGAGATATCTCAGTGCCTATGCTAACGTAACAGTTTATACGGAAAGATGAGTAGTATGACCCTAGAAGTCGATTGCTCTTTCCGTGACTCCATAATGAGCAAATTATAGCATTGTACATTTACGACTTTGTTTTAATTTCCCACCGCCAATTATTTGATATTTAATTATGATAATATGCTTGTCTAACCTTTAAATTTAAACATATGGTGTATTCAAATTTCATGACGATCAACGATTAATGTCATTATATCTAAACATAATTATGCTTTTAGTAATTTTCATTTGATATTATCTGCAGTCAAAAATTTGGAATTAGTTAATAAGTGATGTCAATTATGTATAAAAACCTAGCCTTAACAACGTGACCGGTCATTTTACGGTAAAAATACACAATAGCAGGTAAGCCAACTTTTCTTACATGATGTTTTGAAATAAATAACTAGTTCCAACTAATATTTGTTCGTGAACTTGATATATCATACTAGCCGTTCTTTGGCACCGAACACAACGTCTTAATGCAATGGGCGTATGGATTAGGATCTAGAGAGGAATAGAAGAGCACAACAACTATTCAGTTAAATATTGTTCTGTTTTTCTGCACATGCCTGGCAAATTAAGACGTGATCATATTGGAATACTGGTGAAAAGGAGATCTAAGAATATCTTGATTAATTGGGTTTTTTTTCTCAAAATAATGAAATAGTTTGCTTGCAAAAGTAATATCTAGTTCAGAAATACTATACTTACCGTATTTGTTCTTTTTCACCAAAATACAGGAAAATGTGGAACATGTTGATTTTGTGTGCAACTCTTCTTGTTGCTGTGATGGTGAATGCTGATGAATCGGAAGACAGAGAAAAGAAAAGTTGTATGTTTTTTTTCAATCCCTTTCTTTAAAATAATGTCCTATTTTCTTTTTTTCAGGTAGTGTTTTATAATTTGAAATAATTCATATTCCCTCTAAAAGTCAAGTTTTGGGATAAAAGCCGTAATCAAGTTATAAACCTGATTAAAAGACTATGTTAAATGACGCTGGTTGTTGCGGTGGCTCAGCGAGTCTCGGGTCAACTCCCGTCTTGGTTGAGCAATTTCCTCTGGATAATCTGGCACGGTTTCCCCTTGTCGAGCATGTATGATGGAGGGCCTTGCAAAGGCATTGCCCATTGGGCAAAACAATAACGTCTCATGTACATCCTATCATGCACGTAAAGTAACCCTTGACAGATTAGGCTTGGCGCCACTGTCCGGTGGTGTCTTAGTGTTCGGGTATAGGACGAAACGCCACTGTCCCACGTACGCTTAGAATAAGCGTAGGGCCGATGCCAAGGCAAAATTTCTTTCATGGCACACTGTATGGTGTATGCTCATCTTCATTAGTAGGACGTTAAACCTCATTGCTTATCATTTAATGGTTGTACAAGAATCAAGACTTCAACGTAATTGGCTGTCTTAAGTGACACTTAATACGTTAAACACCATTTAATTCATTTCCCTTAAAGGTTGTTAAAGCGGAAATTTCATATTTTCTAAGAAAGTCAAAACATATTTATTTCTATGTATTTTGCTCAATAGGTTGCCAACTCACTATTATACAATCATATGCATTATTTTCCACACTTAAACATCTTTCACATCGGAAATAATTACACAATTACTTCCCTTGTTTCCCCCCCCCATGCAATAGCTATCTTCAAACGTTTGAATTTAAAGTTGAAAATGATATTTTTGGAAATTTCTCAACTGGCAATAGTGAATTATAGGATTAATCTTTAACAGGGTAGGATAGTTTTAGATACCATCTATTTTAAGGCTTTATTTTAATATATTTTAAAAAATATAACTCAAAAAGCTTTAATGACCCAATCTGTTGTGTTATCAGCCAGGTACGAGCGACATGTTTACATTAAGGATCAGTATATTTCCATTTTAAAATAGGCTTATAAACGAAACCTGACATTAATACTAACTGACTAGTTCAGTATTTTTGAGTCTATTGGGCGTTATTCTGCTGAACATTAAAGGGGCATCATGTAAGATTAGATAAAGAGTTGACACTTCACACTGTAATGATAATGAAAACAAAATATAGTGAAAAATTAAGCCAAATTGTTCCATTCTGAACTGAGATATCAGCGATTCAATTTTAGGATAGCCTCGATCATCATTACTAACGCTGGTACGATAATAAACAAAGTCGCGATTATCCATTTTTACGTTCAATTATCCATCACAAAATTGATTCAAATCCACTAAATATCGCAGATTACCTATGGCATCGAAATTTGATTATGGTGTAGTAACCTAATGTCTAATTCTAATTAACTATTGAAATAATTTAGCTAACATCTCCGACTTAAAGAAAGAAAAGGCTTGCAAAGGCAGATTTAGCTCTTGCATAATGTATGTCTAACTCTGTGTTTGAACTATTAATTATAAACTGGTTTTCAGACGATTTTTGTAATGTAAATGGACAAAGTTACCGAAATGGACAGAGTTTTCATCTGAACTATGACCCATGTACGACGTATAGATGCAAAAATGGAGTAGCCCAACTCGTTCAAGTAGGTAAGTCGTTACAACTAAAGCCACCGTTATGTATAATGCCGTTTGTATAATCCTTCAAAAAGCATTATGCAATATTTAGATAAAGAGCTAGCTACTCTTGCAATAATAGTTCAAAAATAGATAATGGAAAATGAACATATTACTTTATTATGAGTAAAGGTATGGGTGTTGGATCGTAGCAACGATACTGGACAAGTTAGACTTAGTTTCGATTATCAGGTTTTTTTTGTTGCTTATTTGAAATCTTCCGGGCTTTAAAATCCTTTAAATCCCCAGTCACCCGATGATCTACAGAGTTTATATAACATTTTAAAGCAAATATAAAGACCTGTAAAAGGCAGATTTAGCCTTTTTACATGATGCATATTTTAAGTAGGAAATAAGTAGCAGGTTTAGAAACGAGGAGGGATGGGGAGTGAGTGTAGACCAGGAAGCCCTTGCTCCGACATGCCTCGTATTATCTATAGGTACAACATTAATTAAGAGCTGTGGTTTCAGTGAGTAATGCAGAAAGTTCCTAAAATGGATCCAAAAAATTGTGCGTCCAGTGTACACCTTGGTGTGCACGTAAAAGAAGATTTGACAGTGGCATTAGCTTTGTTGGGGCAGAAATGATTTGTTGAATTGTATTGGATTTAATTTTAACATCAGTATAAGTATTGATCATATCACAATTTTGGTGTGTGACAATGAGTAACATAATAATTTCAAAATGGTCACCAAATTCTCTATCCGTAGTTTCGGGCTCGGATACTTCATTTTCCTTTTTACATTCAGAATGCAAAGATTTGAATAATAGGTGTCATGCTCATGGATCATCATGGAATGAAGGCTGTGTTGATTATACTTGTGAGGTAGTGTCCAACAACTATTGGAAGATTACTCCACGATCAGGTAAGTGTCTGACCGTTACATAAAGATAACTCCACAATCAGGTAAATAGTGTCTGACTGTTACATCGAGATAACTCAGGTAAATAGTGCCTGATCTTTACTTTGAGATAACTCCACAAACAGGTAAATAGTGCCTGATCTTTACTTTGAGATGACCCCACAATCAGTTATGTCGTGCCTTGCCGTTACCCGAGGAGAACGCCACAAACAGGCATGAATTGCAGTGGTTCAGTAAACAATGTACGAACAAGAACCCTTGGCAGTCGGAATTCAAAATAAGAGTAGGCCTTAGCGCCGGTTTCCGAGCATATTTCTCCCATAACACAATCGATGACGTATGCTCTTCTACATTAGCTCATACGGTGCAGAAAGTAAGGCGTAAAACCTCATTCCTTTTCAGTTCTGGGTGTAATTACGGAACATGATCAGGTCCTCCTGCACCACAGACAAGCGTAAACCGCACCTGAAAATTCACAGGAACTTTCCCCGAAACCTCCTCGTTAGCGAGCCAGAGTCTTACCCACCGAGTCACCACAGCACTCATGCTATATATTGTAACTTGATACGTTTCTTTGGAAACTATAATAATCAACAAATATCGGTAATGCACAGTGCCTAGTCGTTCGGATGACACGAAAAACCAAGGCCTCATTTAGACTTTGGCGTGCACGTAAAAGAACCCTTGACTTGGAATTCATTTGCTGCCCGCCTTCTTTATGTCAGTAGTTACAGACAAGTGGATGTTCATTCTTATCATTGGTTAATGTTATTATATGTTGAGGTATTTAAATATTTATTTATTTGATAGCTATCTTTACGCAATAAATTGTTAAAATCACTGAAATTTCTTTAGCTCGGTAAACTTCCATGGATAAATGATACTTTTATTTTGTGTTTATATTACTAGTTATGTGTAATATCAGATTTCTTTGTTGTATTAGGTTGTAGAGATGAACGCGGACAGTGTCATCCACGTGACAGTAGATATACCAATGATTGTACTACTTATCAATGTTCCGGTTTACCAAATGGTGGCTGGCGAACATCTCTAATAACAACTAGTGAGTAGGCCTATAACAAAATTTGTTATATTTTGCTGTATGTGACTTCAGACCAGAAGGCCATGGGTTCTATCCGTGTATTAACCGATGAAGTTCCACAGGCTGTCCCCTTGGCATTGGTGCGGGACGGAGAGTCTGACTATTATCCGTGTAGACAATAGCATAAGAACGCCCCCCCCCCTCTGATTTGAGACTATGTTCTCTCTGTTCCCTCTTAAAAGCAGAGACCGAATTTCACATTTTGATTGAATGTCCACACTATGAATCTCTAAGGCTATATATTCTTTCTGCTACTTTCAGTGACAAAAATGTGGCAATAACGTTTTGAAAATCTATTTGACCTTCCCCCTTCAGTCTCTGTTAGTGTATGTCATTATGTATATAAAGCATTTCAACGTAGAAATCAAACCTCGACCTGACCTAACATCTATATTATTATGTTTTGAAATAATGACTCTGATATATATTTTCACTTTGATCACGAACCTGGATTTCATTTTCACACTCTTATACATGTAAATGTATAATATATTGCTATTTATCCTATGTTCCTTATGTCATTCACTTTTATCATGAACCGTTGTTTCATTTTATGTATATTGCTTTTTTATCCTATGTCCCTTATGTCATTCACTTTTATCATGAACCGTTATTTCATTTTATGTATATTGCTATTTATTTTGTGTTCATGTATATGAATTGTATGCGGCCTGCAATGAGTGTTATGATACAATACAATCTTATCTTATCTTACATGTAAAGAAAAACCCTGAAAGTTGGAATTCAGTCGTAGTAATCCATAGTTTTCTTGCGGTTAGAAATAAGCAAGTGGTTTAATCAAATCCAATTCCACCAAATAAAGATTTTTCGATTTTGTATATTAACTGAATTTAACCAAGCAAGTTGCAGCTATTTATCGATTTCAAATATTTCAAAGTCATTTGAATATGGTTGCCATGTGCATTTCACCGTCCCCAGTATTCGTGTTTTCTGTCATAGATAAAGACAGTAATTCTCTCTCTCTCTCTCTCTCTCTCTCTCTCTCTCTCTCTCTCTCTAAACGTATAATTTGGTATTTCAGTGTGTAAGGATGCCTATGGCAAATGTCACGCACCCGGTGGTACCCAGTTTGCATATGTTATCAATGGAAGACTGTATCAGAACTGTTCATGCAGACTGTATGGTGGAACTGTTAAATATCACTGTAGTTCACAGACCATTGGTTAAAATAAACTACTACTGAAAGATATGGTCGAGTTATTATCTATAAAGTGGCGTTAGTTACGTAGTTATGGAACTAAAACCATATCTATTATCTTCCGGAAATGAAATTTCCTATACTAAATGTCTCCCTTTTTGTGGACACAACTTTTATATACCAAGATTACGCGACCTCTACACGTTCCAATTAAATATTTGTTAATGGTCAATATAACTTTAATGAGTTCAATTTTGATGCGCACCCAGACGCAACTGCTTAGGTTATGTCGCTTGCCTTTTACGCAAAATATAAAGTATATACAAAGTTTGTATGAACATAATTATTGTCCGATTTAGACGAAATTTAAAATATATGTTAAGGATCATATCTCTGGCCCGGATCCAGGATTTTGTCGAGGGGGGGGGGGGGCATACATTGGAGCAAAAGGTAATACGTTGCAACCTTGGATTGCTTGCCCGGAGACAATGCGAAAATCATGTTTATATCATCTATTAAGGAGCAGATACCTGGATCCGCGCCTGTATCTTCCTGGGTTATGGACACTGCCTTTTACCAAAAATGTGAAACAAAATTTGTGGCGAATTTAAAACATGAGAGCATAAAACCTATCGACTTGCTGAAAATAATCGAAAGTAGTTTTAAAACAGGTTTCGAAGTGCTTTGGGTCTGTTATTCAACATCTTTTTCGACGTTCCAAAAATAAAGTTCGGTGCTAAGACCATCTAAAGATAAGTTTTAAATGTTCCTACTATTAATTAAAACAGGTTTCGCTTTAGTTTTTGTATTTCACGCTGACATTTTAAAGCTTTAAATCTTCCTAGTGCTAAAACGGAAATTTTAACCTTATGACCCTTGGAATTTAGCAGGTTGACATTTTTATTAAAAGAGTGATTATTTTTGATTATTTTCAGCATATTTTCATGATACAAGAATGACCGTGCATTAACTTTCAGTGCATATGAACTCATTTGACCTTTGA
This sequence comes from Patella depressa, assembly GCA_948474765.1. Taxonomy (NCBI): domain Eukaryota; kingdom Metazoa; phylum Mollusca; class Gastropoda; family Patellidae; genus Patella; species Patella depressa. Next base: position 25,319,719 of record OX419718.1, read on the forward strand.
CCCCGAATATCTCGAAAACACCCCAACGGCGGACTGATTACCACTCGGCATCGTATTCTTCGCAAAAATTTGAGTCTAGAAAAGTTGGTCTGGTTTTGTGCCCATTTGATGGACACCCCTCCGCACTAAGCCTTCAGTCTATGCAGCAGCAAAGAACAGTAAGAAGGGGGACAAGATGAATTGACTCGATTGACGAGGAATTTTGTGTTGAGATGCGAGAGTCTTCAAGAACTTGCGCATTGTTTTTTTAGAATACGGTTATACAATCTCTTCATTTGTGGTCTACGACCATGGATTCGTTTAGTGGAAATGTATTCCCTTACAAACACAAAAGAAACACAGTCGTTTGTTCGTTCTTAAGGTTTAACGTCCACTTCCACCTTGGGCTTGGGTGACATCGCAAACAAGTGACTCCCGAGAAACTTGCCAGAAGCGTCAAATAATATGCTTAGTCTAGCATCGGCAGGAGACGCGGGATCAATTAGGAGACCTGATCGATTCGGTTTCTTTTGGGAAAAGACACAATGCATTTTTCAGGATATCGTTCAAGTTAAATTTTATCCAAAGGGGTTGCTAAAGGTACTAGTAATAGGATATGGCATATGACTCAATGTGAGACCGTAGGAAAGATGTTGAGCGTTCACAAACATAATATCTACCGGTAAGGGCACGAGATATAAAGAGGATCAGGACACGTGATTTTAGCCGAGGATTGTAGGTTGGGTTACGTCTAGGATTAGGTTTAAGGATTTTGGGGAGAGGTTAGGTCTTCACATGAGCACTAACTTAGGATGATGAAAATTTAGTTCTTGATATTTCCTAGTTAATTTTTTTAAAAAAGAAAATGCATATGTTTTGGTGTTGGTTGCGCTGGTAGTCTACCTTGGGTGGCGCTTGTGGTCTTCTGTTTACATCTCGTGACCTTGGCGAAATCTGCAGGTAGCCTTGATATTTCGACATGATCAACATCTACCCTATTAAATTCAACGGACGGTCGGCGGATGGCGAGCTCATACCTAATTGTCAAATTCCGTTAACTTCTCGCAACTTTCATATTTCTTTGATAATAAGCATGTGTTTTAGGTTCTCGACAGTTTTTAAAATTATAATTGAAAATTTGAAGGGAAAAAATACACAAATCTAGAATCATTCATTTGACCCCCTGTGTAATCGAATTATAATTGAAAATTTGAAGGGAAAAAATACACAAATCCAGAATCATCCATTTGACCCCCTGTGTAATCGAATATCGAATTGCACTTCACTAGTTTTCTTCTCCAATACCGCTATTCGGAATTAACATAAACACAGAAAAAAAACCTCCAAAACAAAACGAAAAAAAAATATCAAAATGAAACAAAACCCATTTGTAGCAAACTGTGCAACTAGAGGTAAGTTTATCCCAGGTTGAGAACCCTTGGGCAAATAATTTACTTTTGATACTTGTAACATAGAAATATTATATAATTAACTATACAATATGCAGTTCTATAATTGATATAATTAATATATTATACTAATATACAACAATTACTTATAATAACAGCTATAATATGTGCCAGTTTATTACTACCATTTGGTAACTGGTAGATTTCTCTCGTTTCAATTTCCGTTCTGTATAAGCATAATTGGGTCTAATAAAACATAATGAATGACGAAAGTAAAGGCGCATTCAAATAAAAGCCTCGAAAATTCCACTGGTTCTAATCTAATATACCCGATAGTAATCTCGCAGAATTACGCGTATTGCGATTTTAAGGAACTGTTTCAAACGCGTTTGTATTAAGGTACGCTACGAAATGACAAGGTGTAATTCAGCGTCCTGTCATTACAGTACTTCGTTTTATTGTCTATGACCACTGCGTACCGCCCTGTTTCTGCGTCTACCCTCAATCACGGCCTTACCACTTTTGGTTAGCTTAATGTGCTTTTACAAGGATTTTGATACCCGTTCACAATTTGAGTCAGAAACAGAAATTTCTGGATTTCATTTCACGGAAGACTAAATAAAGACATATCTAGGATTGTTGCGGATTCGAATCAAAATTCTTTCCACTTCAAACCTGGATTCACATAATATTATTATGAATTTGCGACTTCCGACTGGTGATGTGGATACATTACAGCTACATAATTGTAGCGATCTATTTAACTTATATTACTTATAGGAAATGTCAAAAGCAACGACCAATATTCTGTCCCGACGGGTGTACGCCATATACATTTACGGTCTGCTGAGGGAAGCGACCTCGGTGTTTCGAACCATCTATCTTGCAAGGTAGAAATATGGGGTACAAACGCTGGAATATCGAGGGAAACTTTCTCGACCAGCACCGACATGAATCCAAGGACACCCCAGTCAGTGAGTCATGGTGGCTCGTTACTTGATATGGAATTAGAACAGACAATGACCATACCATTAATAATGACTCCTTCCATAATGACTGTTGGCTCTTTCCATCCAACGAGCCAAATAAGGACGAGAACAACAAAGGTGTAGTTGCATAGATCACTGATAAAATGCTTTCAAAATTACAATAAAAGGCAATGGATAGACAATTATAATATTTGAAGATTCGATGTAATTAAATTATAATCACCAATCAATACTATAAACATAAGTGGTCTTTCAAATATGAAAATTTGTTTGGCCCTTATAACAAAAATACAATTACAAAACTACAATTCTTCAAAACACTATCCACATATTGCAGTTTCTACGCATTTTGTTCATGCAAATTAGAACATATTTTGTAACGTTAATAAGCTTCTAACCACGCTAACTAGTTTAGAAATTCTGAATTTTAAGCTATGATTCATTCAGCCACCTGGAATAATATCCCCTTTTCCCTCGATAACTCTGCTTATATTAGTGTAAACATGATTTTTGTTGGTTGCAAAACGAACGCCGTATTTGAGAAATGGAGGATACTGGAAGATGAGGATGGCTTCAACATCTAAAGCCATAGCATGCATCGATACATCAGCTTAACATTTTTGTTATGTCAATCAAATGTCATATTTAATTAAACGCAGAATTTTGAACTTTATAATCATTATAAAACAAAACGATATTTATTTAGGACAGAAACCATTTTATGAAACCCTGGTAGGATATCACTTAAGTATAACTTCCGGAGATTTATTCATATTATATATGATCAGATATCAGCAATTTATTATGAGATATAAATAATAGATGCCCTATTGTCAGTGGAAACTAAGAGCGATCCACATTAACAGTATGTTGTACGTATTGTTTGTGTCTGTAGTTCTACAGACTGTTCTCGTCGGTTGTGCACCACCTAATTCAAGACAGAAACGAGAAGGTAAGACAACCCTTGCTTTACTGTTAAGAGGCCTACGGGAAGAAGCAGATATTGGAGTATGCACAGGAAAGGAATGGCGCTTTACGTCTAGAATAACATAGTCATAGAGTTATTATTTCTCTGGTCATGGGTACAATGCTAGGGAAGATTTATATAAAGCGATGACAGTTCTCGCTATAATAGTTAAAAATAGATAATGAAAAAGCAATTTGGTGAAAATTTCAGACAAATTACTTCATTTTGAGTGAAGGTAGAGTTATTTGGAAAATAGCAAAGTCTCCCTTTCATTGCTACCGTTGTTACGATAGTAACCGAAATCTCGATTATCCATTTTTTAAAATAATATCCTTTACTGCAAATCGTGTTTTAATCCGTCGATTTAGTATTCAAAGGCTTTTACCATGAAATAACCACAGTTCAGAATCAGATTCCGAACACTGACTCCTGCATGACACCCATTGTGGCAATATCGAACTGGTCATCATTGCGGGAGTGATTGAAATACAACAGTAGCCTACAAATGAGAAGTTGTATGAAGTGCCACAGAAATGGTAACCCCAACCAGTTTCGTACTCGACACCACCAATATCTGCATAAATCTAAACAATGGACTTCGATAAAGTACCTTACTTTAATCCCAAGTACTTGTTTCTGTTGAATACAAACAGGATGTAAACAGGAAATTAATTAAAAGTCAAATGTCAAGGCCACTCTTCCTTTCCTCGCTTTTGTATGGCGAATTTTTGTTGAGTATGTGTTGTAGAAGGGAAGGACGGGACTTTGCTAGGTGTTGGTAACTATTCAAGATTTTAATAAATGCGTTAGAGCCGACCAAAAAGACACGAATTAATATTATTGTTAGTGGTGAAATTTATGGTCCACTGTGTCCAAATGTTTTATCTGATCTGCATTCCTCGATAAATCTCGCTATTTTCCGACTTTTTTGAGTTGACAATGGATGAATTCTAGGGTAATGAGATTCACTCTTGTGTAAACCCATTAAACACTCCACGAACCTGGAATAGGTCTTTGAAATGTCGTCTATTTTCTTTACTATCTTAAGGTTTTCTTGATCTAGGGTTATCGTTCCACCCGACCGACAAGATGCGTTTCTGTGCTCAAATTCCCGTACTCTAGGTTGAAACCATTAACGTTCTCGGCCAACACCGTGATCGAGCTGAGTTCGCTGATGTGTAACATAAATTGTTAGTTTGTTCGCCGTATGATATCAATATATATAGAATGGGAACTGCCTACCTCGTGCTCAACCCAGATAGCCCCTTTTGCCCGTCTTCATTAGCCCGAAAAAATCGAGGTCCCGTGTAAACATTGGCGTACATATAAAACAGTGCCAGATAAACATTGTGGGGGCCCGGGACATACTAACTGTACGGGGCCCACTGATGGTTGTTCAAATTGCTCTTACTGACCGCGGATCGTACTAGTATGTACTCCGCCCCTTGAGTGCCTGGGGTGTTTTCCTCCAGGAATTATTTTTAAAATTAGGATTAATTTCAGTGCATCTGACACAATCTAGGCATCGATTTCATTGACGTTTGGAATTCGTTGACAATTTGAAAATTTTAAACAGACTCTTTCTCTTTATGATGTTTTCATTTACTCTATTTCAGTTAAATTATTTTAGGTGACCCAGAATAAAATTGTGGGGGAGGGATCCGGAACTGATATAAATGATCCTTTGGCAGTTGGAATTCGATATAAGAGTAGGCCAAATTCCCGTTCCCTCATAACGCACTACACGGCGTATGCCCGTCGTCATTAGCCCAGTCGGAGCAGAACAGTAGGACGTTAAACCCCATTTCATTTCTTTCCATTAGCAAGGTCAGTGCAGAAAATACGACGCCATTATGAATTCATTCATTGCTCTTTTTACAACAACCAACAAAGTGAAACATTTGGTAATGGTTGTATATTTATTATTTTATAGAAGGATCATTTTGTATACTACATGGTAGAGATTACTCTCATGGTGAAAACTTTACAGTTCCTGAATCTGGTCCTTGTGTAACATATAACTGTAACCATGGCTCAGTGAGACCTATAAAACTAGGTGAGTATAAATCACATACGTTAAATCATTGGGACTCCCACTTGAATATAAAATAAAACCTAATATTCATTATACTGGTGTTAGTACAACAGGACCCTGTTTCTCGAAATCTTAAAGGGACAATCCCGATAAGAACAGAGTCTCAAAAATTAAAGTCCGAGCATTTATGAAATTTATGGACCAAAATATAGAGGCATGGTATATATACCTTGGCTCAATGTTTCAGCTCAAAATATTGAGTCGTTTTGACGTTAACGTCAACACTGCTTATCCGGACACGTAACCCTTTTAAGATTTCGGGTCAGTTTTTTGATTGGGTGACCTGATAATCGATTCTCGTTTCTTGAGAGGTCTATACAGTGAATGACCCATGTACTGTACTGATAACAAAAGGTAAATTTCACCTACATATCATTTTTATAGAAAAAAAGTCTGGTTTTATCCAGATACTGTATAATACAACGGTCTCCATTTCCAGATGAAGACTGTCAGGTTTAAGTTATTTACAAGCGTATCACAAATATCGGTTTAGTTGGTCGGCCTTAGATAATGGGTTATAAGGGATTTTAACACAAAAGTAAGCAGTTTTATTCCCCCAAAAGTTATCGGGATTGGCCCTTTAACTAAAGATAAAATCCAAATTTTAGTTGATACTTCAATTTTGACTGGCTAGGCCCAAAAATCGATCTAATATTATTCAATCCAATTACTAATATTACTGAAACAGGCCCCTGGTTTGTATCTATCTCATATTGATATTGCAGAATGTCGGGATGGCCAAGGTGGATGCGTACCTCAAGGCTCTGAAAGGGAATATTTCTGTAGAACAGAAGTTTGTGAAGAATGGGGAAATACCATTGGTTTCAGAACTCTACACTCTAGTAGTAAGTATAAAAATCAGTGTTCAATGGATAGGCAATTGCTTTGTTTACGCGCCATTTAGTAACTACATGTAAATGGGAATAGCACATGACGCAATTATATGCAATACAAGTTACTTGAGACGTTTATTTCTTGCGACGTTTCGACGAGCATTCTCTCGTCTTTAATCTTGAGCCGAGGACGCGAGTGGAAAAGTGTCTATTTGGTTCCTGGTTTTTACAATAGACAAGGGTTGCTGTATCGTAATGATTAGAGCTGTATTGTGAATGCCTTTTGCCTACCATTGTGAATGCCTGGCTAGGTATCTGTTCTGTAATTAAGAATGTAAGCTTCCAAACCGGGAAGAAGTCAAACACTGGGCATGCCTTAAGACCCAAAGCAGACGGATTCGCAAATTCATTCGTTTGAATTCTGATCTTAAAGACGCAAACAAACTGAATCTCGAACCCATAAGGAATTGAAATTCGGATTCTTTATTGACCTGACTCGAGTTGGCGTAGTAGTTCGTCGAGCGTAGGTTGGATAAAGATGGGCGATTAAGTGATGCTACCACTTCCATTTCCTTAAATTAAGGCCTTATCAAGGGATTTCCATTTCATTTATTGAAGGCCCTATCGAGGGAGTCAAAAACATAATAGGATCCATACAAAGGCGTGGTATCCGGGTATATGTATTAGAATTATTTCCAATCCCACATGCCTTACCACTCTTATTAGTTCAAATAAAGGGAGAGAAATCTGGTCAGTGATTTGTTTGTCCATAATGAAAATTTTACAATGTTTAATATGACCTCTGACTTCTATTTCATTTTTCTCTGTTGCAGAATATGTGATATATGTATTTCATTTTGAATACTGTTAGTTATGTCCACAATCTTATGTATAATATAAGTGATTATAAATTTTTGTTATGTGTTTAATTACAGATTGTAGAGATCAGTTTGGTGAATGTCATCCGATAGGTGTACCATGGACAAGAGACTGCCAGACATACGTCTGTAATAAGACCAACAGAAACAGTTTTCAGATACGCACTATAGCGATACGTGAGTGATTTAACAACTTTATAACATTTGCAATGGCACTTTATAGGGATGTGGGGTAGGGATGGTGTGCTTGTAGGGTCGCCTGCACAACCTCGTGAGTTTTTTTACGGGTTCTCCGTTTTCTCTCACTGCTAAAGACCCACAAACGACGCTAATTACAGAAATAATATTGTAGCATATGTTAGTCCCGTAATGACCTAGATTTTATTGAGTGGTTAAACCCTTCCACCCTCTCTATCTCTCTTTCCCTTTCGAAAATCATTTTACAGAGGAAGCCAAATCGGTTATATCCCAACACTGGCCTTATCTATAGACGTATTGTTTTCTTTTTCTACAAAGACACATTGTCTTCTCACAAAGGAGTCGCGGTGGCTGACAAAGTAGGACACCCAGTCGCTAACCTGGATATCTCGGATTCGCTCCTGGTATTGGCCGAGAAAGTTCCTCGATATTTTCAAACGCCGTTTCTCCTGTCAGTGATGTAGGACAGAAGACGTGCATAAAAGAAACCTTGATATAAGAGAAGGCCGTAGTGCCGCTGGCCATGCAAAATTGTCCAGTCGAGTCGGTGTAGAAAAGTAAGACGTTCAACTCCATTACATTTCTTTTGTCTTCTAAACAAATCCAATTAAAAACATTATTTTGTTTTTGATCCCAATCGAAGCGATTTCTACATTTTATGTTACGCAGCAAGAAATTTGGTAGGGGGGATTTGTATTCAAATATAAAGTTGTTTTCGTCATTTCAGAATGCCAAGATGCATATGGTAATTGCAAAGAGCTGGGTGAATCGTTTGTATACGCCATTAGCAGACAATTGTATAATGATTGTACATGTCGTCAAGAAGGCACCAGATTAAGATATGAATGCTATACTTAATTTACAACCAAAATTCATGGAAGTCTGTATTTAAGACAGCAGTTACATGCCGATGCTTATATATCGTCGACCAAATTTTGATATATAGAAATGTGGCAACATATTTGATAAAGAATTCTAGGTTTGTGTCGGAAAATGAACATGCTACAGAACAATTTGGAGGCAAATATTAAAGTGACTATTATAGATCCCTTTGTTTTTGGATCAGAAATAAAATTGTTCATTTCGTTGGATTTGTTTTGTGGAATGACAATCTGCCCGCCCCCCCCCCGCCCCCATTGTATAAAACGGTGATAATGTACGCATAATTCAAATTAGATATTTATTTCTTAAACTGTGTTTCAAGTCAAATTTGCAAACTTTCATTTTAAATATCGTAAAGCAGTACTAAATCTTAAATACATATTTGATCCATGAATTAACGGACAGACGGACGAGAGTATACGACTACATAAAATAAACATGTCAACAGCAAAATAGTTTTGCTAAAATCTTTTATTGACTGAAAAACATCAATGTGGAATATCAATGTCATTTATTGACAATGGTAGGAAGTCTTGATGGTATTACGGCTACGGTATTGTTTACATGTACATCTGCTGTTGTATCGTCCATTAACAACATGAGGAAACCGCTCCCCGGGTTGACGACAGTTACCATGGGCATCCACACATTCTGTCGAGACAAGACATTGAACAAAATACATTTTTTATGTATGATGAGTCTTTATTATCTTAGAGGGACAGTGTTAACGATTTCTGTTTAAGACGCCATGAATAGAAATAAAGTTAATTGTGTGTGAAATACGCTTAAAATCCTCACTGCCAGTTCATCTAGTTGTCGAAGGCATCTAGTCGTCTTTATTAGTAGACCACTTAAACCTTGGGCCTGTAAGGGAGGCACTCCTCAAAAGCAAAGAAACACAATGTAACAGTAAAGGCAAGGGGCCCACAGATCAGATATACAATTACACAAGACAAACCCACGGACACGAGACACAGAATATTCACATACATTAGTCTGTGTGTTTCCTCGAATTTTAAATAATTTACTTACTTTCACTGACTTTTCGAACCCTAATTTGCTGGCTACCTCGTCGTCCACGAGGGCGTTCACATTTATATGTAGCACATTTCTCTGTCCAGGTAGAGCCGACTTTTCGACATCTACCCCCAGCACTACAATCTACAAACAGAAATTAGTACCACGTCATTATTATTAAATTTTCAAATAAAAATACAAAATACCACATAATGTATGAAATAACGCACATTCAGTAACTTCACTTAATTCGTGGGCGTTGTGGTTCACTGTAATGTAGTGCTTCTCGGTATCTTTGGTGGTGGTGGTGGTGCTGGTGGCTGTGGTGTGCGTGTTAGGGATGGAGGTGCAGCCCTGTCTATTAATCCCATCACAAATGTACGTAGTAGTGTGAAATGGATCTTGGGGTAATGCGGGGAAATATAAAGCCAAAAGAAAATTAACAGAAGAGGAGAAAAGACCTACCTTGACTAACTCGTCTCAAACTTCCACGGTCACATCTGTAGACGGCACAAGGATCATGCCGTACTCGAGTTTGTTGTCCATTCCTTAAAATACGACCACTGCTGTAACAGTAACCACCTGTAAAATAAAAACGGAATGCAACAAAAAGTTTAATTTGCACAAATCTCATACTGTCCGAATTTGATATTCACAACATATATATCTTCGCTTAGAAGTATTATTTAAGCCATTTTGATTATTGTAAAAATGTCTTTCTGACGACAAATCAGACGTTTGAAGATGACACTTGGACATCACATTGACAAAATACTGTAAGACAATAGTTCAGATCTGAAACGGGAAATCCTAGATATAAGGTACTCGGAAAATCATGTCTACCCAAACGCGACAACGTCCCGCTATATTTGTTGTAATAGGATTGCGTAGATTGCTATGTCTTAAAAAGCATCTCTTGGCAAAGTTTGCAAGACGCTGGCTCGGTAACCAGGAGGTCCCAGGATCGACCCCGCTGTTCGCCGATTTCTTCTTGTTAGAAGAGCAGGGCGGATGGGGCACCTAGTAGTTCAGGTGGAACCAAAACCCAATGGCCTCATTTACGTATTCTCGTGAACGCAAAAGAACCTTTGTTGGTTATAATTTGAAGAAGAATAGACCGGGCAATATTTCCCTCATAAACATAGCACGGCGAATGTCTTCGTTATAGATCTGCTGGTGAAGAAAGGTTAGATCTTATAATTTCATTCCAGGCAATTCATTCCACGCAACACCTATAAACTGTTTTAACAACCATTTCCAATATAGGCTGAAAATAGCCTATTTTAAAGGTTTCTACCCCACGTCACCCCAAACTACTTGCTCCAATACAATGCAAGAAACTTACACAACAATAACATTAAAGCTCCAATAGCATTTTTTTAAGTTATATTTTTAAAATGTATTAAAATAAAGCCCAAAAATAGATTGAACCTATAAACAGTCCTACCTTGTTAAAGAATAATCCTATTAATCCTATAATTCACTATTGCCAGTTGAGAAATTGGCAAAAATATCATTTTCAACTTCAAATTCAAACGTTTGAAGATGGCCGTCCATGGAGAGGAATGGGAAAACAAGGGAGGTAATTGAGTAACTATTTCCTCAATCGCCCTGTGTCACCCTTTATAATGCCAAAAAAATTTTGCCCAGGACCGTATAATAGTGAGTTGACAACCTTTTGAGCAAAAGACATAGAAATAATTATGTTTTGACTTTCTTAGAAAATGTGAAATTGGAACTTTAAAATATTTTATAAAAATACGTCGACATAAGTATTTACTTGATTTCTTTTGAAGTTCTTCGGCGTTTTCGTTCTGCTCTGTATTTTCAGCGTTTTCAATCTTTTCTGTTTCCTGTTCTATTTCTACTGTAAGAACAGCGACGAATATAGCACACAACACAACAAGACGTAACATTGCGACTGTCTTCAAATTCTGCGAAAAAAAGGGAAAATCAAAAACCCCGATTTTTATCTTCGGGTCCGGATTTCGATCTGTTGACCAAAATTTATATTTGATGAAAGCACAGATGCTATTTCGTTTCGTTCTTTATAGTTTGTTTTACTTATCTTCGCTACAATATGATCTGGAAGAGAGGGACTGGCCAAGAAATGGTCTGTTACGGCAATTTTTTAGCGTGCTTATTTGCACGTAACTCTTGGTAAACCACGTCAGCACTGATTAATCATAGACACAAAAGTCACTCTTACGACCCCTGACACAACCTTCCAGTACACTTGATCAGATCTGCATGTAGTGTAGGCCATCGAAAGTATGAAAAACGGAACGAAGAATAGATCTGTATTTTGATCAGATTGTGCTGGCTTACACTATGTATCGCGGGTATTGTTTTTGTCGCTTCAGCAAGTTACTGATCACTCTTAATTATCGACAGGTTAACAAACACTTTATCTGTTGGTCCAATTTTCTATTTATAGGTCCACGTGTCTAGAATAAACAACAAGCGCAGACTTTCAGACCACACACAACAGAAATTAGGCTTACCAAAAAGCGTATTGGTTTTAATAATATTAAAATCGACCAGTCTCAAGGATTTCACTCTGATAATCGTCTGTCGATGTCTGAACGATAACTCATTTCTATTCAAAAATGACCAGGTATTTAACTTATTGGCTATAACTGAGTATATTACTATCTGCGGAGCATTCTTCAGTCCCTATATTCTTAAACAGACACGGGCTTACTGCTGTGTATGGATCAGGAACTGAACATGATACCATAGCATCCATCTTGGAATTGTGATTTCACATCAAATCTGTCGTCCAATTGCTTACTTGAGATGGCGGAACCATGGGCATTTTGTCGAAAGGCACCAAACCCAAAAAGAAGAAGGAAAAATAAAGAACAACTTGGCAGCAGATCCCATCGCATTTTCAACACAGAACGCAATAATCGCTTGCCAAAACGCCAAAAGTATTCTTCATTATCCAACAATTCTTTAAACCAAGATGTAATTGAAATACAGGTTAGCGATCTTCTAAATTTATATTTAATTACATAAAACATGGTTGAATAATTATAAATTACAGTAAAAAACTATATTACTTACCTAGTTTGGTTCGAGTGAAATTTAATCCGAATCGCCTAATTTTCTTTTATATAACAGTCTTTCAAATAATGAATTGCAAATTGAGCAAAAAATAACTAATTGGTGGTGTCGGAAAACGGTTTGGTAATCATTTTTTGTCATTAAGTAACCGTGAATTATTAAAAATAACTTCGTACATTTGGGAATACTGGTATTGCTGAAAAATGGGGATAATTATTAATGCAAATATCATATACATGCATTTATTATCATGGTGTTTTGCGTGTTAAAAATCTTTCAACGCAGGTGTTTGCATGAATTATTCAATACTTGTTTTATCTACATTTGTATTATCATTAAATGTATGTGAGTTTTCCTGTCTCCGATTAGCCTTTAGAATTAGCAAAAAGTATTATTACATTATAATCATAATTAATACGACAGATGTGTTGTGTCAGATGCTTATAAAATGTTTTTAACTCCAAACTATTAAAACTGATATACTGAGTCGATTTCATCAATAAGTCCAATTCTAAATCCGTTCCAATATTATGTTATATACAGTTAAACATATATTATATACAAATCACGCGGAATCATTCCTCTGATTCTCATGTGATCCCATCTGACCTTTTGGGGTATTTTAAAGTAATATCAGAAAACGAAAATAAAAATTATTATCACTATTCGGTGATAGGTATGACATTGTTCCAGGTCAACGTAGGCCACTCCCAACTATAGCTGCCCAACTGGCATTTACCTTCAGGTTGTTTAGCCATTCAACATCAACCCTAAAGTATATTTCAGAATGGCATAGACGCGAAGTACACGAATCCAGACCGTGTTCATAGAAGCATATACAACTGCACATAACTTGATAAAAGACTTGACTCTATCTAACCACCACCCCCATTTAATCATCTGGTCTGCAAAAGTGACCGGAGATGTAAGTGTAATTGCACGACATTGTCCAAGAAACATAGTGTTAGGTTGGGGCGAGATTGGGAACTGGAACGCTTGTCGTTCTACGGCAGTCTGTGCCGGACCTTTATTTTGTATTAAACCGTCTCCAAATCGGCAACCATCTCAGCGGTCCTGATAAAATTTAAATAGTTACTGAAAGAAAATGTCTGTTGGCGCAGGACGATGTTTAAATATGAACTCTCTCTAGATCCGAGCAAGGATATAAACGTGATTCAATCAGCATCTGACTGGCACCATTATCCTACCGGTCCATTCCGTACATCTCAATAGATACCATTGCGCCTTTAGCTACTGGGTTAAGGGCCATTTCCATGTCTAACTCTTAGGAAACGTTAATATTTGGTCAAAGATGATACCAATTTTCTTTAAACGACAACCAATGCGAGGATTCGTGCACGTGTGTTCACAAGACCATGTTTCTTGTGTTAGGGCCAAGGTATCACTGAACTCGTTCCAGTAGAGGCGTGAGAAAGGGAACAGACTGAACTCACCTCAGGGAGGCTTGACGGAGGAATTATAAATTACCGTGTTCACACGTTAGTAAATTCCAAAAACTTGCGGTATTGGAGGTCTCCATATTATCCCAATAAAGTATGTCAGATGATCAAACAGGTTACGTATATAATAGGCTTACCTCGTTTGGATATAAAATGAAATGAAATGGGTTTAGCGTTCAACCTTTTTGCACCGACTGAGGTTATGAAGACGGTCATAAGGGAAATTTACGTGCAAATTCATGTGTACACAGGACCCCGAATGTTCGAATAGATAGGTACCACTGAAAAAGGGAAACCGTATGCCGGAAAAGTCCGAGGAAGATTCTCGGCTAACACCAGCATTGAACCCAAGATGTCCATGTTAGCAAGTCAAATATAAAGCGCAGTGAATCCATATATATATATTAGTGTCTCTCAACGGGAAAGAAATCCAATGCTTGGCCTAGTAGGTGGATTGCAGTGACATTTTCTGAAACCGCGGCCCCCTTACACAAATGTGCAAAGACATTTAGTCACTTGCACTTTACATACAATAACGAGCTGGATGGCATTTTTTTATTTCATTGATTGGGGCGAATATAAAGCAAAAAGTTAAAATTCGACAAGGATGTAAGTAAAAAAGCGACATGCTTCTGTGCTGAATGTTATGCGTAGCTATAAATCGGGATAGTTTGCTCGCAGTTATTTAGCCAAGAGGTTATAATATAGCAAGTTTTGTTCTATAACATATTTCAATTCTTAAATAGCTTTCATGAAATGAAGGATATCGCTACTTTTGTTTCAGATATATTGTACAATAAATAAAGATTTAAATATGGTCAGGTTTTCTCCTGTCTCTGGTTTCCGGGTTATGAACATTTTCTAGGTGTAGATAGTATGAAATATAAAGGATTGGTAAGAGATCACAGACGTAGCTTTTATGTTTAGCAATCTGTAAAAAGATAAAAATATATTTTTAAAGCTCAAATATGACGATATTCTGTAAAATATGAACAACGGAGACATCCCCACACTCCCCATACCCTTCTCATGCCATTCTTGTTAGGGGAAAGTTGTTAACTTTAATATTTTAAATAATTAATTAGAGGGAATCGACTAGATTGAGGCGATAACTCACCGTTCATAGTTATGTTTATCGAAACCTGCATGGTGTTATCGGGACCAATACTCTGGATACAGGTATAAGTTATGCAGTCTTGAGTTACCAACGACTATACAGTCATCTCCATGATGACACTCTGAAAAAGAAAGGAAATTCCATGACTTAAATAGTGCAGATGTCTATACTTAAAACGACATTTCGAGGTCTCCATCAGTTGCACCACTAGCACTGGGGAACCAGACTAGAAAATATTCCAATAACTCAAAAATTCAATTATGTCAATAACTCAAAAATAGTTATTCCAAATTCTGAACAAAATTTTAATGACTCAAATTTTAAGATGTATTTTGTTTCATTTCTTTTCAACAATTTTAAATTACACAACCTTCGCTCACAAATTCCATATTGCCCGTGGACAAACATTGAAACTTTTGACAATCCACCAAAATCTCATCCCCAACTTGTACTTGTGTGCTACCAGAGAAACAAAAATCTGTAAGAAATTACAGTACAATATGGATAAAATAAGGTTTAACGGAAATTTAATGGAAATTTAGCCGCTATGACCTGCTATTATTCTGAATTTCAACTGCCAAGGGCTTTTACGTGAACACCAGTGTATTCACGGGTCGTCGAGTTTTCGTTACATTTGAACGACTAGGCGCCGTTCTACCAAGGACCTCCGTCCTGCACCACTGACAAGCGGAAACCACGCCGGGAGTGAACCCAGTAATCTAATTGGAGAATCATATCAATTTATTGTACCTGATGAATGAATAACGTCGCATACCCTTTCTGCACCAACCTGCACCTGATAACACATGGGAATTATTGGGAAATATCCAGTTTTATTACCACTACAATTCAAGAAATTTCAGCTCTATTCACATTATTTGGAAATGGAATTATTTTGGGACTAACATAATTCAGTAATGTTGTGCAGATGGATTTATAAAAATGGAAGGAAACCGAAGCAAACGCGCAAACCCGAGTTGTTAGGGAACAAAGTTCAGGTAATTGTTTCGAAAATCGACTACAAAATTTCTACTATGCTAGATGAGTGGACATTGGTGTCCGATACCTTGAAACTTGATTCTTAAGTTGCTCTTAAGTTGCGGGTCTCCGTGGACTATTTATGAAACGTTTTACGAAAAAATTAAATTGTACGCGGAAGTTGAGCTAAGTCATCTCTAGTGGGTGTAAAAGGGGGTGTTCTTAAGGGGTGCAGAATGGGTCGGGAATTTACTTAAGCAGAGGTTTTAAATGTAATCTGAGGTAACTTTACATAAGCAGGAGCATATTTGTAGGCTGAAGTTGCCTTAAATCGTCAGTTTTTGGCTATTTCAACCTTGCCCCGCCCTCCGTTTTCTTGTTCTTATCCGAGATAGAACGGGATATCGAGTTCTGAAGTAAGTGTTATGTTCTAGTGAACCGATTTTGATCTACGTATGCACGAAAGTTGTACGCAACAGTCGAATTAAATTGTCATTTTGTTCATTTCACCCATGCGCTCCCCTTTTTGTAGTTTTTATCCAGGATGGAATAGGGTTTCGCATTATTAAGTTAGTGTTATATTCTAGCTGATCATTAGTGAAACTTTTATCGAAAAAATTAAGTTGAGTTAAGTCCATGCTCAGCGGGGTAAAGGGGTGTTCTTAAGGAAAGGCAGGCACGGTCGGGGGTCTTCTTAAGTAGTGTTTAGGCGACATCTGAAGTTGGTAGACTTATGCAAGGAAGTTGATTGTTGTACGCAAAAGTCGAATTAAACTCGAAAATTCGACGTTGTGTCACCCACCACCCCATGTAAAAGGGACTCGCAATTTAAAAGAGCTAAATCGCTAATATTTGGGACCTAGAAATTGACACAAATGGGTCACAACGCATATGATAATGTAATATGAATGTATATAAACTGATTTACATTCAATCATTTCCGCCTCTACTCTAATTTCAAATCAGTTATGTTTGGCGAAATACGCGCAAGTCCCATCGCATACCAGTCTACATTATTGCGTATGCTCTCCACTCGGCAATCCTCGAAAGATTCCGGAACTAGATTCGAATATGCGCCACCGTCTAGCATCGTTCTTCAAGCCCCTTGTTAAAAATGAGCCTGAAACGCATTATGGTAAACGATTCGTGTACCAATGGTAATTGTTTTTATTTTGTTTTGAATATTGGATATCAGAAGTCCATCTTTCCCGGTAAGATCACAACATCAATATTGATTTAAATTGACAAATAAATCGTGTTTTCATTGTCGAAGATTTAGAATGACATTGCGTTACAGATTTAGCTACTTTAAGAATCAAGGTTCAGAGTATCGAACACCGCTGTCCACTCATCAAGCGTAGTAGAACATTTGTACGCGATTTCGAAACAACCTCGATCTAGCTCAATAACTACAGGTTTTGGCGTTTAGGCCTGAGCTTGAACTTATGAATTACATACATACCCCTACAACAACACATTAGAATAGTCATAAAGACATTATCTATGCAGCAATGTTCTTACCGTTTTCGTTGGCGTCACCATTGTCTGTCACAACTAGGCCTACGAGAACAAAAAGGCTAACGACTGTTCGTATCATGTTGTTGGATTGACAAAATATACAAGATAAAATAGATCGTAAAGGTAAAGCAATATTTATAGGTACGAATAACAGACGAGTCTAATACCAGAAGAGTTCACCATTACCAATGTGATTGGTCCACGATTTTACATTATGAATAATTAATTTGAAATAGGTGAGACAGGGATGAAATTTTTGAATTTCAAAGGACCAACTCCCCCCCAAAACATAATAAAACCATACATTAATAATATATTGGTTCAAAACTTACTTGTAAATTCCAATGTATACTATGACATGAAAGGCACTAGTAAAGAGGTTGCCAGAAGTTCCATGGACCAATCTCAGTGTTGGTCAAGAAACTTCGTCGAGCTCTGCCACCCTAGCTTAACCCTGTCAGTCTTAGTTGTAGAACGGGAAGAGCTTCTGTTTTGTCGATTAATCGGAAAAACCCATACTCAGACAAAATCCTATTATGACTTATGTCTGTCTACATTAGTCCGGTTGATGCAGAGAGAAAATCGAGTGGTTCTTAAAGCATGTTGTATTTCAAAACAAAGTTTCGTGAGTTCTGGGAAACATCTTAAAGTAAACGGTTGAAGCAGCCCGGCCCCAAAATCATTAGAATTCCAGCGCTTAAGACATTTCACTATATAACTGTCTTGCAATCAGTATTTTCATCTGTTTGCAAATTGTTTTATATGGTTTACCTTTCACTTCACTCCCGGCCAGTTTAAACCAATATTGGGTATAGCTTTATTTCACTTGTGTCCAGTCAGTTTTTTTTAGGAATGGAATAAAACCGGAGATCCGAGAGGAGAAAAGTCGTCATGTTTCATATCTCTACAGGCGTTTGAATGCCACTGCAGAACAAATTAGAGATACATAGGGACAGCATGGTGGGGTGGGATACTGGAAGCGAGTGTTGGGATTGAGATTGTGTGGGCGCGTATTTTAAAGTACAACAATAATGAATGGTAAAAGTCCGGCAGCAGGTCGACAAACCTGGAAATATAGTCCACCTAATGTTTTTTGATGGATTCTATGTCTTCAGTGTGTGTAGATTCAGAGTCCCGATGATGCCACCCTGACACCCTTGGGAGAATATTAAATATTCAAGATGGCCGCCATGAGACATTTTTCTGGTTATTTAGTGGGGTAAAAATATGCGACAGATTCTCTCGGAGTTCGGTTTGAAGGTGGTTTCTATAAATCTAGTGTGCTTGGCAATTACTCTCAAAAATGACGGCTAATTCAGCTAGGGGGGCTAAATTCCAACATGTTGGCTTATTTGGGCAGAAAACTTATCAAGTTCCATTAAAAGGTGTGTAATATATTGAAATCTAGGTTTTGTTGTATTATTCTCTATGTTTAGTTTCAGAATCCGGATGATGCCACTTTGGTATCCTTGGGGAAATTGAAATATTTAAGATTTCCGTCATGAGGCATTTTCTGGATATTTTCTTTAATTTGATGGGGTAGGGCCTACAATTCGAGACAAATTCTCTTGGACCTCGATATGAAAGTGTTTTTTGTAACAATTTGATCCGCTGAATCGATTTGAGCTTGGATATTCCTCCTTAAAGTGATGACTAATTCCGCTAGAGGGTCAAATTTACAATGGCGAAGGTAAACTCATAATATTACCTAATAATACGGTGTGTAATACATTGAAATATAGGTTTTCATTGTCAATTACTTCCTTCAGATATAAACATACTGAAGATATATAATCCATCAAAAAACATTAGGTGGACTATATTTCCAGGTTAAGGCTAAAAGTGGGGTTGAGTAACGGACTATAACAGTATATTCTATGCTAAAATGCTTTTGCTTTTATAATAATCTTTATTCAAAATCTCAGTGAGACACATGAATATAATATACACATAAAATATTTACAGTTAGTGATAGTATACGTACATAGTATTTTCATATAATATAATATACACATCATTACAGATAACATTCAGTATTCATTTAAACTTATTTAAACTTATTTACAATAATAGAGATGAATTTACATAGATTCTCCAGTTCTGCACCGTGGCTATTAAATATATTGTACATGTTGATAGCTGAAGGACACTTCAGGTAATAACTTTTTATAAATTTACAACGTTCTTTTTTTAGGATTTGGCATTTGAAAATGTAATGAAATTCGTCGCCTAATTCACCTTTATTGCAGAGAGAACAAATACGATTTTCTTCTGGGGTCTTTATGAAAACCCCGGCTTCAATTGGCAGTCTATGACTTCGACATCTAAATTTACTAAAGTAATGTCTATATTTCGGAGGTAGATCTATTAAGTACTGTTCAAAGATGAACGTGGATTTAAATAAACGATAATTTTTGCATTTGCTTGTATTATGTACAGTGCTATTCCATTCTTGTTGATATTGATCCTTTAGCCTTAGCAGTAAACATTGCTTTAACCAATTAGCATTAATGTTACAGGCTTGGGAATCCCAAATATAAGACAACCCAGCACTGTTCAGGGCGTCTTTTATATAATTTAACCATGTATTAGGCTCATATGATTTATACAAAGTGTTATACAGTACACAAGCGATTAAATGCGATCCGGGGTGGCCCAGTGAGTAGACTTTGACTTGCTAACCAGGGCCCTGTTTAACGAAATTTTAACTAAGATAAGATCCCAATTTTAGTAATTTGATTGGATAATATTAGATTGATTTTAGTGCTTAGCCAATCAAAATTGAAGTATCTACTGAAATTGGATTTTATCTTAAGTTAAAATTTCGTGAAGCAGGGCCCAGGTCCCCGGTGTTGACTGAGAAGAGAAAATTTTCTCGGGATTTTCTACCATGGTGCAGAACGGAGCGTCTAGTCGTTCGGATGGGACCAAAACTCTGGCCACGTGTATACAGTGGTGTGCATGAAAAAGAACCATTGACAGTTGGAATTCGAATTAAGAGTAGCCCGCATCTTGGCGTATGCCCGCTATCACGAGTCTTGGTGGAACAGAAAAGGGACGTTAAACCCCATTTCATTTCATGTCTATGTTATATCAGTTTGTTGTTTTATATCTGCCACTATCTCGCTAGCAACATTTTTAATATTAATTCGTTTGAAAAGATATCATATTTATCTCATGCTATCTGTAAAACTTGTATATATCTATGTATATTATTGAATTTCATGTAGGAATGCTGTGTTTCAAAAACTCTGTTATCTATTTCAATATGTATTCTGTCGGGTCAATATTCGGTCTTCCACGTCGCAAAACATGATGGCTTCCACAAGATTTTATTAAATTAAAAAAAAGATCAACGCCAGCCCACACAGATAGACTCCACAAGAAATTATATAAGTGATTTATGTAGTCTTCAATTTGTAATATGAATAGTTGAATGATTCGTAATAATATTGAGTGGTTGGTTTCTCAGCTAAACCTGTCTAATGCAGATCTTTTGTTTGGCTTTAAATGTTACATACATCATTATATATTCAAGAGCTAAATTTGTCCACTGTAGGTCTTTCTTTAGGCCTTAAAAGTCATATGAATTATTTATGAGACATGTTCTTAACATCGTAATGCCATAATCAGCTATCGATGCCATCGGATGCTCGGGATTATAACTAGATTTGACTGACTCGGCCATAATTGAATGATTTAATTTAAAATGGAAAAGTGACACTAAGACTCGAATATATCAGTACCTTGGTGACGATAACAAACGATGCACATATATTGTCAAAACTACAGTGATTACTTGGTTTCGGATTACGTAATTTAAATACAATTTTCAATATATTTATTTTGCATTATCTTGGTTTTTTTTAACTATTATGAACGGTCACCTCTTTATCTAAATCTTACATAATTTATCTTTAATTAGACATTTATTTACATGTCCGGGCCATAATCAACGGTTTTAAAAGCAATTCCGAGTTAATAATGTATTTAAAATGTGGATAATCGAGACTACACAGTTTTTCAAACGGCCCAAACTCCGACCGCAGAGAGTGAAGTAATTTGACTGAAATTTTCATCATATTGCCTTTTCATTATCTATTTGTAACTATTATAACGGTCATCTCTTTATCAAAATCTAACTTGGGGGCGCTCCGTCACTGCAGTTTTGGATGGTCTGAAAAAACGAACAAATGAATATCTGTATTCTGTAAGTTTATCATTAAATAAAACACAAAATTATACAGCTTAAAACATCGGTTGAGAAGTGTTCGTTTATATTATTATCTCGAGTGCTCGACTTAATTATGTGAACTTCATTTCATTTTGTCATTTGTTTCTTCGTCAGTTTCATTAGGTGACTTTAATAACACTTAAAAATCAAATATCCCCTACTTTTTTTGAATAGTATATATATCGCATCAAAGGGTAGGTGGTAACAGTTTTTTTGGATTCTGTTATTTCTGCAATGTCACGTTAGGTGCGTCAAGCCCGTAGTTTAATTTCTACCCCCAGCTGTATACCAATTAATTTAATATTAATTCATGTGAAAAGATATCACGTTTATCGGATACCATCTTAAAAATCATTATTTATATCATTGCTATCTACATGTATAAGCACATACCCTGGTCAGTATTGGTATATATATGTACAACGATATCGCTATGACACATACAAGTTCTGAGAATATAGTCATTGCTTTCGCTGATTTCATAAAACTGAAAACTAGATAATTGGGTTCTTTGAAACTTTTTACGAAATCTATTTATTCTAATTAACGGATCGGTGGAGTTGTGTTAAGATTAACACTTAAAGTAACCACGTCTGTAACGCAATATCACCCAAAGCAATTTCTTAGATATTGCCTTTAAAGTTGAAGGCGTTAACATTTACTAAAAACAATTACTATATCCAGAATTTTATTGGGAAAAGACTGGGGACCTACAAACTGTAATTAATTTTTTACAGGCAATGTAGTGTTTTTATTTATAGCAATTCTCTACCCCCCCCCCCCCCCCAGCGTAATATTAAAGTCAATATGGGCAACGGATTTCTTGCTAGAGATTTTCTTTCACAATCTGATTAAAACACAGATCCTATTTCGCTTAGTTTTTATAGTTCAAAATTTCCTCGTTTTACTTGTCTTTGCTACATTAAGATCTGAAAGACTTGTTATTTAACTCGTGTTCTGCTTAATATGAGGGGTCAGCCAATCAAATTGTCTGTCGAATCGAGGGGTTGACCTTTTTTGCGCAGAATTGTGGGTAGGCATTATCAGTGATAGAAATCACAACAAAGCAACAACGATTCTGATTGGTTAATCGAATGACTGAGGTTATAGGGTCAAATGTCGCGTGCTTGACATCTGAACTTGTTAGATCTACATGTAGTGCATACTCCGCGCAGTGTTTCGTTTGATTAGATTAGAGGTAATCCTACTACTCACTGCTGTAATGAGTTAAGTTGCTCGGCCATAAGGGAGAGGATTTTAATACAAAATTAAGCAATATCATTCTCCAAAATATTATCGGGATTGACCAAACGCCAAAATGTATGGTAAACAAATAGCCACTTCATTGAATAAGGAAACCCATGCTACAGTTTCTTTAAATAAAGATATATCATTGTATTTATTTTTTATCTTCTTACCTCTATTAAATCTTGGTGGTTACGTCACGTGCACGTTAGATCATAAGATCTGTCACTGAATCAAGTGGTCTGGTTTCGATTGCCCGTGACAAGATATATCCACTGTTGAAATTAATTCATCATCCTGGTAAATTATCGGTAAAAAATTGTTTGGTGAAAACCAACTTGTAAAAATCATTACATTTATTAAAATAGGGAATGAGATAAGTTTTATTACACTTAAAGTACAGTGATATTGTTACTTTTGTTGAGCAATTCTTGTTCTAAACATATATTTAAATGTACAGGTATCCCATTATGTTTTCAAATACAACAGTTAATTTATCATTGCAACTTTCTCAAATCAATTTGTTAGTGACAGATTGAAAACTAACAATCAATATGGCAATGAATAACATATGTGTTTATCTTACACGTATAATGTTTACTAGATAACATAATATTATGGTCATTATGGGTCACGGCTGTGTGTAATTTTTGAAATTGGTGAAAAGAGTTTACTACTTTCTAAACATTAATTTTAGATATATGGTAGAATTGGTTAAACTTGCACATTCCAAATATAGTCATAGTGACGATTAAAGAACTAAGTTAACATTTTGAGTCTTTCAAAACCCCTAATGTTTATGACTAGCCGTAGTATAAGTAATACACTGCTTCGTAGTACCAGGGTTTACATTCCACTTTTGGCGGTTAGATTAGACCTTCCTTGAGACTGTGATCTTCCCAGAGATTCATCAGCCCTTTCCGCCTGAGGTTACGCAAATACCACAAGTGGTTGTACAACAAGGTGACTTATTCAAAGCGTTGGGGAAACATTAACGGCCACTCTGCAATCTTCTACGGTGCCGAACACACAAAAGTGACGCTCAAGTTTCACGCACGGGCTTTCTAATATTTCTTCCGTAGACTGCCTGTAGTAGCACGTACGGCGGCTTGTGAGCTTGACTTCATGTGTGTACAAGAATGCATCCACATGGGGCATTTGAGATTTTTGTGGTGATGGAATATTTCTGACTACAACACAGGAGTTATTTCCCATTAATACAACGGTTTTACTATACAGTAACATTCATTAAATATGGTATTAAATGGAACAAAATAATTATTTGACGTTCTACACGGCCAGATTAAAATCGCAAATATTTGTATTACTGTCTTACGACAGGTGCAAGGACGCGATTTTATATTAATTACTCTCCCATATTGCATACAAAATAATAAAGTTTGGCCTGGTAGTTTTACTAAACTGGCATCATGCAAATATACAATAAAATAAAAAGAATAAGAAAACAATAACAGCATGTAGTCATTGGTTTTTTTTTTCGCTGAAATTGTAATGAAATAGGGTTTAACGTCCTACTGCACCGACTGTACTAATGAAGACGGGTATACGCTAATAAGCAGTGTACTATGAGGGAAATTGTCTCCTGAGTGGTATTAATTGTTGGTGTACTTTTGTAGTTACTCATATTGAAATGCAACTGCACAATGTAAATGTAAGACTAGACTATGTTACTACCAAAGCTACAGGGTTATATCACTAATGAGATTATCACGTACATCACGTTTATACTCTAATTGTGAAATATAAACATGGGATGCTAACAAAAACAATTGAACGACGAGGAAATGTCGAAGTTAACGAACTAAATATCAAACACAAACACCAAAATAAATGAAATATGAAATTTTAAATACTCTTTCAGAATTGACAAATTGTAAGGTAAGTTGATTTGTGCAAATTTAATTAATTTACTTTTACTTGTAAAGTCCCCATTTAATTTTTTTTGTAAAAAAAAAAATTGTATCTTTTTTAAAACAAATTTTATCTAAAACGAATTTGTCATAAACATGAAATATGAGCTGCATGGATTCATCGCAAATGAGAAATTTGCCTCAAAATACACGTAATTAATAACACTGCATAATCATTATGGTATTTATAAAGTTAATTTTGTGAAAGTTTGTTGAAGTCTTTATCTTTGTTTATTAAGTTCTAATCCGAATTAGATCTACCTCCCCCCTCGTCTTCATAAGCCTAGTCTCTACAAAAAAGAAGTACGTTAAACCCTATTCAGTTCGTTCTCTCTTTTTTGTTTTAAAAACTTTTGACAACTTTAAGAAGCATGGTAGCCCCTTATGAATATTACATGGTTAATGTGTTTGTCATGAAGTTCAATATTTTCCATCACCAAATGATATTTCAAGTGGTGATAGATTTTTTTTTTTGGTATTAGGAAGCACAGACTTTAGTATATATTTCCATACTATTTAAGAAGCATAATGTAATATTTATGAATAATTCAATTATATAGAAAAACATTAAAATATGGGTAAATACTGACACGTGCTGTGCTTTAACAGATGTTGTTTATAAATGAAGCAGAGATTTTATAAATATGTTACTATAATTTACATACATTTTATTAAAATTATGTATATTTACACTGACATTTTACAATATAATTTCCAATTTGAGAGGAATGTTCAATAGCTCATACGTAGACACCGTATTGAAATTCGGAGTATTTCGATAATACATCGCATAGTTACCTCACTATTTACATTGAAATTTGTAAAACCCTATATTATTGAATACAGGAAAAACTTGTTAGCGGGACATCTAAAATTAGGTGTGGTAAAAAGCAATTTATGATTGTAAGCTTCGAGCGCGTACAGACTTTTCTATGATATTATTATTTAAAAATATTTGATTTTAGAAGACTGGTTCAAAGAGATATATGGGCGTTAATTTTAGAGCTGAGTGTATTAGAGTGCACGAGAAGTCTCTACCTCTATGGTATTATAATAAACAATAATGGCTAATTTTGACATTTTTAATTAATAAACCTTACTTATCTGTTATATCATCTGTATTTATGACAAGTCTATAGGCTTATATCCCATCTCCCGCCAAGCTTTTAATTATATTTGACGCGATGGCTTTCATAACGTTTGAATGACATATATTTCTCACGCTTGACACCTAATTAATCCACGAGTCCTAGGAGAGTACCTTGATAATATCGTATTATATATTAAATATTTTATAGATAATGTCCACAACTGACTCAGAGAAGAACTGGTTGAACAGGATCATCACATTTTGCTATAATGTTGTTCATTGTAACATTTCTGTGTGTAACTTTCCATTGGGCATATGGAAACAACTTTACAGCCATACGTAAGATCCATTGTGATAAGTCTTTAATAATGAAAAACATTGTGAATATAAAAACCGTAAATGTACAGACGTGCTTAAAATCATGAAAATCTATAAACGATTACAATTTTTGAAGTAAGCATAAGTAATTTGACGTAATTTTGGTTACATATAAATTAATCGATTATATTAAAATAATTTACCCCGCAATCGGGATTATTTGGAGATAACATTCTTTTTATATTTTATAGTTTAGTATTATTTGTTATGTACCAAGATATTTATTACTGTAGAGATACTAGACATAGAATAAACTTCTTTTGCATAATTTTATATTTAAGATTTTGTCCACATGCTCTTAATCAATCGTTAAAGTATATATTAGCCATTAAAGAAGTGTTCAAATAGTACAAAAGTTTACCATTTACCCATATTTTTAAATAGTAATTTTACTCCCGGTTAACGAATCCTGCTACGGTTTGGATTTTTGATCATTTAAATAACACAATTATAAAGTATAACTGCATTAAAATTTATTACTCTGGTTTAAGTCGTTATAGTTTTTCTAGCTCGTATTTAGTGTTTAGTGTCCTGTTCATGGTATTTGTCATTCAGAGATATCCCCTGTACTGTTTATTACAGCATGTACGGTGGAAGGGAAGACGTATCAACATGGTGAAGCTTTTAAAATCCAATACAGTGGTCCTTGTATAGAATATACATGTAACATGGGTGGTTACGGTCCTTCAAAGTTTGGTAAGAGTCCTCATATTAAGTTAACAACAACGATCACTGCATAGTGTACACTTGTATATACATGGGGTGACTGTTAATCTACCTCCTGTCCGTCTATGCCTTCCGTCATTCTTAGCAATCTGTCCATCGGTGCTGTCATTCGTTCATCATTCTGCCGATGTACGCCGTCCTTTTTTCTCATCATTGTGTCCATCGATGCTATCGTTCGTTCTAATCATTCCGCCCATGGCTGCGTCCTTCGTTCTCGTCACTCTGTCTTGCGTCCTGAGCCCAATGTTCACCTGTGCAGTGGTTTGTTGTCCTTCTTTCTATGCAGTCTGTCCATGGATGTTGTCCATCGTTCAAAGCATTCATATAATAATATGAGAAGCACCATTAACATGTTGTTGTATGACACCCTTCGCTGTCAAGGTGGTTGAACATTAGAATATACTCATCGAAATTCACAAAGAATAAATACACCCTCAGAATACAAATGCCCAAGTTCCGGATAAATGCATTTTTGATAATTAGTGATGGTGATTATTTGTTTTTATTTCAGAATGTGACGATGGTTATAAGAAATGCTCCCCTGTAGGATCTATGAGAACTATACACCAGTGTATCCATCAGCAATGTGTAAAAAGTAACAGCGGTGTGGGGTATAAAACGTTATCTGGAGGTAATGCTAAGTTCATTTCTACCCCCCCCCCCCGTGAAGCACATAGTATTATCGTACGGAACTATCACTAAAACTAAATGATAACGGTGCTTTCATCATGAGTGCAATGAACTATTATTTGGCTCAGTAATCCCCGCCAGAGTTATTAAATACACACACCCTTAACCCTTGTGCAAGCATTTCGCGCGAAAGACTTGTCGACAACAAGGGATAATCTAAAACACCAGAATTTAAAACGTATTTGAGGGAGGTAATAACAGTAAAGCTATGAATTAGAAGGTATTTTGGAAGCCACCAAAATCTGCAAAAACTTAATAAACACCACAGGATCCCTTGTTTCCGATAATCTAATACTTTTAGTTTCTTGTCGAATGCTGGATGTATCTACTGTCTGACTTCCCGATAAATGGTCGTTGGGTGCCGAAATAACCATTGTATCCGCACAAGGGTTAAACGTATTTAAGTAAAATAATGAAGAAATTTCACTTTTAAGAATTTACAAGCTAAGTTTCCGGTAGAAAAGGTTGTGCGTTAACCCACAGAAAGCAGTTGGTCCGACATACTGCTCACAGTGTATCGTTTGATTAAACACTGCTTTAACGAAAGCAAATTACTGTTCCAAATTAGGACTGGTCAATGGTCCGATTAACAGTCAATAACTAACTACGTAACATAAACATTACGATTTAAACAGACCTCCAAAGTGGACCAAATATGTTAACATAACGTTACGTCACCACTCCCGACTTTATTATGCCCAATTAACCAGTGCGTAACAGAATATTGCAGACAAACTATCAAATCGATTACAATGTAAACAATACTGATTGGAGACGAAAATACTTTCACTGTTTTTAATACCTTTAATCACTGTCCAAAGTTCTAGTGAATACCCAGATTAAACGAAGGGCTGCCACACTCCCTCAAAAGCCCAAGTATCAGAAGTCAACCCAGCAATGGACTGGGAGCAATTTCTCGAGCCACTGCTTCAGGAATATTTTCGTCCGAGGAACCTGAGGTACCCAATCCGCCACTGCTCACAGCACTGTACCATTATATTATGATTTTTTTTTATTTTGTAAGGTTGTCTATTTAATGATCGATGTTTAAAAGTAGGAGAAATTGTAGAAGATCGGTGTTTTGTGTACCAATGTAAAGAAAAGGATATGGGATCTCATATCAGTTATCGTGTAGAACTAATTTCTGAAGGTAAATTACAATTTATATAGTGTAGTTTAAAACCACAGAAAAAACAAAAACATTGTTGGAGATTGAAATTATTTTTTTTTTAAATTCAAATCCGAAATGCAATACGCATAACTAATTTCTGGAGATAAAATAAATTCTATAAAGTGTAGTTCACAATCACAGAAAAAATAAAAACATTGTCTGAGATTGAAATTAATTTTTATCCAAATCCGAAATGAAATACGCATTAAACCAAGAAATATAATATGGCGTCTAATATATTACTTGTCGGTATCAACCGGCTAATCGCTCTAATGAAAGAATAACAGGAATCTAACTTTCAGGAATAAGAGTTATGTCCCATTAATCGATACGTTTCTGGACAAAAGTCAAATTCACTACGTATTATTATATTCCACTCTACTAGTAAGTGCAAGCAGAATCCAGAAGACCCCATAATAACCAAAAACTGCGTCTTTCTTGGATCATTACCAAATACCCATCTCCTATTATACCCCGTAAACATTTGCTGGCCTAAATGTCAAAGAATGACAAACTGCATATACAATGAAAGTAAACCGACAAGACCCGTCGGACCTTTCTTTATTCTTATCGTAATAAGCGCTCCCTTTTCTTTAACATTTCTTTAAAGCGCTATTAGGTCTGTTATTAATATATTTTAGGATGCTACAGTAGACCATCTAAACCATATAACTGTATATCAATCAACACTACTGTCAAGGAAGGATGTATTGTCAGGAAATGCGAGAAGAAAAACAATATGTATACACTGCAAGTTTTAGATAATGGTAGGTAGGAGATGTGTAATTTGACTGGAATTAAATTACCGGTACCTAAAACCAAAGATCTCCTAAGCCCCATGTTGCTATTCTATTTTTTTTGCTTTTAAAAAATTGTTCTTCTCCACAATAATTTGCTTCACTGAATATAGTTCTTTACTTTTAAATATCATGTTTCATCAAGGGGTGGGTGAAGAGGTGGTAGGGTGGTGTGTTTGGGTAAAATGGTCTAAGTTGTGTAGTTTCGATTTCCAGCTTGTCCGTGAAAGTTCGCCCGCCTTCCAGTTTCCTCGCACTCGTAAAGACCCGAACAGTGGCAAAAAGACCTACTCTTGTTTCGAATTCCAACTATCAATGTCTACGTCAGTGTGTATACGGGACCGTTCGTTCTGCACCATTTACAAGGGGAAACCACTCTAAAAACAATCCTGGGGAAGTTTCTCGATCAACACTCGGATCGAATCCAATACCTCCTGGTTAGTTCAGTTAGATTTGATTCCACAAATAAATACAGCTTTATGTCGCTTTCAATTAATATACATTTTGATGATATTGCTTTGTTTTTATAGAAAGTGGGTGTAAAGATGGAAATTTATGTCGTCCTGTTGGATTAACATGGACAGATAAATGTGAGAAGAAAGTGTGTATTAAAGATACACCGATACCTGGATACACCAGACTACAAATACAAAGATCTAATAAACGTAAGTATAGATACTATTTGATCTGGTCCTTTACTTCGATTGGTGATCTACGGGACATGGTGTTCATTTCGGTAAAATAAGCCGATGTGATGACTAAATTCTCGTTTGATTGTGATTGAGACTGTTAATTGTTATATCAAACTAAGGATTTGAAAATATTTTTCTACTTACATGTTGGTAGTTGCGTCTAAAACAATACACATGGCGTTTGCCAAACTGATCCCGCAGTGAATATTCGCTTGGCCGCTACAATCACTGATAAGCATGACATTGACGAGGCTTAATGAGTACGGCATATTAACTTTTTTACTCCGACAAATTAAATTCTCAAACATTTTTTTGAGGTAAAAGAAAAATAAATAAAGACGTTTGAAGTATTTGTAGTTAAAAAATATTTCCTATTTAGTGTAAATGGGTTTTAAAATGAGTAAAATGCATCATTTTGCCCGAAGCAGTTAGGTGTTAAGTAAACATTGCACGAGCCGTTGAGCCAATGACCACGAGGCGTGCAAGTCAACGCACGTGTTTTAGACAGCCATCCGTTACAGGGATATTTCGTTAGTAATTCTCTGTGAAACAGGTTGGGCGTTTGCGGAGAACAATTTAGAATTGCAGATGCGCCGTAGGCCTATTATATTTAACACACCGATATATTCAGGAAGGCATAACACTGGATATACTTTCAGTTACTTCAAGAACAGAATTTGACTACTACTCTCTAACATCCCATTGATCACGAGACGCATCAGGTACTTGGGACAAGAATGGGAGATACTGCGCAAACAAAGTACAGTTAAACTGCGCATTCAACTGTTAAACGGAATCGAGACACACATAGCCCGAGATAACTGTTTTGATTTGTACATTGCCACCATTATGCATTTGCCCGGAAGTACTGTTTCTATCAATAATAGTAATGCTTCCCGATCACTGTGACGTGGAATACCCACCGTAGGGGACAAGTAATTGTTACTTATAATGTACAAAATAAGGATCACACAGACAAATAATCAGTTCTACTAGTGTTTCCATCCAACTATTTTAAGAGTGAATTAAATATTTTAATATTAGCATGATGACTTTTATATTATATTTTCAGAATGTGAGGACGTCAGTGGCATTTGTCATCCTATTGGAGCAAAATTTCTTAAAATAATGAATGGCAAACTATATCAGAATTGTACATGCTCTTTAGTTTTCAATGTTATTTTTTATACTTGCAACTCCACATTAAGCACTGTGTAAATTAGATGATTGAAACAGATACGAATAATTTATATATTGATACCTATGTACAGATTAAGAAAATAAACGTTTTAAATATAAGTATTATCTTCAAATCACTGCATTTTGGCTGAACAGTAGAAAGTGTCTGCTTGTCTTTGGAGAAACTCTACCTCGCCTAAGCTACGTGTCAAATTCGTTACGTGCGCAGTAGTCAATGGCCGATTGATACTTATTAAAACATTTTATTAATCACGGGTAAATGCAACGAAAACATGCAGAGGTATTCCCAAACATTTCGACTGTATTATTTATTTATTCAAGTTCTGAAGCCCTTATGATCGGTTTATATAAACAAATGTATTCAACTTAAAAAATACTAGAGTTGATAGCATAGTACGGAATGTTTTTTTGGGGGGGGGGAGGGGGGTTAAGGAATGTTTGGGAGGGGCTGAGGATGTGGAAATCACTATTTTTGGCGAAATATTTAGGGGGGCTAATTCGATTTGGGGGGGGGGGGGTAAGCTTCTTTCTAAAAGCGGCAAGTATTCATAATAAGTAAACCGGTGTCGCATTCCAATTGTTTAGGTGTAGGAATATCACTTACCGTCATACAGTCGAGGCTAGATGTAGAGTACCGAAATCTGTCGGGGTTTGCCGAGTGAGATCCACGACTCTTTGGCTCATGATTATCACTTGTCTTTTGATCTGGGAGGCACTGGGCACTGGAAGTCACATTAAACCAACTGTGCTATTATTAAATGTCCAATAATTATGGCCTTGTTTATTCTCTTAATGATGGTGTAACCTGTTGCATGTTTGAAACTGTTACCTGCATATATCATTATGATTAATGAATATTCATTTTTGACAAAATAGTTTGAATTCATTTACTATACGTGTCGCATCATCACGAATAATTTTGCAATAAATCTTTCAATTCGTTATATTCATTAAGCTTGCCGCATCATTATGAATAAAATTGCAATATATCTTTCAATTCATTTAAAATGTTTTAAGTTTTATATTTAAATTTCGTTTGATTTCCCAACAATCTGTTTCAAAATTTGTATCCGAAAAAGGGTTAAAAGCTGGAGAAAGGTGGTTTGAAACCAGTTGAAAACTGTTGCGTTTGTTTGATTGTTAAATCTTCACGATGGATTCGTCTTGGCTGCTAGTTGCGACCAGTGTATTGGCTTCAATGCTGTGTGTCTCTTCTGAAACTGCTGTATGTAAGTAGACTATTCATTTTGTTCAATTGGATTTCATATTAGGATTACATTTTTAGACATTTATCGCCATGCAATTTACTATTATCGTCATGCAATTTACCTTTGTCGTCATTCAGATAAGTTGTTTTTTTTTATTGCAGATAGGCATGAAAAGCACGTGGTCATATCATCTCAACACTCCTCAGTATCATCAAAGTACGTTGTTTTATCATCAAACGAGGCCCGTTTATCATCAAACCAGGTCTCCTTTTCATCAAACCAAGCCTCTTTATTATCAAACCAAGCATCTTTATCATCAAAACAGGAATCTTCATCATCAAAACAGGCCTCTCTATCGCCAAAGCAAGCCTCTTCATCATCAGACAAGACCCTGTTATCGTCAAATGGGGCCTCTTTATCCAGTGAAAGATCAAGTCAAAACTATGGTTCTGTAGGTCAAGGTCAAGCGTTTGGAGTTACAGGTGAGATAAAATATCTATATTCCATTGGACCCAATGAGCGTCGAGAGGGGTCTTCTCAAACAGATTCACTTGTCTGTTTTACATTTAAAAGTGAAGATATTTAAACCTAAACAAAACAACAAAATATGTAATATCTGTCAGTGAGAATGGCAAATGACAATTATCCCGTTAATTTGTTATAGATTATTAATACTCACTTCTCGTGGTGCCTACCTAATGAATATTAGCTGTACATAATTTGTTGAAATTTGAAACTATTTGATTTGTCAGCCAATCTTATAGCTTGGCAATGCATGATGCCAACTCGTATTTCCGAACTCTACAGACATAGCCAACGAAGAAGACTGTATCAAATGAGTTTATTTTATAAAAAGTACCTTATATGCAAGCCCAGATTTGAATCAATTACGGTACTAAAAAAAAAATAGTGGTTGTGAAACCATAGAATACATGTTAATGTGTACGACCTAAATCGCGTCACAGCGAAGAAAATATGTCCACGATGGCCCACAAGACTGAATAATCGAAACTAAAAGACTTCAAGATTAAAACTGTAACGATCTCTCCATATCAGTTATGCAATTGATCTTAATAGTGGGATTTCACTCTGCAATTGCGCGAGTCTCTTATGGTAATATGGTTTCTTCATTATTTACAGCATGTGTAGTAGATGGTAGAAGTTATAATGTTGGCCAAACTTTTACAATATCACTTAGTGGACCGTGTATAGAGTATACCTGTCACAGCAGAGGTTACAGTGCCACAAAGTTTGGTATGTTTATCTCTAAGTCATTTTAATGCTTTAATGAATGGTTTAAATATGTATGTAAAATATTATCTTTCGACTTTAACAGAATTAACCAATCCTAGCAAATGCCACATTCTTCATCTCATTATGTTAAGTTGTTTTTTGGTGGTTATTTTCAATAAATCTGTCTATTGAAACATTAATTAACTGATCCAAGCCATAAGCAACTCTCGATAGCATTGGCTTTGTCCGATTTGAGATAGATTAGAATGGGTTCAACCATATCTTGATTAATTTAAAAATGGGCGAGCGAGACTTAGCTTCGAACAACCAGGGCGGTAGTGACAATTATGCACACGTCTTGTCAAACGTTCTAAGGCTAATATCATCGCTCACAATAGCGTAATTTCAATGAAATTTTCCAATTATTCATTTTACATTAATTATTTTCGAACTATTATAACAAGAATGGCCAACCCTGTATTGAACTCCTAACTAATGTATCTTTAATAAGCCTAAATAAAAAGAACAAAGTTAAGCAATTTCACAATGACTTATCTTACAAGATTTGGCAATGAGACCCTGATAATATAACTACGGGAAAACAAATGTGATTTTCAAAAATACATCTTTGAAAAAAAGAAATTATACAGAGTTTAAAATGGGTTCAAATAAGTATGGAGATGCACAGTCAGAAAAAACAATTTAATAGCGTCATTGATGATGAAAAATGTCATTTAACGTCCGGAGGTCCGCTTTTCTCTACAATTATTCTGCGGCGACCCTGCCTGGGCCTGCAATAGGTCCTGACCGTAATCCGTTAGAGCATGCTTGAGATTTCTTGGGTCGTCGAGTATGGTCACTAAGCCCAACTGTAACGCTCTGACACAATTGGGGGCATTTCTTCATCAAAATGGCAGCAGTTGCGTATTGAGCAGATCAACGACTTACTGGAGGGATGAGACGGTGGATGGAAGCTATCATTCGGGTATGTATAGTGGAGTTTACCCACTTTTGATGATTTGTGTCGTCTGCAGAAATGAAATTTTTCATCGTCAAACACGATGTTGAATTTTTTTTCTGACTCTTCACCTTCGTACTATTGTGACTTATTTTTTGGCTCAAATACAGCATCTCGCAATTATTTTCAAAATCACGATTAGAATCTCAAAACTCTGTATGTTTTCTTATCGGCAAAGATCTTTTCTTGCAAACCACATTTGTTTTTCCCATGTCTTCGGGGTTTCAACTCCAAACCGCGTAAGGCCAGTCATTGTAAAAAATATTGTAACACTTTTGTAGTTTTTTTCGTCATTCCCC
The DNA here is from genome assembly GCA_948474765.1 of Patella depressa. Taxonomy (NCBI): domain Eukaryota; kingdom Metazoa; phylum Mollusca; class Gastropoda; family Patellidae; genus Patella; species Patella depressa. Next base: position 25,355,020 of record OX419718.1, read on the forward strand.
ATGTTTGGTGATTTTCTCCATTTAGATCCTAGAATTATGTATTTTCATATCATCGAAACCGCGCCTGCCACCCACGGTCTCACTGATAAACGTTTTAGTCCTGTATTTCTTTTAAACTTCTTTTTTCACAAACTCAACGGATGTCTAGCGGTGAAACCACTCTTGTCTGCCACACGGGATTTTCTTCTGTAACACGGGAACAAACCCAAGGGTCTCGTTGGTCGATGACAACAAATCTAATCACTGTAGCACTGTTGTAGTTATTACATAGATCAGTTTCGTACATATAGGATTTATTTACATCGGATCAGGATATCATATTGATACATAAATGCATCAACACTACAGAAACTAAACTATACTGGAACTATTAATACGACAGGACTAGATTACATTGGGAACACATCTAAATATATGAAATCCACCATCCCACCCCTCTGCCAAGGCAGTTGCTGAACTCGGTTCAGTCGAGTCCATACGCCAGTCTCTGTGTCTCCTGACAGTAAACTCCTGCTTATAAAGACGCCAACAATTAGGGAGTGATCATCATATATGGTATTGTTGATTTATAAGATTATAGTATCTATAAGTTGTAAATGCACTGCATATTTGCTTAAAAGTTCTGCCGCATGTTATACACAGATGTAGCTCGTGAAGAACACATTAAATAAATTAGATGGTTTATAAGATCGTGCCTTAAAATAAGTTTTCTTTGTGTAAAAGATGCATTTGATCAAACCAATCCAACTTGATGGACGTAAGATTTATTTAATTAAAAATAATAAAAAGGTATCCCCGATGGCGTATGTGGAAAATGTTTTAAGATTAAAATAATAATTTATTCAATGTAAACCCTTTGAAACATCTCCCGATTATTTGTTTTCAAAATGGAAAGAGAAATTCAAACTTTGTTTCATTTTGAAATAATGTATGGTCTTGGTATGAAAAGGTTGCGATATAACACAATAACCCTTATGTGGTAACACATTGCATTCAAATCGTAACTTCTTCATATTTTTATTAAACATAAGGTCAATATCGCGTACTTTACTTTAAAACCCCAACAAAGACAAGTCTATAGACATGTCAAACGTCTAACCAGTCATTCTTCTGTTTGTAATACGAAATGAAAAATTAGCAGAACTTTCATAAACTCTAATGCAATAAGATGTTGGAAAATCTATATTTTATTTCAAATTTTGCTTATTTCATTGCATTTGATACTGTAAAAAAGGGTTAATAAAATGAAGTTTGGAAAAATAAACCATTGAATCTACGCTATTTAACGGAGGCAGGTCTTTTAGAAACCTGATTAAAATACAGATCTATATTTCATTTTTTATACTCTTGATGGCCTACACTACATGGAGATGTGGTCGGTTGCAGTGGAAGGTTGCGTCAGAGGTCATACGAGCGGCTTTTGACCCTGTTACGCCAGACATTGATTAATCAATCAACGTTGATGTTTCTGGTATTTTACTCACAGTTCCGTGCATCGTACATCGTATCTTTTTAAAAAGAGGCCATATCCCTTTAAATGCCATAACATTTTTTTGTTAACATGACGATTTGTGGTTTTGTTTGTTGTAGAATGTAATGATGGACATGGAAGGTGTTTGCCTCTTGGTTATATAAAAACAAACGGTCTATGTATTAGATCTCAATGCGCGAGATCAGGTTCAGCTATAGGATTCTACCCAATATCCACAGGTAATATGATATAGATGCTACTACGTAAAGATAAGTTGCCAGGTAACAAACCTTTTCTTCTGTATTATATCAAAAAACAACTGTCTATAATGTGTTCGATCTCAATGCGCGAGATCAGCTTCAGCTATAGGTTTCTACCTAATATCCACAGGTAATATGACATATATTACTACTCAATCATATAAGTTGCAAACTAGTTCGAGATAGTTATGAATTATTTTAATTTAATGTTTTTGACTTCTGAAGAAAACAACCAACATCAGAATCCCACCTTAATATAGACCAGGAATTAATATGACGTCATCGCGACCATCTCGGAATTTAGAAAAAAAAAAGAAAAAAAGTCGGTCAGTCGGTGTACACTTGTCTAAGGAACAGGCGTGTCATGTTTCGTATATGCATCAGCAGAGACTTAAGCTTTTTTTCGGAGAGCGCCACCTAAAGAACAACAAGATTAACCAGATGGGTTTCGTTTGGGTACACGTTCCAGAACCTATGAATTTGCCGTACAAGGATTCAATAACAAATGATCTCAAACATGATTAATGTGCGACTCATAACAATTTCAAAATAACAAGCGTAAAAACTATGACGCAAAGAATGGCATATTGATTTTGAGGGCAAGGCCAATACAATGTTTCAATGATTTAACGCTAGTGATATAAACACAAGCTGTCTATGACCAATGTTTTGTTTACTTATCTAGTTAGTAAAATCAAGGTGTGATTGAAATCTGTAACATCTGTTCTATAGACGGGGGTGTCACCTGAGTGTGTGTGGCCTTAGATATAACCTCAACCCCATTACGTCTTTCAAATTTTATTTCAAATTCTTCTTAGTTCACCACACCTTGACAAACACACGTAAACATATCGATAGTGTATGACAAGTGCAAATAACACACCATAAGGGAATAATTTTTAAACCTGGGACCACTTCACTTCCGTTTAAAAGACGATGGCACAGCATTTGTTGAATCTGCACAGTGATGTGTTTTACTGATTAAACTTTTGTATGAATGACACAAGGCCGATAAATGTTGATAATTAGTAGACATTGCTATAGAAAATATAATTTCTTTTTAATTTGTATTGCCAACCATTGTGAAAAATCCACCGAAGATCTAATTTTTGCACTTTTCGTCTAATCTTTGGAGAAAAGACAAAAGCCCAAACAACGGTAAACATAGAACGGACGGCCGATTGACTGACAAGTGCAAATATGAGTTAAATTAAGTGGAAATTATATCTTAATATTTGAACAATAACACAAGTTTCTTTCATCTACTTTGACAGCCCAACTATTGTTGTTGGTTATTTACTGTGTATTTAAACGGCAATATTGATTTATTTATTCATGTTACTCGTCTAACGTGAGGTGGGCGAAACTTGAATAGAAATAATAAACGATTTATTTACGAATCGCGCTTTATTGGACATAAATAATAAATATTCGCCTTAACCTACGTGTTCTGGTTGATATTAATGTACATGGTTTAACATTTCTAGACTTTGAATAGGTGTGAACAGTTGCAGATAATGTTGAGATATAACTGATTTCGGATGGGACGAAAAACTGAGGTCCCGTGTACACATTGGCGTGCGCGTAAAAGACCCCTTGGCAATTGGAATTCGATATAAGAGTTGGCCGTAGTGCCGCTGCCTGGGCAAAATATCCCTCATAGCACACTATATGGCGTATGTCCGTCTTCATTAGCCCAGGTTAGGAGCAGAACAGTAGGACGTTAAACCCCATTTCATTTCATTTAATTTATATTCAGCCGTCGGTAGTTGGAGGTAAAATTGAAACGAGAAAATAACAAAGAAGACCTTACTTGTCAACTTGTCAATATGGCGGTGGTGGAGCGTGTGGTCATAGGTTTAAGCTAACAGTTGACATGTGCTGAAATATTGCTCGCCCATTCTAATTTTTAAAAATAACGTATTAGCTGTAATTTACATTTTTGATGTGAAAGACACCCCACCCCGCATTATACTGGTAAATTTTAATTGCCCTTGTGGTTAGGATATATCTCCTAATCGATGGCCCTGTAATTAGTTCTTAAAGGATATCTTCAAATGTTTCTTTGCTTTATTTTAACCAACCCTCTCCTGGGCTATGGGATATGTATAGTTAATTATTAGATTTGTTTCCAAAAACATTGGTACTGTAAATTTCACATCTAGTTTAGAATGAAATATGTTATTTTAAGTTCATACAGTTTAACTAGCAAATGAACTATTTTAATATATCTGCACAACAGCTGAGTAGCCCCGAGTTGTTTTCAGATTGCATGATTATATGAAAACATCGTAAATATTATGACCTGTTCATAATCTGTAAGTGGCATTTAGCGATCGGGAAAACACATTAACAGAACACAGCTTTTATGGGATACAATCACTAGTTTTATTATTTGTGCTTGATAACGATAAGAGGATACTTGTCGAAACGTCGTGCTTTTAGAATAAAACTAGTGATTGTATCCCATAAAAACTGTGGTCTGTTAATATGAAATGTTATTACGTGTTTGTACTCAAGCTTGATAAACGTCTAATGGACACCAATTAAGTTACCTTTGAGATATATAAATTGAGTATTGAGATGTTTTTTGTATAAATGAAGGCTGTCATAATAATAATACTAATGTAAAGAAACCAAAATGGCATAATACGCGGAACAGAAATATAATATCTATATGTATTTGTTTTTGTATATTTGAAGGATGTCAAGTAGGTAATAAATGTATAAAAGTTGGAGAGAGTTATGTAGACAGATGTTTTACATACCAATGTGAAGAAACCAATATGGGGTCATACACCACTTATCAAGCAAAGCTTACATCTGAAGGTATAAATAAAACTCATCAATTTTTCTGATTCTACGGATGCAGAGAATAAATACCGTTTCACTAAATGCTCGCGATAAGCGCAAGGACGATCACTGATCAGACAATATTCTATTTTTATGTCTATTCCCCTGTTCGCAGGCACCCTATATCATGCAAATTTACATCTCTACTAATTATAAACACTTATCAAGGCCTTCACGTTATATCCTGCTTATTTCGGCACTAATTTCGATTGGGTGCAAGTCCAGTTTGTGAGCCTATCAGGTTCCTCGTCGGTCGTCAGGAATACCAAGTCTCGCGCTTTCAAGCTAAAATGAGTACCTGAGATAATCGAGTTGCAATGTTTAAGGTCAGTTCAATGCCAAGGTTTCCGTGGAGGTCTTGATGCCAAAAACCTCTGATTGGACGCTACTGTTCACGTGTCTGTAGATAAGTTAGAAGTTCGGGAATTGTGAAGTAATCTAGCAACGTCCAAATGTTGTAAAACTCGCAGTCGTCGTTTCAGTATGAAGACATGGCTGATAGCTGGGGGAGGGATAAGTTCTACCCGAAACAAGTTGCAATGCAAAGGAAACCAGTGATAGATATTATGTCAGACAACATCATACTCAAATTCGACCGTATTCTCGTAGTGTGTTTTTAAATTCGGATGGCCAATCAATGGTCAGCATGTGCGCGCTGTATTATAAGATCTGTCATTGAGCCAACTGGCGTGGTTTCCATTCACCTTTAGCACGTGACAAGGAGTAGGGTTGCAAGCGAATTATTGAAATACAATGTGTTCGTCCCGAATTGACCTAGTTTCTGTCGAGTGGACGTTAAACCTCATTTCTCTCTTTCATTTTAACGACCATTCTGGATTTTGAAATTAATTTTTTGAGATTAGAAATCAACAAAATGACACATAGAACCATGTGAAAGATGTCCAAAAGGGAAAAATAACGATTAACTGTCATTTTCGATTCCTTTTTGGCAGCGATATTGAATTTCTACCATACTGGAGTTGGGTCACTCCATTTTTGAGATTAACTTGCTTCGACAGTATGATATTCAACTATCCATTACGAACGGACGGACGTTGATATTTACATACCTTACATTGTATAGGTTGTGCCAAGAATGCTGTTCCACCATATTATGACTGTGTACCTCTCAACACTGTAATAAAAGAGGGTAATTGTATTAGCAAGCAGTGTTTAAATACGAACAATAGGTATTCGTTGCAAGTTATTGATACCGGTAATTATCATTTTATACGTTTAATTTATTTAATTAATTTCGTCATATAATGATAAATTATTTGAATTATTTTGTTTGCGTACATAAAACGCCATTTTGTCTATTTGTTATATGTATTTCCTCCACTTTTTGTTTCATCTGTATAAAAAATACAAATTTTGTCGGATTATTATAGAACCACTTAAGACACGAAATTTGAGATAAAAGTTAAACTCAAATATCTGCTTGTTTTAAAAGGCAGTGGATGTTATGATGGTGCAACATGTCGACCTATAGGCTCAACTTGGACAGACAAATGTGAAACAAAAACCTGCTACAAACACAATCCTTTGCCTGGTTATACAACATTTCAAATTAGAGGTTCACAGACGGGTAGGTTATAAAGTCTTTGAAGCAACATCATTATTCCCAACATTTGTCTAGAATTAATTTGTTTCACTTTAATTTCAATCCTCCAAATGGTAATCTTTTAAATTTGAGATGTCCGAATTAATTAAATGCCGAGATATCATCGTCTAATTACATGGATAAAAAGCACTTCCGCCACCTGTATGCAAACAACTGGGCCAAGCGTTAAATATCCCAAGATATCCTCGTTCTTGTGCACAGCATTCGCTTGAATGACATTCTTGATGTAAACAAAGCCCTTTAGAACATCACAAGACTTCTCAATATTAAAATAAAAATATTATTACTATCGTGATCTGTGATTTAAAAGCATTTGGTGACAAGTAACCAATCGCCACGTGGTCTTTTAAAGGGGCGTTACGTAAGATTTAAATAAAGAGACGGCGACTCTCGCTATGGTATTTCAAAAATAGATAATGCAAAATGAATATATTGTAAATTACATTATTTTGAGGTTGAAGTATAGGCAAGTTGTGTAACCACCGTACTGCAGTACTGGTCATTCAAGTCTTAGCACCGCTTCTCCATTTTGAAATTAAATCATTAAATGTCCAGACCGTTCCAATCTACTTAAAATCGGAGCCATCAGATGACATCGCGAATTTATTATGATCCTGTCATGTTAATAAAGTAATAATTTAAACATTTAAGGAAGGCTTAAGAAAGATCAGTGATCGACAGATTTAGCTCTTGCATAATGCCTGCTTAACACTTTATCGTCGCTAAGTTTGTTTTAATTTGATTCTTTTTTTTATTTCCAATAGAATGTGAAGGTGTTAATGGCAGCTGCCATCCCATTGGAAGTCGATTCTCCAAAGATATGCATGGTCAACTTACACACAATTGTACCTGTCATAAGATTTTAAATTCTATACAGTATATCTGTAATAACTAATATTTTTAAACACTTGAACCTATAACATATTGCCCATTCAAAATGTCCAATATAAACATCGAGTTTTCCTGTATATTTGACCATTTTTATTCGAAGAAGATTGAGTATGAACGCTACTATGCAGTTAAATTTCCCCACCCATGAATATCATGCACAACCTGGCCATTTATTCCAGTTTTCTTGAAACTAATCCAGTTCAAGAAACATAAAACGAAGACAAACTCTGTGTTAAGGTGAATTTTCATTTCTTGATTTCTTTGTTTAAGAAAAAAAAAAAAATAATGTTTATTTTCTTTCTGTAATAAACTATTTATAACATAAAACTTGTGTTGATTTTAATTTATATGACCCAGACATGATGTCATTTTGAAATTTGGTATACCCGAAAAATTATTTTACTTGAAAGCATATACGCGAAGGCATATCCTATCCTGTCATTACTGCGATATTTTCAGAAGCAACATTTGGTTTTCTCTGTTAAACAATTTGACGTTGCAAGCTAATTGCCTTGAGTGAAATATGGCAGACACATATTAGAACCTCATAATGAGAAACTGATCCCAACCGTTACTCGTCTTCTATTTCTTGTTGTGTTGGTGGCTACGGAGACCATAAGTGTCAATCAAATAAAAAAAATATATTCTAAGTATCTTGTAATAACAAGATAAAACCTATCTTGTAATTACAAGATAGTCAGATTTTATTTCATTTGATTGACCCTTATGGGCTTCCGTAGGTTGCGCATCGACACATTCAGTTTAGCATGTTAATCTGGCTTTTCGAAGGGACTTTGACTTGGAATTTTAGACAAAGTAGTTAGAAAAGAAAATTAGCATCAAGTGTATTAATAAATATACAAATACGATATGCTGTTTACAGGAAATATAGTTTCCCTGTAATTTAAATATAGTCCTCAATCGTTGGTTTTACCTATAGAACGCTCTACGTTAAAGGGGTCTAGTCAATTACGCTTTGTTCATAGAGTCCTCATCAAATTACCTCGTTAAACTATAGTCAGCCAGTATACTAAACCCTAAATCAATTCTTTTTTGAAAAAAAAAATATGGATCGAAGAAACTTCTAAAATTGTAATGGCAATGTAAAATAATTATCGGCGAAATTTCTTTTTAGCAGTATTAAGATCGGTACCGGTGGTTTCATTAACATATCAAAGAGGAAAATTAAAGTTAAATTTGTTTCCATGGAGGAATTCATGGTTAGTAAATTAAAGGCACAGCTACTTTAATGGGTTGATGAACAAAGTTGCATAATTATTGAAGGTTTATGAGATATCCAACGGAATAGGTATATTAAATTTCACGGACGACAGGAGTAATTTGTGACTCTACCTGTATATAGTTCTTATACAGTTTGAAGTTTTAATTTAAGTTGAATGGATGACCATGAAGGTCAAACTGCCTTTTTTAAAGTCATTAAATAAAAATGTAAAGAGATGAGTGCAGTGGAAGTACTAAAACAAACTGGTAAAACAAGATTACCATAGAATGATTACTCGGGCGTATACGTTTAAACCCTAATTAACTATTTTATGAGAATAAATGCGATACATTTAATGCAGTTTCGTACAATAGGCTGCATTGGAAACATAGGACCTTTATGGATGAACTGGTAAGCGTACAATATACCATGCCAGGTAAGTGATAGGTAATTGATTGACATAACTTTCAGATTTAGATGAAATAATCTGAATTATTTGTTTATCACAGTAAAGCAGGGGTTGGGTGGTTGAGTGTTCAAACGGATGAACATCATATTCAACACTTGCACGTGACAAGAGGTAGAGTCGCCTGCCAAATTAAATGTTAAATAACCAATCTGAGGATATAAAAGAGTGAAATGAAGATGCATTATGTAAGAAGTAGATAAAGAGATGGCCGTTCTTTGTAAAATAGTTAATGAAAAATGAATGTATTGAAAATTCCATTCAGATTACTTTATTCTGAATGATGCTCTACGGCGTTGATTATATAATTGTCTCATGAATAACTTTCTATTTCAAGCCCTCAAAAGGCAGATTTTGCTCCTACATAATGCATCTTTAAGACGTGAGACATTTTGCATCGTTACAATACTCCAGCAGTATAAATTAAACTTTACTCTATTAGTATTTACATCGGTATTGTTTCCATATGAAGAGTCCGGGGGAAGAACGATCTAAGTCACTTTTCCACGAACCCCATCTGGTGTAACAAATTGTATATGCTTTTTGTGAAACAATCAATTTCAGGTAAAAACAACCGAAGTCACATCGAACCAATGCCCTTTTGAAATTTCCTACCGAGAGAAATACAAGTTCATCATACCCTTTAATTAACCTTAATTTGCCTGAAAATTTGAAGTCAGTTTACTGGTAAACATCATTTTGAAGTTGTAATTTTATTAAACCCACTCGTTGTTCTGTTCACGTCAAACATTCTAATCGGCACCCAACTCTCCGTCGTTACCTATACTTTTACGCCTACTCGTTTTACTTAACTTTTTCTTTATATTATTCATTTTTTGAAAAATCGCAAATTGAAGCTCACAGGGTGGGATAAATTAAACTATATTATATTATTATATACTTAGTTATTCTTTCGTTTAAGTCGAAGAGTGTATTGGGCATTATTCCAATACTGGGACATGCAATGATTCACCCTGTCTTACAGAAGTTTTTCAAATAAAAAAAAAATATTCCCAATATAAAGTATGGAATTTTTGGTCAATTTGTTTTGACAGGCAAAGCTCATATCAACGAAAACAATTCATATTGATATTGCTTAAATGCGATTGAAAAAATGCCACGGATATTAATGTGGTCATCCCAACAAAATACATTAAAATAATTTTCACGGTAGACAGATAATCGATGTCAACTGGCAAATGTCAAAAAGCTGTTGCGACTTCAGACCAATTTTTCAAATCTGATTCTAAAGATTCTAAGGAGTGTATAGAAACAAGTGTTAATTCAATTAAGTTGTTAATCAATACAGAAGTGCCGTGCCAATATACTGACAGTATATAAGACAACGCCGTATTCTGATAAGTGACAGTGACGTATCAAGTCACTTAATATATTCCAGCCACAAAAAAAGACAGAAGTTGAAGAACTTGAAGAACCGATTTATCAAGATGTTGTTTGTGGTACTTCTGGTATTATTTCCGTTCGCCATTCAGGCTGGTACAGGTAAGCTATCATTTTTATTGTCTCGGTAATAACTGAGACCCATTACTATATATCGTGGACTGAAGATAAGCTGAATATATCTTTAGTAAAAATGACATTCTGCTACAACAATGTTAACATGTAAGAAGCATCCAGTAAATGTATTTCAGCCCAAGGCGGTCCATGTCCAGTTTCTCCAACCTGGAGTGGGATCTATGGTCATGTGAGTGGATCAAAGAACAGTACTATCTCAGAACTGTTTGATCAAAGAGTGTGTGTGTGTGTGTGTGGGGGGGGGGGGGGTACCGATATTACTAGATGCACATTTTTGTTTTCTTTTTGAAAAATATGATTTTGGACATATAGCTTTGTGGTGGAGCATTCCTTGAAATACCAGAAATAAAGCAGAAACATCGTATGATTGTAAATTTCTTCATTTTCATGTTCCAGGTCCTCTACATAAAAGAATTTTACCATGTGTAGTATGTCCGCTAAATATTGACCGCTGATAAATGTACATAAATGCATACATCATGATATATGTAAATTAAAGTTATAGTAAATTCGAATACATTGTTGATAAAGTATTGTTCTGATAGGATATATGCAGAATCTGATTAAAATACGAATCTATATTTCGTTTCGTTTTTTATACTTTCGATGACCTACACTACATGAAGGTCACGCAATATGTCACGCTAGTGGTCATATGAGCGGCTTTTGACCCTATGACATCAGACATTTGATTAACCAATCAGCGTTTATGTTACTAGTGGATTACCCACAGTTCCGTGCAAAACACACCTAAAGATCGCCGTAAAAAAACATTTCATTGGCTAATACCTCACCCCATTCAGAACACGCTATTGATACCAACTCTTCCAGATCCTGGTGTAGTAAGGACAGGTAAAACGACATTTTGAACTATAAAAACAAAACGAAATAGGATCTGCGTATTAATCAGATCGTGCATATCAGCAACAAGAGACAAAACAAATCGACGAAAGGAAATAATATGATCAAAACTTTTTTCAATATGTATTCATCAAATACATATGATATCATTTTAATTTTCAGACACCCCTTGTGAAGTTGATGGGGTATCACATGCTCATAATACAACATTTTCGACAACTGCTAGTGGACCATGCATAACTTATAGATGTGATAACGGAGGATATGGCCCAGAAATTCAGCGTAAGTTTTCACCAATCAGAATTGATTCAATTTAATTAACTATATAAAATAAATGTCCCGGCAGTAAAGAATAACTTTATTTGCAAAAGCCTTATGGTTGAAAAAAAAATAACTGTGTCTCTTAATAATACAAGCTAGCGACAAAATGGTATATTAGTCAATTTACCCATTTTTGTCCAATGTAAACAGCAGTCATAAAATAACGGTATCAACCAGTTTTTACTGGCCACTCTTTCGTTTTGACCCCTGAGGAATATACTTATATTGAGGAGCACTGGCACACACGACACATGTTTATCTGTTAGATATCCAATTCAACTGAAACACCAAAAAACCCCGGAAAACTACCGGAAAACTGCCGGAAAACACCATGTTATACTGAATACCGGAAAACACCGAACAAATGAAATACTGGTTAACACACTAAATACCGGAAAACACCGAACAAATGAAATACTGGTTAACACACTAAATACCGGAAAACATCCTAAATAGGTAACCCAGAGCCTAGTCCTCTGTGTGCGGGGGGTTAGGGTTAGTTTTTGTTTCCCGTATTTAGTATAACATGGTGTTTTCAAGTAGTTTTCCGGTGAAATACATGGTCTAATGAAAGGGGACGTCGCCCTCGATTTTTTTTAGCCCCCTTCCAAATGAGAAACAAGCACATGGTTTATATAATCATATTGCCCAATCATGCAGTGGCAAACATATTATGTTAGACATCAAATTTTGAAACTACGTGTTAAAATTAATTTTTATCTTAGAATGCAAGTACAGTGATGGGGAATGCTACGATAAAGGCGTTTCCAAGACTACTGGTTGTGTAACTCAAACATGTGAAAAGAGAGGCGGTTTTATTGGTTTCTATATCACTAAAGATGGTAAGTAGTTTAATTATATTTAATTGGTGATCATTAAAATAATCCATTTAAGATTAACTTTGTTGATTTCATTTATTTATATATACACATAGTTATATACAGGAAATTACTCCGCCGCTTTGTACACTTGTATACTCTAGACAGAATGGCAGGCAATGAAAATCTTCTTGAGAAATTCTCACGAGAAATCTGACGTCGGTGGAATTAAATTCATCGGACAAAATATTGTGGATGCTAGGGCTGCCAGGAAGAAAATATTAGTGCGTAATCCCAATTTACATATAGTTAAAGGTGCATCCGTGAGATACACTGGGCGAAATCGAAATGTCTACGACCAATAATATATGATGTTTATGGGCTTTTACTGCTTTTGAAAAATAGACGAATACCCTCAGACGATAGCGGCTCTCAAACAATAAACTAGATTTTGAATCTTGGCTGAACGCGACCGTTTATGGACTGGTATTCTGGTGAGTGTCGTTTGTATTTTTCTTTCAAATTTAAGCGAATAACTTAAATGCTAAGAGACACCAGTAAAACGTAATTAAACAAACGAAATAAGAACGTTGGAAAATCAGAGAACTGTTACTGCATATACACGTCACAAACTTACAAATTTACATTATGTGCGGTCAATTGATTGGTTCGCCCGCACTATTTAACGTCAATAGATTTATGAACATATTTTATTGATGTTATGATAAATAGACTGTTTAGTTATTTAAAAGAATTATTAAAGGATCATATATTATCACATAAATTTATTTATTTGCTCAGTTAAAATATGTTGCCCCCGAAACATGTTACCAATTCATTTCTAATGTAAATCTGTCATTGCTTATCGACAAACAGATATAATTTAAAGTTTAAGGAAATGGGCGCATACTGTTTTATTTCAGTTGATAACTTACAAAATTTCCAAATTAAATTCAACTGTATTGTACAAAAGTATGACATACTGATATACATAATAAGTTTCTTATACAACTAAGTTACGCTAAAAATACAATTAATTAAAATAGGCAGACTTGTCATCTCGAATTTAAAATTGAAACAAATATTGTTTGTGTTTTATTTGTTTTTATGCCAGAAATGCCAGAAATGCCAGATTTGGAACATATTTATTTGACGATGACGTTTAATTTTATTTAACGCATGACGGGTAGGTAGACCTACTGATTCGAAATGCAACAGGAGACATTGGGCATTGTTTAGTAACAAATCAGCAGCATCGAGATTTGTATCCGTTATTTTGTAGTCAAGAATTATAAACTGAATATAGCTATGACCCCAAAATGGATCCCCGGAGAACACCACATGATCAGACTACATTTACAGTTATTTCAGAATCTGTATAGTATCACAGACATGGCAAGGTTTGAGGGCGTACCTTGCCATAAATGTAGAATCAAAATAAAATTGGCTTTAAATGTTACAGGTTTTGCTTTATTATATTAGTATAAAATATATTCTGTATATTTCAGGTTGTTTAAACGGAAACGATTGTTTGGATGTTGGTGAATCTGTTGTAGAAAACTGTAATGATAAAACTTGTGTAAAAACAGATACAACATATTCTTTAGAAACTACCTATAGTAAGTTTATTTGTGGTTTTATTAAAACATTTTTTAAATATCACATCTATTATGGATTTGAATAACTTCTTTGGCAAATTTGGGGGTTGGATGTCCGAATGGTTAGCACGTGCGTACTTTATCATAAACCTGTCATTGAGTCAACTGCCGTGGTCGCCTGTCCAACCTCGTGGGTTTTCTCTGGGTCCTCCCACTCCTTAAGACCCCTACGCACAAGCGAATTATTGAAATAAAATGAAACCATATGATAGTCCCGAAATGACCTAGTTTGTGTCAAGTGGACGTTAATCCACATTTCTGTCTCTTTCTCTATCTTTGACAATTAACGCAAATGGTTTGGGGTACGAGTGGTCTGAACCCCGTTATCATTGCATGTTACTCAATATAGCGTTTGTGCGCGACAAGGTAACCAAAGCGACTTGGTTTATGAAACTTTCTTTGACAAAAGATCCATTCTGTAAATTATCCATGTTTGTTAAGTACCATTGCTACGATAATAAACAAAGCCTCGATTATTCATTTTATAGTTTGTGATTAATTGTGATTGAAATGAAGTAGCTTTATGGCACACCAGCGCCAACCGGACTATATTGCGCTAAATATAATATATGGTGAATATTATAGGACAAACTATATGTAATCACAGTATGTATTTATGCACATAAATAAAACCAAATATCAGGTGATTACATACAAGACGTGTTTCAGATTGCATGGATAATGATAATGTATGTAGACCACTGGGTTATGTACAAGTAAGTCATGGCGGGTGTGTTAAACAGACCTGTGAAAACAGATTGGGATATATTGGATTATACATAACACAAATGGGTATGTTTAACTATTTGTTTTATGGGTTTACCTTTATAATAAATGAACATGTTTAACTAATTTATAAATGAGATGAACTGGACTTTAACACAACGAAACTAACTTGTAATTTGGTAACCATACAAGTCTGTAAGCAGAATCCGTGAACACTGATTAAGCTACTGAAAAGTCTTTGACTCTGACTTAGTTACTGGGCAGCTTTGAACGCTCACTTTAGCTACTGAGAGGTCTTGGACACGAACCTTGTTATTGAGACGCCTTAGACACTGACCTAACTACTGAGAAGCTTTGAGCACTGATTTAGCCACTCAGAATTATTGGACGCTGATCTAGCTACTGGGAATTTTTGAACGCCAATATAGCTACTGAGAAGCACTGAATATAGGCTGTGCTTAGATGTCATTGTCATAATTCATGTTTTGTTGTATTATTATTCAGAATGTCCTTATAATGGCGGCTGTCTAGCTATTAATGCTACAGTTAAACAGGGTTGTGTGACCACAAAGTGTGTTCAAAATGCCGACGGATCGTTTGGCGTTGTAAGTGGCAGTGTTGGTGAGTCGTTTCAAAATCTCTGATCTCTAATTTAAAAACAAATAAGCTTTTATAAAGTTCTGCCCCATGCTAACGTTTAGTATAAGAAACATTTAATATTATGGATTTAGCTTTTCAATTATGAATTTTAAATTCAAACTCAACCATCATTACTGTGTAACGGGGATATAGTCAAGCGGTTTTTTAATTCGGAATAAAATTGTGACCACAAGGTAAAAAACATGATATTCAGTATAATTCAGGAAGTTATGGTCCAATGTGCCCGAATATCGACAGGAACCGCGATCGTTGGGTTATAAACTTACATTTCAAATTTCATCAAAATCGGATTAAAATTGTGACCTCTACTACAGGGTCCACAACCTTGATATAAACTTATTTTTCAAATTTCATCAAAATCGGATTAAAATTGTGGCCTCTACAAGGTCCACAACCTTGATATACCATATTTTTACACCATTCGCGTAAAAGTGGCGGCCATTTTGTTCAGCAATTTTGGTCCAGTGTTCATGAAATTCGAACCGAACATTCATTACAGTGTAACGGTGATATAGTCAAACATTTTTTTAAATCAGGTAATAATTGTGACCTCCAGACGAACACAAGATTTTTCGTACAATCAGAGGCCATAATTCAGAAAGTTACATTTACAATCCGATATGCGCAAATATCGAAATGAACCAAGATCTTTAGGTTATAAACATACTATTTCAAGTTTCATCAAAATTGAATTAAACTTATGACCACAACCTTGATATACCATATTTTTACACTATTCGCATACAAACGGCGGCCATTTTGTCCATCAATTTTGGTCCGATTTTCACGAAATTATAACTCAACCTACATTACCCTGTAACGGTGATATAATCAAACGTCAGGTAATAATTGTGACCTACAGAGGGACCACAAGCTAATAAAGGTGATTTTTCGTACAACCAGGGGCCATAATTCAGGAAGTTACAATCCGATATGCGCAAATATGGAATGGAAACAAGATCTTTAGGTTATAAACCTGTATTTCATCAAAATCGAATCAAAATTATGACCTCTATAGGGTCCACAACTTTGATATAACATATTTTCACACTATTCACATACAAACGGTGACTATTTTGGTCCAATTTTCACGAAATTCGAACTCAACCGCCATTACCATGTAACGTTTTTTTTTAAATCGGATAACAATTTTGACCTCCAGGTACCACAAGCTAAAAAGGGCGATTTTCGGACAATCGGGAGCCATAATTCAGGAAATTACGATCCGATGGACGCAAATATTGAAAGGAACCAAGATCGTTGGGTTATAAACATGCATTTCAAGTTTCACAAGCTAAAAACTTGATTTTTCGTACAATCAGGGGCTTTAACCCATGAAGTAACAGTCCGATACATGCCAATATCGTAAGGCACCGAGTTCGTAGGGTTATAAACCTATATTTTAAGTTTCATTGAAATCGGATAAAAATTGTGACCTGTAGACTGTTCACAAACAATTGTGAACGGACGGACGGCCGAACAGGGGCGACGACAATATACGTCCATATGAAAATGTGGGCATATAAAAACTAGATAATGTAAAGGGAATTTGCTGAAAATTTCAGTCAAATTGGTCCACTTTGAACCAAGATTTTCGCGATTCAATTTTGAGCCTAGCCTCGATCATCACTACTAAAGTCGGTACGATAAAAACGTTAAGCAGCAGATAGGAATCTAACCCACTAAATATCGCAGGCTACGTTCATTAATGTCGAATTAATAATTTAGATAACTTTTCAGACCCAAAGAAAGACGTGCAATTGGCAGATTTAGGTCTTGCATAATGTATATTTAATGTAATGAGACATGTAAAAGAGACTAGAACTGCATTACAAAAAGTTCACTAACTTTTCAACATGGCGACATAAGTGCAGATATCTTTTGTCAAATTATTTTATGGGTGCCGAGTGAGAATTTATACTGTGGAGATGATTTAACACGCTTACAGCGAGAGTATAAAGTTGACACTAAAAGTTCAATTCTACACATAAATATAAGCGTTTTAAGAACTAAGATATTATCTTTTAGAGCTTTCCTATTAGGGGTTTAACGGACGCGCATTAGAAATACCTTACTCTAAGTCAATTGTGTGGCTGAGTCTAAGACTATTTTGAATATGATGTTATTCAAATTGCATTAATTTTCTCTTTAAAATGACCAGGATGTTCAGATTATTTTATTTTGTATGTTATATTGTAGAATGTTTGGACGGGGATGTGTGTAGACCTGTCGGTTATGTAAGAAGCAGTAATAATGGCTGTTTTGAAGATACTTGTGAGCACACTGGATCAAGCTATGTTTTCAGGCCAACAAAACGAGGTAACGAACAACGCAAACCTGAACTTGTTATTTGGAATACAATTGAATTTTCGTTTCGGAAGATTCAGCGGAAGTTGGTTTGTTTGCTAACTTAGCTGCCACCTTTAACTCACTGGGTCGACACAGGAGCACAAGGTCGTATATATCCCAAGACTGGCTTTATCTTTTGAAGTAAAATTCGATTGGTAATGGATCGACCCCCAAGACAGCAAGATCCAGTGAACTCAGTTACTTTATCTTTGGCGAAGAACAAAGAACCTTAATATCATCTTAAATTGAACTACGTTTAGACTTAATGTTTTCTGTGATTTATTGTGGCAATAATTATTTGATTTGTTCATAAACATGCCAAAGTGCAATGATGATTAAAGGTATGCATAAAAACTGAAAGTACCTTGACTAAGATAGCTTGCCAGGCAAATAACTTGTATTGTCATAGAAATCACAATCTGATATTTTACTATAGCAATACACTTCCTCGTCTGCTGTAGGATTCTTCCTTAGCAATCTATTTATCATAAAGGATGTGTTTCGTGTTACTTTGTTCGAATACGAGTCATTCTAGTCGTGATAACATTTCCTTTACTGGTCGACTGCAAGGATTAAATGTACATTCCTTAGACGTAGTTATAATTGTAGACTTAGACCCGAAATGACATAGTTTGTGTCGAGTGGACATTAAACCATATTTCTCTCTTTCGCTCTATAATTGTTGATAAAATATATATTGTTCCTGTTTTCTATTTATAGAGTGCATTGTTAACGGTGGGTGTGTAGCAGTTGGTCAAACCAGAACTGAGGGATGCGTCACCAAAAGATGTGCCCTTACAAATACTTCAATTGGTATGGAAATAACAAGCGAGGGTATGTACGAATTGTACACTTAATGCAGAAGCGCTGTCCACGAAATGGTTATTGAACATCTAATTATGAAAACAGCAACGGTAAACAATCTCCCCGCTGTAGCTATGTTGAACTAGTATGGATGTTTGAACTACCAGAAAATGTCCCAAACAATGCAGATGGCTTGTTTATATTATCGGCAAAGGATGTCCAATGATGCTGAATGTGTATCTAATCCGATCGTTATGAATACTAAACGGAATTGAATCATTCCTTTTTGAGACTCAAATTTCAAGTTACTGGAGTTGCTTGGGATTATGAATTCTTTAAATGACAACCAGTAGCTTTAACAGCACTTTTTGGTGCTGTCGTTGGAATATCAATTCTTATTTTCACGGTTAATGTAGCAAGACAGACTAGACAACGGATGATGCTAATATTTAAAATCCCGCCTTTCACGGTCATATTGATAAAATCGTATTGTTTGCTCAAATGGTGTCCAGGATAGAAATATATTACCCTGTTTAGATCTAAACGCTCGATTTGTTTGTGAAAAATAAAATGAAATAAATATATAGGTAGGGTAGCATATTTCACAAAAATCCACGTATTTGTTGTAGAATGCCCAGACGGCCATGGATCTTGTGTTGCATTTGGAACAGAAAAACAGTCAGAATCTGGCTGTATTAAATACACATGCGAAAAGAGGCCAGAGGGAAGTGGATTTTTTCTAACACAAGAAGGTAAATTAATGTTTATTATGTACGGTCTTTCTCCTTAAATACTATTCTGAATCAAAACAAAATGAGGTTACGTGTAATTTCGATTGTCCACTGAAATTTTTATTAGGTTTTGAAAGAGGTTTTATGATTTCTGCGAACGTTTTGAATATTAACAAACTAACGTTCGATTGATTTATCATAGACTTATATATTTGAGCAATGAAAAGTGTTAGAATGCACATAAGGTCGTTTTTGGTCCAACATATCAACTGTATCATAAGGTCTGCTATTGAGTCAACTGTTGTTGTTTCGATTCCTTGGTTTTACGTGACAAGGAGTAGGGTCGCCTGTCCAACATCGAGGGTTTTCTTCGGGTCCTCCGGTTTCCCCCCACCGCTAATAACCCCTACGCGCAAGCGAATTATTGAAATAAAACTTCACCATGTATTTATCCCGAAATGACATAATCTGTGCCCCATTTCTAAAGTGTAATGACCTGAATAGGAATACGTCAGAAAGAAAAAGTGTCTTCCCTTTAATTGTTTTCAACATTTGTCAGATATATTTAATAAATTGCCAATGTTATAGTTCGTTATACTTACTTGTACATCGATTATCTTTGTGCCTTTATGAATTCTATCGCTAGGTTGTAGTTACGGTGGTAAGTGTCTCGATGTAGGGGCGGCTATGAATGATTCTTGCATTTCCAGAAAATGCGTAAAGGAAGGCAACACGTTATCGTTAGAAATAGACAGTATAGGTAAGTGTTATTATTGTAAAAGAAATAAAGCATTTTAAACTGTGGATATATCCCGTGTATACATATCATCCATGCACAAAATGTGCTTTTGACTTCAGGTTATTCTTAAAGCCCCAATAACACTCTTGTTGTAACTGAATAATATGCCCCAATCTTCATTCTGGTCAACAAATTGTATTATTTTACAATATTCCAATTAATTGATGATATAAATTTCATTTTAAAACACCTAATTTAAAAAAAATTGGAAAAATTCAACTTATTGATTTGAAAAGTCTAACGTAAACCTTTTCAAATAGGCTGTATTTTAAAATATTTTCGAACCCTAAAAATAGGCTGTAATGGATAATTTACACAACAGGTAAGACACTAAAACATCTAGTACTTAGAATAAGGCTAATATTTATTTTCTGGAGCTAGCAGGCCAGCAAGAGTGTTATTGTTCCTTTAAATATGGTGCCATTGGATGACACAGTCTACAGAAGAGAGAGAACTCTATAATGTTATGCTATGGAGTCGGACCATATTTAAAATATCTACTTTGTTGTAACTACAAGTATCTACAGGGGATCGATAATTCACATTCCGCACATTGCAGAACTCGCCCTATGAGGAGAGTCATTACACCAAGACATAGTGGTGCAAATAGCTGTGAAACAAAGCGACTTGTTGGTGTGATTTTTTTTATTTGACTCATACTACTTAGACATTAGATACAAATCCATATTACGATTTGAATTACTGAATATCTCATGCGGAGACTGAAAGCATTGAGAAGGGTAATAAATTTTAAATCATTGAACTGCAGAGACTCGCAAAGACTCAAACTTTCTGATTCTAAATTATTGAACCGACTTGAAATAGCACTAGACTTGGTGGAGTCGAAAAGAATATGTTCTGATATCTCTTGCGATCGAAAATATCTTCTCTTCGTGAGAAACCTGTAGAAAATCTACAGTAATGAATAAACCTTAATGAGACGGGAAAAACAACTCGCAATAACCCGTACATATAACCCTTGGTGAGATTGGAAAAATAACATCAATGATGAATAACCCTTCATGAAACTACAAGCATCATCTAGAATAATGACAAACCATTGACGGGACTGGAAACACTTTCCACAATAATGACAAACCCTTGACAGGACTGAAAATCTCAAGCTTCGAGGAGACCAGACAAAGCATCCGCAATATGAAATAACCCTTGATGAGATAGGAGAAAAATATCCACAAAACTGAATATCCCTTTGTAAGGATGGATAAAAACTCCTATGCACATTGCCGTGATGGGACTAAATGTGTAGATGTAATGCTATTTATTTTATATTGAAAGTTGTATTAACAGGACTGAACAAATATTTTAGCCTGATTTAGATACGATTTGTAGACATTATACTATTTTTTTATTGTATGTAGGTTGTTCTGATGACGGTGTATGTCGTCAAGTTAACAGCTCCAGAACAACAAATTGTTTCACATATACTTGTCAACTTACCAATGGTAAAATTGGAATGGTAGTAACTAAAAGAGGTAAATTGTTTTCATTTATATTGTATTTTCTGCGATCCGGTGGAAGTGGAATGGGGTTTCGACTTTTCTTCACCGACTGGAATAATGAAGACAGCGTGCTCTTATATTCAGTTGCAATTGTCAAAGGTTTTTTTTTAGTGCACAGTAACATGTACAATTGACCTCAATTGTGTCGGATCCGATCGACTAGACATCGTAGCAGTCAGGCCCTGTCGACTACACGAAAAATCTCATTGGGGGAACGCCAGGATCAAACCACGCACCACGTGATTAGCGCCATATGTAAACATAGTTTGAGAAACATCAGTATGTCAGATAGCATAAGGCTTCTGTCGAAAGACTATGGTAATCTCTCTTATATTTCTGAAAAAAAACCGTTTAAAAATATGTACATGTATACATTAATCCCATTCTTTGAATAATGTTATTTTGTTTATGTGTGTTATTCTGTGACAGAGTGTAAAGATAGCAATGGTAACTGTCACCCAGAAGGACATGTATTGAATACTGGACAATGTAATACTCAGGTTTGTGAAATCAGGCCTTCAGGGACGGGATTTTACAATACAGGCCCTCGTAAGTTATTTTTATTATAACAATACAGTTCTCTTCATCTTCATATAGCTCCTAGTGAGTTCTCTTCTTGTAATAATAATAAAGCACCAGTTGCATTCAAGCTATATCCCATCATGGCATTTGTAAAATAAAATGGGTTAAGGGCCGTCTTTCTGCACCGCTCGGGATTAGAAAAACGGAATTCGAACTTTCAAGAGTACCAGGATGCCGATGTCGTGTCATCCGAACGATTAGACGTTTTCTCTTCAGGTCCTAGATCAAGTGACAAATGGAACACCCAGATGAAAAATTCGGAATCTGCTCCTTTAGAGGTGTATGCTATTATAACACCACCATAAGCACTGCCGGGTATAGACTAAAGTTTCAAAATCCATAGGGATATCGAAGTTTTATGTGATATCTAATAATGTATTGTAGTGCTAACACGATCGAGTAATTAAATTTTATATATTATATAAGTGTTGTTTTTTTTTTAAATGTTTTATGACAACCTATACTTCTACTATGATGCTGTCCAGGGTAGCTGAATATGTTTTATTTGGTATGGCCAAAACCTATTGGTAGAGTATTGGACACAATATTCCAGATATGGAATAAATTAGACGCCCTGAATGTCGTTGGTCGCCATTTCGGCCAACGTTTTTATTACAATCAGACATTTTAACAGACATTTGTATTGTATATTTTTAGAATGCCAATATAACGGACAATGTGTTCCTGTGAATGCAACTAGTACAGACAGCTGTATAACACGCCAATGTCAACTGAATGGAAATAGAATTGGCATGACAGTCACCAAACTTCGTAAGTAATATTCTACATGTACACACGGAAGTTTCCTTAGTATTTGCATTTCTTAACCGAGACCATTGAATCACCGTTGTTCAAATAAATTGTTTCATATTTTTATTGTTTTATTTTGTTTCAGAATGTAGAGATTCTAATAATAACTGTAATGATCTAGGACATAAAATTACACAAGGATGTTTTGAATATACATGTGAACATCGGACTGAAGGAATTGGTTATTTTCTCACCAAAGGAGGTAATTGCGGTTTTAGTCCATGATTTTCTGTAATAATATTATTAACTAATAGTTGTTTTTAGATTCTTGGTCAAGCGAAATGAATTGAACTATAGGTTAATTAACACATTTGTCACAATTATGTAATCTTCACGGTCAGGAATTGAATGTATCTGTTGACCAAATTTATTAATAAGTCCCCCCACACTTCCAGAGTGTAGTGAAAGGGGTATGCCTATTCCATATTTGTAAAGTGGAACCGTGATGCGTCCATGACGCAAAACCAATTAAAGTGTGGGCACTATAAAATAGAGTTGAGGGATAGGATTTCGCAGTACTCACATTGCGTAACATAACAGCCATTTACTTACATGAAAGCACAGAAGAGTTGTGATACATACTAAAAATTTTTATAGAAATTTTGCAGTTGTTCTGTCTAAAATAATTATTTTTTGTTGGTACTTTATTAAGAATAATTGGTACTTTTTAGTACCTATTGTACTTACCATGAATAGAAAATATGGTACTTTTTAGCAGCTTTTGTTATTGTTATATACCCAGAATATTTGACATTATTGTAGTTAATCGTCCAGGCTATTTGGTTGTAGATATTCGTTATAGAAATTTTTTGAAATGTTTTGCAGTTACTCTATCTATAATATTTATTTGTTGTTATTCCATCTTTAATATTTTTTTGTTGTTATTTCATCTAGAATGATTAGTTGTATGTATTCTATCTAGAATACTTGACATGTTTTATAGTTACTCTGACTAGAATATTTGACATGTTTTGTAGTTACTCTGACTAGAATACTTGACATGTTTTAAGTTACTCTAACGACGGTATTTGACATGTTTTATAGTTACTCTGACTAGGGTACTTGACATGTTTTATAGTTACTCTGACTAGAATACTTGACATGTTTTGTAGTTACTCTGACTAGGGTACTTGACAAGTTTTATAGTTACTCTGACTAGGGTACTTGACATGTTTTATAGTTACTTTGACTAGAATATTTGACATGGTTTGTAGTTACTCTGACTAGAATACTTGACATGTTTTAAGTTACTCTAACGACGGTATTTGACATGTTTTATAGTTACCCTGGCTAGGGTACTTGACATGTTTTATAGTTACTCTGACTAGAATACTTGACATGTTTTGTAGTTACTCTGCCTAGGGTACTTGACATGTTTTATAGTTACTCTGACTAGGGTATGTGACATGTTTTGTAGTTACTCTGACTAGGATACTTGACATTTTGTAGTTTGGTCAGAATATCCATTTGTATTTAGTCCAACAGGCCCAATACCTTAATCTGTTCATTGTTATGCTCAATCACCTTTTGCCCTAATGGACTTTTCAGGGATGACAGGACGTGTACACATTAGCATGCACGTTAAGAAATCTTCGGAAGTTGGAAATCGATAAGGATTGACCAGTATAAACAAAAACTACCTAACCTCTTGTCGCCAATTTCCAGAAACATTGTGATGGCGTGCTAATAAACCCTATATTCTATTATGATTATTTTTCAAGGTTGTATGGATGGTACCGAATGTCGAGATTACGGTTACAATCGTACCAATCCAGCTGGTTCGTGTTTCAAACAAACATGTGAGAAACGACCTGAAGGTGTTGGATTTTTCAATCAGGATCCCGGTAAGTGTATTTATCATTTAATCATTAATCATTTTAACAAATGGTTGAAAGGTTGGATGAGATTGGTGGTCACTCACTGGACAATGATTTTTGAACTCATGACATTATTAGGACACGACATACAAATGGTTAAAAGGTTGGATGAGATTGGTGGTCGCTCATTGGACAATGATTTTGAACTCATGACATTATTGGGACACGACACGACATACGAAATTAATTTGTCACAAAGTAAAGAATAAATGATATATCGCGTGTGTAGTATAAGAGTGTTGTGATTTGTAAAATAATGTCATGTCGAAACTACACATTACAGACTTTTGGCAAGCGTGAATTCCTGATTTGTATCGCCTATCCGTTCGATTTGGGGTTTGACGCATTCAATGCGTGTGATACGACACACGGATACGGCAGCACGTATCAAACAGTTTTCATACGGAAATGGTCCGTATAACATCTTTTAGACGCTGAAATGTTGTGTCATAGAGATTTTATGCATCCTCGTGTATCCCAGAAGACGAAGAACGTGATTTGAACCATAATAAAGACTGGAATTTAATAATTCTTTTTGGTGCGTCTCTATCAGAATTTTCATATTTTTCCTGGATGTCTGTCTTTCTGCTTGCTGGTTGATATACGTGCTACATTTAGGGAGGTGGGACCATGCAAATCTGTAAATGATGTTATTCTTTGGTAAAGGGGTATAAACTTTCTGAAATGATACGTTAATGAAAACAAAGATTGATGTGGAGTCAAAGTCAAAGATTTATGATAAGAATCTACATTAATTTTTTTAATAGCTTAGTTGCTGTCGAGCGACTTCACTACCTCCAGTAATTTAAAGACACGTGACTAATACCGATGTTAATCTTGGTAATTAATAACTGCCATAGAACGGATGGGGGGATTCCGCTTACCAAAAGTCTCTAATATATGTGACGAATGTCGCGTTTTATTCGACATAAATCATATTATTTGACCCCTCAACTATTTTTGCATTTTGCATATTCAGAATGTAAAGATTCAGACGGAAGTTGTAAACCATTGGGCACCACAAAAACATTAGCTAACGGTTGTATTGTACAAACATGTATGACTACTAACCTTGGGACTGGTTTCCATACAACTACGGAAGGTAAGTAAAGATTAACCATTATATATCTTCCAATAGATCGTTCATGAATATTGTATTTCCAGATAGTGTTGGCAGACACGTGGATATTGTCATGGAATACGTTTATAAAGTGAAAACATTCTGGTGTCGAAGAGTGTTTTCTCTTGTGAACAAAATTACTTAAATTAAAATTACATTCTTCACGTAATACAGAATTGAAAGTAATATTGACTACATGAATTGAAAGTGTTTATTTGTTAAGAACCTGGTATTTTATTGAAAGAGTAATTGTTAAAAACATTGTTTATGAATCAAATCATCACCTAACATGTTTGTATTTATTACCATTACCTTGTACACGTGTTTATGAATTACTGTTATTGTTTTTAAATTGATATATGTTGTTTATTTTAGTGAGATGAAGAAGTCTATTTAAATTTCAATATTTATCTTTAGTTTCGTTGTTTCACTTTCTTGCACCTTGTGAACGCGCCGATGACACAATTTTCATCCGATCTGCATAAATTTTTCATTAATTTTATATGAATCTAATAGAGAAACGACAAATCTTATTAAATTTATGTCTTACTTAAATTAAACAGTAACTCTTCTTTTACTCTATTCAGCCTTGTGAACGTTCGAACTAATGTTTTCATCCGATTTCATGAAATATATATGCATTATTTTAATTAGTAAACCGAAATTTCAACAAGTTCTGTAAGTTCCTACCTGTAGGCGTATGTTTCGTTGCCTGGCGACATGTCTTATTTTGATGTTAGAAGGCCGATCTACTATGAATATACTCCATATTTAGTAGTACCTTTAATTTAATTCAGGTTGTGACAATGGGGGAGTCTGCCTTAGTCTCAATGAATATGCACCTGTGTCTGACTGCACAACAAAACAATGCCAGAAACAATCAAATGGTGCCATTGGTCTTGTAGTAACAGAGTTAAGTAAGTAATTATTTATCACTACAGAATTAGATTTGTTGATATAAAATAAAATGGGGTTTAACGTCCAACTGTACTGTCCCGACTGGGCTTCAGTGAGCTATGAGGGAAATTATTCCCGGCCTCCTTTATATTGAATTCCAGCTGCCAAGGGTTCTTTCCCGTGTAGGCTAATACGGGAGCTGGTTTTTTCTTCCATCGCGTGGTCTGACAACTGTCCTTTTCCTACACTACTGACATGGAGAAACCAGAGACATTTTCTCGTTCAACACCAATAGTTAACCCGAGTCCTCCATGCTACCTATCCTAGCGTCTCACTCAATGTCCTACCGCATCTTACACAATGTCCCACAGTAACACAATTTAAACTTCAGATTGTCCACAGCCAAATTGTTCCAGGAATAAATAAATTTTAAAACAAGTGTAACGGCCGAAATTCGCATTTAAAACTAGTATCGGGCAGTGGAAGAAGATGGCGGAAACTGAAATCGTTGTTTTTCAGTAGGCCAAAGATTTCTTATAAAAAAATACAAAGGTCCAATATAACATCAAATCCTCTTCCCTTCCCCCGCGCTCTTGTTTCACTGGCTATTTGGAAAAGCGATTAAAAAGAATGAACATAAGTTCAATTGAAAAAGGGTGTGAAACGTTATACGTGCTTAAGGGATACACATCCCAATGATTCCGGTTGGCTAAATATAAACGTATTTTAATTGCAGAGTGTACGGATAATGATGGAAATTGCCACACCCCAGGTGGAGCTACGTTCTCCTATGAGTTTGATGATGGATCAGTCAATGACAACTGCTCTTGTACAGCAAATGTTGCTGACATTACCAGAAAATATACGTGTGTGCAATGAAATAAAAGACTTTTTTTTTTTAAAAAAAAATAAAAAAAAATAAAGACTTATATTTCTATATTGACTTTGTTGCAATAGATCCCCGCCACGACAAAAAGCAAACAAAAACAAGACAAAAACAAAGTAAGAAATCAAAACAAATAAAAAAGTAAAAAAAAAAAAATCCCCAGGCATTATATCAGAAATTCAACGCGTTGTATCATTCTAAAGCGTTCTATACCACAGAATGTAAAAATCGAATAATTTGAAACGTAATTTAATATGTATTGAAACGTAGTTTAATTTATAACGTGATGGCGCAGAAAGTAATTACTACTTTTGTTGTCATACCAGTTCTGGGAGCAGAACAATTGCAGGTG
This sequence comes from Patella depressa, assembly GCA_948474765.1. NCBI lineage: Eukaryota > Metazoa > Mollusca > Gastropoda > Patellidae > Patella > Patella depressa. The sequence continues at coordinate 25,383,114 of OX419718.1, forward strand.
GGACAACTGCCGGTGGGACAACTGCCGGCGGACAATTGCCGGCGAGGACAACAGCCGGCGAGGACAACTGCCGGTGGGACAACTGCCGGTGATATCATTTAACACATCGTCTATAATATCACTCAAAGATGACTGACTAAATATCTTTAAAAACACTCACTGACACAAAGTTATCACAGGTGGATATTATATGCAATGATATATAAATAGTCCAACATATGGCGACTGTTGAACTGTATTAAGGTATTTTCATCCAGAAGTCTGTGGTGTCTAGTCCAGTATCGACACCCGGGGTAACAGTAAGAGACTACAATTCTAATAACTCTTCATGGTAGCGAAATTGTGGTATAATCTATTTGAGTCCAGTCTGTTAAAACTCTGGTTCTTGTGCTTGTCTGTCGCGCGTTTTCTTGATTTATCACTTACGACGATGTTATCTTTGATTCAAGCACAATGGAGCTGAGGGAGAAGGGACGCATACGGAGTGCCAAATATTCTTATAAGAATTAGCTCAGTACAGGGAGGGCTCTTTAGTCACGTTAGTCTTGTCGGTGCTGATCTGAAAGATAGTTAACATCAATGGATGGCGGCGCCGTTATATTGATTTCCCATGTTGGGTGTGCCTCTGATCCGACGAGTCGCCAGAAAAAGCGATTGTCGACGATGAGTTGTGAATTGCCGTCTTTCAATTGAGGCATGAACTGCAGCTGCCAGGCTGTTGAAGACTCCGGGCGTCCTCAACGAAACATGATATATCAGACACCGCCAGCTGATGTATAACAATTCTGAGCATGCATGGTCTGAATAAGTAAAGGCCCGGATTTAAGATTGTTTCGATTTTGGTAACAGTGAAAGGGCGTTATCACTACACCTTGGGGCTAATGTCTTACTCCTCTTCGACTAATGAAGATAGGCATACGCCATGCACAGGACAGCAGTTTATCGTCTCATCCGAACGACTAATTGGTTGTCCTTGACAGTCCCTCCGTCCTACACCACTGACAAGGAACATACCGATAAACTCCCTGGTGAGGCCAGTGACGCAACAAAACACCTAAACATTATGTTCTTCAGATAACGCTACACTAGTCCATCCCTAGGGTGGGGCCTGGGTAAGATCTAAATGTTAAGGCCACCTTCAGGTTTCGTCAAGGTCGCGAGATATAAACAGGGATTATTGCGCAGGATGGTGGAGTGAGGTTAGAGTAAGGGATAGGGATATGTTGGGGTTGTCATTTGCTGTAATTTGGAGAGGTTTGATTGAACGAGAGGAATAAAGCTCCGGAAATGGCTCCGGAAATATGGCAAACGTCTGGAATATGGGAGAACTTGGTGAAAGTGGTCAAAGGGAGTTTAAAACAGTCTCAAACGAACCAATAACAGATGAATTTTACAAACCATTCACTGAAATCGAATACATTGCAAACAAGAAACCCCTAACCCAAATCATTTTCTAAACATAAGACCCTCTTTAAATTTTCTCAAGGAATAGTATGCCAGAAAAACCGATTTCATAACAAGCTATAGGACATTATTGAAGCGACGTCTAAAGGAATACATATCGCCGCATCAAAACAGACAGAAGTTTCTTCAAGTCAAAGATATTTTTTTGCAAAATAGACCAAGTACTTTTAACCCGAGAAAATTGCCATGGAGTAAATGGATCCTTGAAAATGTTTTGGAGAGACCCGATTGACTGTCAGCTCAGCAGAAATGAAAAAAAATAATTGCATTTTTTTAATAGACCAGTAACAAGATTATGGTTTTTCTAGAAGCTCGTAATTCAGATTGGTAGAAAGGGAAATTGTTGAAATAGAACGTTGAAACTTTGAAATATTTGTTGGAAAAATTCCTTTATAAGATGTGTTTGAAAGATTTGTTCGGAAATTAACTTTCTAAGATATGCTTTAGATGATACTTGTTTAGAAGGATTTATTCGAAATATTACTTTATATGTGTTTGGAATAATTGGTTAGAAAGACTTGTCAGAAAGAATTATTTTTTATTTTGAATTATTTTTTATTATATTATAGTAGGTGACGAATATAAACTAAGTGAGACCCTTATGCATGATGACTATTTATTATTAGAGCATCGGTGGGCTAGAAAGAAAGCTTTGAAATGTTGCTTAGCAACACTGCATATTGAATTTCAGGAAATCAAGGCACGAATGCTGAGGCATGAGTTTGTGAAAATTGTAGAAATAGATGAACATGTTTACGAACATGATTACGTTTTAAGTTCTGGAAAAGTCACCAGTTGAATGTGAGTTTTTGACATTTTTTAAGTAGACTAATCTTTTTAAAAGAATTAAGGTAAAGTTTTATAACTGTAAATTATCAAGTCGTTCAGTGGAGTTCGTCAGTTATTTAACGTCTGACCCAAGCTGGTCCCTCTTGACATATGGCATGCAATGCTAGATAAAACATTGTTTCAAAGGGAGATAACTACAATTATTAACAAGAAAATCTTTTGATTTTGTAATACTTATTTGTTTTGTATTCTTATATTTTGCAGCCACTCTTACCTCGTCACTCATTCTAACACTCACTCAAATACAACTGAAATCTATTACGGCTCGATGACATCCATTCTCCCAATACATTATAGGACCTGACATCACCACATGACCTAGTCTAAAATACACCCCAATAAACAATTCTATCATCTAGACAGATTCTGATGTATTTACACATTTATCGGCTTCAGATTTTGAGAACTGTACGGATTTGCGTTATCGGTAATAAATTGTAACATGGCGATTTACAAATTGTTGAAAATATTCCAATAGTAATTTGGCTGTAACGCATGTTCACTGTTTGGTGTAATTGCAGTACATTGAAAAATAATGTTGGGGCTATCAAAGTCTGTCGTGGATGATACATATCTTTGATTTATTGGCGATTGGTTGGCGGAAATATCATTCAAAGGTGTGTAAATAGCCTCACTATCATCATCATCTTCTTCCTCACTTTTATCGTCTATAATCTGGTAATCGGGTTTAACAACATGTTCATCGTCACTCTCTTCTGCTGGGACTTGGTCCAGAACTTCGTTTTTTTTTTGTTTCCCGACTGCCATTATATACTCCTAAAACAAAATAATAATGTAGGATGCGCTCACAGCTAGCTATACAGCATTTTCTTTTTAGTATAATTGTAATTTATATACTGAATATAAAGTTGAACAAACCTAAAATCCAATGGTTCACATATCTGGTCGTCCCAAAACACTCATCAATCTAATTAAAATATAGATCTATATTTCGTTTCGTTTTTTTATACTTTCGATGGCCTACACTCATGTAGATCTAACAAGTTATAGTGGGAGCTCACGTTCTATGACGTCAGGTATCGAGCACGGGACATTTGACCCGATATCGTCAGTCATTCGATTAACCAATTAGCGACCGCCATGCTTTTGTTTTGTTTTGATTTCTATCCGCTGGTAATATTTACCAACAGTTCCACGCATGAAAAGGGTCAACCGGTCGATTCGACAGACCATTTAATTGGCTGACCCCTCATTTCAGGCAGAACACGACTTAAATAACAAGTCTTCCAGATCCAAGAGTAGTAAAGATAAGTAAAAACGAAATTTTGAACTATAAAAAACGAAACGAAATTGGATCTGTGTTTTAATCAGATTGAACACTCATTGGATGACTTGAGACCCACTCATGCTTAACCGAAACTGTTCCCACGCGTTCTATGAAGTCAAAACCTTACTGTTTATGCCAATGAAAAAGAAGTAACTTACCTAGTTATGATCTAAAATTAGTAAAATTCGAGAGGTACTAATCAAGTGTCGGCTTTGAAGAAAAGATAGCTGCTCGGTCTTTGCTAGGAGATAGCTGACATAAAGCATTACGTCTGGTCAAATAGTGAACTCTGGGATTCCGTGCAGTAAAATGTAGAATTTCATTTATTCGGAAAAATATGTTAATTGGAGTAAGTGAATTATTTTCGGTCATACATGACCAGGTGGGTTTTCCAGGGTCAAAATATCCATGATCAATTCATAGTGAAGCCATAATGTTACAAGTTTAAATCAATCTATGTTGTTTTTACACGCTGTACGTTCGCTTGTCCCTTCACACTGTGTTTGTTGACAGTCTTAAGTAACAATGTTTACTCGATGTTGACAAAACTTGAAACAAACCAAAAGATTTTAAAAAATAAACATAAAATGCAAGTTTATAACCCAAAGACCTCGGTTCCTTTCGATATTTGCGCATATTTAGTCATAACTTCCTGGAATGACTCTTGATTGTACGAAACATCTATTCATTAGCTTTTAGAACCTCTGCAGATCACAATTTTTATACGATTTTGCACTCTACTGTCGGTTGAATTCGAGAGTCTTGAAGATCGGACGCCCGACACTGCGGGACAAAATAGCCACACACTTTACGAAAAAAAGAGTAACAATACTGTGGACCCTCTACACGCCAGAATCTTGTATATTATTTAAAATTTAAATTAAATATCTCAGCTCCTGCCAATATTCGTGCATGGGGATGTAACACCCTGGATTGTGACATCTGATGTACGAAAAGTCGTGTTTACCAGCTTGTTCTCTGGTAACTGTTTGATTCACTGTGTATTCACAATTCTTATCAAAACTGGTTTCAACAACACGATGCAATTGCACTTGCATTTTAACACCCATAATTTTCTTCAATGTCATGATCGTGAAAATGTGGAGTTCACAAGAGAGATCATTACTTTGCACGAAGGAGATTATCCGATGTTAAAAGCTGGCAAATTGGAAGGCTACGGTGACTGGGAAGGGACACCCTCTTTTTCATTTTCCCCAAATTATCTTGATCGATCGACTTAGCATCTCGATCGATCAACTTAGCCATCCTGATCGATCGACCCAGTATCTCGGTAGATCGTCTTTCTATAAAACACGGCCCATCCCCCGAATCCGGCCCACTTCTACCTCTCCATCGTGCTGAAGACGGGGGCACGGTCTCGGGCACCATATTTCCCCTCAACCCAACGGTTTAACGACGGCCACAATAAAGGTAGTAGGGAGCTGCGGGAAGCAAAAATTTGTCGGTAGCGTATTTTCATATTAACTGAAAACGTTGACGGAATACTCTTCGAAATGTCGCCTGGGCAACTTAGCAAATTTTCTTCCATATTATAAGCTATTGCTAATTCTAGTAACTAAACGCATTTCAAATAATTATTCATTTTCAAAATGAAGGAGGGGTGGAAATGGGGTTAAACGTCCACTCGACACCAACTAGGTCATTTCGGGACTAACATATGGTTTAATTTTATTTCATTTCAATAATTCGCTTGCGCGTAGGGGTCTTTAGCCGTGGGAGGAAACCGGAGTAACAGGAGAAAACCGGGGATTCGAAACCACGCCAGTTGTCTCAATAACAGGCCGTATGATACCGCGAGCGCACGCTAACCATTCAACCATCCAATCCCCCGTTTTCAAAACAGAAAAAGAATTCTAAAATATGTTTCCTTTGAGCATAATAATATGAATATGAGTTGGTTGTAAATCCGCATTTTAGTATCGTATACGGTTTAACAGTATGTACACCAAATATCTGGTAACACATTGCATATAAATTCTAACCTCTTGAAATTGTTATTTAAAACATAAAGTCAATAATCTCCATGTTACTTGAAAAAACCCCGCGAAAACGTGTGACTATAAGTTGTCAATCGTCAAGCCAATTATCGTTTCTGTTTCAAAAGAGAAATGAAATATGAATTATACGTTCATGTATTCAAATGTGACAAGGTATTGGAAAATCTATATTGTATTTTTTTTTCTAAACATTATTTATACACAGAAAATGGATTAGAGAACAGGCAGAAGTCTATAGAATCTCTCGCCATAAATGTGAAACATAAATATATATTGAAGAGAATTTGAAAGTAGAGAATGATTGTAATTATAAGATGGTTATATTCCGCTATTAAACACTGTATATAGGATATGTACAAACTACAATCAAAAGATTTATGTTTCAAACCCTTTAATACGGAATTTTCAAAATTCCCGGGTCTGTAGTCAAGAAGAAGTGAAAACTTCCAAAGCGTTGATTCATGTATGCTAGTGTGAGGTATGATCGGTCACGTGATACAAGAAATCTCAATGTTGGCACATTGAAGGAAAAAAACATTATAATAGCCATTTTCCTGAAATGTAGTAATAAACCAAGTGAAATTAAATGGCATATATATAGTAATCAAAAATAAGGATGAAGGCATAGGAGTATGAAATTAATTAATCACAAAGTTAGGGCATTCGTCTTTAGTTTTATAAAATATAGAACACTAAAACTGAATAGATTAGAAAGAAAGCAATTTGATATCACATTCCAATGAATAATGTATGTAAAACACACACGGCAAGGCCATCAAAATGTTTCGAATTTTTAGAATATGGACCTCTTCGCACTGTTCGATATGTTTTTATCTAATCTTCGTTATTTTAAAGGTCCGCATAATTTCGGCTTTAGTCCTGTTACTAAATTAATACTTTGGGGTTCTGAAATTAAAATCTCAGAACATATGAATTACAAGCTTTCAATACTGACCTCAAAAAGGAATCCTAAGAATTTCAGCATCGCCAAACGTAATGGATTGGTTTTACAACAACGTGACTAGTCAATTCTTACCAGCCAATTTAAAATATGAGGTTATAACGTTTCTATGACAACTACTCCATAATATCGATACGGTTAATCGTTATTAAGATATATAAATCACCCATTTCCAGGCAGTTTTATAAACAATTTCAAAATCTGCAGGGTTTGAAGGCACGACAATAATTAATGCCAAATTTTGATAGGAGTATTTGAATAAGTCCAGCAAGCAGCTTCATAGACATCTAAAAAAAACCTCTTGACATGTAGAGGGATCACAAGAGGCTCAACAACCAAATACGCCCCCATTAGCGCACATGCGACTAAAAACTGACTAGCTTTCTATGTCTTCGCAGTTTAGTAAATAATCATTATCACCCAATAACACATTTGACAGTAGATATCGCTTATATGATATATACTATTCAAAAAAAGTAGGGGATATTTGATTTTTAAGTGTTATTAAAGTCACCTAATGAAACTGACGAAGAAACAAATCACAAAATAAAATGAAGTTCACATTCATCGATTTATTCCAAATGATCGTTAGACTAAGTATGGCACAGACTGACCATTATAAGGGTAAAATGATACCCGGGGTCAAACAGCAAAGTTACCACAGCATCACAACAAAGTCAGTAACGGGTAAATCCTCCTCTGTTTGCCAAACAAGCATTGATCCGACGTGGCATACTCCTAATGAGACGTCTAAGGTCATTCTGGTCCAGATTGTCCCATTCCTGTTGCAACGCAGCAGCAAGTTCTTGGAAATTGGCAGGACGTTGTTGACGTTGACGTAACCTCTGTCCAAGCATGTCCCAGACATGCTCGATGGGGGAGAGGTCGGGACTCAGTGCTGGCCAAGGTAATGTGGTGATGTTCTGTTGTTGGAGGTAACCTGTAACGATCCTGGCCCTGTGACATCTTGCGTTGTCATCCTGGAAGATGAAACGGCGGCCATGACGTCGTGCGAACGGCACAACATGGACTGCCAAGATGATGTCCCGGTAGTACTGGCCTGTAACACACCCTGCAACAACATGTAGAGCCGTTTTTCCAGCAACAGTGATGCCTCCCCACACCATAACAGAACCACCCCCAAATCGATCATGTCTGATGACGTTAACGTCTTGGAAGCGCTCGTTTCGACGACGCCACACCCTCCTACATCTGTCCAAAAAATCAACAGTGAACCTTGACTCATCTGAAAACATCACATTGCTCCAGCGTCGACTATCCCAGTGTTGACGATCCCTACACCAAAGACGTCTTGCCTGAATGTGATGATCTCTCAAACAAGGGATCACGCGAGGACGTCGGGCGCGAAGGTGACCCCTATGCAGTCGCTTCCGAATCGTCTGGCCACTCACTCTCACACCAGTGTCTGTTTGAAGACGAGCGCTGATCTGATTTGCTGTGATGACACGATTTCTCAAGGCCAAGGTACGGATAAATCGATCCTGGGCTTGAGTTGTCGCCCTTGGTCGACCTGAGCGTGGTCTGTCCTGTACAGATTGTGCATCACGGTATCTGGACCATAGCCTGCTTATGACAGACTGAGAAACATTCATCGTCCGCGCCACAACCGCCTGTGTTGTGCCGATCTGTACCATGCAGAGGGCACGTAACCTTTCATTTTGGGTAAGCCGACGCATATCAAAATTTGTTTTCTGGTCACTAAAACAATTAAACTGATGTTTCCACCCTGGAATTCAATGCCACAATGACTGTAACATTCAAAGTCAGAGTCGTGCAAATCTTGGGTTGGACCCCCATGATGATCCCAAGCATCACCTGCATTCCATGCGGTAGCTATTGGTGCGTTTGGGCGTCACATGTAACTGGAAATGTTTCTTCTGTTAGGTTCTACAGTGACTTTTTTCGTAGTCAATTGCATATTTTAGTATTATGCCCACAAAATCAAATATCCCCTACTTTTTTTGAATAGTATATTACATAATCTACTTTCCATGAATTTGATTGGTCAATCACAGGGAACCATTTTTTTTAATTTTAAAGAAACCAGAAATTTTAAATAAAAAGTAACTCCTTTTTTGTTAGAAAAAGAAACTGTTTTTATTTAATTGACCTTGAAGGAAATACTGGGTCAATATATTGGACTTTGCAATATAAGTAAACTGCTGTCAAAAAATGATCTATCACTACGCTGTAGTGTAATCAGGTTCTTTAAAAGTGAAATCTATACCAAAGAATTATATTTATTTATTTGTACATGTAAGACAGGATTGGGTGATAAATAAAATCTCCAACTGGTCTTTTTTGATATAAAAAAATATCAACACTCGTTGATAAAGTAAAACAAAAAACAGCACACAGTCCGTCTGTCTATCTCTAACATATTCAAGTAGATAGTAGAGGTTTCAGCTTGTGTAGAAATACCACGTTCGAATCATTTCGTATTTACGGTAAACTCGAGTTTCCTACTTTAAAATAATTATATAGTTATTTTTAAAACAATAAAACTCTAATAATGACCTTTAATATACAAGAATTTTAAATGAATATATCCCAGGAGTATGACAATTTAATAAAAAAAAAATCATCTTCAAACTTTTCTGTGATATATACATATTTGTTATTCACTATCGCGTTTGATCGAAGGATAAATCAACGTCAGTGTCTTAAACCCAAGCTGTGTATGACCATTGTTACGTTTCCATATTTAGATGGGAAAATCATGGCGTGATTGAACCCTGTAACATCTGGTGCAGAATAGGCCCACGAAATATAGTGTCATTCGCCTGTATAGATGATGTTACCTAAAGCATCAACCTCTTTACGCCTTGTATATTTCACGCCAAATTCTTCCCATTCCGACTCATCTTTACCAAAGGAACTTAAAAACAAAATCAATAAGAGAATGGCAAGAGAAAAAAAACAAGCAATACAAGTAATTTTAAATCGTGGCCATTTGCGTATGAGAAAAGCAGTTGTCATGAAAGATACGCTGACATTTTGCAAGAGATGGACAGAGAACAAGCTAAATAAGCGATCTTTAACAATCATGGGCCACAACCTTGGTATTAAATTACCAGCGTACGTAGAAGGAGCGAACATTATTTTCCGGGGTCCGAGTGAACATTTTTTTCCGGGGTCCGATTTTCACGAAATTCGAACCCAACAGCCATAAGTGTGTAAGAGTGATATATTTGAACGGTTTTTAAAATTTGATAAAAATTGTTATCTTTGCAGAGTCCACAAGCCAAAACGCGATTGTTCGTACAATCAGGGTTTATAATCAAGAAAGTTACGATCCGATATGCGCGCGAATATCGAAAGGAATTGAGATCTTTGCGATATAAACATTTGTCATCAAAATGGAATGAGAAATTGTGAGCTTTGTGGTACATACTTTAACATTTATTGCGTACCGGGAGCGGCCATTTTGTCGGGAAATTTCTGTCCGAATGTTACCTCCATTACTGCGATATATTTGCACGGGTTTTTAAAGCGAATAAATAATGTTACCTCCAGCGCGTAGCAATCTCCTACCTAGTTGCATACGAAGAGCGGTCATTATATCAGGCCGTTTCGGTCCAATTTTCACGAAATTCGAACTCTAGGTTGTAACGGTGATGTATTTTAAAATCCGATACCAACTGTTATCTCTAGAGCGACTACGAATTAAAAAACGCAATTTTTCTAACAACCAGGGGCCATAATCCAGGAAGCGAATATCGAAAGGGACAGAGATCGTTGGGTTATAAACATACATTTCAATTTTCATCAAAATCGGATAGAAATAGCGAGGCGGTTGACGTTATATCTCTAGGAAACAACCACAGGCACTTGAAGGGATTAAAATAAATTAAAATAAATCTTCTTACCACTGCTTAATACTTGAAGGGATTAAAATAAATTAAAATAAAACTTCTTACCACTGCTTAATACAAGAAGGTAAGTCAGACGCCATCTTTGTTTTGACTGATTTACCATGAATCGTCTGATATCATCTCACAATACTCACTAGTTCTAACACTTCATGTCATTTTTATTGCTAACGAGACTTTATTTGATTATTATTCACCTTCCGATGTAATTAAATTGGTAATTTAACACTGTTATTGATAACAAATCAAACTTGAACCGCTATCATTTATCGACAATCAACTTCCCGAGACCGGAAGTAATCCGAAAATAGGTCAAAAGAAGTCTGTATCACCCAGTTCCTTTATAAACCTATCACTACTCTATATGTGCATAGGAACTGGGTGATCGAGTCTCGCTCATCAGCGGCCTCGCTTCTCAAGTTCTGTCACGTGATAAAGCCTACGAAGCGAGGCCGCTGTTGAGCGAGACTCGATCACCCAGTTCCTATGCACATATAGAGTAATGATAGGTTTTTGTGACTCAGGAGCGGGGCGTTGAGGTTCGCACGTCTGTTCGTTTGACAGTTTCTTCTCTGTTCTGATAAACCAGTGATCAACCGATGGACTGTATCTGGTCAGCTCTATTTATCTCTACAATTGATGCCCGAGTACTGCCAGACAGTATTTCTGACAGTCTATTTTTAATAATTTTCTTGCGTAGGTCTCCAATACCCTCAGAAGGGACTCGTTATTTTGGTGCTCATTAGGGGGCTTATATCGTTTGATACTTTTTTCTCTGGTCAGATAAAATCGTGATTATGCTATGGTCAGTATCTGGTCAGCTCTATTTATTTCTACAATCAGTGCATGACTGTGTATTGACAGACAGAATTTCCGGCATTCTATCTTTCCGAAACAACTCTATGCATTGGCGCCCAGGGGTGAGCATCGTCGAGGTTCGCAAATCCGTTGTTTGACACTTTATCTCCACGATCAGAGCCTGACTACCAGCCTGCCCTTCAGGTAGTCTGTTTTTCAAACATTTCTGGGGGAGCCCACCACGCCACCCTAGTTAAAGGTCTTGTCTTTGCCCCTTTTACCCCGGACTTTGCCCCAAACACAGGCGACTAGCGCCGTCGATATGTCATACGCCTTTACAAGCAAATTGTTCTTTATCGTCTTAAGATTGCACATTAAAACACCGTACACCATATGGCGTGACATTACATCTTTATGCTCGAGCGATTATTTTTTTTATCCAAAATTCTATCTCAATCCTGTATTGTTTACTTAATGATTCACTATTTACATGTATATCTAGGGTGATATGTCCATTTACATGTATATCTAGGGTGATATCGCAAATAATATTACGGACACGGAGCTACGTATTTCGAATTTCAACTGTCAAGGGTTCTTTACATGCACACTAAAGTATGCAGACGAGTAGATGGTATTCCTTGCCAGGCCCTCCGTCCTGCACCAGGTCGGAAAATCTGAAAAGGAACTTTCTCGACCATTACAATATATGTAAATGTAGAAAATTCCCAAATGGAAAGTAATACAGCGATATGAATTTTTAAATATATTTTATTATTATACCGGTTGTTATTCTTACATAGGATTATTGTCGTAGATATTTTAGAATGTTCTAATACTAGAACAAAACGTGATTCACCGTAAGCGACCTTGTCTTAGAAAAGTTGTTTTAACAGAATCATATCTCTTGTATGTACAGAGATATTTTCATAGGTCTAATATTAAACAAAGCTTACGTCAATGAAAACAGTTGATCATGACATTTACGGTATACCACCATGATTGGAACAATGTGACACTGACAGACATAGAGACAGTTCAGTGCCTGTTATGTTTTTTTCATGAACAGATCTCAACAAATTACATTCAGATCATTTTCAAGGCAGGCAGTTAATCGATGTCAAATGGCAAAAAGCTGTTGCGTCTTCTGACTAATATTTCAAAAATCTGTTTCGAGAGATTGCAATAGATATATTAATCAATATTATTGTAACACTTTATGAGAGTGTGACGTTTTACGAGGCATTATATAAGACATATTCCAGTCACAGAGGTTGCAGAACTTGAAGAACCAATTCATCAAGATGTTGTTTTGGGTAATTCTGGTATTATTCCCACTCGCCATTGTGACTGGCACAGGTAAGCAATCAGGTTTCTTCTTGTATATTGTATGTGCAGAAGCATACCAGAGCTAGTCTGCGAGATTATGGGGGAAGTGAATTTATGTTTAATAGTTTTGTGGGTTTTTTTAAAAAAAAAAAAAAAAATAGAGTATATTTCTGGTTTAAAGCCGAGAGGGGGAGAGACATTATGTACACGGTGAACAGTCCATTTGCTGATTACACTATTTTGCCTCGACCGTTTTTATTGGACTTCGAATTTTGACTTATGGTTCGGATTGTTCGTACTTGGTTTTATTTAATTTTGATATTGCCTAATGACGCTACTCTCCAAAAAGAAGAAACACAATGTTGCATTTCGTCGTCGGTATATCCTCGCTGAACCAAACTGCTCTCCAGTGCTGCTGTGGCTATACCACGATGTTGGCGTATTTCAAAACAGCAGCTCTAACGGGGACGACTGGCCCGTTATCTGGTTTCACGTAGGCATTAAGGAACTGTCTGGTCTGAGATTCTACGCCGTCCAGGAATTGCTGCTGCCGTAAAGGTCGCTGTTGAAAACCGTTTCAGCCAATGATGTAACCGGAAGTGACTGTTGGGGTCACTCTTGTTTAGCCTGAGCTTGGGCGGTCACGTCTTGAACTTTGCTGTCGGTACCTATCCCAAAGGCGAGAAATGGAGCTCGGGGAAACATTCAGCAGCCTGTCTACATCTGTCTGGGATTCACCTGCTGTAATTCGTTCAGATGTGGCATCACTTGGTTCGTTGAGTGTTTATTTGTGCAACTGATTTTGAAACCAAGAATCCTCGGGATTTTAAGGCTTTAGATATAGATTCCATGCGAAAATCTCGCGAAGTTGGTAAATTCATTTTTCTTGGTGCAATCAAGAGGAAAAAAAATAAGCTAAAAGGATTACCAGTCACAATTAGTGACTCTACATTTAAAACAAATAATGAATTTCTTTTAATCCTTACATAATGACACTAAAAATAAGTACGATTTATCGAAACAACGACCTCGTGCAAATACAAAATGACGAAAAATGGGTTGTGCGTTTCATTTTTTGAAGAGTACATATTATACTATGTGTGATTTGATCATATATTTGGACAAGGTGTGCTTCGAATGAATCGAATCAATCTCAAAAGGCGATAATCGGAAGAAAATTACTTAATTCTGGACTGGACTTCCGTTTAGGGAGATACCCATATATTTTTGTCTCGCGAGAGCCCTATGATTGTTTTACTGGGAGTCGGGTATTTTTCTGATAAGATTGGGCGTCTCTACCTTCCATATATACCACAATTGCCATATCCGATAAATACTTTCGTGGGGATTTATCGATAAACAACTTACAAAACATGTGTATTTGAATGAAAACGTGACACGAGTATGAAATTGGCACGTTGTCTATACAGTATTTGAAATGATGGTGGGCCATCGTCAATGGATGACAGCTGTATTTTAATATTGCGAAAATATGTATATATATATATATATATATATATATATATATATATATATATATATATATATATATATATATCATACGAAATTTAAATGATATTTAGTTTAGGTTGGAGTAAATAAAATGTAATGGGTTTGAATGTCCTCTTGTTCTTAACTGACTTGGATAATAGCGACGAGCGTAACACAAACAGTTTGCTCTGAGGGAAATTATATCCAGACAGCGTCGCTACGGCCTCTACTTCCGCTACGAGGATAATGTAGATTAGAAAGAGGCCATACGGTGTGCTATGATGGACTTTTTTCCCAGGCAGCGGCGCTACGGCCTACTCTTATTTCGAATTCTAACTAATAGGGAGCCTCCCACATGTATGGCAATGTGCCGGGATTTTGGTCCCATTCTAACGACTATACTTTGTCCCTTGCCAATCCCTTCGTCAGACACCATTTGCAAGGATTATATCATTTATTTCCTTTTTGTCTTTATTCTTAGATTTTGTATTTATTTTCAGACAACCCATGTGAAGTTGATGGGGTATCACATGCGCATAATACAACATTTACGACAACTGCTAGTGGACCATGCATAACTTATAGATGTAATAACGGAGGATATGGCCCTGAATCTTTAAGTAAGTTTTCGCAAATCAATTCAAATAGCAGCCATAATCTCAGTACACAGGGCTGTACATTTTGTTTGGGTGGGGGGGTGTTTAGCCAAAATGCAACCAATGATGCACATACCCCCTCCCAGTACGAATGACGCAATAGGGAGCCGAGCCACGCAGGTGCGAGTTTTCTAGGGAATTTGGGGGTGGGGTGGGCACATTATGTCAAATCTAGGGCGCCATCCACAATCCCAGCCCACCATGAATGTCAACAAAACATAGATAGTATTGTATGATTTTATAGTTGTCTCGCCGGAAAGCAGTTTTAGTTAAGTTCACATATAGTTTGTGTCATATGATGATTGTACCTATAACACAGAGTAATTTGGGAAAATTTTGAAAAACTGATTCAATATCCTGGCATTTGAGGTCATTGCTTGGAGAAATTTTTGTGGACCAGAAATGTCAGTCAATGGGAAAGAATCTCGAGATGTGTTTTGCAAGAGTTGAAATAGCATCGGTACAATCTGACGCCCCACGACCCACACACCAGCTGTACTACTAACTGGGCAGTTAACTACAATCGTTATTATGATGGTGCTGAGACAGTATAAGACAACAGAGGATTAGAAGAATGATTTTATAACGAAATCGAGCGGTGCAGGCGCGAAATAATATCAGATATGTAACCGAGTAGAAGAATGATGTTCTAATGGAATTGAGCGCCGCAGGCGCGAAAAAATTTCAGATATGTAACAGAGCTTTTTAAATTTTGGGACTGGGCTTGAAAATATGAATCAATGTCATGGCAAATGGAACCAAATTCTCATTAACGAGAGAATAAGAAATAGGACAGAATCTTTTGGCTATCTCTCAATTTATCCTGTTTTGTGATTGTTTGTTTACCTCATTAATTCATTTTATCTGCAGAGACCGACTGCGCTGAGTACTTTTTTTGAGACCGACAATTTTTTTGCCATGGTAGAAAACATTTCATAGAACAACATATTCACAACTGCAGTGACTGCACTTATTTTGAGACCGACTATTTTTTCCCTGGGTGAAATTGTGTGGTTAGACCAACATACTCACTACAGTATAAGAGTGACATATGCAATTTTGGCTCGTGGATTCCTGCAAATACATAGTACTTGGGATCTATCGTGGCATTGTTTTTGAGACCAACTGCAGTGGCTGCACCTATTTTCTTCGTGGGTAAAATTTTGTGTTAGACCAACATACAACAGAATAAGAGTGATGTATGCAATTTAGGCCCACGGATTCACGTAAATCCATAGTATTTGGGGTCTATTCTGGCATTGTTTGTGAGACCGAGTGCAGTGACTGCACTTATTTTGAGACCGACTATTTTTATACCTGTGTGAAATTTTGTTGTTAGACCAACATACTCACAACAGAAGAAGAGTGAAACACAACATCATTTCAAACATAAGTTGACAAGGTTATTTTATACTAACCGTTTGCGTGAGTAGCGTGAAGTATGTATTAAGCACTTATTTTGATACCGACTGCTCCTATTTTGCGACTGACTGCACTAATTTTGCGACCGATTCACGCCCAAATTCACGCCCCTTCGGATGTAAAGTATGTATTGAAAAGGATGCGTAATTCGCGAACTCTTGAAAGTGTGGTGCAAACTGAAGTGGACGTAATTCCGCGTTTTGACTCATGGGTTTAGCGTTTTTGAGCCCCTCTCATGTAAACAACACAACATATGCCGTGACTCAGATATGTGACAAATCAATTCCACCCAGCCAACAATATATGGTGACCACGACCCTAACAAAACCATATGGCAAAATCTGCTATTTTTTATCTTAGAATGCAAGTTCAGTGATGGACAGTGTTTTAAACTTGGTGTTAACAAAACCACTGGTTGTGTAACTCAGACATGTGAACAGAAAAATGGTTTTATTGGTTTCTATATCACCAAAGGTGGTAAGTAGTTTAATTTTGTTTGATTGAAGATCATTAAAATAATCCATTCAAAATATCAGTTTAAGAGAGAATACGATATATTTCAAATTAACTTTGTTGATTTCATTGACTCTTTATATACACAGGGTTTTCGCACTTTTATGTAATCTAGCAATCCCAGACAAAGAAATTCTGTATGCATAGAGTGTACTGCCCGATAAATTTATACCAGTCAAGATCAACTCCATGTGATTTAGAAATCGCCGATGGCAACACGCTTCATTCTGTGTAGAGTAAATTGGTTTAAGGGACGGGTTTCCACGACTGGGCACATCTTCAAAAGAAATAAATGGCCCAAACATTACTTTGTATGTGCATAATACATTTATTGGATATTGTACCAATCGTTTCCGATTTTCTTGTACATTGATTAACGTCCTCTTCTCCAAGGGTGATATCGCAGACAAACATGTTTCTCAAGAAACTGGCAATAATAGCTGGTGCAGGAATGGGGGGGGGGGGTCTTTTGAGGTACATTGCGACAAATCAGACTCCCGTCGAGACATATTTTTGTGTTGTGGGTTGATTTTTCCGATGGTGGAAGTAGATACTTAGCATTATACAGTTATAATTACCCAAATACTGTGATCAAAGGAAAAAAAAATGCGTTTGAAATTTAGACCAATGCGCTCGTTTATGGACTGGAATTCTAGCTACGGGCTTTTGTGATTCCCTTAAAATATGCTTTCCAACGTACAAACTGTGCGATTGAATGATATATTTATACTTACAACATATTTAAACTTGGTTATATTATATTTACTAACAACCCTTTCGTACAAGTTATACAATGTGTATATTTTATGTATCAGATGATTTTTTGCTACACTGAAATGTACCGTACTATATGGAAATTTCCTATACAACTAAGTTAAATTAGTCAAAAAGAAAAAAAAAATGTTTTAGCTAGTTCCAAATGGCATAGAGTCGATATGGTGGTGATATATAGGACATCGCCAGTATGACACTGTCAAACTTGATTTTTTATCCTATATTTTGTTAACTGTACGGACTGAAAATAGTTATGGCCCCAAAAGGGATCCCTGCCGAACACCACATGATCAGACTATATTTACAGTTATTTATGAGTTTAGATTTCAGAATCTGTATAGTATCAAAAGAAAATTGGATTGGTTTTGAATTGTTATATTGGTTTAAAATTTGTTGTGTATATTTCAGGTTGTTTAAACGGAAACGATTGTATGGATGTTGATGAATCTGTTGTAGAAAACTGTAATAATAAAACCTGTGTCCAAAATGGTACAACATTTTCTCTCCAAACAACATATGGTAAGTTTATTTATGGTTTTATTTATACGCATATCGTGTGGGTTTGTATTGTTGGGTCAAAACAACAACATTGGCATTTAACACTGACTCGAGGGAATCCCACAAGTGTTCTGAAACCTGTTAGCAATACGTTTTTATTCAATCCGTGTTTACACACGAGTCGGAGAATAGGGGGCGGTCGGCTAATTCTATAGGGTTTGTTTTGGTAACCAAATGAACTGGTTGTTGTTAAGTGGAATTAAACTCTACAGTATTTCGCATTCTTAAGGTCGACTGACATTGAAATAAGTGGGGAAATGTTTGTTTTCAAAGATGTTGTTTATTATTTGGACATATTCTGTTATTATTGCCAACATAATGTTCAATTATAAATGCAAGTTACATTTCTAATGTCGAAAAGTCATCATACATAAGGATGGATGGAACTGGGAAAGAAAATTTACCTCGTGAGTTTTGATCGTATCTCTTTACAAGCACTTTGCTTTTGCTTCTACGGGTCGGTGGGGGGGGGGTCAATAAGAGGTACAATTGAAGATGTCGGCCGAATTTTGTCTCTGGAACAAAAAATATCATACAGATGTATACGATTATTATACATTTAGTAAATATGGCATGGGTTGTCTTAATAGCAGCACACTGAGCCCCTACCTACACAACCACTCACAGTGTAAATGGTCGATAAAATTAAATCTGTATTTGCTGTATTGGTACTTCAACAAAATCCATGGTTTTTAAATATGATAGAAAATGTTGTACGGCAAAGATAAAGAACCCTCTTCTTATTCAACCCGCGGGCAGCTGCCCAACGTGCCCAAGCGTGAAGACGGACCTGGACATGGCAATCTGTACACCTTAATTGCAAAACATGATAATATATATTAGTACAGAACATAATTATCCAACGTTTTCAGGTTGCAAGGATAGTGCTAATGTTTGTAGACCACTGGGTTATGTACAAGTAAGTCATGGCGGATGTGTTAAACAGACCTGTGAATCCAGATCTGGAAATATTGCATTATATGTAACACAAATGGGTATGTTTAAAGGCTAAATGCCACTCTTGTTGTAACTGAATAATAAGTCGTAATCTTTATTCTGGTCAACAAATTGTATTATTTTACAATATTCCAATTAATTGAAGATACAAATTTCATCTTAACACGTCTAATTGGAAAAATTCAACTAAATGATTTGAAAAACCTAACGTAAATCTTTTCAAATGTAACCTGGATTTTAATATATTTTCGAACTCTTTGGACAAGTAAAATAGGATGTAATAGATAATTTACACAACAAGTACGACACTTAAACATCTAGTACTTAGAATAAGGCTATTATTTATTTTCTGGAGCTTCCAAGCCAGCAAGAGTGTTATTGTCCCTTTAACTATTTGTTCTTTATTTCTTAGCTTTGTATAATGGGTTGGAATGGCCTAGTGGTCTAGAGTGCCGCGCTTTGACCTCTAGCTGGCCGGTCACCTCTGGCTTGCGGCTCTGGTTTCGACCCCTGGTGTGAGCGTATGTGGCATGGAGATAAGGGCGCCTTCTCAACCTCGTGGTTTTCCTCCGGGCACTCCGGTTTCCTCCCACTGCTAAAGACCCTTACGCGCAAGCGAATTATTGAAATAAAATTAAACCGTATGTTATTCCCGTAATGACCTAGTTTGTGTCGAGTGGACGTTAAACCCCATTTCTCTCTCTTGTATAATATTGTTACTTACAATATATTTAATTTCGATTCTTTACAATATGGATATGGATATATATATATATATATAAAAATAGAAAAATACGTCCAGGTAAAAAATTCTCCACTTTACTTCATTCTGACATACATTAAATTATATAAGCTAGCTGTCTGCCCCCTATTACATAATTGGTCTATTGTCAAACTATACCAGGAAGATTATGTAGATTAATGTCATGTTATGTATTATATACTTTTAACCTTTTGTTGTATGTTACTTAATATTATTTATAATCGATTGTCATGGAAATCTATTGTTCTAAGAATGTATGAATGTATATATACATGTATCGTATTTGCAATATTTTGTATACATTATAATATCTGAAGACGCCTATAGAGGGCAGACAGCTAGCTTACATGTATATAATTTAATGTATGTCAGAATGAAGTAAAGTGGAGAATTCTTTATTTTTACCTGGACGTATTTTTCTATTTTTTAATGCATTATCTACCGTAAACAAAGAAGTTCTTGTACTTTATCTACTTTATATATATATATACATTTTTAACTTCTGTAAGTGTTCAGATAAATCCGAGCACGTGTTTTACCGTGGAAATAACAGATCAACTTAATTCAATACATTAGCTCACAGTCAAAAAGGACGTGTTTGATTCTCAGTATTCGAATCTATTTACATTTAACAAATTTTACAACGTTTTTTTTTACAATGCCTCTAATACACTTTACTTTATATATATGCACTAGCCCAGACGGTATATAAAAGTAGGCCGGTAAATTCCGTTCAATTTCATTTCTTAAGACGTAAACGTTCAAAGAAAACTTAATGTCAGCCAAGCTAACAACCCAGTACAAACGCCTTAAATTTGTATTTTTCCCCAAATTAAGTCATTCGAATTCTTCTGGATAACCAAGGCTCTTGTACCTACAGCTGGTTATTAACTGCACCTAAGTGGTCATCCAAATAAACAGTGAAAAAGAGAGAAATAGATGATTTGAACGTTGAGAGAGAGAGGGAGAGGGGGGAGAGAGATGGGTTTAACGTCAACTCGACACAACTAGGTCATTCCAGGACAAACATATGGTTTAACTCTATGTTAATAATTCACTGGGGTCTTCGCAGTGGGAGAAAACCCACGAGGCGACCTTACTCCTTGTCACGTACAACAGGGCAATCGAAACCGCCAGCAGACTTTATTATATAACGTACACGCGCTACCCCCCCCCCCCCCCCCCCAGCTACAAGGCCCCGAACGCTGACGTGCCTATTGCGAAGCCTTGAACGCTGACTTCTGCTGCTCTTCATAACAAAACACATCTCAAGGTATAGATGGATATAGCCACTTTTCTATTACTTAATAACGACGTTACGTAACACATGCAGATGGATATTTATCATTACCTTGAACACGTGACCCGTATGTGTTACGCAACGTCGTAATTAAATATCCATATATACCTTGTGTTGTGTTATGAATAGTTAACCGTGCTTCTAGATGTCATTTAAAGAATTACTGTTGCTCTATGTCATTGTCAGGATTCATGTTTTGTTGTATTATTATTCAGAATGTTCTTATAATGGTGGCTGTCTAGCTATTAATGCTACAGTTAAACAGGGTTGTCTGACCAGAAAATGTGTTCACAATGCAGATGGTTCGTTTGGTGTTACAACTGACGTTGTTGGTGAGTGCTTTCAACATCTCTGATCTCTAATTTAGAAAAAGGGAAGCTAAAATACAAACCATTCTTTTTATTTGCTGTTTTTATTCAGATATTAAAAATAGAATTCAAAACTAGAAATTAAAGATATAAATTAAAAATTAACAGATAACTTTCAAAATTAAAAATACAATAGGAAATTTAAAAAAAAAATAGATAAAACAATTTTAAACGGAATAAATGCGCAACCATTGCAATAACCTAATTATGCGTCTGTGTTCTTTTGAAAGAGACATTTTCACCATGGGCTAGTGTGACATGATTTACATGACAAGTGTAACAATTGGGACCAATAATTGTTTTGATAATTAAGTTATGATCTTTTAGTGCTTTGCAATGCGTTTAATGAGCGGGCGATAAAAAAAAATTTAATAGGTCGATGCTATGATTTTCGAGATTTTTGTGGCTGAAATTCAAATCATAGATTCTTGTTCTTGAAAACCCAGTATCTCTTTAAATGACCAGGACGTTCAGATTATTTTATTTTGTATGTTATATTATAGAATGTTTGGACGGGGATGTGTGTAGACCTATTGGTTATGTAAGAAGCAGTATTAATGGCTGTTTTGAAGATACGTGTCAGCAAAACGCAACGAGCTATGGTTTTATTTCAACAAAACGAGGTAACGAACATCGCCAACAACGATTTTGTAATAACTTGTATGCGAAATCGAATAGAATTATGGTTTCAAAAGATTCACGGGGTTGTAGGTTTATTTACTAATTTTAGTTTCCCTTTTAGCTTACTTTGTGATAGAAATGAAATGAAATAATGTTTAGCGTCCCTCTTTTCTATGTCGACAGGGTTAATAGAGACGGGTATCAGTGGATATAATTTGTTTTTGTTTTAATGTGACACTATTGCGATTATCAACAGCTTTGTGAATGGGTGCAAGTATGGCACAATATGTTGCTAATCTTTGGTGAGGTGACATTTCATTCACTGAGTGTTCATTGCCATTCCTCAATTTTAGCATGATTATTCCTTATAAGTAATCACACTATCCAACGAAGTGGAGACAAAAATCTTAGAATTTAATTCAAATTCCATTTATCAAAACGGATGTGTGTCCGTGTCATGTTACTAACCCGCGAAATCCTAGACGGGTGACGTCCGAGGACAACCAGACATTCGTGTAAAAAATAGTTGCGATTGCTGATAAACTATATTATACATTGTTTTTGTTGGCTGTCTGGGTTACATCAAGTTATTGTTTTAAATAGTTGTTGTTGAGTGTTTGCCATTAAATAAGTTTTTGAGGAGTCCAGGGGAAGCAAGATCTAAGTAACTCCATGTACCCCAATAAATGGCGCTATTTAGGAGCAAATTGTTTAAGAATTTTGTGGAACAATTAATTTCAGGTAAAAGCGATCGATCGGAGTCACATTGAACAAAGGTCCTTTTAGAAAGACCTCCCGGGCAAATAAAAGTCCATCTTGCCCTTTATTTAACCTTAATTTGCCTGAAAAGTTGACGTTAGTTGTATTGGTAATTGTGGCTTGTGGGTTTTGAAGTTATAATTAAACCCACTTGTTGTTCTCTCGGCGTCAAACATTCTCATCTAAACATTGTTCCCCTGGACTCTCCATTTGGTTAGAAACCGTTTCAATTTTCAGACCCGGGATAATTTGAGTAAACGGTTCCTATATTGCTCAATTTGTTTTTGCATTTTAGAGTGCAGTTATAACAATGGATGTGTGCCAGTTGGTCAATCGATAGAAGAGGGATGCACCACCAAAACATGTGTCCTTCAAAATAATGCATTTAGCATGACTATTACAAGAAACAGTATGTACGAATTGTATTCTAAAAGTAGACGGGTTACTAGAATGACTTCATTAAATTTGATTAAGAAAACAAAAAAGACAAAGGAAATAATAACTATCTTGGACTCAATCGGATGATAAAGCGTTGTGATATGTCTTAGGTTTCAGATGCAACGGAAGTTCTCCTATCAGCCTACTACTGATATTTCTATTTGAGATCAATTTTTACATTACTGTATGATGTTAGGGATTATAAATTCCTCGTATGACCATCAACAGTTTGCTTTTTCTACAAAATCCCCACTATTGGAATACAAATCTAAGATTTCGCAGCATAAATCTGGCAAGACAGAAACACCAGGCGGAGATGACACGATTGAAATACTTGTCGGCAACTGACAATTGGATAAAAATCGTCTTATAAAATACTTAGTAAACTGTTGTCTAGAAATTGTCTGCGATATCACATAGTTAGAAGCGGGCTTTAAATAAAGCATATCGCAGTTTTTGATCTAGGCGCTCGTGAAGGTTTTCTGTGGTCATTTAACAATTTTCTTTTCTCAATAATACTTGGATGGGTTGTAAAATCCCAAATTTATTTATTATAATAAAAAAGATATCTTGTAAGTTACACGTTCTTGTTGTAGACTGTTCCGGCAGTGACGCCAGTAATGAAGCTTGTACAATTGGAACAGAACAACTGTCTGATACCGGCTGTATTAGATACAGATGTGAAAACAGAACAGAGGGAATCTCATTTTATACTATAAAAACAGGTAAATTATTGTTTATACACCACACCCTTTCTCCTTAAATACTATTCCTAATCAAAATATGTTCTATGCTATTAATTTTGACTATCCACTGAAATTCTGTTTTCTGAGAACGATATTTAATTCAACACATGAAAAGGGGGGTTAATAAAAGGTGTTCAGATAACACTCCACAGCTCCAAGCTCCTGATTTGATTATTGTTCTTGTACCTAAATGATCTAGCCTTAATGACCTTACCCCCACTCCTCTATGTCTGTATGAAATCGGGCAGGAGCCAGACAGCTTTGGGAAAAGGATAACACAATGGTCTACTGAATTTACAAGGAGTGGAATCAGTATTGCAGACTAAACACCGCCCGATCGGCGATGTTAAGTCACCATCCAAGATAAAGAGGAAGCTGTATTCGACACAGTAAGGCAGATCAGGCGAGTTACTGTTATACAGTTCGCTATGACATTAGCAAAACCCCAGTGGAACAAATAATCCATGGATATTTGTACATGAACAGGATGCAGTGCCGGATTAAGGCTCTGCTGGTCCTAAGGCACATTTTGATAGGTGGCCTGAAAATACAGATATGTTGGACTCATTGACAAAAGGGCCAACAGAGCCTTAATCCTTGACAGATAAAAATGTATTCAGTTTATGTGTCTTCTTGAGCTCTTCTGCTTCATGACGTTTCTTTTTACCCAACTCCTTTGCTCGACATTGATATTAATAAGGCTACGATACGGTCTGCAAACGGTCTTGACCCGTCCTCTGAAGGGTTGACTGCAAGCTGCTTCTTTAGTCCTTTTGCATCTAGTTACTCACGGCTGCAAGAGACGAAGCGTATTATTGTGTTACCACAGGAATACAGCATGGCTAGGCTAACTCATGTATCCCATAATCCTTTACCTCTCTTCCTGTCAAGGGAATATCAAGGGAGACTACTCTTGTAGTCATATCAGAATGTGACCCAATATGACACTAGGCCGTTTTTTTACTTTATTATTTTGTGGCCTGGATTTTTGGCTGCCTTATTTGCCTTATGTTTAATCCAGCACTGACAAGATGTCATTCGGTTTGATGTCCAAAATGTTGAACGGAGAACAAAACGTCAGGGTCAACCACTCGAGCATGTGCTTTCTTGGGGTCCAAAATGTTGAACGGAGAACAAAAGGTCAGAGTCAAACTCTCGAGCATATGCTTGCTTGGGTCGCATTGTTACTCCGGGTAAGTTGACGCAAGTCACGTCACTATACCAGTAGTAAGGTCATTGAGGCGGGGGGGTGGGGGTCATGACCTCTGTTTTCTGGCACACCGAGGGTTATCTATAGACGGGTTTCACCACAAATGGTGCATATTACCCAGATGAATTGATGGTTTGCATGATCAACTCGAAAAAAAGCGCCGACGTAGTCTTCGCCCTGGCGTTTGTCTGCTCAAGGAACAGCTCCAGTTCATACTTCCCAAGTAGCAGAGGACCTTTCACCGATTGTGGCTTCAAATGTAGCTCACTCTTTTCCCCTTCCCAAAACTTGAATCTATCCCAGGGACTGCAGATGTGCGACAGAAGAAGAGGTCAATTTGGTAACAATTTTCATATAAATCTCATGGTATCAAGGAAGGCTTAAGAACGACTTAAGAACGACTACTATTTAAATATTTAGATTCGGGACATTCTAAATGAGGGACTGGCTCTCAAATTGTTAAAATGAATATTTATCTAGACAGAGTTGAAATTGTTGATAAACCATATCATACATTGTTCTTATTTTCTACTTTTAGAGTGCAGTTATAACAATGTGTGTGTACCAGTGGGTGAAAGCAGAGAAGACAGATGCATCACCAAAACATGTATCCTTGGAAATAATACAATTGGTATGATCACAACAAGAAACGGTATGTACGAATTGTATATTAAACGTAAACTGGTTGTTAGATTATATGTTAAGATTAAACAAAACAGCAACACGACTGTAGCCTCAAATCTAGTTCCCTCTGACCTTTTCTGTTTTCTACAACTGGAAGTCCGGTGCCTTCATGTCAAGGGGAAAACAGTTTTCATATAAATCTCATATTACTGAGGGAGGTCAGATTAATATTACTCAGGTGGATCAAATCGATGACAAGCGTCGACGTAGACTTCCGCTAGGTGTCTGCCTTCTCAAGGAAATGCTTCAGTTCATATTGCCCCAATAGCAGTGACCTTTTCCTCGCCCCTCAAATGAAATCTGTCCCCAGGACTGCAGATGAAGGACGGAAGAAGAGGTCAATTTGAGTAACAATTTTCAAATAAATCTCATATTACGTACCATAGTGCGTAGGAAGGTCAGAATTCTTTTGGACACCCCAGGTATATTGTCGCGATTAAATAAAGAGGTTTCTAAAATAAACTATGATTTACATAGTTCTTGTTGACTGTTCGGGAATAAAAATTGGCATTTGTTAAGAAACGCTTAAAATTTCATTCCGGTGAACTGGGACAAATGAATATTTATCTAAACACAATTGTTAACCATATTATACATTGCTATTGTTTTCTACTTTAGAGTGCAGTTATAACGATGCCTGTGTACCAGTGGGTGAAAGCAGAGAAGAGGGGTGCGTCACCAAAACATGTGTCCTTGAAAATAGTACAATTGGTATGAGCATAACCAGAAACGGTATGTACGAATTGTATACCAAACCCAGATGGGTTGTTTGAATGGTGTAATAAGATTAAAAAGTGCAGTGCGAATGCTTATTTAACGTTTCATTAAGAAACAAAATGGCAACAGTAAATAATTTCATTCCGGTGAACTGGGACAAATGAATATTTATCTAAACACAATTGTTAACCATATTATACATTGCTATTGTTTTCTACTTTAGAGTGCAGTTATAACGATGCGTGTGTACCAGTGGGTGAAAGCAGAGAAGAGGGGTGCGTCACCAAAACATGTGTCCTTGAAAATAGTACAATTGGTATGAGCATAACCAGAAACGGTATGTACAAATTGTATACTAAACCCAGATGGGTTGTTTGAATGGTGTAATAAGATTAAAAAGTGCAGTGCGAATGCTTATTTAACGTTTCATTAAGAAACAAAAGGGCAACAGTAAATAATCTTCCGGTTTTATTCCGATTGGGTCAAACGAATCTTGCGAACGAACAGAATACGGAAAGTTTTAATATTTATGTATTGCTATTTGTTTTTTAGATTTGACTTTCACATTATTGCCATCTGCGATGTAGGATAATCCGAAGCTTAGAACAATAAAATTTGGCTTTTTAGTACACAATCCTGCCTTTGGAGCAACAATTCTTAATGTCAAGGTTAATGTAGCACGAGAGAACATGAGTCATTGCAACGGGTGGGGCTTTCTTTCAGATTTACAGATGCGTTGAGTAATGTCGAATTAAATGACCAAAACATCTTGTTAATAATCCCATGTATTCTCTACACAATGATAATTTGAGAGGGTAATTTCAGATTTTCCCTTTAGTTTATAATACTGATAAACAAAAATATGTTTGAAAATGTCACGTATTTGTTTGTTTTAGACTGTAACGCCAGTAGTGGAACTTGTACAGTTGGAACAGGTAAATTATTGTTTATTCACCACGCCCTTTCTCCTTAAATACTATTCAAAATACGTTCTATGCTATTAATTTTGACTATCCATTGAAATCCTGCTTTTTTGAGAACGGTTTTTATATAAAAATTAGACACGTGAAAAGAGGGTTGAAAAGTGTTATGGTAGGGCGATATAACAACCCCCTCACCCCCCGGATATAAATATTTGTTCCTAAATAACCTAACCTTAATGGCATTAATCCCCACACACCCACACGCGACCCTTTAATGTCTTTATCAACCTGATTTATGTTTCGTTTCGTTTTTTAATACTTTTAATACTGGCTTACACTACATGTGGATCTGACCAGTTGTACTGGAATGTCGCGTCAGAAGACATACGAGCGGCTTTTGACCGTATGACGTAAGACATTTGATTAACCAATCAGCATTGATGTTTTTAGTGCATTATTCACAGTTCTGTGCACCTCCGACAAAAAACTCGCCGAACACATCAATGATAACAACTGTGAACTATAAAAAACGAAACGGATAACAATCTCGCCCGAAGTTATTGAATATCACCTGATCTAATCAGCCTGAAAACAATCTTATTCACAACGAAGTCAGCACATCTTTATAAATACTGAGATTCGCAGTATTATGATTTACAATGGATTAACAGTTGCCGAAAGAACGAACCGCAAATTTAACAAAGTTTTGTATTGATTTTTGTAGACTGTTTGTATAATGGACAATGTGTACGTCTAAATGGAACGATCACCCAGAACTGTACAACGTATCAATGCCAGAAGAATGGAAATGTTCTTTCAGTGACCGCCATCCAAGTTCGTAAGTATATTATATACGTATAATTTTCAACCGATATTCCTTAAAGGAAATAAAATTTCAATCCTCAAATGACAATCTTTAAATTGTATATTGTAGAATGTCAATTCGGTGGAGAGTGTGTTCCTGTGAATGCAACCAGGACACAGAGCTGTATAACGCGCCAATGTCAACTGAGAGGAAATAGTATTGGCATGGCAATCACTCAAATTCGTAAGTACTATCATTTCTTAACCGAGACCATGGAACCACCGTTGTCCGGACAAATTGTTTCATATTTTTATTGTTTTATTTTGTTTCAGAATGTAGAGATTCTAGTAATACGTGTCGTGATCTTACTCATAAAATTACACAAGGATGTTTTGAATATACATGTGAAAGTCGAGCTACAGGAATTGGTTATTATCTGACCAAAGAAGGTAATGTGTTAAAATTACCTTATCTTTTCTAATTATATTTCGGTTCTTTTCGTTATATATTGACAAGGCCACAACACTTTGCATAACACAGACTTAATAACAAATTAACAATAAAGGGATGAAACCTATTGTTTGAAACGAGATAGTAATAGTAATTATAACATTCAACAGTTTTTGGTTGGAGGTAACTCTCGTACATCTTTTTTTTCTTGCTTCCGGGGTGATTGTGAGTGGGGGGGGGATTTACCTAAAACCGTTATTTAGACATCGTTATTTCCGTTTTTATCTTGTGTATTTATTATGATGCCTATTTTGTAGTTTCTGTTGGGGAACATTTGTGACAAAGTAATTTATACATAGAACTTTGCTAGATTTGACATTAAATTATATTGGACGTTTTCAACTATATGCAACTTCCAGGCCTAAAGAAAGACCTACAATAGGCAGATTTAGTTCTTGCATAATATATGTTTAAAAAAATCAAGATCCAGATGATTGATGTAGATGACGTGTAGTCTATACAAAGCAGTAAAAAAATCTTATGCATACGTGTGGTATTGTTGTTAAGGAAATGGAAGACACGTTACGCGCAACGAACTTGCTAACCACTTTTTATACGCCCTCATTTTCTAGTCTCTATCATCCATACAAATATTCTACGAATATTAGTCTGGATGGGTTCTCAAAATTTGACGGAAAATAGGTCATTGTCTGGATTATCCAGTCTTTTAAGTTACCACGTACTGAATCTATCAAAACAGCTCGCTTGTCAACGATGACACTCTTTAAAATTTTGTTTGTAAAGGTTTCAATTGAAATGGTAATTTTCATTCGTCATGAATCAGACGTATAGCTTCTCACAATCTTTTTAATTCTTCATCGCGATCCATGCTTATTCCTCGTCTCTATTTTGTTTCTAATAATAGATGTTTCAAGTGAACTGTGGGATATATCTCAACCACGCTTTATAGAAACTAGCAAAATCGGCCCGGCTTCATAAGATCTAGCACTTACCGATACTTTAGCCAAAAGGTTCCATTGCCCATGCGTAACCAAATGTTTGGTTTTTTATGTGGTAGATTATCCAGTAATTTTCGTCAGAAATTGAGAACCGACCCAGACCCTCCGTGCGTTGAAGACTGGGGGTTCTGGGTGACGGAGACTACTCATTTTCATGTGATCGTATATTGTCGTCGCCCCCGCCCATCCGTCCGTTAACCCATCGTCCACAATTTCTCGTGAACATTTATGATCTGATTGCTTTGAAATTGATGCTTGTCGTTTACATTATTGAGATGAAGAATCCTATTTGATTTATATAATTGCCGTTAATTTTTCTGGAGTTATGGTCCTTGGTTCTATGTATTGCACTTGTGAACGCTCTATAATAACATCAAAAATTATCCTCAGATCTGTATGAAAGTTATATGTCGTATCCTTCAAACGAAGAATCCTATTGTATTTCAGCAATTTCCGTTAATTATTTATATAATTGCCGTTAGTTATGGCTTTTGTTTCACTTTGTCCGATGTTGTGTACGCTCTAACGACAAAAGTTATCCGATCTAAAATTAGTAAAACGAAAAAAGCTGTTGAATTTCAACGGACGAAAATTTTTATCTGAATGTGCGATAACCCTTGTTGACCGTTCGGACCAATAAGCCGCTGGAATAGTTGCCATACTCAACTATGTCTAGAATACTTGATAATTTCACAGTTACTCTAGCTAAAATACGTGGCATTTTTACCATTGATACTTTTCTCTTGTCAGCCCCAGCCTGACAATCAAACTTAGTCGATTGGATGGCACAAAAACGAGGCTACCGCCCCACCGGTGTACATATTAGCTTGTTGGAAATGGAACCAGCGGAACCAATGTCTCAAAATTCCAGAAACATTGTGATGACGTGCCAATAAACCCTATATTCTATTACAATTGTTTTTTCAAGGTTGTATGGATGGCACCGTATGTCGAGATTACGGTTACAATCGTACGAATCCAGCTGGTTCGTGTTTGAAACAAACATGTGAGAAACGACCTGAAGGTGTTGGATTTTTCAATCAGGATCCGGGTAAGTCACATTACCATTTTATCACAGAAAACTTTAATAAATAGGTAATCACTCACCGAGCAATGGTTTTGACTTACTTCCTCGTTACAATGTTGGGAAGCTATTCAGTAAAAAGAAGTGTAATAGTAGGTGGTTTCCAAGAACAATGTGCCACGCGGTATCCGGCATGTTTAAAAGAGTTCCTGGATAAGACAGCTATGTGCTTTATAAATAAAGTCACTCGAAAACTGATGTCGAAATGTACACTTCATTAGTAGAAATCAGCGTCTCAAGAAGTGTAGCTGACTAAACATAATCAGGTCCATCTTTCACTACGAGTCAGTTTGAATTCGACAAAGTATCCCGATTTTCATTAAAGGACAAAGTTGTAGTACATGTTAGGACTGTGTAATACAAATGAAATGTAATCATTGCCTGTTTTCTAGTTATGACCATGTAATGGGCGATTTCTAAAGTAATGATTAATGGATATGTAATTAATTACATTCCCCAAATCATTGCAAATATCAATATTTCCAACAATGACATGCTTCAAATTTTAGTATCAAAAAAGTTACGCATGTATATCTGACACAAATTCAATATATTAGAATTTAAAGAAAATCGAATTTATTTTCAAAGAACCACATTAATCAGGTGGCAGTTATAAATCGTAAAGGCAACACTACACATTATATGCGACCAATGTCGCGCTTTATTCGACATTTTGT
Source organism: Patella depressa (assembly GCA_948474765.1). Taxonomy (NCBI): domain Eukaryota; kingdom Metazoa; phylum Mollusca; class Gastropoda; family Patellidae; genus Patella; species Patella depressa. The sequence continues at coordinate 25,414,649 of OX419718.1, forward strand.
TTGGCCATAAACCGTATATTTCACCTCTCCAATTGCCGTTTATAAACATATGTCTATTATTCAGAATGTAAAGATTCAGACGGTACTTGTAAACCATTGAATACCACAAAAACATTTGCTAATGGTTGTATTGTACAAACATGTATTACTACTACCCTTGGAACTGGTTTCCAGACAACTACGGAAGGTAAGTAAAGATTTTAACCCTAGATGACCTACGATCTGGGATTCTATTTTCAGATGGTGTTGGCAGGCAGATGAAAATTGTCATTAAAATGGTTGTCGCTTTCTGCCGAAAATCACCCCAGTTAAATTTATTTGTAAATTATTAGATACTCAAATTAAAAGTGTTGATTTGTTTAAGACGTTATTTGATTGGAAGAGGTAATGGATACTAAACCAATAAATTAGATTAACCCCTAAATAGTTTTGAAGCATTGGTGCAACATTGCAAAGAATGACCATTATTTACCTAAGCTGACTTTTAACTCTGTTTAACCCTGTCCAAAATAATGTTGCACCAACCATAACCACAATCCCTTCGCCGCAAAATACTATGGTTACGAATAACCTGTTTTTATCTTAATTTAAAGCCACCAAGATACATCTTCAACGGGTATACTAGATCAATGTCGATTCTTTAATTTAATCCAGGTTGTGACAATGGAGGAGTCTGTATTAGTCTTAATGAATATGCACCTGTGTCTGACTGCACAACAAAACAATGCCAGAAACAATCAAATGGTGCCATTGGTCTTGTTGTAACAGATTTGAGTAAGTAATTATTAATCACTCCAAAACTTCTGCTCCGAAATGGGCTTATGACGACGGGCAGACGCCATACAGTGTACTATACGGCCTACTCTTATATCGAATTCCAACTGCCGATGGGTGTTTTACGTGATCGCCAATGTGTACACGGGACCTCAGTTTTTTAGTCCCATCCGAACGACTTGACAGCTGTCCTTGTCAGGGCCTCCAACCTGCACCCCTGACAAGTGGAAACCGCACCGGAAAATCTGGATGAACTTTCGCGGCCAATGCAGGGGTCGAAAACCCGCCATGACCCCAATAATAATTTTAAGTCGATGCAAGTTACACATAGCGTTTAACTAGTTCTGTTCATTATGCTTATCAACAGCTATCACTCTGCACACCCCGAGTAAATTCCCAATCGTTTCGACATTAAATTTAAAACATCATAAGTAAACAAACATAATTTATGCAGCTAAACGTCATAATCTGACCGAAATTAAGTCATAAATAACACTATTGGTACGCGCTGCTGTTTTGTTTATTTACAGCGACTTCAATTTCTTGAGAGAGAGAGAGAGAGAGAGAGAGAGAGAGAGAGAGAGAGAGAAAGAGAGAGAGATGGGGTTTAACGTCCACTAGACACAAACTAGATCATTTTGGGACTAACATATGGTTTCATTTAATTTCAATAATTCGCTTACGCGTAGGGGTCTTTAGCAGTGGGAGGAAACCGGAGTGCCCGGAGGAAACCCACGAGGTTGAGAAGGCGCCCCTATCTCCATGCCACATACGCTCACACCAGGGCTCGAAACCACAGCCGCAAGCCAGAGGTGACCGGCCAGCTAGAGGTCGAAGCCCAATTTCTTTCGAGTTACTTACATATGCTTATTAAAGGTGAAACAATGTAGACTTCAGATTATGCATAACTGAAACTAATCAAATACTAGATTAATAAATTGTAAAGAAAAGCGTAACGGCCGAATATTTCCTTTAAAACTAGCATTCGTCGAAGAAACGAAATGATGGAAACATACTGCAATTAATGAAAATGTATACCGTACAGTACACGTTACGTCAGGTCCATTACATGAGTGTTACATGATGTGTATATCGATATAAACAGTACACTATTTAAAGGGGAATAATTCAAAACAAGAGGGGGTCGGTCACGGTGACTAAGTGGGTAAGACGCCGGCTCGCTAGCCTTGAGGTTGGTTATTCGATCCTTGCATTGGCCAAGAAAGTTTATCTTGATTTTCCGGCGTTGTTTCCCCTTGTCAGTGTACAGAACGGAGGGTCTGGCAAGGACAGCTGTCTAGTTGTTCGGATGGGACGAAAACAGAGGTCTTGTGTGTATATTGGCGTGCACTCTAAAAGATCAACGATAGGGCGTTTACGAGCAAGACGGGGGACACATTTGTAAATCAGTGTGAGTTACTTCAAAGTCAGGCAACGCATGATTTGATATTCTTATTCAAATTTCGTACTAGATCTATTTAAAGGGACAATCCCGATAAGAACAGAGTCTCAAAAATTAAAGTCCGAGAGTTTATGAAATTTATGGACCAAAATATAGAAGCATGGTGTATTTATCTTGTCTCAAAATTTCAGCTCAAAATATTGAGTCGTTTGGACGTGAACGTCAACACTGCTTATCCGGACACGTAACCTTTTAAGATTTCGGGTCAATTTTTTCATTGGGTGACCTGATAATCGATTCACATTTCTTGAGAGGTCTATACAGTGAATGACCCATGTACTGTACTTGTTAACAAAAGGTAAATTTCACCTACCTATTATTTTTATAGAAAAAAAGTCTGGTTTTATCCAGATACTGTATAATACAACGGTCTCCATTTCCAGATGAAGACTGTCAGATTTAAGTTATTTACAAGCGTATTACAAATATCGTGTTAGTTGTTCGGCCTTAGGTAATGGGTTTTAAGGGATTTTAACACAAAATTAAGCAGTTTTATTCCTCAGAAAGTTATCGGGATTGGCCCTTTAAGCGATGCGTCTACAATATTGGGGACGTTGTTCAACATCGATCTTTAACTGCATTTTAAATGTTAATGATATAGGTTTTGAATTACTCCACTTTAAATAATGTATATTCGTTTTTTTTTATAAATTCCGGGCCACCCACTATAAACGTGTTTTAATTGCAGAGTGTACGGATAATGTTGGAAATTGCCACACCCCAGGTGGAGCTACGTTCTCCTATGAGTTTGATGATGGAACAGTCAATGACAACTGCTCTTGTACAGCAAATGTTGCTAACATTACCAGAAAGTATACTTGTGTGTAATGAAATGAAATAAAAGAATTTTAGTTCGACATCATCTCTGTCTTTGTAACGATATACCCCCCCCCCCCAGAGATTACAATCGAAATTGATACGTTCTATCAATCTATTTATTCCAAACAGTGTAATGATTCCACAATAACACTATTTATGGATTAACAATTACTGGTTTATTAACATGCAACGTTTCGACGATGATACTCTCGTCTTTATCAAGCATCACGTAAAGACGAGAGTATCATCGTCGAAACGTTGCATGTTAATAATTGTTAATCCATAAATAGTGTTATTGTGTCACTGTTCAATTACTAAATGCCACTTAGAAGTGTAATGATTGAATGATTTTGCACTGTAGTTGAAATCGATACGCAGTTTGATTTGTAAACATGGTGGCGCTCATAGTAATTACTGGTTTTCATATTATATTTATTGAAATCTTTTCTTTGAGAAACCCATGAGTATTGTCATTAAATCAAATAGAAATATTATATCATAAACAGGTTAAACATTTAATTATTATGGGCTTTTCTCATCATTAAACCCTTAATTTAATAAGTGGACAGCTCTGATCGGCAACTGTTGATGGAATTGAAACTGACATGATAAAATGTAATGATGATGGAAAACATATTTACTACATTAGCATAGATATCCAACCAAACAACAGCTGTAATTGGGACGGGACGAGTACACTTATAACAATGTATCACATTTTCGACCATACATTTCTACAATGGACGGGTCGGTGTGCTCCAGTCAATTTATGATTTTACCCCAACAAATTGCAAGAAAAGATTTCAATGTATGTTTGCGTTTATTTAGGTGTACTTTATAATATCCCAAAAGTTTACCAAATTCTGCGTGCCGCAAAGTGGTAAAAATTGGTAAAATCCAAGATGGCCGACATGTTCTAGAAAATCCTAAATGGATGGGTTAAGAAGCTATATGTATAATGAACATACTAGAATATGATATAAAAATGTCAAATGACCCAATTAAAAGTAATATGATGTCATATAACCATATAATGACATTCTTTGACGATCGGCACATCTACGTACTAAAATATTTAAACTTTTGGTTTTTTACCTGATAGATCTGTACAGAGGTTACCAGAACATGACGCCGGAGTGTCTTTACACCATAAAAATTACACCTGACATTACAATGACGCAACATAGACAGTTTATGTTGTACTGTCATGCCTTGTCTTTAGGTGGTTGTCATCTTTTAGCTATTGTAAACTGTCCTGGAAATACTATCATGATAGTACATGACCAGAGTTCCTTTGGGACGTGAGGAAGGTGCTTGCTGCGCAGCATTATCACTCCCAACTATAAGATAGCTACAACAGAATGACATGACGTAAGAGTACGAAATAGACGGTCTATATTTTACATTCTGTTATTATTATAGGATCTCCTTTAATAAGCTTTTGGAACAATAATTTTTGGCCAATGCCATGGATCCTGGGTGTGCTATCACACCCACTGAACGTGTGAAAATTTAAGTCTTGGAGACATACTCTAGATGTGAGAAGTTTCATGAAACAAACTATACCATACACAGATTTTTCGTTCTTCTTGTCTGAACGAAAATATATTTTTTTTTACATGAATGTTAGTATTTGATCCTGCAGTATCAGAAGATATGTCTTCTCCCCAATCAATTTAATCGACTACAAATATACACCTTCAATAGCTACCTTTACTATGTTGACATAAGCGTCTGCAAATACCTGTACAACATTTCAACCCCCTCTTAACTTAAATTCATCACATAAAGCAGCAGCCACAGGCATTGAACTTTTGCCTTTCCTACAGTTCTTCCGATGAGACCTATAATGTTGTATAGCCAGCAATCGGATATTAGGGTGTATTTTAGCAAAAGTTGCACATTAAATAAATTATTTAGATGACAGCGTTCTTAATTGGTAAATGATTCCTTGCGCATTTATTTGCTTGTCTTGCTTTACCTATTTACACGACAGCATTTTATGGGGGTATGGTTAATGTTATACCAACACATTAGTTCATACACTAAATTTACTATATTATGACGAAGCAGTGCATAGTTTTGCCTATTTGTAAAATCTCCGATTTGGGTCACAATTTGTAGCGTTTCGGTCGTAGGTTGGGGCGTAGGAATACATCTTAAAATGGTGTAAGGAACCAGTTACCCTTACAAGGTATATCTACAAATGAGATACTTAGCAAATTTGTTATTTATTACGGAACAGTGCACAGTTATGCCCATTCATATATGTGAGTTCTCGGTCATAGGTTTCTAGGGTAGGGTTGCCCCCGAAAATGGCATAAGGGGGTATCGGACATGTATGAAAACCGTTTCATATGAAAGATTGGTCCTGACACCCTGAGGCCAATAGTCAATTTCATTTATTTCACTTAAAATTGACTACTTTATGCTTGTCTGAAGTTTAACCCTTTACAGGAAAATAATTTAAAGAATTTAGCATTTACCCTCAAAATTTGCCACTTTCCGGTACTCCGATTTTGTTAAAGTTTTGGGGTGGGACTCAGGACACTGGAACTCTACCAGAAACCCTCAAAAAAACGTTTCTTGCAGTTGTTTGGGGGTTGGCCCCGCCTTTCTCATAAATTGACTGATGCACTAAAAGGCCTAACAATTAATCTCAAAATTAGGTACTTTCCGGGAAGTCCCATTTTGGTAATTTTTTACAATGTCATTCAGTACACCCAACAACCATCATAAAAACCTTGTCTTGTAATTTGTTGGAGGTAGACCCCTTTTTTTGTAAATTGACTGGATTACTGTGGGCGAGGGGAGCTCTGGATTCGGCCCACTGTTAAATGCTTAAAATCACCCAGCTCAAGGTTTAATATGATTCCATACTAATTGATAACAATGTTACGATGATTCCAAATAAACCACCCATAAACGAAAAGACCCCACTGTTTTGTCCTAATGGGCCGTGTAAAGCCCATAATTTATGATTTGTGCTCACCCTTTCAAATTACAATTAAAATTATAATTTGAAAGGGTGAGCACTTACAGCGTCGCTTTCAAACACGCGATTGTTTGTGGTAACAAAAAAAGTAATTGACTTAATCTGTGAAATTATCCGCAAACAAGGTACCAGTAAATTTTGGACAATGGCTTTCGTATGAAGTGGTCAGATGTTTGAGGTGAATAAAAATCGAAATTTATAAGTAGGGTCGACGCCAGTGCCTTATATATTTGTTTAAGCGATTTTGTTTTGGGGTAAAATTAACAACGTAATGTACGTTCGCAATGGCAAACAAATCACTAATATTTCTGCAGAGCAAGGTGCTATTGAGCCATCTGCCATACAAGAAACAAATTACATTTGCATTATAATTATAGTAGTACTATCAAGACTTAGATGAAGGGAACCATATCTATAAAAAAAATAAAGACTATGCAGATTTATTTGCATGTATAGTTGATATGACGTTTGTCCGAAATGGTGCAACTACATTTATCCCATGCTGTGCCTTCAATCAAATATGGGAATACACCACCGGGATTTTTGTAGCGTGACAATAATTTGCGTTTCTGTTACGTTACACTTAAGCATATTGGCAATGCAAATCGTTCCACCAGCATCTTCCCAAAGCGGAGTGCCGACGTTACCGTATGTTTGGGTATAAGCCAAAGGGACCAAGCTCTCACCTCAAAAACTCTGATGTACTTTCGAACTAAGCCAAAGTGGAAATGGCTTTTATCTTAAGAACTTTATTCTTTTGATATAATTTCTGCTCGATCATTAAACGTGGGACAATAATTATAGATTTGTGAGTTACTCTATATCAACGCCGGACAACGCCGGATTAACCATGGGGCACCATAAGGCACAGGCCCCAGGGCCCACCACATTAGGGGGCCCCCCACAAAAATCTCAGTTGCGCGCCTCCAGCATGGTCGGACCGAGGATTCCAACGGCCGGTGACCTAGTGACGGGGCCCCTCCGCTGCTTCGAGGGCCCTCCATCGGAAGTCCCTTGGGCCCCCTTAATCCATGTTGTGTTGCGATCGACATCCGAGAATTCGGTGTAATCCGGTGATGGGTGTAACACATGTTTTTTTTATTGTCGTGAGATCTTCTATCGGACCGACCATCGTCTAACTCGAATTATCGTATAACTCGAACACATTACACGTCCCCATCATTTCGAGTAGCGCGAATTTTGCCCCAGATTGACGTACGATTGTATATAAGCTGTAGTTGTTGTTGATATTTGTTGTGGGTATAAACGAAATTTGATGAGATGCACACCATGATCACACGAAATATTCATATTTCTTGATTAAATCTCGTATTACCATTTTGTTTGTCAAACATCGAGTCCGGCTTGGTCGTAACGTTACGGCCTCCATTCATCAAATCATCGTGGGGGTATAATACGATTCCAAATCAAGTAACCCCGTTATTTATCACTGAGCGACTTCAAAATTAGGTTTGATGTCGCTCTGCCCACTTACAGTCTCCTCCTCTAGAAATGTCATCATTTCATAGCACTCGCATGGATTGGTCCACTGAAATAACGCCAGAATGCGCTAATTTGGTGGCAGAATTTTATTTTTTTCTGGGGAGGTACTTCTAAATGGCTCCAACACAAGTGCCTGAAATGCCAGGAAATCACGTTTCTGGCCTCCAATTTCTGAAAAAAAAAATTGGGGGGGGGGAGAATACCCCCAGACCCCTTATGTGAGGCTTCTCGCCTTTGGCACTCTCGGTCAGTGATCAGGGGCCCCCACATGTTCCAGGCCCCAGGGCCCCAACCATGGTTAATCCGGCATTGCTCTATATCTTAAAATATGGTTCCATAGCTGCGACAGCCGAACAACACATCAGATTTACTAATGCAAGACAAAACAAAAATAAATGAAGTCTTGCAAATTGACTTTAAAAGTGTGGTTTGGGACCGTGACAAGTATACTCAACTTAAAAGAATCAAGTACAAGGACAGTGATGACCACAATACACATGGCTTATATATAATAAAGGGTGCAATGATTAAAATATCCATTGTATTAATCATCCCCATCCTTTAAAAATACCATCGTAAATTTACACCAAAAGGTTAAATGGTCCTTTTAAATACTCTGCAAACTTGACCGAGTGCGAAATTGCCATTATAACAGGAATATGCTACGCATGAATACATCTACTGCGGACACTCGGCAAATCTCGGCGGATTCCGTAAACTACATCTAGCCTCGGCTGTATGACAGTAAGTGATATGTACCTACGCCCATATATTTGCGATGCGGCTACCGGTTTACGTTAACAGGAAAACTTGACGCTATTACACAAATTGGGAACCTATTCGGCTAGCGACCTATTCGACCGATCGAGCTGCAACCTGTTCGTTGGAAACCTATTTAGAATAAAGACAACAGTCGCCTCAACTCATCTATTTATCAACCAATAAAGTCCAACGTTATGTCTATCAAATGAAAGTGGAATATATTATTTTTTATCCATTCCTTTTGCTCAGAATAGAAGTGTAATTTCGTCAGCGAGATCGGTCGAATAGGTCGCTAGCCAAATAGGTCGCCAACTTGTGTTCGGAATGGGCGCAGCCATGTTTCAGCCGGGACCTTTAAAGTAGTTTCAATATGGCGGAATTCATCATACATCCGACTTTAGATTGTCCGAAATTTTCCGAGGTTTGCCGAGTGCTACTGCGGACGGATTGAACATTTCGGTTTATGGCGTTTCAGCAATGGGTTATTCAGGGTTTTTTGGACATAAGTGTAGAAACTTGGGGATTTTCACTAAACCTATGTATATCTAAGGATTAAATTTCTTGTATAATTGAACATTTCGGTCTATGGCGTTTCAACAAACGAATGTTTCGGCCTATTTTACAAAATAGTTCGAAAGTAGATAATGTAAAATGAATAATTTGAAAATCTTATTCAAATTACTATATTGCAAGGGAAGATATTAGCCTTTGAACGTTTGACAGGCTTGCGCAATAATTTCAAACACCGTACTGGTTGATCGAAGCTAATTTTAGGTCCTCCATATTTGATTAAATAAGGTATCGCTGAACCGTTCTTATCTTTTTAATATCGGAGAAATCTGATGCCGCCGAGAGTTGATTAAGGCCTGGACCAGTCAATTAATGTCTAATTAATACTTTAGAAAACATTTTAGGCTTTAAGAAAGACCTGCAATAGGCAGATTTAGCTCTTGCATAATGCATGTTTAATATTTCTCTTCCGGCAATGGTGACTGCACACCATACTGCTTAGATTTTTACCATTGTATCTGCATACATCACTTAATATTCGTATTCCAGATCATTCTGTTCGCCTGCTTTACTTCCTGCTAAGAAAGCGACTGCTTATATAATAAACATTGGCGAGTGAAGCTAGTCTACTATAAACGAAAACAAAATTGCCCATACTGTCACTGTCTAGATATGAATAAGAGAGGGTTTAATGTCATTCGACACAAACTAGGTCATTTCGAGACTAACATATGGTTTAATTTTATTTTAATAATTGGCTTGCGCGTAGGGTCTTTAGTAGTTGGAGGAAACCGAAGTACCCAGAGAAAACCCACGAGGTTGGACAGGCGACCCTACTCCATGCCACGTACAACCGGGGATTCGAAACCACGCCAGCTGACTCAATGGCAGGCCGTATGATACAGCGTGCGCACGCTAACCATTCGGCCACCCAACCCCCCTTCAGGAATGAGATTTCATAAAAGATGTGCTCAGATTGTTAATAAAGATTTGAGTTGGGAACGATCATTGAGCCGAAAGATAAGAAAAGTACACTGTTATAATTATAGTAAGTAATTCGCCTTCATAACTTAGAGGGTTTTTTGTCCATTCGATTATCACAATCGAGGAAATTTGTGACTCATGCTACAATACAATGGTGAACTACTCGTTTATTACTTTATTCATTAACAAGAATAATTGACCTTATTATCTGATATTGTACAACTGCATGTATCCCAAGTTTTGTTATCAATGACCAATGAAAATTTATCGCCTGGTCTCTTGCAGTTTTTATCTTTATCAGCGCATACTGAAAGAAAGAAATATGAAATGAATGCCAGGCTAGAATCAACAATATTTAGACAAGATTTGAATTTGTACAAGGATTGTATACACTGCAACGCCTTTGGATATATCTTATAAAACTAAAAACAAAACAAAAATAAATAAAGTTTTGCAAACCCGGACTTTAAAAGTGTGTTCAATAGGTTTGGAGTAGGGACAAATACTCAACTTAAAATCGAAGAGCGACACCCTCGTTATTGCGATAAATTCTAAAACAAAATGATCGGAGCAAGTTCTTGACAGTGTGAGAAACCGGTTATAGGAATCATGTACAGACTGGAAAGGATGAGGACGATACACTTTGATTTATAATAAAAGGAGCTATGATAATAAGTTCACTCTAGGAATCACCATCCTCCTTTTAAAATATGATTTTATACCATCGTAGATTTACACAAAAGGTTCCATAGGCATTTTTAATACTTACGAATTTCACTGGGCTCGAAATTGCCATTTTTACAGGAATATGTTATGCATGGCCCATAATTATCAACTGTAGTTGATATGCCATCTGTATAGGTTTTACCTTCAAACTCACAGTCCACTGAAAAATAAATGGACATATTTTTATCCCACGTAGCTTGCATATTTTTATACAAATTAATGTCATTTTTGTAAAAGTGAATTTTAGATTTTGGCTTTCTCCAAATCTAACGTGGTTAGAACAGTTTGGTCGATGAAAATATCTGAACGAAATAGGGTTTAACTTCCTACATTTCTGTGCAAATCTTTATAATTATAACGGGCGGTATGACGTTAAACCCCTATCGAAACCAGAGGGGGGCGGAGGCCAAAGCAAACTTTTTCTTCCCATCATCACATTTTCGGACAGAGGCCAAATAATGAAATAATTTTCTTTAGTTGATATAAAAGGAAACATGTAAAGTGTCCGAAATCCCGGACTTTTATTGACCATTTGATATGGGGTGATGAAATTCCCATCCGGAGTTTAATGGATGTAACAGGAAAAAATACCCAGCGACTACCAGGCAGATACGCCCAAAGGGATGGATAGATAACAAGCTAAACAAAAAGAGATTTTTCGTATAAGAGCCATAATTTAGTAAGTTACCATCCAATATGCGCGTAAATTTCATTTTCATTAAAATCGGATCTAAATTGTGTCCAGTCGAGGGTTCACATCCATACATTTACACAAAAATTTGCGTACAAATGGCGGCCATTTTGTATGGCAGTTTTGGTTCGATTTTCAAGACGTTTTTTTCTATTTTAAATTGGATAAAAATTGTTACTTCAAGAGAGACCACAAACTAAAAATATGATTTTCCGTACAATCAAGGGCGATAATTCGGAAAGTTACTATTCTATATGCGCGAATATCAGACGGAACCGAGATCTTTCGGTAAAAAACATGCATTTCAAGTTTGATGAAAATCAGATGAACATTGTGATTTTGACCTGTACATGTCCACAAGCTAAAAACGTAATTTTTCGTACAACCAGGTGCCATGGTCCGAATTATTCCAATATCGAAAGGAACCGAGATCTTTGGGAGATAGACCCATATTTTAAGTTTAGTCAAAATTGAATACAAGATTGTGACCTGTAGATTGTCCAAAAACAAATTGTGGACGAACGGACGACTGGTCTGGACGGACAGGGACGACGACAATATACGTCCACATGAAAATGTGGGCTTACAATAAAAATTATTCCATCCAGCAAAATGAACTGTCCGAAATTCTTCAGAGTCTCAGAAAATCACACAATTTTGATTATGGGTGTCTAGTTTAGTTTGCTTTTCCAGAAAATTCGTTACTGCTCCTACCATCAGCTTATTCATTGTTTTGACTGGTGCGGAATCTGATTATGAATTACATACACTTTGCATTTTGCTTTTATTTCGCCCGATGATGTTTGCCCCCCCCCCCCCCCCTCAAAAAAATCCCTCCTCAAAGTCAGACTTTTTCGAACGAGTTGATTCAGATTATTGCGGTATTATTACGTGGCTCATTTCACTGCAACGAATGTGTGATAAATTATAATATATGTAAATAATAACACCCTGAGATCAGTCAATGTAAACATTTTAATTCGTAGTGAATTTCACTGGTAAAGTTATATACGTTTATTTTTCGAATCTGCAGCGGTTTGCGAAAACAAAACACCGAATCATATTATGTACGAGTATATTATGTGAAATAATACTCACGTGCAAATACTGTGGCTGTTATAAACAGCAAAAGAGCTACAATATATCGCCAAGATGCCATATTTCAAACCCACACAACTTTGCGCAGAAACTTTCGAGTGATCGTTATTTATAGTCCTCTAATTCTTTTCGTCAAAGCTTACAGTTTGTTGATAATATACCCAATACAATAGACTGCTGCAATTTAAAACGCATTATCTCATTAATAATATTCAATTTTATCGCATTAAGTTAAAATATTGATCATGTAATTTGTGAAATATCATATGTAATAACATAACATAACCGTTTTATTTACGTGTCACTCAGGTTTTTACGTTTTGAGTCAGTTTGCAACTTTTTGAATTTCACGATCTCGATCAACTTCGCAGATGTCAACGAATTTAACAGAATAAATGGCACCCCCTCCCATAAATAATAATAAGTTGACAAGCTTTCAATTATAAAATATAGTCAGGTCAATATATGGAAACTACCCCCTCAACCCCCCAAAAATTGCAACAAAAGGTTTCTCAACTGATTCTGACAGGGTTCAGTGTACTTTACCAAAGTAGGACCCCCGGAAAAGTGTCTTTTCAAGATGGCGTCAAAAATGGCCATCGAAACGTCTTAAAATGATCATAACTATATAACTATCAACTCAAATTTGATGATCTTGGTGTCTTTTCCTAAGTTTGGGGGGGGGGAAAGAACACATTAATATCATTAAAAATGATGTGGGGCATATTATGTCAAAAATGGCCACCAACACCTCCAAATGACCGAAAGTCCATAACTATTGACTCAAATTTGATGACATTGATGTCTATTTTCATGGGACAAGGAACACATTAAGAGAACGGTGGATATCACTGAGGTGTTGAAACATAATAAAATTGAATTCACGATCTTCACCTATCCACTATCTTAGAATAAGTTTCGGAGCGTTCAGTTTTGAGTGTTATTATCTTCCTTAGTACCAACCTCTCAAGTGTTGTTTGAATTGTCACAGATTTGCTGATCTTGATCCTTCATTACTCCCGAACAGACTATGAGATCAAACAAGCAGTCAAAAGAACACAATGTGTATAACATCAACTTGTTGAAAGAAACTTTATAGGAGACGATGCGTACAACGAGTTGCTCTTTGTGCATCTCAACCCAGACTGGATTCAATTTCAAGGATTTTAGGCATCGGAAAAAAGTCCGCCTATCGGAAATTAGTGAAATCGGATCCTGACATGAAGTCCTGTGCTAGTGCATTCACCCTTCAAAACAAATCTCAAGGGGACATATCAGATCATGGCAAAGACCTAATGGTTGATCTATTTAATGGCAAATCGAATGATACGCTATCACCACTGTGCCATATCAAATTTCACCAAGAAAGTGGCAACTGCTGAAGCATCTGTCATTCCTTAACGGTTTCCCCCCAACATCACCTGCTAAAAGATTTCACAGCCAATGGGCGTACTTTCAAATGCAATGGACAGGGATGGCAAATGAAATGGACCTAACTGAATAGGGATGGAAGCAGATAATTGATCAGTAAAAAACATTAGGTGGACTCTATTTCCAGATTAACGCTATAAATGGGGTTTGGCAACAGGACTAACAGTGATGCTTTTAAGGCACTGATCAATCGATCGGTTTTAAGGGTGCCCACACACCAATGGATTCGTTTGCCCTGATCCAAACTTTATTATAACACTTATGTAGAGCCTATGGCGCCCTACCACTCTGCTGCAATCCACGTTTAAAACCCTACATAAGATCCTGGTCCAAAAATGTTACATTTTCGTTGAATATTTATTAAGATCTGACGAACTGATTATATGTAAAAGATAATATATATTGGGAATATTGGTCAAAAACGGGATTCATTCCTGTCCAGTTTTTATACATCCACATTTTCGTGCGGACTTACCTCCGTCCATCCACAATTCGTTTGGGATCACTGAGGGTGCCCCACGTGCCTACTAGAAAGAGGTACTAGACATGTTGAATGTGCACGGTTCAGTTGGTTAACTTAAACTGATTTCTGAGTCTCGCACTCTCGTTGAGTCTATACATAGCACGTGAAATTCTCAACACATTATCAACTATTACAGCCGTAAAAAAATCTACTGTTGACGATTCTGAATAGCAGTGATATTTAGCTTTTTGGTTGTTACAACAACTTTAGAAATTACGCTCGTTTTATTTTTTAAACTAGGTCATTTCGGAACTAGCAAGGTTTTGGACCCTATAAGAGATTGCAAATTTTATCCGATTTTAATGAAACTTGACAAAATTCTATAAATAATCTAAGTTTGATATAATTACTACAATTTGAAAAATTTTGCTTTTAATAGTTAAAATCCTGTCTTTCTAAATCACTATAGCATCTAGCGAAAATACTACTCACTAATTCAAGTAGTCGACCTTCAGGGAACCATTGCTGATTTGTGCAGTCTTTGTTCTAAGTGTTTTTCGTATATTAGCTGAACCATGCATATATCAACATTTTTCGTTACAATACCGATCAAATCTCATCTGTGTAGGGGGGGGGGGGATTATTAAAACCTGATCAAATCGAAATGTCGCTCAGTAATAAGCAGTAATTGTATTCTATAGAATTGTGACTTGTATATTCCAGTTCAATTACTTAATGCCATTGAAACAATATTATGGTCTGCCTATGTCTCGTGATATCCTGATTCTGGTGATATTATCGGTCAGCATCCCTCTTTATTACAAGTTACATTATGACCATAGCGACTGACTACGTCACTTAATGTTCTATTCTGACCATGTTGCCGGTTTGCATCACCCACACACCAATGCTTTCGATTCTGCTTGTCTTCATTATCTCAGTCGGACCCGAACAGTAAGCCGTTAAACCCCATTTCATTTCTGACGATGTTGTCGGCTTACGCCCACTCCTGCTTAAAAATATGACCATATTGTTAATGTTTCTCTTCTGGTGATGATGATTGCACACCATTCTGCTTAGATTATTGACATTGTATCTGCCTACATCACTTAAACATACGTTATGCAAGAGCTAAATCTGATTATTGCAAGTCTTTATTTAGGCTTCAGATGTCATAGAAAGTATAAATTAGATCTGTATTAAAACAACAAGTATAAAATCAACTCTGTAGAGCCACGGATGGATAGAATTGAGCTTGGATTTAAACAGGATTTCATTGATTGATTTAATTTTAAATGGCGTCGTGAGAGGAGATTGACGTCATACTCCTAGATTGAGGCTAAATGATAGAGGCCGCTGTTGAGCGAGGTAATTAGGTCAACACGATGTCGGTATTATACGCTCTTTTGACACTTGCGTTAACAGTAACTGTTTTCTGTTCGCCTGCTTCGGGAGTCACGTAGGCCCACCTAAAGTACAAGAATACACGCAGGCTACGGAAAAAGTCGGCTATAGTATAATTATTTAGAATACTGCCTCATTAATTTGGTCCATTCCTTTCAAACTTAAAAATTCTGTTGCCAACTTTCTCTTCTTATCTATATATCAAAAAGTATAAATTCAAATTTGTAGCAAGAAAATAAATGTAATGCGAGTTGAATTGCAGCCCCGTCTCAAACCAGGCCTTGAAAACATTCATTGAAAACATGACTTGATAATTGAGATTATGTAAGTGGAGTTAACGCCTGTCAAACGATCGGCCATCGAGTTATATACCATTTCTAGTCAAAAATAACAGTGGTGATAACTATGTTCAGAATAAAGTAATTTGACTGACATTTTCAATACATTCCTCTTTCATCATTTATTTTTGAACTGTTATAGCAAGAATAGCTAACTCCTTATAAAAATCTCCCATAATGTATTTTCACTTAATATTCATATTGTGGAGCATTCTATTCTCCTGCATGGCTTATGGAATATGGTTATGAACATGAGATGTCATCGTTCAGATGACTGCTCAATAAAAATCATATTTAAACATAGTACAGTTTATATTTGACACAGAAAACAAAACAACCCCTTTTCTAGTTTTGGCGAACTACTTGTTTATTACTTTATTTAAGAACAAGAATAGTTGATTTTATTATCAGCTGTTACTGTGCAATTACACGTATCATAAGTTTTATCTTTTATAACCAGGGAAAAGGTCTCGCCGGGATCCTTGCAGTTTCCATCTTTATCTGCGCATTCTAAAACAAAAACAAATATAAAATGGCTGTCAGCATAGAATCGGGATTATTTAGATTAGATTGGAAACTGTACACTGGATGTGTACAATTCAACCCCTTGCATACATTTGAATAAATTACATGTGAACTAGTTTTAGAAGGCCATTTAACAGTTAGCCCTACACTAAATTTGTTTTCCGCAATAATACATTTTAGATGACAAAAAGAAAGGTAAACTGTCTCGACAATAACTTAATTTGAATTTAAATCTGCATTAAAATGAACAGTAATCTAATCCCCTTAAAAAAATGATTCGCTTATGTTTCTGCCAGATGGTTTAGTGAGGCCACGGAAAAAATTTCGGCGTCATATTAAATCTATACGAAATTTAGACAAGAGTAAATATGACATTTTAATGCGGGAGTAAAACTAAAAATATCATTTAATATATTTGTTTTACAGAAGATTGTGTTCGATTAATATACCTTATCAACAGTGATTCCGTTTTCGGTTTCACTATTCCTGCACAGTTGCTTATAAGAAGAGACAACTATGTTGCCTGCGTGCATGTAAGTACTTACGAACTTTGCTGGGTGCGAATGCGCCGTTCTTACAAGTATATTCTACACATGGTCCAGATGCTGCTATAGTAGATGATTCGCCATCTTTGAAAGTGGTGCCATTGAACTCGCAGTCCACTGTAAAGAGAGTTACACGTTTGAACAGAGGCCAAACAATTTAGTTTGCTGGCTATACATATTGTTTCATTTGTAAATCACCAGCACACACAATACAGACAAAGTCCTAGATTTTACATGACCATGAATACCAGTAAGTAGCTTAAAATTAAAACTCAAAACACTGGATGGTGTTACAAGGTTTAAATGACACGGGCGATAACCCTTCGTACCACTGATTGTTCAGTGAATGTAATTCTTTTACAAGTCGAACAATCGAGACAAGGGCAAATGCGACAGACTTCACACTTATCGATAGTTGAAGAAGCCCAGTTGATTTACACCTCTTATGGAACTTTTTTATGTTAAAGATAATAATTCTGTAAATAATTGAAGCGGACAGCTCGAATCAAACTATGGTTTCTGCGTGTGACTAACAAACAGTTGCATCAGTTGGTTAAGCCACAACACCCTAAATAAGTAAAGTACTTTGAGGTCCATTAACATGTAATATAATAAAATTGTTCGCAGAGATTCAGGCAGACTGAACAAACGTTTTAACCAGTTATATTTTCTACAACTGCAATAGTCGACTGTTGAAATAAATAAAATGTCAATTATTTTGATTGCTTAGCCATAAATTTTTGCGACAAGATAAATATGCCATATGGGATAACCTGTGCTGAAATCTGGGAATACTGACTGGACAAGTTCCCGTTACCGACTGATTGTAAATTCTTGCTTACATATATGTCGTGGGGTCTGTATATTTATCGTGGGGAGTGTTTCAAGCATATTAAAAATCTAAAATAATGTCTAAATAATCAAATACTTACATGCAAATACCGTGGATGTTATAACCAGCATTACAGCTACAGTGAATTTCCAGGATGCCATTTTTGGAGTGATTTGCAGCTATCTGATACCACTACTGACTGACATATCTTTGAGTCAGGGTAATTTATATTCTCAAGTAATCCTTTCGTCAAAGTGCCTAATGTTTCGTAAAAATTATACGGTACAATAGACTACAGCAATTAAAATTAACTTTACTTAAAGTTAAGAAACAATAATCTCAAAGCACACTGCCAATATTCATTAGACCGTGTGGTTCAGGTGTCTAATCCCATTTCATTTTATAGCATTCTTTAAAGTGGTATCTTTCATACAGTAAAGGACCACAGATATACAGATAAACATATCTTTTTTGAATTTGAATAATGTTGACATGCGGGCAGACTAAGTCACCTGCTACTCAGATTGTGGCTATATTGGCAATAAAACGCCACCCCTGCTCAGGTTGTAACTAATTTGGCTGGATATGCTATTTCAGATTTATTTTGTTTGTATGGGCTACCGATACTACTTATCGCTGTGCCTACATTGGCTACGTACACAAATTCATGTCCCGGTCGGGGCTATTTTACTGCCAACTATGATTGTTGATGTACTAGTAGCGTACGACACTTCCTAATCAAATTGTTGTTGACACTTTGTAATCAGGTTGTGGTGGCACTTCTTAATTGCGGTGTGGTTATATTATCTTCCAGCATTCCCCTTTAATGTGTGACCTTCAACGAAATGACGGTACATTAAAATAGAGCGCTAACTAAGTAACCATTTCTCAGTTTTCAATAAGTCTTGATCAGAATGCTGAAAATTTTCCAGATGAAACAAAATAACGCGAGTTGATTTACTTCAAATACAATTGATATAATTGCAACATAGATATGTGCAGATTCGTAGACGAATGTGTCTTGTAATTTGGAAGGTATACAAATTCGAGGTACACCACAGTTTTCACAATGTTCCATTTGATAACATATCGGATTGGACCAACGCATGATACCATTGGTTAACTTGACGTTGACGAAACATTGGCGCAAAAGCGACACACGCCAATTGCTTTCTGGTTTTCTTATAGGTGCCGTCTGATATAGGGAGAAATATAACTGATGCCTTCCACAAAGCGGTTGTTATGTAAGATGAAACCATCATATTCCAAGAGATGCACAGAGAACAGGAAAAATCGATACCGCTAATCCCGGAATGCTGGAAATCGACAGATATTATGCTTGCGTACGTGTACCCAAATATCACACCGAGATTTGCCATTCAAAATCATCAGGTTAACAGTCAGACAGACAATGCTGGAAGTTAGTAGGATTCAACCCCACTAGTGGCACTAGTACACAATGTTGCACACTAAATGTGAATATTTGTATCACATATGCTAGTCCCTATATAGTATAATGGATAGGAAAATGATGACGGTCGGGAAAACGACTAATGGGTAGCCATGAAAATGGAAGGGATCCACATGCCATGTAGGGGAATTTAGTTCAATCAAGGGAAATAATCGAGGAGGTGACTCCAATATGTGCATTCGAACCCATTCGATATAAACATTATGTTGCATGTTTTGTCAAAATTGGGTGAAAATTGTGACCCACAGAGGTTCCACAAGCTATGTAGGTGATGGTTTTTTTTTTGTACAATCTAGGGCAATAATCCATGAGTGTTCACAAACAATTTGAACGGATGTCTGGACTACAGAGGCGGCGACAACATTATACTTCCAAATAAGATAAAACCAAGTACGAAAAGTCCAAACCATTAGACAAAATTCGAAGTCCTAAAAAAACTATATAGGCAAAATAGTGTAATCAGCAAATTGTGATCGATAACCAATTACGAAAATTCCAAACCATTAGATAAAATTCAAAGTCCTAAAAAACTATATAGGCAAAATAGTGTAATCAGCAAATCCTGATTGATCGTGTTTGATATTCATGAATTAAAACGCTTACGTGTCTTTAAAATGCACTCACCCATACCTTATTCAATTACACTATTTAATTATGTTATTTGCGAGGTGAATTAAATCGATGTACTTTTATAATATATTAACTCAGGTGTTAACATTACAGGTTAATCGTCGTAACAGATGTTTTTATATTTACATGTCACAATGAACTACCTTTAACGACCGTTTTCAAGGTATTTTATAATTGATCAATATTCAGGGGCAACAATAGATTGAACGACGAAAGAAACGCCAGACTTTCAAATATTTATAAATGAGATGAAGTGGGCCGAAGTGCAGTTTTATTTTATCCCATTATAACTACTCGTCCTTGCGAGACCAGGATGGAAAATCCCTGGACACCTGGTGAGCAAGACAGTTGTTTCGGGGGGTTATACAAATGTCGCTAAAATGCATTATGGTACTCGATTCGTGTATCATTGGGAAAATGGTTATGTTTTCTCAAATATTGGATATCAGAATCCCATCTTTTCCCGGTCAGATCACAGCATCAATGTTGATTTAATTTGACAAAGAATTTGCGTTTTGAATGTCGGAGACTTTGGATGATATTGGGTTAGAGACTTGGATACTTTAAACTTTTTGAAATCACACATTAATGCGGCGTATCTTTAGACGTTCAGTTCATTTAGTTAAATAAGTGATAACCTATTATATACAAAACTATTTGACCTATTCTGTATAGCTCACAAATTAGTATGGGGACTGGGCAAATTGAAGTTTAGGGCCTACATCGCGGAATGGTATCAAAGCATATGATGTTTGCTGCCGGGGAGCTGATATAAATATGGAATAAAATGGGGTTTAACGTCCTAATTGTTGGCACCTAACGAGTTTATGTAGACTATAACATGCAAGGTGCTGTGAGTCAAATTTGTCTGGCGTTTCAGATCACTCTTCATGGAATTCAAACTTCAAAGGGTTCTGTTACATACATATCAACATGTACACAGACACCTCAACTTTTCATTTCATCCAATATTGTATAGACTGCCATTTACACACAGTGTGAACTCTACTTGTAAAGGGAAACAAAAATAAAGACAGACAATTTTGTTTTAATTTGCTTTAATTGAAGTACACCTGTAAGATATCTGATTTGTTTCTTCTAAGATTTGACACTGACACGAATCGTACGTAGTATTTTAATCTTAAGTGGAAATATTTCACCCGGATCGTGACAGTTGCCATCTTTATCAGAACATTCTGAAAAGAGATAATTTTATTTTAATTTGGGAAAAAATGACATTATTCAATGACCACAAATCATTATTCAATACGCCATATTTAATTAACTGAACTAGAAATCGGTGGGGATATCGTAGTGGACAGACGTTTCGGTCACAGAGTTTAAATGGGTAATGATTGGTGTAAATTGGTGCTAACTGTCTAGGGCAGTGGTTCTCAACCAGTGTGCCGCTGCACACAGGTGTGCCGCAAAATCGTCCTATGGATGTTGCATAAGTATTAATACCATGGTTTTGGACACTCTAGGGGTCAAAAGTTTTATCCCATTACGACGAGGCTTAAAACATATGTTTATAATCCAAATATCTCGCTTCCTTTTAATATTCGTATAATTTGCCTTTACGCAAATAATTTAAAAACTCGGAAAACAGGGTTGTGGACTCTCTACAGGGTTTATCCGAGTTCGATGAAACCAAAAATATATGTTTATATCCCAAAGATCGCAGTTCCTGGCGATATTGGCGCATATATATCACATTAAATTTCCGGATTATGGTCCCTGCTTGTACGAAAATCAAGTTTTTATTGTGTAGCCCCCAGAGGTGACAATGTTTATCCGATTTTCATGAAACTTAAAACACATGTTTATATCCCAAAGATCTCAGTTACTTCTGATATTGACACGTCATGTCGGGCCGTAACATCCTGGATTATGGCCCTGATTGTATGCAAAATCATTTCTTTAGCTCGTTCTCTGTTCACCCCTTGCCAATTGTAGGCATATCTTTTATGGCAATCGTTTGTTAAGTTCTAACGTTAAATTATGTTACTTACGTGTTTTTATTCTTTTGAAACCCGCTTTAATTCGGTAAACACATTTATGGGTTATACATTTGTTGGTTAGAATTGTGCCGACGGGATAACATTTTTCATCAGGTTTATTGTAGCATTCTACGAAAAAAAATATATTTGTTGCGTTTTAGCATGATTTCCCCAAAACAAATTCTGTTAATCTAATTAGCTGGGTTGGGTCTAATAAAATAAGACAGGAAGACGCTGCTTCTTTCAAGAACACAGCACATAAAACCATTGGAGTTATAAAATACTGTTTTATTAAACAAGATAGACTAAGATAAAGTTCCATCGTTATAAATATGTATCTTCATACTATTCTAATATTTCCCTCTTAAGATACATTATAGAAGATTAGATAATGAGCTGACAATATAGATAATGTAAAGGGAATGTGCTAAAAATTTCAAATTACTTTCCCCTGAGCCGATTTTTGCATTTGTTACGATTATAAACAATGTCTCCATTATCCATTTTAAGGTTAATCAATCGCAGATCGCATTCAAATCTGTGAAAAATCGGACCCATCAGATTCAGATAGCATCTAGAATTTAGTATGGTCTAGTCATTTTAATTAATGCCTAATTAATAATTGATAAGACATTTGAGGCCTAAAGAAAGACCTAGTCAGATAATACCTGTTTAAGTGTATAAAAACTGTATTTACCCACATTATCAGGTCTAATTGCTCCATTAAAACATTTATAGGTTATGCATCTACCACCATCTGGTAGTTGAAATGTTGAACCATTGGCATATCTTTTACTGGTTTTATAGTAAATACAGTTTCCTGCAATAGACAATAACAATCAACACGTTCTTTAGCAATGGCCAGATAAACAATATTTAAATCAAGAGCTTTTCTCAAAGCGCAACTCCATGTGTTGTTCTTGGGGCCATTTTCTTTGAAAAGAGCCGAAAGCTCATCCAATTCATGTACGATCGACATGAAACTTGCCTTGTTGGTTTCTTTGATAACCAACGCCACAATAACTAGATGTCTATAGCACAGTGGTCCTTGTTAAAATACAACCTTCTGCAACATAAATCTCAAACATTATCTTGGTTTTAATAAATACAATCTTCAGTGAAAAATACAGTCTATTTCTTATAATAAAAGAAACACATATCCTATATTAAACATAACACGTAATAATATTCGTTGTTTAATATAGTAATTACAATATATTGGTTATATTTCAGGTTGTATAACCATTATTTTCTATTACCTGTCGATATAAATATTAAAGAAAAATATTATTTTACATACTTGCCGTTGCAATAGTTACAAGAATAAGGACAGCGAAAACCCTTAATTGCGAGGACATCATGGTTGATATGACTACAGCTTTAAAAGAGTGTTGAAGAAATAATAGTTCTAATTTAATAAGGGATCAGAAATGTGCACGGATTTAAACATAAATCATACCAAACTGTTGCCGTTTCGCAATATCCACTTTAACATGAATTAATATCGAATTAGATAATAAATCAACAAACATTAGTATTGAATTGGTCAAAATTATCATTGCACTGAATAAAATTGTGTCGTACTTCATGGTCTATAATATGGAAGGTGGGTGACTTTCTCGATTTTTTCTACCCCAGCTTAAGGGCATCCATAGTTTTTGAATCGTTTACAAATACTTTCTGATAATATTCCCAATTTTGACAATCTAGAATACCATGCAAGGGTTAAAGGAACAGAGACCGAACATTTAAAACGATATTAGCAAATTACCTCCCTTGGTGTAGCGCACGATTGACTTGATCTCCTATACGCAAATACATTACACGCTAGAAGATAACGATTGCCAAGATTATCATGGCGATTGTTTGCATTTGCTGACGAGAAAAGTCAAAATCTACTGCTTCACAGATTCATCCGATGACATTGGTAACAAAAACTAACCAGTCGCGATCGGCTGTCGCAAATTAACCCAATGCCCAAATTCTTGCTGATACAGCTAAAGGGATTTTAATAACGCATAACAATTATTATATGTAATACAAGTTCTTTAAAAATATATATTTCTGGTGGGTGAGGGGATGCGGCTGCACGTTGGCCCAATTGACCGTTATCTCTCTAAATTGGACGTCCCGTCTTCGATCCCCGTTTTGACCGGGAAAATTCACCAGGGCTGACCAGCGTGGTTCCCACATCTTGGTTGAGTAGGGGCAAGGCAGGGATCAACTTATAGTCGTTCCGGTCGGACGCGAAACCAAAGTCCCGTATGAAAAACCTTTGGCAGCTGTATTCAATATGAGAGTAAAATTTCTCTCATATCACTATAGTATCATTCTTTGCATGTGTTATTCAAATTCAGTTACTTAATGTCGCTTTAGAATTTTTTCGGATTATAAGTTGGCAAATATTTTCAATTATAATCCTTGGAAGGATAAAACTTTAAAATGTAATCGTATATAGACCTTCGGGGAACTTCTCAAGGTCTTTCGGGAGTAGTAGTTGACGGTAATTTATTAGTTTGGATGCATGACATGGAAATAATGTATTGTCAACCTTAAAAATTGTCCCCTCATTACCACCTAGTGCATTGAATAATTGCAAAGAATTCGCACACTGTTTAAATTTTATATAGAAATATTTTGTAACAGATTGCTAAGGGTTGATAAATAGCACAGCTGAGAACAACTGGGTTGCTTATATTACATTTATGTTAATGAAATCAGAATTAATAAATACGTTTTAATGGTGCATTTTCTGAAAGGTTACATTAAAATGTATACTATATATTCAAATAACATTTACAAATTAATTAAATTATAAAATCAATAGTTATAATGACGGTGTGGGTTATAAAGGGTTGAAGAATTTATGTTTATTTGTATTTATTACCGCCCAATTAAGCAATAATATGGACGATACGTGGGAATTCCGATCATACGATTTTAGTATAAGCAATCATAATATTAAATAATGATAATTGGTGGACTATTGATGCATGTTAACATTCTGTTGGTTTCTATAAATAATCCGCTTTTACCTATATGCAGTGGACTGAAAAGTTTGCTTACGTGAAATGGCGTGGTTTCGACCCCAAGATACGTGACAAGGAGAAGGTTTATCTGGTTGGCTGCCATGCCTAACGACTCTAACGCACAAGCGAATTATTGAAATTATGTTAGTCCCGAATTGATAAAAATATTTTGTAAAGGTACATCATTAGATGTTCACAACAGCTACAAATAAAATGACATAACAAAGAGAAAAATAATGAAAAAAACACTTTACTGAAATATATCTTCCTCGACTTAAATTCCTCGACTTAAATAATCAATGCCGAGATTATCACCCGATAGATTAACACACATGTGTAAGTGCTTACTGTTACTATGTAATCACAGACAATTGTAACTACAGACAATTAAAACTACTGTGTTACTATGTAAATATGTATATAAGTTGTAGTATTGAGCCCATCTCTATACATTGATATTATTTATGAATAAAATCCAAGATGGACGAGAAGTACATTAAAATGTTTAACATGATGAAATCAGTTTGTGCCCGTATACCTTTAATCTTTTAATCGTTTACCGTGAAACAAAGTAGTGCAGCTTCACGGTTGTAATAATATTTTTTGATATATAACATATAACCGCTTTTACTTCCTCATTGTGGTATACATGTTAATATATAATGCATTAATATTTAATAGGCATTGGTGTCAGTTTACCAGGCGATCGGGCTAACTCATGTCATGCATTTTGGTGCATTCTGACATATCCTACAGGGCCCTCGGGGTCGGTTTAATCGGAGGGCCGGGACCTAATTAATACTCGCCTGAAGCCTGAATGCGAAACCAGGAGCTCAATCAAATAATAATTAATGGAATATGGTGCAGTGGGCCTATTGTGCAAGCAGCATGCGTAATCCTGGAAATCTATTCAGCAAGGAAATGATCGTTCCAGCAAGCCAGACCACACTGGGCGGCCCAGCCATCTCTTTCCAGAATAGTTTAGGTTTTCAAAAAAGGTAATTTCTTGATTGATGATTTTCATGCCAATGCGATGACTTCATTCTCATTCAGTAGTGGATTCGACAGTAACAGTGTATAGATAACGATTGACTCGGACTCGGGGGGCCACTGCCCTTGGCCAGTGGGACCCTTTTGTCAGACGTGGGACCCCTTTGTCTGCCTTTAGGACCCTCCCTAACTAGGGTACATTTTCATTTTTCTCATCGGTTTAAGCATTTTCTCCCGTTTCATTTTTTCAACTTATTTGATTTATTTCGCGAGGGGGCTGTTGCCTCCAGCGCTTCAGCTATAAAATGCTTCTGAATAATATCTATATCTTTACTTTGTTTCACGTATAATGTGGTGTTATTAAGAAATACTATTCCCTGATCAAATCAGAAACCGACTTATTTATAGCTGGTGACCAAATACAAAACTTTAAATTATAAACAACAATGGAGAATATTTACACCGTGGGTATGAGAGAGATAGAAAGTGGCGGAGAGTTGTGACTAGAAAAAGGTCATTTTGGTACTAACATATGGTTCAATTTCATTCCAATAATTAGCTGTAGTAGGAAACCCCTGGACCAAAAAAAATCACGAGGTTGGACAAGCTGGGAGTCGAAAACACGTCACTCGACTCAATGACAGACCTTATCATCTAAAGTGCACGCCTTAAACCACTAGTCTGCAACACCCATGTTTACAACAGAAATATGGAACGTGACGGTTTTATAATAATCTCCGAATTCAGTTGCTCTCAGTTGCTTGTTGCATCGACATAGGCACAATTTCAATTCACCAAAAGCAGTTGCTCCCAACTGAAAAGTCGTCATAATTGAATACATGATTGCCCTTTACAGAACAGTATAACTTATTGTAACTTGTATCATTCCGAACATTTGTCCCTATAAACATGGTCTTTAGTATATCAAATGTGTCAAAAGCTGTCATATCGGAGGGAAATAATTTCACACGGCCGCCCCCCCCCCCCCCAACCACACGGAGATTTGCTTTTTCTTAAGTTCATCGAAATACCACCGAACAAACAACTAATTTTATACCGAGGCGATAGCTGACATCTAGTTTGTAGCACTTCAGTCCTGTATATCAGTTTTCTGTAGTCAAGCTCCAGTGGTAATTGTAGGACAAAACAGGCCATGCATTGGATTTGTGAGGAAAATGGGCACTGTCTGTGGTTAGTGTCAAATTTACCACGAGATAATTAATATATAACGGTAGGTCGGAATAGGACACGTTTAATATCTCACATTTCTGTAACATACACCTTGACTCTACATGTGTCAGTATGGATGCAGGGTGGTAAAAAACAACTTTGTTTAATGTTTGATTGCCTGTCATCTCCTGATGGTCATGTATGTCACAGTTGGGTTCCTTTTATTTTTTAAACTCACCACAGCTTTTACTGACAGGAACAATTGACAATTTACAAATTGATATGATATTTGGTTATTCTGAAATATACTATTCAAAAAAAGTAGGGGATATTTGAATTTTAAGTGTTATTAAAGTCACCTAATGAAACTGACGAAGAAACAAATGACAAAATGAAATGAAGTTCACATTCATCGATTTATTCCAAATGATCGTTAGACTAAGTAAGGCACAGACTGACCATTATAAGGGTAAAATGATACCCCGGGTCAAACAGGAAAGTTACCACAGCATCACAACAAAGTCAATAACGGGTAAATCCTCCTCTGTTTGCCAAACAAGCATTGATCCGACGTGCATACTCCTAATGATACGTCTAAGGTCATTTTGGTCCAGATTGTCCCATTCCTGTTGCATCGCAGCAGCAAGTTCTTGGACATTGGCAGGACGTTGTTGACGTTGACGTAACCTCTGTCCAAGCATGTCCCAGACATGCTGGCCAAGGTAATGTGGTGATGTTCTGTTGTTGGAGGTAACCTGTAACGATCCTGGCCCTGTGACATCTTGCGTTGTCATCCTGGAAGATGAAGCGGCGGCCATGACGTCGTGCCAACGGCACAACATGGACTGCCAAGATGTTGTCCCGGTAGTACTGGCCTGTAACACGCCCTGCAACAACATGTAAAGCCGTTCTTCCAGCAACAGTGATGCCTCCCCACACCATAACAGAACCACCCCCAAATCGATCATGTCTGATGACGTTAACGTGTTGGAAGCGCTCGTTTCGACGACGCCACACCCTCCTACGTCTGTCCAAAAAATCAACAGTGAACCTTGACTCATCTGAAAACATCACATTGCTCCAGCGTCGATTATCCCAGTGTTGACGATCCCTACACCAACGACGTCTTGCCTGAATGTGGTGCCCTGTACAGATTGTGTATCACGGTATCTGGACCATAGCCTGCTTATGACAGACCGAGAAACATTCATCAACCGCGCCACAACCGCCTGTGTTTTGCCGATCTGTAGCATGCCAAGGGCACGTAACCTTTCATTTTGGGTAAGCCGACGCATATCAAAATTTGTTTTCTGGTCACTAAAACAATTAAACTGATGTTTCCACCCTGGAATTCAATGCCACAATGACTGTAACATTCAAAGTCAGAGTCGTGCAAATCTTGGGTTGGACCCCCATGATGATCCCAAGCATCACCTGCATTCCATGCGGTAGCTATTGGTGCGTTTGGGCGTCACATGTAACTGGAAATGTTTCTTCTGTTAGGTTCTATAGTGACTTTTTTCGTAGTCATTTGCATATTTTAGTATTATGCCCCCAAAATCAAATATCCCCTACTTTTTTTGAATAATATAATTAGGTTCTTTAGAAGGTTTTACTACATCAATAAAAGCAAAAAGTGTTGTTCGATAAGTGCACCACACATCTGTAAGAAATGAGACAGTTTATGTTTTACTTGGTTACACATAAAAAATCCAAATATGGCCATGCCTTTATTTGGCAGTTTTTTGGACTTGGAAGCTAAAAACTGTAACATTTTATTTGCCATAAAGATATAGTTAGGATACCGGTAAACAGCTGATTCCACGATACATGAATGTGTTTCTTTCGTCTGTTTCTCTTTTTTAATCCTGAATAAAAGAAGAATGGCCTCACATTTTATCTTTTTTTGTCACAAGGATATAAGACAGTGGTACTATTAAGTACACACAACATTCACGTTCAACAGGTGCTTCGAAAAGTGTAAGTATGCCCTACCCCGCGACCGCCACCCGCCACTACTTTAGTAGCACATACATTGAAATAACACTTCAATTTCAAAAAAATAAAAACAACAACATAATTTGTTATAACATACCTTCAGCACAAAATTTATTCAAATCATACGTTTCTTTTTGAAGATATGAAAACAGAATAAATGATTAATAGGACAATGCTGCCATAACTAATAAAGAAATAGATAACTTTAATTTAGCACTCAACAATATACATCATATGCCATAGAATATATTGATAGAGTTACAATTTATATCTGAGAGTGTGATAGCGTACATATTATACAATTTACTTTTGGTGGATAGCGTTAGTATGTACATTACTCGTTGTGGATAGTGTTCTTATGATACTTTACTTGTAGAAGATATATTTATTGTGATGTACATATACAATTTACTTGTTATGAATCGCACTATTGTGATCTAAATATTATACAGTTTACTCGCAGGGGATAGAACTATTATTAGGATCTACATATACAATTTACTTGTAGAGGATAGTATTATCACGATGTACATATTATTCAATTTACTTGTAAGATATAGTAATGTTATTGTGATGCACATGTATAATTTACTTGCACAGGCGAAGCATTAATATCGGTCGTACATGTACAACCGTTACCAACGCGTCCATCCTTGAATTTATACTGGAATGAATCACCAGGATTCAGACAATTCCCATCAATATCCTCACATTCTGTAATTAACACACCATATTAGTTTATGTAAACAAAGTTTTATTAAATATGCATTATGTAAAACTTAGATTAGAGCTGGCGTTTCTTGCTAGATGATAGTTCAAATATAGATAAAGTAAGATGAATATATTGAACATTTCTAGTCCAATACGCGTTTGTAAAAAGAAACAATGTCTCGATTACCATTTTAAAGTAAATTATTAAATGACAACAATCCGACGATCAAGTGAAGTGATTATGGCGTTGTCATGCATAATGTCTAGTTAATAATCATATAAATGAAATGGGGTTTAACGTCCTAATCTTTTGCACCTAACTAATAATCATATAACATTTGATGCTAGAAAGAAATAGTCCGATCATACCAGTCAAATCTGTCTATTACATGTATACTGTAGATCGAACAAGTTTTCTCCTAAAAGGTTTTTAAAAGAACTTAGCTATTTAGATGCTAACACACTAAATATTTCACAGACAAGCATTGTCTAATGATTGTTTAGCAGTATCAAAACCAATCTTTTGTTTTTGACGACAATGGTAATAATAAGATTAATATGAGCTAGCGAATAACTGTACAGTTTTTTTTCTGTGTATAATACTTACTAAGAGCGATATATGTAAATTGAATAGCTCCATCAGAGTTTTTTTCACAACGTCTTGTCATACAGTTAGTCGTTGATTCAGCATTCAAATCAACACATTTTGTACCATCATGACAAGCTTAAATAAGATATGACAGTGTTATATTAAGATCTTATATCATAGTGTGTCAGTATCAAACTCGCAATCAAAGCGAAAACAATCACCCCCCGCCCCTTTCCTCTCTCCCAGCACCAAAAAAACCCCAAAAAACCCCAAATACATTGACTTTGATAATGACTAATGACGCGCGGTTTTTCGTTCCACCCGAACAACTAGGTACAGTTTGCATGTCATCTCTGACGCCATCCTTGATAAGTAAGAACATGGTTTGAAAGGTCTCCAAAATTCTTCTTGACCCTCACCAGCATTCAAATCCTGTCTGGACATTCAAGTCCAATGACCCATTCCCTAACACCTCAGCCACCGATCCCCCAATATGAATAGACGTGTCTGCTACGGTATTTCTTCCACAAAATAATGCGCTATGATTGACGCGA
Source organism: Patella depressa (assembly GCA_948474765.1). NCBI lineage: Eukaryota > Metazoa > Mollusca > Gastropoda > Patellidae > Patella > Patella depressa. The sequence continues at coordinate 25,445,653 of OX419718.1, forward strand.
GGGAATCCACATTGTTGCATCCATGGGAATTTCGTTAGATAAAAGAAGGCCTCTGGGGATATACTTTACAATGTGTGCTCCGACATGACTTTAAGCCAGTGCTTAGTCGAGGAAGAGACCAGTATGGCAAAATCGTAATTAAAACGTAGGCCTGCGAGAGAAATAAATGTGGATATCTATCTAGGACTTGTGGTTCCTTAAGGACTGTGTTGTTTTTTGTGTATTTTTTCTGGTGCTTTTGTGATTATTCGCACTAATATAATTAAAAGGATTTAACACACCTTCTTTAGTAAATTGGAAGCCAATTCTATTATCAGTATCACTGTGAACACATTCCATTACAAGACAACCATTGAAATATGTTTTGTTTGTACCAATGGGTTTACAGCCTTCACTGCCATCATTACATTCTGAAATTTAACTTGGTATTAATCTGTTGGACGTCTGGATGAATGAGTGTACCGATATTGAAGTCAAGGCAACCAGACCATAATCATTCAGAATGTACGAATCACATAGCTTTCGATTAGGCCTCTGGTCCAATTGAAATAGTACATAAAAGTCACAATTAAAACCCAAGCCCTCTGATTCAACAGGCTGACTCCCCCATCCCCATAGTCCCTTTCTGTCGATCGTCCTCTCGAGAAATGGGTGAGGCTGGCACTTTCGGATTTGTTTTCTTGGGACAATTATTGTCTGCTGTATCCAACGAAGGCAAAAATATTTTCAAAGGGTTATTCATGGAAATGACCCAAAGGGTTCAATGTAATGCATTATCCGACACTAAATTAAACTCGTCACAAAACAAGTACATGTAAATTGTAAATATTAATATAAAGAGTTGAGTATGGTAATACTGAAAAGCTATATAACTTTCTTTACAATTCTGTCAAAAAAGTGAACATCCCTGTCTGTTCGAAATCTGCCAATAAGACTACAATGAAATTACATCACAAAGTGATCCTACATCAGTATAAAAATGATTTCTCTGTTTAAAAAGCTCAATTTGTATGTATGCCTATGTAATTTAGAGACGATGATGGCAGATTTCCGTAACAGAAACCTGGCAAACCCCCTCCTGCAAAAATTCCTGGATCCGCCCCTGGTATAGTGCTTAGAATACAGGTTTCGTTATGTTTTACTATTGGCGTATTTGAATAAGATAAAACCAAGTACGAACAATCCAAATCATTAGACAAATTCCGAAGTCCTAAAAAAACGATATAAACAAAATAGTGTAATCGGCAAATGGATTGTTCACCGTGTACAAAATATACGACAAATTGATTGTTCCGTTGGTTATTAAGTAAATACACTGAAAAAAAACTTGTGTTGTTTTCAACACAAGATGGGTGTTACTATTTAACAACACAAACTTGTGTTGAAACAACACAAACTGGTGTTAAATGCTGAAACAACACAAGACTTGTGTTAAAATTTGTCAAACAACACAAACTTGTGTGAAAATCTACACAATACTCATGTTGAAAGTTCTGAAACTTGTGTTGAAGATCCCTGTCTGCTCGAAATCTGCCAATAAGACTACAATATAATTGTCAAACTCTATTAAGTTGAAAAATAAAGTACCGAGTCGTCCGTGCTTGCAAGTTTATAAAGGCATTCGGTGTTGCCAGCCGTAACAATCATTTCACCAAAACATTTACTAGCGTTTTTCCTTATAAATAGAACGGTAAATGGCATTAAGTTGAAAACATCGTTGGAATTTAAAATAATTATCTCCGGTGTCGCTGATAATTATCTCGGGTTTCGCTGATAATTTGACTTCTACTTACTTTTACATAACTAATGAAAACAGATAGCTTAGAAATTAAACTCATTCTATGTTAATGACAAAATAATGATGCTAAAGATGCATTATGTAAGATTTAGATAAAGAGCTGGCCATTCTTGCTATAATAGCTCAAAAATAGATTTAGCAAAATGAATGTATTGGCAATTTCAGTCAAATTACTTTATTCTGAACAAAGGTATGACATTATGCGGAAAAGATTATTTGCTATCGCAACAACCGTGTTTTAATCCGTTTAAATCTCCATCGTCGTAAATTCTAGAGAGTACATTATTGGCTTGCCATTTGAATAAATGTCAATAATAAATGTTTATATCAGTTTATGTAACCTTTGAAGCCCAAATAAAGACCTGCGATAATGTATCTTTAATGAATTAACATTAGCAATATTAGTGGATAATCTTAATCTATTACGGAAGATTAATACTTACCGAGCGATGATAATTCAACAGAACCTTTTTTGCAGACATATTTGATGCATGGACTACCGTCTCGTGCATAAATTTCACCATCATTGTAGGTTTTATTATCATCCGTGCATTGCTCTGCAAAAAAAGATTATGTTTCTGACAGCGAGACAGTAAAAAGGATTGTCCTACCAGGGGATTATGACTACGACACGCTATTTTAGCTAAATGTTTCGTCCGTCCGAATTCCCTTTTTTTTCATTTTCAAATTTGCTGGGATTGTTTGCGAAGTGCATGGTATCCATTCTACGCTGGGTTATTTCTTTGAAAGGTTGAACTTTTTCTACAGATCGGAATATTTGAGATTATGTTTCAGACTTGCATGTTTAGCAAGGCTATCGAAATTAAACGTCATGCAACGAATTTTCGCAGCTACTACCCTTGTCAATAAAACCTGTCAAACGCCATACAATATTTAGAGCTTTTGAGAGATGTGTTTCGAACCTGCAGGGCTTATTCGGCTAGTTCACTGAAGAATTCCTATCAAATTCTGAGCAGCTCTGATACACGTTTAGTCACGATCCAATGTAGTGCTTAGAATACAGGTTTCGCTAAGTTTTACTATTGGCGTATTTGAATAAAATAAAACCAAGTATACGAACAATCCACACCATTAGACAAATTCCGAAGTCCTAAAAAAAACGTATAAACAAAATAGTGTAATCAGAGAATGGATTGTTCACCGTGTACAAAATACACGACAAATTGGTTGTTCCGTTGGTCATTAAGTAAATACATAAACACAGGAAACTTACGTGCGACCGCAGCAAAGGCAAATGCAATTAAGAGTCCCCATGCTGTTAATTGCCAGGATTCCATCTTTTTGCTTATACGATAATCTCTGGTTGAAATATTTCTATGCGAATGATTTGAATAAATGCTCAAATGCATTTATGTAACTTTTTTGCGATATTGATTAACTTTGTGGTATTGCATTTTGTTCGTTATTAATAAGCCTCTGTAACATATATTAAAATATGACGCATATATTACATTATTTATTTGTAAAAAATATATGATATGGGGTTTTAATTCCTCTTGCACTACGCCAACCAGGGTAATGAGAATTGCATACGACATGCAACATACTATGGGCGAAATTTTGTAGTATCAGGTTGTCTTGAGTAACACACAAATGACTTCACAAGTGGACTGTTCCACCCGAACGAATAAGCATCGTTTCCTTGTCAGATCTGTATCACATCAAACCACTGACAGGGGGGGGGGGGGGGTACCAGCCTAGTAAGTCACAAGGAACGAAAGCTACCACTTTTGATTCAGGTGTTGGACGAGAAAGTTCATCTCGACTTTCAGGCGTGGTTCCCAGTTGTCAGTAGCGCAGGAAGGAGGGAATAGCAAGGTACAGACAATAGTTTTTAGGATGGGACGAGAATCTGAGGTTCGGTGAACACATTGAATGTAAAAGATGCCTTGATATTTGAAATTCAAAATAAGAGTAGACCACTGTCCGGGCAAAATTTCCCCATTAGCACACTGTATGGCGTATGCCAGTCTTCATTAGTCCAGTTAAAGAAGAACAATAGGACGTTAAACCCCATCTCATTTTAATTTTGCAACAGCAACAAAAAAATATAAATATATATAATAGGAACAGGTATATATTTTGCTGTCGTATATTTATGATTAATGTTTATTTTGAAATACAAATTAATTACATATATACCTTACAAAATCACATAAATTATTTACAAATATGACAACACCTACAGGTGCATAATTTACGAGTTTTTAAAAGTAATTAATGGATTAATTTCAATCTTAATATACTACACAAACATGGCAGCCATATGTTACAGATGCAACAGATTGTTACGACATACCTATACAAATAGATGTTTTCTTAATATGAAACTGTGGCTGTTCCCGTTCTAAAAACGTATTAAACTAAAATTTTAAACTGCCACAATATTATTTTTACTTTCGCATTTAAATATGTAAGCGAAAGGTTAGTAAGGGAGGTTAGTGTGTTCTCTATTTCTGTGATGATAACAATAACTTGTGAGCTGCGCTCGATTGCTTTACATAAATACAACTTTAAAGGGATCTTGTGTCTGTCAAGTTAACGTTAATCCTCACTCCCTCTCATCTCTCACCTAAATAATAAATCAATGAGAAATAAGCTGATTTGATCAAACATTAACGTTGCATAATTTTATTGAAATACGAACAAACTACAGCTTCATATAAACACTGAATAAAAATCAATCAGAGTAAAAAAAACTCAGATATTTGAGGTATTATCATTGACAATATGAATTATAGGGTATTTTTGAAACCATACAAATCTACAAAAAAAAACGTAATTGTCATGTGCCATGTAGATTGTGTTTTTGATGGGGTTGGTAGGTTACCTAGATTTACTTTTGCTTTCAGATCAGAAAATTACAGTAAAAACAGAAACGACTAAATGTAAATCAGTTTATATACATTCATATTACATTATTATATGCGATGCGGCCCATTTGTGACAATATCTAGATCCCAAATATTACCAATTTAGATCCTTTAAGGTGAACAGTAAAACGTTTATAATTTTGATTTTTTATTGATGGTTTTATTCTAATAAAAAAATCATGACACGAAATGAAATGAAATTGGGTTTAACGTCCAACTGTTCTGCTTCTATACTCTGCTAATGAGGGAAAGTTTGCCCAGACAGCGGCACTATGACCTACACGGGTACTCGGTTTTCGTACCATCCAAACGACTAGACATTGTGCTTGCCAGGCCCTCTGTCCTTCACCGCCGTCGACCCACTTAGTCACGACACGAAATGAAATGGAAAGAAAATGAAATTGAATAGGTTTAAAATTCTACTTTGCTGCACCGACTGAGCAGTGTGCTATGAGGATTTTTTTTTCTTTTGGCTGGGGGAGGGGGGGCTGTGAGCGGTACTAGGGTCCCTTACATCGAATTCCACCTGTCAATGTGGTTCTTTTACTTTCACGCTAAAGTGTACGCAGAACATCGGGTTTTCGTATCTGTGACCACATCTTTCTCTAGTTGAGTCGAAATTGTTTTACGTGTCTTAATACAGAATGGCCTATCTAAAAGGAAAAAAGATTCGTATTAAGATCAATAATCTAAGTCAAATGAAATTCATTTTAAGATGACTACAAGAGGATAGATATTTTTTCCAATCCAAATTATATAATAAGAAGGTGTAGAGCAGGTAACAATCCAGACAGCTTATTGATTTATTATTTACGTGAGAGATGAGAGGGGAATAAGGTTTAACGTTCACTCGACACACACAAGATCATTCCGGTCTTACATATTAATACAATTTTATTCCAACAATACGCTTGTGTGCTCAGGTCTTTAGCTATTGGGGGAATCCGAGAAAAATCCACGAGGTTGGACAGGTGACGCTACATGTCACATAACCGCGCCACTTAACACAATGACAGACCTTATTATCCGAATCGTACCACTGGACCTTTCACACCCCCCCCCCACATACACACAACACACACACTCGCACGCTCATATTGATTACGTTATGAGACTTGATTATTTATACTATCAAACTGTTGCACATATCGAATAATTAATCATCAGTGCAGTGCAATCTGTTCCGGATTTCAATGCTTGAAAATATTTATATGTAAATCTAAGATCCAACTTTACATTCTATTGCAATTTGGCGCCAAAGTATTCTTTGATTTCTTTACTATTCCCGAACAAATTAGAATTTGAAAGATACTTTGACAAATTAAAACTGAGCCCAGCCTATATATATATATAAAAATACATATATATTTCATTGGTAAATAGCAAATAGAACATTTACTACAGAATCTTAAAGATGGTATCCAGATTATTAACCGTATCCTGTATCTTTGTATTCGTCTCTGTTATCTACTCAGCAAAATTACCAAGTAAGTATAGTTTTACATCAGTTTCAGTTTTAGGGTTATGTAAACAGTTAAATATCGACTTGTTGGGGAATACGGAGAGAGAGAGACAGAGAAACAGACAGACATACAGAGAGAGAGAGGGAGAGAGAGAGAGAGGGGGGGGGCTAACGTATGGTTCACTTGAATATTTCAACAAATCGCTTGCCCGTGTAGATGGGAAGGCAAACTACGCCACCTGATACAAAAAGTAGGAATATCATATAACATGTTGATACAGCTATATTATATCAAAATAGACTTTTTGTTTTTTAATATATAAACTAATGTAACTGTTTTGAATCCAAAACCACCATTTTAACTCATAATGTTCATTATTTTCTTCATTTTCAGCTTGGTGAAATTTCACACTTGTGACCACTAGTTTATATGTGAATGAAATCACGACAACGGACTTGATCTTAAAACTGCACTGGGCATTCTCAACCACTTGACCGATCCGCACATTATTCCTTATTCGCGAGTATTCTTTATCCAACCCAGCTGTCCCGATTTTGCCCAATAAACAGTTTGTCCCCCTGTATGTACATAATACGTCATGTTTTTTTCTCTATTTTCAGAGGACTGTGAGGTTGACGATAAAACGTATAAAAGTGGTGAAACATTTACTAGAGAAAATTTTGGTGGACCTTGTAATATCTATCTTTGCAAAAATGGCGGTTACCAAGTTAACAAATTTGGTAATGTAATAATTCATTTCTATTTAATATCTCTTGCTCCGACACATGAACATTTTCTCGGTGGCACTCAACGAACAAAAAAATAAATCTAATGGGATTCCTTTTCGACAGGCCTGCTCTCAAACAACTGGAGAAAGATCAAAATTAAAATTTAAGGCGTTTGAAATAGCAAGAGTAATCATATTCAAATACCACCAAAAGCTATGGTTATTTTACGTGCACGCCAACGAGTACATGTATGTACATCGGCTTTTGTTTCATCCGGACGACTAGACTTTTTTCGGTGGAGTCCGACAGTACTACACCGTTAACGAGAGGAAGCCAAGCCAGGAAATCCCGAGGAACTTTCTCCACAAATACCAAGATAGAATCAGAAGTCTGGTTAGTAAATCAGACCCATGCTCACTGCGAGTCTAAGTTTCACCTTTTGTCATCGTGTGGATTTTCCCTCGGGCTAGATGTTGTAAAGTGATCAAATTTATGTATAATAATCCTTTTTTTTTAATGTTACAGGATGTTTCAACGAAGATGATCAGAAATGCTATGATGTCGATGAGGAGGTTATGGAGAATTGTTTTACTAAAAGATGTTACAAACGTGGAGGTCGAATTGGATTCGAAACTATTAAATCCCGTAAGAACCACACTTATATCTGTTCAGCAATTGTCCTGAAACATGTTTTATACAAAATAATACCACAATATATATATTTAATACTTAAAAAGTCAATCATTTCGATTTTCACGATTCTTGTATTGTTTTTAAACTGCGGGTCACCATTTTCTCCAGTTTTAATTCTTGTTTTCTTGTTCTTTTCGTCTACATTCAGAATGCCAAGGTACAGATAAAAAGTGTCATGATGTAGGTCAGACATTTACGGACATAGCCGATGGTATAGAATGGAGCTGTTTATGTTCCCTGGAAGGGGAGAGTGAAGTCAACGCTCATTGTACTCGTACTACTAAATGAATTTAATAATAAAAAATACGTTTAGCACGTGTGTTACTAGTTGTTGGCTTTTGTATGACACAAAATTCGAATATTAAGATGAATTATGCAAGAAATCGATAAAGACCTGGTCGTTCTTGGTGTAAAATTCAGAAATGAAATAATGAAAAAGGGTACAAACCAGTCCAGTAGGCCACAGATCACTAATGATTTCCCCATTAACCTGAATGTTAATTCTTGTCTTTTAGATCGGCTTTAACTTTTCCCCAAATTTTCGTTGGGTAGAACGCTTTCTGCTACAGATGGAGCAACATGTTGCAAACTCTTGCCCAAAAGCATGTATGAGGTTCATCATGAAAAACTTGAGATACATAAGCTGGAAGTAAAGACAAATAAACATGCTATTTTCGGTCCTATATTTCAACTTAACCAACTTTACAACTCATGTATCCTTCCGCCTAGTTCAAAATCATTAATAATCACCAAAACTGGCAGAAAATGTATTTTCAACCCCTTTTCTTCGATTCTACACCAAAAGGGCAACAACAATCATCATGCAAAAGGGGGTAAAGGGAAAGGAAGAGAAAGACTAAAAATAACTTTCGTCCTTGTTTCGTATTTGCGACAGTGCTTGGACATTATGAGAAAGAATTGATGAGACCGGATTCTGAATATGAAAGATCTTATACATGTATAAATATCATGTGATTTTGATTTCATTTGAGAGTGGGGGAGAAAGAAAAAACTCATGGGTGGGGACGGGGGGTGGGGTGGACGTGGCCAAAACTCTAATTCCATGACGCAAAGTTTGTCACTGCGTACGCTTCACTTATCCCCTGAGATACATGTATTTATGTAAGACCATGTGAATTTGTTGTTATACGTGACACTAAATTGAAAAGTGCCACTATCACTATAAATACATAATTTCTACATTGTATTGTCAAATATATACTATGCATATGTGTCATGTATTTTAGAACACACAGACCACATGACAAACCAATCGACCCTTCAATTTTGAAAAATAAGCAGGACCATTGTCGTTACTCTTACACTAATATTCGAGTTGCGCTGGTAAAAACTAAATGAAGAATTAGATTTATAGAGCGTGGCATTTAGGATCGTTGATTTGAAGACTTTCTGTCAATTCACCTTGTCAATTCGCATGGCAATCCCGATAAGTAATCTTAACAAGAATATTGCGATATTAGATATCTGATCACGTCCTGGATCAACCTATTTCAGAAAAGTAGTATTTAATAGAAAATTTGAACATTTTCTTTGTGAGCAAGAACATATTTTGGATCGTTATATATATCAAATTAACCTAAATTAGACACTGTTGCATTCTCATTTACATTGGTATTACGAAAAATATTTATATATGCAAATCGGTGTAAATAGGTTTGCACAATTCAAATATTTTCGAGCAACAACCAATGCAATCTACTATATGATAATAAATTTAAATGTCTAAAAATGACATATTCTCTGCGTACGTTGTATGTCAATTATAAATGGAACTTTTGGAAAGATGGTTGCGATGCATTTTACTATTTTTGTAGCCTTGGTATTGTCAGCACTTGTAGATTCACGTGAGTACCATCTATATGGATATTTACTTGACACGCCTACACACCAACTTAGTAATTTGGAATGAAATGGGGAATAACGTCTTACTTGTCCGTCCGACACCACTGATAAGGGGGAAATCACACCGGAACGAAAACTCCCTATGAACTTTCACAGCCTATACTAGGAACGAACACGAGACCTCCAGAATATATTGTACAGTTATGCAGTTGTATCTGAACAGGGTGTTGGCCGATAAAGTTCCACCATATTTTATGCGTCCCCTACCCCAGACCACAACATATTGTCATTTGGATGGGACTAAAAACTAAGTTCTTCCAAAAAACTTTTGATTCTAAATTCCGAGTATACATTGAGTTCACATGTCATGTAGTGCTCAAACAAAATATGCATGCAATTTCTAGAGCTGATTGAGTTGTATATTACTGAGAGAAAATGGTCGATACATATTTCGGCTAGTAAGGCAATGGTTGACAAACCCGGAGGTCACTGGTTCTATCCTGGTCTTAGCCCAGAAAGTTCATCGAGAATTGCCAGCATGGTTTCCCAGTGGTGCAGGATACAAGAAAGGAAGGGAACGGAGTCTTTTTGATTGGATTAGACAAAGAACATGGGTCCCATGGACACGTTGGAATTTGACGAAGAGTAGGCATGAACGTCGCTGTCCGGGCAGAATTTCCCTCATAGTACGCCATCTTAAGCTGGTAAGTACAGGACAGTAGGAGTTAAACTCCCTTTCATTCCATTTGTGGGTGTGCCTTACAATCGATCCACCACCACGATTAACCATATTGTAGGCACAGTGAAGACCCAGGCTACCTACAAGACCAAATGTTCTTTTCATATACATGTAAATGTTGTATTATAATAAAATCTAGCAAATTGATTTCAGAGAAATGCACAGACTATGGTTCGGGTAAAACATATGATACTGGAGAAATATTTGCCAAGGCAGCGGGTGGACCATGCATAAAATACTTATGTCAGAAAGGTTCACATCTTGTACACAGTATTGGTAGGTATTATTTCTACAAAGAACCTCTTATGGCGCCTACGGAATTAGTCGAGCGGGACTTGGGTTCAACATATTGTACACAGATATTGTGTGACTATGTTGATTTTCCTTCCATTGGATACGTGTAGGGAGGGGGGGGGGAGATAATTTTACCCGGGCATCACTGTTTCGGAAATTCTAACAGCTAGGGTTTGTTTTACGCACACGCCAGTGTGTACACGATATGGGCTTCGAGTTTGCTATAAAAGTAAAATAAAAACTAGACCTGCATGCAGGAATAACGGGTTTCACTGGTGCCACGTTACCCTTAAACATGTCACTCCGGTGCCAAGTTACCCTTGAACATATGTCACTTCCGGTACCAATGAAACCACTAAACAGGTTTCCAAATTAACATTGCACACAAATAAATTGGACGCAGAATCAACCAAATCCAGCAATATCAATTCATTTTATACATTTGTTACTTGTAAATGATCTTGACAAAATTAAATTACTTCCGGTGTTAATGGAAATGTGCAATTAGTCTTATGAAATCAGAAACGGCATACGATATCATATAGTGAAAATTTTATGCAAATCGAATAATAATTGCCATTTTTAAAGACCAAAAAAACTTGAAAAGTGACTTGTAGAAAATCGGCTATTTCTCTGCAACCCTACAAGTTAGAAACCATTTTGTGGTATCTGTATGATCGTATGGGTTCATTCTATTTGTTGATTGGCATCAAATACCATAATTAGAAAAAGATTTCAAAACAGACTCATTTGAATAAAATATCTGTTTTGAAGGCTAAAAATACAGTTTTTGCCAAAATGACGTTACTTCCGGTTATAATGAAAATCTTAAATTACTTGTATGAAATCCCAAATGGCATTAGGTATAACATGGTGTAACGTTTATGAAAATCGAATAATAATTGACACTTTTATGACCCCAAAACCTTCAAAAGTGACCTGTAGAAAACCGTCTATTTCTCGGCAACCAAACAAGTTAGAAACAATTTTATGATATCTATATGACCATATGAGTTGTGTTTATATGTGAATTTAAACCAAAAGTTAAAATTATTAATACATATTAAGTAATTCTTGGTTGAATAAAACATTGATTTAAAAAGTTTAAAATGCAGTTTTTGACCAAATGACGTCACTTCCGGTGTCAATTTTAAATTGTAATCAACTTGATATGATGCTACATGCTTTTTGAATCATATGATGTCACTTTTATAAAAATTCAATAATAATTGACTATTTTACACGCAAAATAACGAAAACAGTGACTTATGCAGAACTGCCCATTTCTTGGCAACTGCTTATATTACAAACTAATTTTAACATACATTTTCTTCGTATGGATTATAGCTACATGTTTATAAAAGTTACGAAGAAATATTTTAAAATCTGAAAAGCCTGAATGGGTTGTAAATAGGTCAAATTTACACCATATTTAGCCTCTTAATCGAATTTGCTCGAAAATGAAATCGAAATTAAAAAAACTGCTTCCGACATTTTTTGCGCATTTATAGGACACACTCTTTGAGTCATATAATTTTTCAAAAAAATAATATTTGTTTTCGAAAAATGGTACCTAACTGTCAAAATTGTAGTTTTTGGTAAAATTATGCCATTTCCGGTGCCGACAGATAACACTTTCGGTAACAAAAAAAATGAACATTGAGACAACAAAGCATATGAACTTTGTTTTATACAAATCGAACAATAAAAAATTAATCTAGGACTGAAAAACTGAATTAGCCAATGGCGGCCAAGGAAAATTACTGAGACAAATATTTTTAACATTTTTGCGCTAGTCAGATGACTCTTTAATTCTGTGCACAACACGACTAAAATATATTCATAAATAAAAAAGTTTTTTGTAAAATTTTAAATTTTCAAAATTTGGCGCCTAATATCTTCGAAGATTTGCCAAAAATCAAAAATCGAAAGTAGCGTAGCTATGTGCCATGTCTCCGGCTATGCCAAAATGTACCGAAAGTTAAAATCCAATGATTATTGTTAAAATTACTGCAATATTTTTAAAAACGATAACTTCGGTGATTTCGGACATTTTGCATTGTCGCAGAACGTTCAAAATAGCTTTATCCTCTAAGTCACACCCACTTTCCCAGTAAAACCGAAGAAATCGTAACGATGCGACAAGCAGTTGCTGAGATCTACTCAAAACAAAAGAAGAATAATAATAATAAGAACTAGACCTGCATGCAGGAATGACGGGTTTCACTGGTGCCAAGTTACTCTTAAACATGTCACTTTCGGTGCCAAGTTACACTTGAACATATGTCACTTCCGGTACCAACGAAACCACTAAACAGGTTTCCAAATTAAAATTGCACACAAATAAAATGGACGTAGAATCAACCAATCAATCCAGCAATATCAAGTCATTTTATACATTTGTTACTTGTAAATGATCTTGACAAAATTAAATTACTTCCGGTGTTAATGAAAATGTTCAATTAGTCTTTTGAAATCAGAAATGGCATACGATATCATATAGTGACAATTTTATGTAAATCGAATAATAATTGCCACTATTAAAGACCAAAAAACTGGAAAAGTGACTTGTAGAAAATCTGCTATTTCTCTGCAACCGTACAAGTTAGAAACCATTTTTTGGTATCTGTATGATCGTATGGGTTCATTCTATTTGTTGATTGGCATCAAATACCATAATTTGAAAAAGATTTCAAAACAGACTCATTTGAATAAAATATCTGTTTTGAAGGCTAAAAATTCAGTTTTTGCCAAAATGACGTTACTTCCGGTGATAATGAAAGTCTTAAATTACTTGTATGAAATCACAAATGGCATTAGGTAGAACATGGTGTAACGTTTATGAAAATCGAATAATAATTGACACTTTTATGGCCCCGAAACCTTCAAAAGTGACCTGTAGAAAACCGTCTATTTCTCGGCAACCGAACAAGTTAGAAACAATTTTATGATATCTATATGACCATATGAGTTTTGTTTATATGTGAATTTAAACCAAAAGTTAAAATTATTAATACATATTAAGTTATTCATGGTTGAATAAAACATTGATTTAAAAAGTTTAAAATGCAGTTTTTGACCAAATGACGTCACTTCCGGTGTCAATTTTAAATTGTAATCAACTTGATATGACGCTACATGCTTTTTGAATCAAATGATGTCACTTTTATAAAAATCCAATAATAATTGACTATTTTACAGGCAAAATAACGAAAACAGTGACTTGTACAGAACTGCCCATTTCTTGGGAACTGCTTATATTACAAACTAATTTTAACATACATTTTCTTCGTATGGATTATAGCTACAAGTTTATAAAAGTTACGAAGAAATATTTTAAAATCTGAAAAGCCTGAATAGGTTGTAAATAGGTCAATTTTACACCATTTTTAGCCATTTAATCGAATTTGCTCGAAAATGAAATCGAAATTAAAAAAACTGCTTCCGACATTTTTTGCGCCTTGAAAGGGCACACTCTTTGAGTCAAATAATTTTTCCAAAAAATAATATTTGTTTTCGAAAAATGGTACCTAACTGTCAAAATTGTAGTTTTTGGTAAAATTATGCCATTTCCGGTGCCGACAGATAACACTTTTGGTAATAAAAAAAATGACAACTGAGACAACGAAGCATATGAACTTTGTTTTATACAAATCGAACAATAAAAAATTAATCTAGGACTGAAAAACTGAATTAGCCAATGGCGGCCAAGGAAAATTACTGAGACAAAATTTTTTAACATTTTTGCACTAGTCAGATGACTCTTTATTTCTGTGCACAATACGACTAAAAAATATTCATAAATAAAAAAGTTTTTTGTAAAATTTTAAATTTTCGAAATTTGGCGCCTAATATCTTCGAAGATTTGCCGAAAATCAAAAATCGAAAGTAGCGTAGCTATGTGCCCTGTCTCCGGCTATGCCAAAATGTATCGAAAGTTAAAATTCAATGATTATTGTTAAAATTACTGCAATATTTTAAAAAACGATAATTTGGTGATTTCGGACATTTCGCATTGTCGCAGAACGTTCAAAATAGCTTTATCCTCTAAGTCACACCCACTTTCCCAGTAAAACCGAAGAAATCATAACGATGCGACACGTAGTTGCTGAGATCTATTCAAATTGGAATCTGAATAATAATAATAAGAATAATAATTTTAACAAAAACAATAGTGTTTCACACAAGCTACGCAGTGTGAAACCCTAACTAGACCTGCATGCAGGAATGACGGGTTTCACTGGTGCCACGTTAACTTTAAACTTGTGTCACTTTCGCTCCCATGTTGCCCTTGAATCAATGGCACCGATAAACAGATTTCCACATAAACATTGCACACATCAAATAAAAGGGAAACAGAATCAACAAAAATCCAGCAATATCAATTCATTTTATACATTTGTAATTAATCCTGATAAAATTACAGTACTTCCGGGGATAATGAAAATGTTCAATTAGTTTCATGAAATCAGAAATGGCATAAGATATCATATAGTGAAAATTTTATGTAAATCGAAAAATAATCGCCACTTTTATTGACGAAAAACTTGAAAAGCGACTTGTAGAAAATCGGCTATTTCGGCTAACCGTACAAGTTAGAAACCATTTTGTGGTATCTGAATGATCGCATGGGTTCATTCTATTAGTTGATGCGAACTAAATATTATAATTTTAAAAATATTACAAATCAGATTCATTTGAAAAAAATATCTGTTTTGAAGGCTAAAAATACAGTTTTTGCCAAAATATAATTACTTCCGGTGATACTGGAAATGTTAAATTAGTTCTATTAAATCATAAATGACGTAAGATATCATATGGCGAAAATTTTATGAAAATCGAATAATAACTGACACTTTTATAGACTAAAATCCTCGAAAAGTGACTTGTGGAAAATCACCCATTTCTCTGCAACCGTGCAAGTTAGAAACCGTTTTGTGATATCTGTATGATCACATGGGTTCATTCTATTTGATGAATAGAATCAAATATCATAATTTGAAAAAAATAACAAGTGCGACCCATTTGAATAAAATATTGTTTTTTAATGCTAAAAATTAAGTTTTGAGCAAATGACGTCATTTCCGGTGGCAGCGTTTGAGGTAGAATGGTTTGACCTTGTCCACTATGGCATTAGGCATCCAATGGTGAAAGAAAATTGAAAATCACATAATAATTGATTCTTATACAGCCAAAATAACATGAAAAGTGACTCATGCAAAATTGACTTTTTCTCAGCAACTGCGCATATTACAAATTAATTTTCACATACATTCTCTTCGTATGGGTTATTGCTACGAGATTATTAATGTTACGAAGATATATATTTTAATATGAAGACGCTGGATGGGTTGTAAATAGCTTATTTTGACACCTTTTTTCACCCTTTAATCCAAATTGACCGAAAACGAAATCGAAATTAAAAAAACTGAGCGCGATGTTTTGTGCGCCTTTATATGGCACATCTTTTCAGTCATATTAGATTTCAAAAAAATAAGTTTTGCTTTCAAAAAGTTGTACCGAACTGTTAAAATTGTAGTTTTTGCTAAATTTACGTCACGTACGGCACCGACAGGAAACTTTGCCGGTAACAAAAAAAATGACATTTTGGACCATGGAGCATATAAACTTTGTTTTATACAAATCGGACAATAAATAATTAATATAGAACCGATAAACTGAATTAGCCAATAGCGACCAAGGAAAATTATCCAGAAAAAAAATGTTCACATTTTTGCCCAAATCAGACAACCCTTTAACCCTTGGTAAAAGGTCATTAAAAAATATTCATTAATAAAAAAGTTTTTTGTCAAAATTTAAATTTTCAAAATTTGGCGCCTTATTTTCCCGAAGATTCGGCGAAATTTAAAACTCTAAAGACCCGTAGCTATGTGCCATGTCTCTGGCTATGTCAAAAACTATCAAACGATAAAATCCAACAATTGTTGTTAATATTACGGCAATATTTCAAAAAACGACAACTTCGGTGATTTCGGACATTTCGCATTGTCGCAGAATGCCGGAAATAGCTTTAATCTCTAAGTCACACCCACTTTTGCAGTAAAACTCAAGACATTGCATCGATCCGACAAGTAGTTCCTGAGATATAAGCAAATTGGAAAAAAAAAAATAATAATAATAAGAATAACTAGACCTGCATGCAGGAATGACAGGTTTCACTGGTGCCAAGTTACTCTTAAACATGTCACTTTCGGTGCCAAGTTACACTTGAACATATGTCACTTCCGGTACCAACGAAACCACTAAACAGGTTTCCAAATTAACATTGCACACAAATAAAATGGACGTAGAATCAACCAATCAATCCAGCAATATCAAGTCATTTTATACATTTGTTACTTGTAAATGATCTTGACAAAATTAAATTACTTCCGGTGTTAATGAAAATGTTCAATTAGTCTTATGAAATCAGAAATGACATACGATATCATATAGTGACAATTTTATGTAAATCGAATAATAATTGCCACTTTTAAAGACCAAAAAACTTGAAAAGTGACTTGTAGAAAATCTGCTATTTCTCTGCAACCGTACAAGTTAGAAACCATTTTTTGGTATCTGTATGATCGTATGGGTTCATTCTATTTGTTGATTGGCATCAAATACCATAATTTGAAAAAGATTTCAAAACAGACTCATTTGAATAAAATATCTGTTTTGAAGGCTAAAAATTCAGTTTTTGCCAAAATGACGTTACTTCTGGTGATAATGAAAATCTTAAATTACTTGTATGAAATCACAAATGGCATTAGGTATAATATGGTGTAACGTTCATGAAAATCGAATTTAATAATTAACACTTTTATGGCCCCGAAACCTTCAAAAGTGGCCTGTAGAAAACCGTCTATTTCTCGGCAACCGAACAAGTTAGAAACAATTTTATGATATCTATATGACCATATGAGTTGTATTTATATGTGAATTTAAACCAAAAGTTAAAATTATTAATACATATTAAGTTATTCATGGTTGAATAAAACATTGATTTAAAAAGTTTAAAATGCAGTTTTTGACCAAATGACGTCACTTCCGGTGTCAATTTTAAATTGTAATCAACTTGATATGACGCTACATGCTTTTTGAATCAACTGATGTCACTTTTATAAAAATCCAATAATAATTGACTATTTTACAGGCAAAATAACGAAAACAGTGACTTGTACAGAACTGCCCATTTCTTGGGAACTGCTTATATTACAAACTAATTTTAACATACATTTTCTTCGTATGGATTATAGCTACAAGTTTATAAAAGTTACGAAGAAATATTTTAAAATCTGAAAAGCCTGAATAGGTTGTAAATAGGTCAATTTTACACCATTTTTAGCCATTTAATCGAATTTGCTCGAAAATGAAATCGAAATTAAAAAAACTGCTTCCGACATTTTTTGCGCCTTGAAAGGGCACACTCTTTGAGTCAAATAATTTTTCCTAAAAATAATATTTGTTTTCGAAAAATGGTACCTAACTGTCAAAATTGTAGTTTTTGGTAAAATTATGCCACTTCCGGTGCCGACAGATAACACTTCCGGTAATAAAAAAAATGACAATTGAGACAACGAAGCATATGAACTTTGTTTTATACAAATCGAACAATAAAAAATTAATCTAGGACTGAAAAACTGAATTAGCCAATGGCGGCCAAGGAAAATTACTGAGACAAAATTTTTTAACATTTTTGCACTAGTCAGATGACTCTTTAATTCTGTGCACAATACGACTAAAAAATATTCATAAATAAAAAAGTTTTTTGTAAAATTTTAAATTTTCGAAATTTGGCGCCTAATATCTTCGAAGATTTGCCGAAAATCAAAAATCGAAAGTAGCGTAGCTATGTGCTCTGTCTCCGGCTATGCCAAAATGTATCGAAAGTTAAAATTCAATGATTATTGTTAAAATTACTGCAATATTTTAAAAAACGATAATTTGGTGATTTCGGACATTTCGCATTGTCGCAGAACGTTCAAAATAGCTTTATCCTCTAAGTCACACCCACTTTCCCAGTAAAACCGAAGAAATCATAACGATGCGACACGTAGTTGCTGAGATCTATTCAAATTGGAATCTGAATAATAATAATAAGAATAACTAGACCTGCATGCAGGAATGACGGGTTTCACTGGTGCCACGTTATCCTTAAACATGTCACTTCCGGTGCCAAGTTACCCTTGAATATATGTCACTTCCGGTACCAGCGAAACCACTAAACAGGTGTCCAAATTAACATTGCACACAAATAAAATGGACGCAGAATCAACAAAATCCAGCAATATCAATTCATTTTATACATTTGTTACTTGTAAATGATCTTGACAAAATTAAATTACTCCCGGTGTAAATGCAAATGTTCAATTACTCCTATGAAATCAGAAATGACATACGATATCATATAGTGAAAATTTTATGTAAATCGAATAATAATTGCCACTTTTAAAGACCAAAAAACTTGAAAAGTGACTTGTAGAAAATCGGCTATTTCTCTGCAACCGTACAAGTTAGAAACCATTTTGTGGTATCTGTATGATCGTATGGGTTCATTCTATTTGTTGATTGGCATCAAATACCCTAATTTGAAAAAGATTTCAAAACAGACTCATTTGAATAAAATATCTGTTTTGGAGGCTAAAAATACAGTTTTTGCCAAAATGACGTTACTTCCGGTGATAATGAAAATCTTAAATTACTTGTATGAAATCCCAAATGGCATTATCTATAACATGGTGTGACGTTTATGAAAATCGAATAATAATTGACCCTTTTATGGCCCCGAAACCTTCAAAAGTGACCTGTAGAAAACCGTCTATTTCTCGGCAACCGAACAAGTTAGAAACCATTTTATGATATCTATATGACCATATGAGTTTTGTTTATATGTGAATTTAAACCAAAAGTTAAAATTATGAATACATATTAAGTTATTCTTGGTTGAATAAAACATTGATTTAAAAAGTTTAAAATGCATTTTTTGACCAAATGATGTCACTTCCGGTGTCAATTTTAAATTGTAATCAACTTGATATGACGCTACGTGCTTTTTGAATCAAATGATGTCACTTTTATAAAAATCCAATCATAATTGACTATTTTACAGGCAAAATAA